>JAABNY020000001.1:49308271-49320210 GCA_015164015.2 Brevimyrus niger
TGGAGAACATAGCGGAAGTAGTTGCGAGGGCGGGAGGGGGGGGGAGGAGGGAGGGGGGGGGGAGCGCGGGGTGTTGGGGGGGGGGGGGGGGGGGGATGCATTTCCCTTTATTGTCCTTCAGATATTACCCTCCAATTGCCAGCACGAAGAAACAAAAGTCAGTTTTGAAAATTCACAAGTTGGTCATGCAATGCTTTGCAGTCATATTTTTCCAACAATATTTTTTACAAACATGTAACTCCATTCAAACCTCTAAGGTTTCTTGTTTAGACCGTCCTGCTTCCACGAATTTTTTTTCTGTCCTCAACTTCGTTTTCCACGACTCGATCACCCGGCGTACCCTCTCTAAGAGTTCAAGAAAATGTGCTTACGTTTGAAATTCGCCCCGTTCCCAGTGCACACAATTTTTGCCGACATATATAGCCTAAATGAAAATAACAATAATAGTACTAATACATTTATTTCAGACCAAAGTAAAATACGTATTGAAGGGGGATGGTACGGGGCAGGCGTGCATACTGTCACGGGGGCACTGCCCCCGCCCCTTCGAACCGCCTGCGAATGACTCTGATCAGCGGTCAAATCAAGGGCGTCCGACATGACGGCCGACCAGCCGCGCAGACGCCGGCGGTCAGGGTTGTCATACAGCCCCCTCTGGTGGTCATGTTTGCGCACCACCTATTCGCCAATAAATCGTCATGAACATGAAGCAGCGGGATCCCGACTAAAAAAATCTGTAAGACAACGGTGATCTGAGCCCTGAAACACGCTTAACTGGTTTGTTTCAGGACGCAGATATTCTAATTGGAGTGTGCCTGAAATTTTGCGAAAACACAAAACCTCGCATACCGATGTTTCAGCCTGTGTGCCCGACAAATTAATACCCCATTTTTAAAATGGAAGTATTTCCAGATGAAGGTGAGTGGCACAAACTTTAAGTAAGTCCCTTTTTTAAACTATGATATCAGGACCTTTGGAAAAACTGTAGTTTTATCCTAAAGATCGTTAAACGTTTTCACCTGCTTATATATAATTCTCACGTTATCTGTAATCCTTTTGGGAGTTAATGTTCTTTAGATGTCGTGATATATAACACACTTTTGATATATAAAAAAAAAGTTACAGAGGATATGATTGTGGATCTTTTTTCACACACCTCTATACCCATGCATATGTTTATGACATTCAGCCCAGACTGGAAATAAATACTAATAAATGTAACTGGTTGTATATATCCAGCGCCGCAAACCCTATCAGGGTCACTGGGGGTCTGGAGCCTGTTCAGAACAGGGCACAAGGCAGCAGTACACCCTGGATGGGAAGCCAGCGTATCGCAGGGCACATTCACACAATTATACACCACAGGAAATTTAGAGATGCCAGTTAGCCTGACTGTGTGTCTTGGAACTGTGGAAGAAGTGCAGAGTAACCCGGGGATGCCCACACAAAACAGGGAGGAGCATGCAAACTCCACAACATACGAGGGGGATGGGATTCGAACCCACTACCCTGGAGGCGTGAGGCAGCAGTGAGCAGATAAAAGCACATTTCTTTTCTCCATCTCAGTGATAGATTATTATCTCAACTCATGTTTCCACAGATTCATTTGTTTGCTGATTTATTAATGTGTTTTTTTGGGCCAATTCTTCGTTTAAACCTGAAACCTTTAAATGTGTCTCAAAGATGAATGTTGGAAGTATGAACTTTTTATGAAAGGAAATCTATAAATAAAATATGCAGCGGAAGGCAGGATTTTTCAAAAACACAACAGAGCCCAGGGTGAGACTTTTGTGCGCAGTGCCAGTGATGGAACCGTCGTACTGCAGTCCTCTTATTAATATGCAAACGGTTCCCTTAGCGGCGGCTGATGCGAAGAGCCGAGTGTGAGCAGGTGACCCGCACAAATCTATCCCACACATTACAAGAAAAATATCAAAGCTGATTACGAGAGCCCCCGGGTTAAACTGAGTGATGCATGCATGCGCTGTCCCTGCCGTAATGATCTTAACCTCCAGCAGAAGACACTGTTCTCTGGGTGCTAATGCTACAGAGCAGAGATCAGAATAAGCCAATGGCCCAATGAACCCACTTATCTCCATTTTCTGAGGAGTGTCCTATCCCACAATGCATCAGAACATTGCTCTCTTATATGCTATACATGTCGCCCAATTAACCTGGGGCGCCAGTGATTATAATAATACATGTAATAATAAAAAGGTTTAAAGGTATCATTTGAGGGTAGTTTGTGGCTCAGCAGGTTTGATTGGAAGGTTGCTGGTTCAAATCCCGGGATTAGCAGAGTGATGTCACCATTGTGCCCCTGAGAAAACCCCTAAACTGTAGTTGCTCCAGGGACTGTCTAACCCTACTTTTAAAAAAAATCCATGTGGCTTTGGATAAATATTACTGCTAAATAATTGAAATATAAATATCTCAGGCAGTATGAAATTTTAGATACTATCTTTAAAGAAAGCTTTATACTCTTTTCCTTACAATGCATTCTTTTTTTTATTTTGGCAGAACTTTTTCAACTCATCCAGCATGGCAAGGTACAGTATGCAGTGTTCTTAAAGATGTGTTGATATACAGATTGGCAGGTCGCGTGGGAGTACACACAAAAACACGACATATTTTTTAAAAATCTATGGGGTGCTTTTCATGCATGAGGGGTGAACAAATTCCGGCTGTATGGGCAAACGGCGGTGGAGGGGGGGGGGGTTGGGGGAGCAGGCTGGCAGGTGTCTCTGTCTGAGAATCTATGATGTGTCAGAGCTCGTTTGTGGGGAAGGCATTGGGAGACGGGAGCCGCGTCAGACGCCATCGGTGATCCTGATCTGTCTGTCACCTTACGGTCACATTGGTGACATCCTTACAGCACTGACTTTAAAGGGGAACAAACAACCCAGCCTCAATATAGTTTGTCAGATTATTTTGTAGGGGCTCTCTCTGCCCCTCTTATTTGTTCGGTTTCTTTCCATCTGTTAAAGTAGATCAGGTGCATATCAGTATTCACCACACTTCTACAGTATACTGTGTGTGTGTGTGTGTGTGTGTGTGTGTGTGTGTGTGTGTGTGTGTGTGTGTGTGTATAGCAGGCAACGCACACACACAATTGAGAAGGCTGGGTCAGCCAGTCCCCTGAGTCATTGAAGGTTAAGGGTCTTGTTTAAGGGCCCATCATTCTGCCAACCCTGGGGTTTGAACCAGCAACCTTCTGATGACAAGTACAGTTTCCTAAGCCTCTGAGTCACACAACTATCGTTGCAGATGGTGGGGGTCACGCATTGACCAGGCTTACTCACTCCATCCTTGACTCTCTAATCCATTTATTCAGTTTTTGATATGATGCTAAGAACCAGCAGCAAATGAAGGTGAAAATCAGATGCTTTCAGAGAATTAAATGAATTTGTAGGTTTGCCTACACAGGAAAAGACGGTTTGAAAGCTTTTCAAATTCACTTCACACACTATGGTGATAAACAGCTTTTCATCCAGCAGCATTATAAAGCTCACCGTCTGCCTTGCTCCAGTCACATGATCAGAGTGGTTACCCTGTGTATTGATTGGTTTACGTGCCGGGGAGGAGGACGGGAGATTCCCACACACGTTTCTGTTCGCCGCGCGAGTGCCACGGCCTTGTGGGTGATGTGCAGGGATGCCGCTCTCAGGCAGGTGCTCGGATGCTCTTCTGCCTTCTTAAGAAGACTTGTGACAGAATCCCGCTACCTCATTACCATTCCAGCTGGATGATGCAATACAAAAAAAAAGTCGGTTTTAAAGAGCTGGCTAAATGCACCAGGAATGCATCGCTCAGAGGCCTCTGCTGAGCACTTCCTGAGTGTAAGTGTTCACTTCAGGGTTTTTATCACATAAAACACCTTTTCCCTCCATTTCTATAACAGACTCCTGCGAGTTTCCAGATTATTTCAATCCGTTGATGAAGTTTACTGGGGACCATGTCTCTGACAGAAGCACCAGGGCTAGAGATAGGAAGAGGTGGATGTGTTGTGTTGTCACAACCAAATTATGCTCAGTGGAGAAAAAAATAAGATATTAATGTGCTTATGCAAGGGGATCCTTTAGGGCATTTAATAATTGCACTGATGTAATTAATGGTGGCGGGGTATTTTTTAATTGGAAAAAATTTAAATGTATTAACGTATTATTGCAACCTGCATTTAGGATTTTTTTTCCCTGCAGAGCCCAGTTTGTTTCTATTTACGGAATAATGGAATAATGGTGTGGGAAAGATTAGCAGGGCAAAATCCGAATTAAAACCTCACACGTCCAGCCCACTTCATCTGGGGGAAAAAATGAAAAACAATAAGTGATGTTCAGTTCACTGCTGCGTTTTCATTCATCAGTGTTGCTGTCATTATGCAAGAGCCTGCAAAGCTGTGGGGGCTGTGAATCCGTGTTGCAGGAACTTCAGCAGCCAGAGGGATGGGGTAATGGCACCATTTCTGAGATTGGGTGGTGCATTATCCTCCTCTTCCTCCCAAAGACGCATAGTGCTGGTGTAGAACGTCAACATCTGACACCACATTACCCAGATACTGGCCTCAACCTGCTTAGCAATACTGTTTATTTTTCAGCTGTCATTATGGAATTACATGCAATGGTTTCCCTGAAATTATTTGTACTGTTACTGCGTATTTTTTTATTGTCACTGTTTATGTAAGTCTACATATCTTTTTCACTTACTGAAAGTATATTGTGGTATCCATCTATCCATCTATCTATCCATCCATCCATACATCCATCCATACATCCATACATACATACATAAAGAGGTCGCATTACAGTGATCTCTCCCACATCACAGTGCATGGTGTCATGTAGTGGGAGGCAATTCCATTACAAAGACGACATATAGACCTGAAGTTATGAGACTTTCTGTCCCTTGGCAAAAGGCTCCCAAAGTCTCCGTCTCTAAAGTGACAGGCTCCAATGCATTCAAATCAAAAGCTTTATACTTCTGCATCAACACGCCGGGGCTCGGGGCCCGTGGAGCACAGTCACGTGATCACCAGCCCTGACAGAGTCAGGGATTTTTAAATTGTGTAAAGAAAGCGGCCGGGGTCCTCCTAGCATCTCCATGCAAGAAGAGAGGGACACAAAAGCAGAAAAAAACGTTCTAAATGGTGCAATAGTGAGAAATTCCCCATCCCAATTATGGGGGCTTGCAGTACTGAAATGCTGGGCAGGGGGGCTCAGCAGGGAAAGGTGGAAAAGGGCCACTTTGCTTTTGCTGAGTCTTTAGAGTTTGGGTTTTGCTTTATTTTTGTTTGATTGTATTTACAGGCTCTTCCAATGACTTCAGGAACAGAGAGAGAGAGAGCTTTTATCTTTACAAACCTCCAATCCACTTATTCTCATAATTTATTGAATAAATGTTGTGTATTTCGGAAGTATGTGCTGAACAAGTTAATGCGACCAGGATTTATCTGGAGAGCTGGGAAAATTATTTAGCTTTTTCGAGATGGATTTGCAGAAATATATTGGGTTCTGTGGGTTTTTAAAGGTACCCAGACTTGGAATAATTAATTTAGATTTAAATATTCATATTTTGCACTTACAGCTTGTTTTTAAGCACCTTTATGCTCATTTAGTCTCTCAGTTCTCTTCCTAACCATGGTGCCGTGGAGTGTATACATTTTATGAGTTTGTTTCACATGTTCCATGGGAACATCAATGAAAAACCTGGACAGATTCCCTTTGACGCACCCCAGAGGAAGAGAAGGGTAAGTATGAACCAAACTACAATTCAAAACGACTGAGATTTCATCAGAAAGCAGGCATTTATTCAGACCCCTAAGTAAGGCGAGTATGAGATGTGTGACACAGAAATCACCAAGGCAACCACACGATGTCATAAACGGCTCTCAGGAGCAGCTCTGCTGTGGGCGGCTTAAGATTTTTGGGAGGTGTCACCAATCTAACTAAAAAGGAAACTTGAATTTGAATTAAATTTTTCTCCCAGATCAATGCAATTTTTAAATTATGGTTTAATATCTCTTCCACTGATCACATTTCTGTGGTTCTCCAAAGGAGCAAAATGTAGAAAAACGATAAATCAGAGAACATAATACTGACAGAATAAGAGTGATATCAGTAATTATAGTGATGAGTAAACTACTAAGAATTTATGAAAGTGAATTATCCATCCATTCATCCATTTTCCATAGCTGTTTATCTAGTACAGGGTCACAGTATAATTTAATTATATCATATATAATATTCTCAATTTTGAGTACCACCATTACTCTGGTCAAACTTATGTATTGATGGCGCCAGCTTCCAGCAGAAAATACACCACCAGAAGCCAACATTTCTCTGATATCCAACTGTCCGCTGACACAAGCCAAGGTTTGTTAAAGAATTCATGACTGTTTTTTTATGCCCCAAAATTGCAAGGGGTGCGGAGGGGGGTGTAACAAGCTAACTAAAAAATGCCATCATTCCCTTTTAAAACATTGCAAAAATATGTTCATGTTTAATTCAGCGTATGCCAAAGAGAGCAGGCTGAAATCCTCCCCCCTCCCCTTCACTGTCAGTAAAGTTTCACACAGAGACAAACTGCTGACAGTGTCAGAACGGAGATGGAGAAAAAGGGGTCTGAGCAGATTTCATTAACGTCAACATCAGTGCCGACGCGCTACACGTCCTGCACCGAGGCCTGCGCCAAGCTGCGGGAGAGACTGGGGAAACACGGCAGCCTTCCCAAACCAGATGGCCTGGCTAGACGCCGTCACTCGAAGAAACAAGAAAGGATCATGGCTCTTTTTT
The DNA here is from genome assembly GCA_015164015.2 of Brevimyrus niger. Taxonomy (NCBI): domain Eukaryota; kingdom Metazoa; phylum Chordata; class Actinopteri; order Osteoglossiformes; family Mormyridae; genus Brevimyrus; species Brevimyrus niger. Next base: position 49,315,060 of record JAABNY020000001.1, read on the forward strand.
TCTAGGTCAAAACCTGCGGAGCTTGTCCCCTCAGTGACAACGATATCCTTGCTATAAGATCACGGCTTGTCCCCTTTTTTAACCTTATACATAGAAACTGATATAAACACACACACATTTTTATGAATACACATATTTATGAATAAACACAGTTTTAATTATCATCTCCTCAAATATACTACATTTTTCTGGAATTTCACAGACAGATGACTGTGAGTGGTTGTTCAGAAAGGACCACAAGTGTGGGGCTGCGTGTAGCTCAAGTTAGGATTTATAGGCCCATGATCAGAAAGTTGCTGGTTCAAATTCTTAGTTCATCACTGGGCCCCTAGCAGACCCCGACAGTGTCCAGGACTGATCCTATTTCCTGTACATTGCTCTGGATGAAAGCTATTGCTAAACAAGTGTCACACAATCACTGTATGGGTGGATGTATATTTGGACTTTCATGTGTTTAATTAGAAGCTGAATGTGTCATCGCCGGTAGAAGTTCTTCTGACAATGGCTAAATGCCACTATTGTGCCATGGAGGCGATTGTAACAATAATATGTCGTATGCCTTGTTAATGAGGCAACAAGCAACTTCAGCATGAGCGTGTAATGTGTCGCTTGAGCTAATGACTTGATTAAGCTCTGTTTTCTTGACTGTCAAGATTATTTCCTGTGCTCCTCAGTTACTCCCCAACGGCAATGAAATCATCACATTTCATCTTCTTTTGAACAAATACAAGAGTCTTCAAGTTATTACTTGCTAATTAAGCAAAAAACACCTTGGCTTTAATTGTCCTCTGCCATCTGATTCATTTCTGGCTCTAGTCAAACCAACAAAAATATTAATGAAGTTTGACTCAGGCTTCACAAATATTTTGGCAAAACTTTTATTTACTTTTGCTAAGCTAGTCCCTGACTGACTGCAGAAATTCATCTCAGCTTATTTGGGCTACCGTTAAACATTCTGAGAATATGGTGAACAGTGCCCTAATTTTAGCATGGTGACATACCGACCAGAATTACCATCAGATATTCAGGAGGAGAGGAAAACCTCAAACTCCGTGTATACCCACTGAAAAGCGATTCATCTGTGCCATCCCATGTTCTCTCATCTGTCGCATGTAAGACACATCCAACCGGTAATTTTTAACTAGAGCCAGCGCTTATCATTTGGCGAGTCCCCTGAGAGCGTTTCCACAGGTCCATGTCCTTAATCACAATACCACCTGCTGCCATCTTCACAGCACAGGGAAATAATATGATAAGGCAGGATTTCACTTGGCAATACTTCAAGCCCTGAATGTTCTTTGAGTGTCGTAATCACGATTTCATTTGATATTGTCACTTGCAGAGACGAATGGCATGATCCTCTCACGTAGTCTGATGTGTGACCCGTAGCCACATCGAGTGTGATGTGGTAAGTGACACCTTTCCTGGAGGCGTATAAAGTCTGGGATGTAACACAGGCTGCTGGAAGCACCAGGTTAAGGAGCTTTCTCAAGCATAGGGCAAGACCACTCCTAGGTCAGAGACTAGTATCCTTCAGTGGTGGCTTGATGGTTAGGGAAGCGCACTTGTAATTGAAAGATTGCTGGTTTGAATACCTGACCAGCAAGGCACCACTAAGGTACCCTGAGCAAGGTACCGCTTCCAAGCACTGCTCCCTGGGCGCTGAATTACTGCCTCCTGCTATATCATGATGTCACATATTGGTTAAATGCAGAGGACACATTTTGCTGTGGCGTGTCAACAATGACCACTAAATTAAAAAAAATTACCAAACTGTGTACTAACCCTCCAAGCTACCACAGCCCTGAACAGTGTTTTACCTGTGAATTTGTCTGCCCCACCCTAAATCTACTTTTGCAACCACTGAAGTGCCTGATTTAGCCCATGTCAACGTGTTAACCTTTTGTGCTATTTGCCTTATTTGTACATCACTTTGAACAAAAGTTTCTGCTAAATACAAATTAAGTGTAAAACAGATGTTTATAGTTTCTGAGGCCGCACACAGGTACTCACTTTAAGCCCCAGCTCCACCCCAGATGGTACAAATCTAAATAATCAGCTGGATAGTAGAGTCAGAAGATTGTAGCTAGTTAGCCAGTTAGCAGAACACGCTTCTTCAGCATCTCCTAAATAAATGTTTGTTATATAGTTTCTGTGGTCAACAGGTTAGGGGGCGCCACACAAACACGTGGCTTGAGTGTTAGTAAACATGCATCTGAACATACGATCAAATCGCATGAGACATTGTCTCTATGCTGAAGCATGCATTGTGGGAAGGTTACAATGGGCCCCCAGCTCTGAACCCAGACACAGGCTGGAAACTGACAGAAAAACCAAAAACGACGAGGGGAAAAACTGGGTATGTTTTCCTCCAGCCCACACAAGAGCATCTTATTAAACTGAAGGCCAGTTTCTATGTACCTAAGCCTTTAAATATAAGCTCAGGAACCTGCAGAAAGCTGCACGTTGCATTAGCTGCACGGTTCTGGCCATGTTTATGTTAGAGGTTCGGCATGTTCCCTCTGTCTGTCACCTTAAATCCTTCCCAGTTGTAAGCAGAAATGAGAAAAGGCTCCCATTCCAGCACGTTTTCCTGTTTAACAATAAAGCTTATGGCAGATTAGCCGCTGACAAACTCTCTTTTGTAGTCTTATGCACACATTTCAGCCTGATGTGTCCTGGACTTACCTTATCTAACTGCCGATGGAGCTAATCTCATTTCACAGCTGTAATACCATGTCAGTTGCAAAAAAAAAAAAAAAGAATGTTTGTTACACCTTCAGGTAAGGAAGCGGGAAAAAAGTCAGATGAAAGTGAGAAATGTTGAAAACAACTCTATTTTTAGGGGGCTGGGGGGGGGGGCAGCCGGTGGGCTTTGCAAAACGGAGTGCTGAGGAGAGCATGACACTTCACAGATCGGCCGGCCCACAGCACCCCATCTGAAGAGCTACCAGCATCACCGACTACCCACAAGGCCTAGCTGTAACTGCTGTAACCATAGCAACAGGCCGAAAATGTTTACACTTGTCCTATTGCATTATTAACTGTCATATATGGCATGGTACTGTACATATTGCATGATTAAATAGTACTTGAGTTAAGTTTTGTCAAGTGCATAATAAACAAAATGTCTGAATATCAAAAACACAGGACATAAATCAAGCCATTATGTAGGAATATTTCATCCACTCAAGAAACCAAAGCGACTAATGAAAATTACCATTAAAGCTGATGAAACAACATTATTTTCAGTGCAAAACTTTTATTAAGCTGTTCACTTTGAATCTTTTACTTTCTTTATTGAGAAAGAAAGGTTAGCATTGAAGGAGGAGGAGCTGCACTCCGTCAAGGTGCAAATTGGACATAAGGAGGCAGAGCTGGGCTCATCTATATTTAAACTTTAATTGTATAGCTATTTGTGTTTATATTTTATGCTCCTTCATGATTGGTTGAACGTTAATGGGCTACTTTAACATTGTCAATGATATATTTGTCAATGAGACTTCTAAATCGCATTTTGTTTAAAGCCCATCATCATCTCAAATCACAAGAGGCAGAGCTTTCCAGGAGATACTTTTATTGGTGCTTTTTTTTTGCTCCTCTTCATTTCTAATTGTTGGGAACCAGCTGAAGAGTCACAATTGTAGCATTTACTATATATTGCAGGTTTGTGCAGAAATAGCACTGAAACAACACTCTCCTCCCCAGAAGCACCATCTCCAGACAGTTTCCTACATGCAGGGCTGTTGTTAAGAGCTACATTTTCCCCTCGGTACGAGTCCCTATGTCTGACACGCTACTCCAGCACTTCAAACGCTAAGTTGTCATGCTACACATCAGTGTATCTGCGGGTGATGAGGCCTGCAATGCCGGTTCCCTGCACAGATGAGGGAGGCGCACAAACAAGCTCAGGCGCTCCCACCCGCATTCACTGCCTGCCCCCGGGGGGTTTGATCTCCTCCACGTTTGACAGGAAGGCCTGGTGAGGTCATGTCAAGGTTAACAGCCACCCTTTCATTCATAATGTTGGCTCTTCTCAGTTACATTATCTAAAAACATCACTCTGCCAGCAAAATATTTGATTTTATAGTCCGCAGACAGTAATTCAATTTATGTATCAACATGTATAATTAATAATGTAGGAAAGAACAATGAATACAAATCCAGGATCCTTGATAATTTCCCTAAATCTGTATGTGCCACTTATTTTTTAGTTATCCGTTTATGTTATTTCTTTCTTAGATTTTTATGTTTTTTGATCAATGCAGACTTTCATACAGTATTCTTTTACACAGATGAGAAATCCACACAGTCCTGGCTCAACAAGTTTGACTTGTGAATCTTTAAAATCCAGCTCTGCAATTCATGTTTTACCTTCTGTAAATGCATCCAGAGGTCCATTTGTGTGCTCTTTCAGGCTGTTAGTAAATCTCCTTTGGAATGTTCAGCAAGGTCAATTAAAATAGGTTAAAAAGCAAATATTGCTCCAATGTATTTTTGTTAAGCTGTGTTCCAGTTCAGCTGGTGGATATGAACACATTCCACATACACCAAACAAGGATTTTTCCTTGATTTGATTAAACGATCTGAGCCCATTGTTTGTTAATTAATCTCCTTCCGGGGTTTTACCGTGTCATTGTTCCCTTCCAAATCTCCAAGAGGACACATCTCCCCCCACCCACCACCCCACATGTCATGTGCTTCAGAAGGATCCAGTGATCACATATGCTGGAAAGACAAAACAAAAGATGTATTCATTTTAGATGCTGACATGTGCAGTGAAAATATGCAAATGAGCTCTGAGGAGTGTAACAAATCTCTCCCCCTCAAGCAAAACTACCTTGCAGGTTCATTCGATGAATTCATCACATTCTCTCTTTGGAGATTTTCTGAAATACATCAAATGCGGCAAAAAAAAAGACTGTGATTTAACTCTAGTTATCTCTTCGAAGTTTTGTGGATTTGTGGATCTCTTCTGAAAGAACTGGAGACCTGATTACTCCAGGTACTGATTCACGGGGCTGGTGGGGGGGCGGGGGGGGGGGGGGGGGGGGGGGGGGGGTCTATCTTTTCCCCCCGCTTGGTTTTCCCTGTTCCTGCCGATGTGGGGTGTTGGTTGGCCGCCTAGCGTGTCGGTTTTTTTCATTTTAG
>JAABNY020000001.1:49320220-49337790 GCA_015164015.2 Brevimyrus niger
GGGGGGGGGCGGCGTGGGGGGGGGGCGTGGGCGGCGGGGGATATACATTTTACACGCTCTAGAGTTACCCTGTCCATACCTATATGGGTGTTAGCTGGTCTCCCATCATGGTCAGATGTTTACATTTTACATTTTTACTTTTACCGTTAGTGCTGTGTAAGCGATGTACAATTGAGAAAATAGGGTCAGACAGGTACAGACCCAATGACAATGATGCAGCCCCCGCCCCTTGGGCTCTCTGCACTCACCTCAAATACAATTTCCATTGTCACACCCATCCAGCCATCCCCCCCTCCCCAACTTGGGAAGATGAAAGACGCTACCCATTTTGTTTATATAAAACACCCCTAACTGACCAGATACTTCATAATCTCATATCACGCTTTTTGAAAATTTACACCATGTGTTGGTGACTATAAAGCATTTCTCTAATGAGCTGTTTAAAGACCATCGTCAAATTCAATTATTACGCCTGGTATGTTTATAAAACTCTAGTTAATTTTTCAAATGTTGGGATGACTATGCAGTCAGGAATTAACCTGCTCTCAGTTGTCCAGGTTGTTTAATTATTGGTTTGTGAAGCAGTGTCTTTGGTCAATGATTGGTTGTGCTCCCTATATAGCACGTGGCAGCATGTAGCTCATCGGGCGAAGCCTCAGTACCTGTAATTGGAAGGTTGCCGGTGTTAGTCCAGCCTTGGCACATCTGTGGGTCCTTGAACAAGACCCTTAACCCCCAGCTCCCTGGGGGCCACATCAGGTGGCTGCCCTTTGCTGCCAGCTTGCTCTCATCTACTGAGAGCATGTTGGGCGAGGAATTTCCCCATGGGAATCAATAAAAAGCATTACTTATTTATTTTATTTTATTTATGGAGCCATGTGATTGGCTATAGGTAAGAGAGATCACCTGAACACAAGCGTATGACTGTTCCTCACACATAATTTGGTTGTTTGTTCAAGCAATCCATGACCCTTTGATACTTTCTCCTTGTTTTATATCACCATAGATGCCTTGAGTTCACGGTTTTCTGTTCTTTAACTGCTCTAAGATGGTGTGATCCTCCACTTGTCTTCAGGGATTTCCCCTCTTCTCAGATTTTTTTACAATATAACATTCACTGGTCTTAACTGCTTTCAAACCTGAAATCTGTGTAACTTCTTTAGTACACTGTCAATGTTCTGCAGAGTCCATTTCTGTACCTTAAAAGGGTACATTTAACTATAGCTATGGTTCAACTGGCAGACCTTTGAGGATACAGCCCCAGTGACAAGTACCCTCAAAGATGCAGTGTGTGGTGTGACAGTTTACACAACTTTGTTTAAATATTGTGCTGTTCTCCCATGCTGGTTGTTCTGAATAAAATAACTAGGCAAAATAAATACACATATGTAATATAAAAGTTAAGACCATTTTCACCATAGTAACTCTATCTGTAGCACTGAAAACTTAACGAAATGCTATTAAAAAGTATCAAAGAGTTATGTCTGTGTCGCGTACAGTTAAACATGTAATACGTGCAATAAATATTAAAGATCTTGAGTCTTTCCTCATAACCACCGCTTCTGGATCGGCGCCCGTTTATATCTGCAAACTACAGTATCTTTGCGCTCCCAGGGTACAAACGCTGAAAGAACACCTCCCTGGGTGTCATTAATTACGATGTCATTCATCCCAATGCGTTTGATTACTGCATCGACCTGGGTCCCGTCGTTGTCTCATCTTTCCAATGCGGTTGGCACTAACCACCACAAAAGACCATCAGATGTCCTGGAAATTACCCCCCCCCCAAAAGGGAATAGAAGACAGAAACTCCTCCCCTCTTTGTAGTACCAAGTGGGGGTCTTGCTTTTTTGGTGCTGATAGGCGGGCCTTCAGGACACAAAGCATGGGGGAATATGAGACGAAATATAAACCCTACTAAAGACAACGCTGAAGGTACGCTTTTTTATTCATAATTGGATGTAGCATGCAGCTTCAGTATATGGACCTCTTACCGTAGTTAACAGTTTGCGCGTTTCACGTGTTGCAAGTCAGACGATCTCAATCATTCGTAATTAGTCTAAATAGTGCTTGGTAAGGACGCCGTTGCAATACGATTGAACCTTCCAGGCAAGCACCGAAGCAGTCAAATTGGAAGAAGAAAGTTTTCCCCTGATAACTCCGTTCTTTTCAAATTTCGAAGCACGAGTTAAAGGACACGTGTCTTTATTTATTTTGAATCGCTGTTTTGGTTGGAAGATCGTCGAATGGTCGCGAAAAGAAGAACCGAAATTCTAAATGTTCCCTAATTTGCACATTTCCGGAAAATTATCCTAAGATAATTATTGGTGCGGAAAACAGATTTTTTTTTAATTGGGCTTTCAGGAAGGATTGGGCGATGGGATACATTTCTGTTGCTGCTATATGTCTCCCCGGCTTTTCAAAGCATAATAAACCCAGGATGAAGTGACAACGGAAAAAAAAACTTGGGAGGAGAAGTAGCCTATCCCATCGTGTGTATTTAAACGTGAAAATGGGCAGGGCTGTCGGAGCCTCTTTGTGAACACCTCTCTCTCTCTCGCATGTGCAGGTCCTGCTGATGGTACAACCCAAGCAAGTGTGCTTCACGACCAGGATATATACGTAATGGAAGTGCATCCAGCACCTAGGCGCCCCTTTAGGGCAGCAAATCTGATATAAAAACGGACTTTAAAATGCAGAAATGTTGGGAAATATCGCATTCTGATCGTAGCATTTCCATATTGCGATATTTCTATTGTGGTGTTTTTCGGAACTGCGTGCGTATGGAGGCGACTGCTTGCGAAGTGAGGATCAAGACGAAATATTTTTAAATACTGAAAAAATACTAATAAGGCGACGTTGAAGCTGCTTTATTTAAAAGTGACGCAAAATATCAGTCAGAGGCTGCGAATGGTTTGCTGTCAAAAACCGACAGAACATTTTTTATATATATATCGTGATAAACGGCATTTCGTATAAAGGAAACTGAACACCCACACTTGAACGTGTTTTCACGAAATCGCCGAACTAACAGAAGTAACTAAGCAATAGGATACCTTGGGCAAAAGAGAGGAGAGTGATCTGACGGGGTTTCGGTCGAGGACAAAAGATCGATTGGAACCATGAGGATCCCGGCGTTTCTGATTGCCAGCGTTTTACTTGGTAAGTGATTTTGATATTAGTTTTCTGGTCGTTATGCATCAACATATTTTTGAGCTGTGACAACGCGTACAGTAAAGTTTCAATTTAGGAAGTTTTCCCTCATTCAGTGGGATGGTGAGCATTTAAAATAGCCTAATTGTAACTGTAACAAACCCAAGCAACACCTAGATGCGTATGTTTGACGTTAGAGATTAGAACCCCTCCACCAAAAAGTACCCTGCGACCTTGCTAAGGATGGGTGAAAGCCCTTCTCATACGTTAGTTGTACGCCTACCCATCTGCAGTGGGTGATTAATAATCTCGCACCGGCGATTAAAATCACACCGGTGTCAGTTCACCGTCTGTACGCACTGGCAGGTGGATTAATCTGTTGTAATTCTGCGGTTGTACGGTGAATATTCTAAAAATGACATTAAAGATACATTAAGCAACAGTCCTCTTTGGTCCGATGAAGAGTCTGGAGAACAGAAGGTCGCCACACCTCCCAGACAGCAGTCTGGAGCAAACTCCGGTTCACTTTACGACGCTGATTTGGGTGTCACCAAAATGCTCCACTTTTGGACAGAAACACGATAAACATGGTGATGAGGCAACAGTTATCTTGCTTATGTGTTTTTTTTCCCTACAGTAGTTTTAAAGTTTTTTTCCAGTGGTTTATTTATAACACGTCAGCTCAGCTTGAAGTCGAGACCCTACGTTGATTTTTCCGCTACGCAAAAATAATCCGCCTACTGTTAGACTATTGAATTTTTTAAATTATCATTGAAATAAAAGTAAAACAGAAACGTACCTGTTTACCTTAAAATATTATGACTTGGAAATGGAATATATGGTTTTGTGCCAACAGTTAGGGCTAATTTCCTTTAAAACGAGTTCACCACTTAATTTTATGGGTTAGAAGTAATAATGTACGTTTTTCATAAATATCACGTCGTTTTCCTTTGTCTGCTAGAAGCTTCCATGGCTGAGGAGTGCGATGTTTCATGTGGGTGAAGGTTTTTTGGGTGATTGTTTTACTTTGCTTAAAACGTACTTAGACACTGCCTTTGTGCGTCTTTTTAATGGGGGTGTCATGATGCACAAGCCAGTTACATTTAAGAGTAAACTGCGTCCTTGTACTTATTGTGGTTTGGGGGAGGTGATTCTTAAACATCAGATTAGTTAAAGCCATGGATGAGATTACTCGGAGCACGAAAGTCAAACGGACTCATCTGGGGTAAGAAGGTGGTGCGCTGTTTGCGGACGGGAGCTGTGGACACCAAAGTCTCCTTCAGCAGCTGGGGTTCAACAGACAGAAACGTGTGATAATTGTTAAGCCCCCCAAGTATTTGGTAATTAAAAAAACTAATTTATTCGGAAAGGCGAGCTTACGACACTTGTCAAACATAAGCGCTGAAGGGAAGGACAGTGTGTCAAGTAGCCTACAAGAACATAATATAAATGTGAGGTGTATGTGATGGAATTAAACAAGAGCGTCGCATTTTTCTATTTTATGCATCAGATTAATCCATGCGAACTGCAAAGATGGAGATTAAACAAATGCAATTTCTGCTAATAGGTGAAATGTGAAAATGTATGTTTCACTTGAGTGCACGTATAACTCGGCAATATGAAGATACACTGCAATCTGTCTGACTTTGTTTACTCTAACATGTATCCGTGTTTAACAATGGCCAGCTATTGATTACCAAAAAAAAATCAGTAAGGCCGTATTGAAATTCTCAGTGGTTTTGGATAATTTTTACCTGGTAGTGGAGCATCAGGCTTGAGACAGAAAAAGATAGATCTTACTGGACAAACTTCTATAAAATCATGACCAGATCTGCAGGGTTGAAGCAGATGAATTACCCTGCTAACTGCAAACGACTTCACTGTGCTTGAAATGCTAATTTCGGCAATGCTTCTTGCTGGGCCACTGGCGGTTCTTAATCCAAGATGTACTCGGGAGTTGGCTCCCGTTAGGGGACGGGCGTGCCAAAATGCTAAGAAAAACGCATATAGCGAAGGAGAGGGGCATTTACATAATTCAGCCTCATTGATTCCCAAAAGAATTTATTCAAGTTGTAAACTGTAGTTGTATTGCTTTAATGTGCAAATGTGATATGTGTTTGTAGGCTGTGTATCAGCGCCTCGGCGACGGATGCTCATTTACCGGCAGATTTACAGATATGCTTTTGCGCGTTTCAAATGGCTTTACAAGCTGCGGTTACATTGTGGCGTTGAGCACCGTGTATGATGGCTTGAAACTCGCCTTCCTGCAGCCAGATCCTTGGCATCTTCTGGCCCTTCGCACATTCTCGCTGACGGGGATGCCGACAGAGACCCCGTTAATAGCCTATGCTGACGTCAAACAGAGGTGCGCGCTCACGTGAACGCGCACACGCTTGCACGCACACATCTCCCCCAACGGCAGATGGCTTTTTTCACGCCAAGGGTTACCGTGGTGTCTGATTCCCTGCTCGTGACGTCTTAATTGTCTGTTATAGATAGTGAAATGCGAAAGACAGTAAGTAAGGAGTGTTTTGTCCTTTCATCTGTATACTGTCCCACCGTGTATCCAGTACAGGATAACAAGGGGGGTTGGGGTCTTTTTCGGACAGTACAGGGCACAAGATGGGGACACCCTGAATGAGACACTTGTTTTTCTGACTTTGTATTTAATAAAAAGTTTTTTTCTGCTCTGTTTGTGGGTGACTGGATTTATTTTCCAGTGACGCATTCATTCAATGGATATATTAGCTTGTATCTCAGGATTTGAACTGGAGGTTTCTGTTCTTTATCTTGCAGCATTACTTAATTATATGACAGGATTTGAGTTACACAGCTATAAAGGTAACTGGTCGAGTTTAGAGTGGATTCTGGAGGCAATGGAGTACAACCACCCCCCTAGACATTGTTCATGGGAGTGTTTTAAAAGGCAAGGTGTATAATTTGAAGTATTAATGTTCAGTGGGTAGATTTAAACCAGGTGTAAGTTTAGGTTTTTTCTGACAATAGATCTGAGAGATTCCTTGAACTCTACTTATGGTAGGAGTTTGGAGTTTCTGGACTATCCTTCATCTTTTCTCCAGAGCTTTGATTACACAACAGCCAGCAGTGCCAGTCAACCCAGTAAGCCACAGGCGTAAGTTGAGCCCATCCAATAAGCCAGTTTCACTTTGTCTCAGATAGGGGGCGTCAGTGTGGAAGCTTCTCTATGACACCACATGGGATTGACTGGTACTGATAACAAGGTAGCAAGATCTGCTGACAGAGTAATCAATGTCCTCAACCAAATGTGCTCCAATGGCAAGAGAGTAGAAGTAGTCATGGGGTATTCTTCCCTGAGTTTCCCTTCTTGGCACTGATAGGACGGTGTGTGGAGGAACCGGCTTACAAGTTAAACTTACAATGAAACAATGCTGACTACCATGTTCCTTTTGTGGTCTTTCTAGGAAGCGTGCACAAAGTGCATATGAAATGTGTTGGCTGTGAGCTCATCACCACAGGAATTGGACTAAGGACACGTCGTATTCAGCTGTTTTATTTTTAAAATCGGTGATGTTCCTTGAGATTCCTGAGAGGGCCTGTAATCGTGGACTGAACAGTCTTTTTCTTCTTGATTAATTTCTCAAATGTTCTGCAGCCCTCATGTTGGTCCGGCCCTTCTTCACATACTGTACAGATATGGCTGTAAAATCCCTCTCTGGTGACAGACTGGGAAAATCACCTCAGGAGCTCAGTGATCTAGGTCAAGACTGTCTCCCTCAGCTTGGGGGCCAGTGCTTAAGGGGAAGCTTCAGAGTCAGAGTCTTTAGTTTTCATTTTGTTCCTGTGCTGCTGAGGTACTCTACCAGTGCTGGTCAACCCAGTGGCCAACGTAGGCAGAGAGTTTGGGCGCCGACTTGCCGACTGTATGTGGTCCGCGTTACATCAGGGCCGGCCTTGAGTGTTCTGGCACCTTAGGCGAGATTCTGCTGAGTTCCCCCTTCCCCCCCACAGAGCAACAGAAAACAAATTTTGTCAGTTGATTTATATTTAAACATTATTTAAACATTTACGTAACAAAGGGCATCTGTTTCTCAAGAGTAGTGAAAAATAAAAAATATTTTGAATTGTAACACCCAGAATGCAGAGAGATTTCTTCTGTTTTTTTCCCTCCCCTTTTCTCCTGTACCGCTGATTCAAATGGTCTGCTAGGTGATCGCCTATATGACGGGCCAGCCCTGCAGTGAAGAATGCTGGAGGGTGTGGGGAAGTTTGCTATTGGGGCGCACTAGTGGTAAAGCTCGGGCTGCACATAGACTTCAGCCGGCCCTATACACTACATTTCACAACATTACTATATGTATCATTGTCCTGTCACTTTATGATACTTAATTATGAATAGAAAAAGTTTAGCGGTGATACTCCTCTAAAAAAATCCATTCTTTTGGTTTTATTTAAAAAATTTACGATCTGCCCTCTGTTTGCTGTAAATCTGTTTTACAGAGAGTCATAAAGCTTTTTCGAACAGCTACAAGGCTCCGAGATATTTCATCTGCGATTGTGATGGACTGGTGTTCTGCGCTGGTCTGGGTATTCCCCAGTGATCCGGGACGACAGCTTGCTCAGATTTAAATTTTAATTACTCATACTTTTGTCTTGGAGGGACTTCAGATTTAATTCAGGGAATTCAAGTCATGTGTCACGTTCACACTAGTAATAAGTTAAAGAAATATTTAATATGAAATATGAGCAATGTCATAGCAAGCAATTATTAAATCTTCCCCCCACCTCCTCTACCTCCAACATAATTGGTTTCTAATTAGTTAATTATAGCTGCAGGTAGTTCTCATATGAATGTAATGCTCAGTACAGTGTAATATTATGACACAGAGTGCCAGCCTGGCTGCCTACTTGTAAATCAGGGAGTGGAGAAACATTCACATGAAAGTGCAAGCTGAAATGCACAAGTGTGGAAAAGAGACGGTGTAACTTTTTATTTTTAAATCAACTTTTTAGTTTGTGAGGCTTTGAAATTTGAGTTGCTTGTAAATCTCAGTGAGATGATTCTCGACCCACACTCTGTTATGGCAAATGCACTTCTCAGAAGAAGCCCAAAATGCAGAGGTGTGCTTACTCTTCAGTGCCAGGACACCGTGCCCCCAGGATCCATTCATCTTCCTGGTGGTACAGCCCCATAGTCAGAAATAAATTTTGTGGGGGGACTGGGAATCCTACCACATTTCCAAAATTTTGCCATACTGGGAGATCCCTCTTCGTAGACTGAACAAAAATTTGATGGGTGGCTAAACTAGTTATGTTATTAGTTATTCTTAAATACCTAATCAATAAACATTTTTTTTTCGGGGTGGACTCATTATTTTAATATATGGCAAGGTGCTTACCAAATACTGCACCCTTATTCACACACATTACTAATATATTTGACACATAATGCAATGTGATGCTTCGTCCTAAGATGGCCATGGTAGCTTCCTGCCTTCAGATTCTCTAGTTGAGGTGTGAAAAGCTAAGATAGAAAAAGGTCTTAAATATCTCTCCGGGGGGGGGTTGAAAGTACAGCCTGGAAGGTGATCTACTGTGACGTTTTGTTTTTCCTCCATGGACAGAGGCTGTGTTGTTTCTGTTTATAATTTGTGTATTTCATCTTTTCTTTTGAGATTTATCAAGCCAAGTGAAGGACGATGCACAGAATGTGTTGTTCCTCTTGATTTCATTGGTTACCAGGATATCCTTTCTCTTCCCAGTATGTTGCCCTGAGCCGTGAAGGCCATGAGTGAGGTTGGAGCACAGAAGGGAGATTCCCACCCCCTTTTTTCTTTAATAGCACCATGAACAACAGATTTGACTAAAAGCCACAGAAAGCCCACAAGAGGCTAATTAGCCATTAATGAGTTTTCTCTCTTCTCCATAGATTTTAAAAGCACAACAAAAAGAAATGAAGGGAAAAAAACAATTTGCAAATGTCCTGTAATGGACACGAGTTCAGCATAACTTTGTGAGACTGGGTGAGACTGCTTTATACGTTTCCTTAAATTCGAAGTGAATTTAGAATAGAAACCTCACAATAGTCTATCAAATCACAACCCAGTGTCACAAGAATTTGCTCTTTCATGCTGGACTGTTCCTCAACCTTGTAAATTCTGAAATCTTCAGTCTTGTTATAGTACGTGAAATCTTGTATCGCATAAGGCTAAATGTAAAATATTGCGTATCCTGTAGAAATCCTCATGCTGTGGGCTATAATTAGCAGACATATTTTGAATAAATTTCTAAATTTACTCATTACGCATTTTTTTAATATTACCCTTAGATTATTCCGATTCAGTGAAGCGTAAACACGGTTAAGCTCATTAAAGTCAAGGTTAACGTGAGCCCATGCAAATGAGTCGCAAGTCGCCCTTGCATCTCGGAAAAACGGCTTTTGAAAGTCCCCTTTCCTCTCCTTTCCCGGGCGCTCCGGCGGCGTCTCTGAAGCGGCAGTCGCCGGGACTCGAAGCGATCCGAACGAGACAGTCAAAGACAAGGACGCGTTTATGCGCTCGCCGGGGAAAAGCGCCACGCGCCGCATTTGCATTTAGCTGCTCGGCTGGCGCTTTGAATCGCAGCGCGCGCAGGTGGATGCCTTGCTGCTGGGATCCGGGTTAAGTGCCTCGCTCAAGGACACCATGGAAAGCCCCCCCTCCCGGGACATCACTTGGAAACCGTTGAAATCACGTGCTTCACTGCTGCTTTACCTGCCTCCATTATGGGAATTTACTTAATTGGCAGAAAAACGCCAGCTTTTTCTCCTGGCTGAGTAAGGCCTCCATTTGCTGTTGATTTATTTTAGCTTTTCCTGCAGTTATCTCTGTGGATTATTTCTCCATGGACACTTCACTCCCTATTAGCACCCACTTCTTATATGTGCAGAATTTTCTGGCCATTTCTTGGTCATATCCGTAATAGTTTTTTTTTTTTAACTCTCTGGTTTTATGCTTGCAATGTTCATTTAGTTATGCCTGCCAGCTGCTAAATGCTTTTTTTGCAGTTGGCTAAAAGCTGGTTTCCATGGATACCACCTATGACAGTTGGAACTTTCATCCAATAAATCTGCAAGCCCTCAGAATGTCCCAGAAATGTGTATTTTACTCAGGTCACACCTTTAATGCGATTTTAGGAAGGGGGGGTGGTGGGGGGGGGGCATGGTGTCTTAAAGTCATCTTTAGACTAAACACCGATACAATTCAATTCATTGCATTTGAATATGGATTTTTCTTTAGCGTGTGTGTGTGTGTGTATAAAATGGGGTTATTGTATAATTATTATTCTATTGAATGGCATACATAATGTCACTGATTGGCCTAAAAAATCAATACTAAGAGGAACACACAGATGTCAGTTTTAAAGAATTATTGATCTGCTAATAATTCATGGTCCATCACATTCTAAAGTAGGTAAAATAACAGGTTAATGAGTTGGTGTTCAATGTCTGTAAACGCAGGAGAACTGAATGGCTGTAGGGCAAAGCCGAGACTGTAACCATGGAAATGAAGAGGTAGCGGTGATTTTTTTAGGAGGTAATCGGGCCACAATGATGGTGTCTGGAAAGATGATTCCTCTTCTCATCCTTATGCCTTCAAGTCCAGGCACCTACAACCTGGAAATCCTCTATGAGCATTACCCACAATGCCTTGCACCTAGGAAAGGCAGGCTTCGGAAAAAAATGAGCGTATGTTTTGTGTTTTCCTCTGGTAAGATGACGGACATGGCTAGTGGGGCAGTACCTCATCTTTGCATCTCCCTCACAGGTGTCCAGCCTGGTGTCTTCTGGGCTATGGAGTCAGAGTAAAGCCATGTGGTGGTTAATTCAGGGATGGGGGGTTAGACCACATATCTGCTACATCCCAGCAGCAGTTAGACCAGATGTCTAATCTTAAGTGCAGAGCTGTAAAAGCAGAGACTATAGATGGCAGGGGGCGGTTGTTAACAGTGAGTAAATTTTTAATATCATTCATAATAATGGACAAAGAATAGAGATGTGATGTCTTACACAGGCTTGGTGAATAATGGATGGGGGAGGCGTGGATGGACAGGAAAGAGCTCTGCTGACCAATCAGAGCAAGGCCATACAGAGAGGGATTAGGGGTGAACCGTAACAAAACACCTCCCTCTTTACTGCTTAATGGAATGACCAAGTGGATTGCGGCATTTGGGTCTTGTATGCATGGGGGGGGGTTCACTTACAAAAGATGGAGAGTTGAAAGTCCTCCCAAGTAAGGACGACCTCATATTTTCAGGCATCTTAATGCCATGAATGACGAGGACGCGTCAAAGCACACGCCCTTAAATGGAACTGACTGCGTGATGTCCCTACATGCCGATGTACCTTGCAGTAAGAAGTGGTGGCCTTGATTCCTGTGTAGGGCAACCACAGCCGTCCTCGCTGCTTTATTGCCCTCAGTGAGACGAGACAAGGAAATGCATTAACGCCACATGGCCGATGTGATCCGCACATAATTTACAATGAACATGGTAGGCCGATTTGCATCCAAACGCAATGTAAACAGCCTAGTTGGCTATGAAATACATGTCTATGACAGTGCCTCTTGGATACCCTTCCTACACACGCATACCTCTCACCCACGCTATACTCCATTACCAAGGCTTATGGGAAAAGGGTCCCTGAATAAAAACAGATCCCTCCCAGAGTTGGACTGTATTAGCTAGCAAACTCCTACTGCTATAAATTGCAGAAAACACCCTTCTTGGGTCTCGGTGTCCATCTTTAGCTAATTTTTTTTCGTACTAGAACCAAAAGTTCTAGTACTCAAAGTACCAAAGCATCTGGGGTGCTTTTTTAGCATTTATGTACTTTTGAGGTGAGATTACAAACATGTTGATTATTGATTAGTTATGCAAAAATCCTGCCTCTATCTGAGGTTTAAAAAAAAACTGATAATGATGGCTGCATGAACGAACGAAGAGACCCAAACTTTAATTGTGATCTGGTCTGAAGAACCAGAAGAAGATCAGGATGGTATAACAAGAAATAAAAGTATTTGTGATACTAGGGCTGCTGATTTAGAAAGGATGAAAATGAATGATTGTCTTGGAAAACTCATGCAAAAGCAGCAAAGAGGTAAATATTATTAAGTAGATTTTTAATACACTTTAATACTACATAATCTTAAATTCCACAATCATTCAATTGCAATACTTGCTAAATTTTGTTTCCTGTGACAAAGTAAAATTGTTTTAGTGAAATTTAATCCCCTCATGCTACAATGTCTGGACAGTATTAAGGTATCAGAAAGCCTGATCTCAACCCTGCTGATGTTCATGTTCCTTGCGATGTGAGAAATATATGTGCATAACGTGTGATATTGGTATTAATATCACACTTCGCCAAGCCCAAGGTACTGTAGCCCTTTTTTGAATTCAATACAAAATACCTGCCTCACACTGTGATGTCATTCAAAGCTGGTACCAATTTTTCTCCATTGGAAAGCCAACACCTTGAAGTATTCTTAGTAATTATACATTATCCGGTACGATGGAAAAGCTCCCTTATACCCATCGTGCTCAAGCAAGTAGCATTTTTGTGGTATAATTGCAGAACTACATAGACACACCAGTGCACGAGTATGTATGCTTTCAACGGCGTAAGCGCTGCATAGGCTCAATGCATAACTATAAAGTAGCTTTTATGAACTTCAGCCCTGGGCCTGTGTTTGTGCTGATTAAGAATCCAGGAACCAGGCTAATGGTCGAGTTTGCACTGACCCAGCAGAGTGACCCTGTTAAACTGGTCATGAGCCTCTGGCTGAGCCAATCAATATCCACCAAAATGTTCCCAGGGTGCTGTGCTGGGTGCAAATTTCAATTGAACTTTCAGCAGCCTGAAACTAATACCAGCAGCCTTAAAAATCTACATAGTAGCATCTTGAATGCTGATGTTTTATGTGTCAGTGTTTGCTTGTTTTTCCAAGACATTGGAAGTTTCTGAGTATTTAGAGCACCAGTCGCATAGTGGATCAAACTCAAGTTCTGATTCGAGCCCAACAGTCAACTTCTAGGGCCAAACCTTGAGATGGAATGTTCTGGGCCCTTCCCTCAGCCAGAGTATTGGGGCTACCATCTCTCCCTTTTCTTCCCCTTTGCATCTTAATGGATCCGTTCTGATTTCCCATAACCGGTCTACCTTTTTAAGAGTTGTTTCGCTACTTATCTTTTTGTTGGTCTGGTGGTAGTAGCCGGAAGATAAACTCAAGAAAGATTAGTATAATCATGTCAGGTGCTAATGGGGCCTTGGCACGGTTGCCAAGGATAAGATACGAGTCACGCTTGATTGGATTAGTGCTTTATCGCCCATCCCTGCCTTATTCTCCATATGTATAATCCTCTTTAGAACTTCCTAAAGGCTACTGTTCACATCCGCCGGCTGTGTCTGCGCACACGTATGTGTGTGTGTGTGTGTGTGAGAGAGAGAGAGAGTGTTTTTTTTATGAGATTTTAGCATGAGCAGATTATAGTATAAGTGCCAAGTGTGCCAGAATCCTATGGCTGACCTCTCCAGGCTCTTGTCTTCTGGCCGAGGTAAGCGGATTGTGGGGCGCATGGGAACCAGAGGCCAGGAAAGACAGCCGTTCACCTAGAGTGGACTACAGTACAGATAGTGCAGAGCTCTGCACTATCATACAAAAAGGACATGTGTAGTTAGGGACTGAGAGGGATGGTTAGTGCATGTGCCTGTAGTCTTGTTTTTATGCTTTTTGCTTGATGTATATTGGTTGGGGAGTTGAGCTCCTTCCCTCCATTTCCTTCATTTCACCTCTTTCAGAAACATCCTGCCAAACTGAGATGCAGATGCAAGTCACACTGTTATAACGTCATTCTCTGCAAAGGGGGATATTTGCATGTTTTACGGTCAGATCTGATTTATGTTGAATCAGAGCACTGTCACGGTTGTGGCTAGCATGGGCAGCAGTGTGTGGCTCAGTGGATTAGGCTTTTATGTCCGTAATCAGATGGTCACTGGTTCAAATTCCATGCTCCACAAAGTGGCCACATCTCTGTTAGCCCTTTGAGTACAGTTCTTCACCACCCCCACAACCCCCCCCCCTCGCCGAAAAAAATACTTCGGGATGGATGACTAATTCTGCACTCAGACCCAAAGTTTCAAATTCACCTTCTTAAACAAGGAGACCATCATAAGATATATGAAAAAACAAAAAACATTTTGAATGTACCTGTATTCCTGTAGCTTATATTAAATAGCACCACCTTTTCTACATAGGTGCATGATTAAGTCTTTGGTGTCACTATGAGGAATTTGGGGTCTGGGGAATTTGGATTATTTTCAATGTCCATCATTTCACACCGTTCCAAGACCAGAATCCGCCTCCTGCTTCCAGGATGACACGTCTCTCGGGTAAAGGAACCCACCTCTGCCTCAGAGACGTGGGAGCTCACCGATATTGTAGTCCGTCAGTAGAAGTGCAGGCCCTTCATGCAGTCGAGAGACAAACCTGCCTTTTAAGTCTTTCCAAGCTTGTTAAATAGCGCTGGGGGCAGTTCACCAGTCTGTCGGTGAGAGCTGTCACGTGCAAGAGGCCCTTTCACAGGCCGCTAAAGTCGGCGGTGGCAGCAGAAGGGAAATGAAAGCTCAGGAATAGTTTCACCTGGATGTTTTTGCTGGTTTTTATGGACAAATGAGAGGTCCGCCCAGCATGAGAAGGGGCGGCATGACATTCACAGTTTTCTGTGAGAGAGGAGAGCGGCATCATGGTGGGGGCGTGATTAAAATCCCCTTCCCCCTCCACCCCCGCAGCGCAGGCACTGTTAAGACCTATTTCAGAGCCTCTGGCCTTCCTCGTGTGTTGGTCCCTCTGAAAGGCTGTAATTGTTCTCGCATTCCCTGGGTTGGTCGGTACCCTTACGGCCATGTGTTGTGTAGCGCCTGTTTAAATTGCCCGGAGTGCAGCGAGAAGTGAGACGTCAGGTCGCCCAACAGGGGAGGGGGGTCAGTCAGCGGGTGGGTCGAGCTGATTGGATGGCCTTTGGGCCTTTGGAGCAAAATGATTCGCTTCCAGATTGCTCTCTTCCTTAAGATAGCATATTGTCATGGAGTCCTAAACCTTAGTCGGGGATGTGCTCAAGACCTCTCCTGTGACTGTGACCATCAATGACCAGCCCTCCCTTCCCCCCCATTATTTCTGAGAGCAACAGAGATACAAGACCATGGGGCCATGCAGACTGTGTGCATATCAGCATTCCTCAGCTTGGTTAGGGGTGCAGCAGATGGAGGTTACTAGCTGTTATGTGTCTCCCACTCACTCTTTCATCTCTGTCTCTCTCTTTGTAACAAAACCTGTGATTTTTGTGCTCACAGCTTTTACTGCTTCCTGTTTGTGTAGCTTGTTATACGGCAGGCAGTTCATGAAATGGTTTCCAGGTGAGTGTCCTGTAAAAAGCAGAGCCTCGCTTTCTGCGGTTCTACAGTACTCTGTGTGTGTGTGTGTGTGTGTGTGTGTGTCCTTGTGTGTGTATGTGTGTTTGTGGATTATGTTTATATTACCTTGTGGGGACCCAATGTCCCCCACAATGTGATAAAAGCCTTGTCATTTTGAAGCTGTGGGGACCATTTTTCAGGTCCCCAGAAAGCTCTGTGAATACAATCAAAAAACTAAAAATGCAAAAAGTCTCGTAATTTGTTTGTTTACTTATGATTAAGGTTAGGGTTAAGATCATTATGGATAATCCCTAGGAGTAGGGGTTAAGATCATTATGTTGTTTTCCCCATAGAAAGGAATGGAAAGTCCCCACAAAAATATAATTACAAACCTGTTTGTGTGTGTGTGTGTGTGTGTGTGTGTGTGCGTGCATGCATGTCTTTCTATCTTTATGGAAATACTCCCACAAAATGAATACCCATTCGTCTCCTTTTTTGGAAATAAAAGCCAAATATTTTGTTTGTTGTTAATTTCTCTTTCTTTCTCGGTGGTTTGAGTTTGGGGGTCATTACTGTAAAATGGGCATCAAAGGGGAGACCCTGTGTATGTAGCTGTGTGCAGCATGTGTCTGTAACTGTCTTTCTCTGTAGCCCTTTGCTTTGGTTCTGCTCTGGCTCCAGCTTCTCAAGCAGCACCTGTTCCGCCTCCTGCCGCTGTCCATTCGCCCAGAACAGCTGTACATTTGTCCCGGCTTCCCCTGTAAGACCCAGTTCCCTTTAGCCTTTGTTAGCCTGACGCCTGCCTTCCTCATTGTGATCAATGGTGTTGCCATCTGTCGTCCGGCGAAACTTCTGCCCGCGTTTGTTTGACTGCAGGTGTCCTTTAACATTGACGCGCGTTCCAGACGAACCGTGCCCACCCACCCAGGTTCTTTTCGGGCGGCTTGATGCTCGCAGTGTGCTGGAGGTGAAATCATTAGGTTAAGAAGCTTATGCGTGGTTCTGGAGTATAAGCCTGTTTCAGGCACAGTGGTTGACAATGCTGAAGGACTCTGTCACAGTTAATGACTCTAAAGGACTTTGTAAATGGCTTCTGATGGTCTTCGGCAGCCAAAGTCCTTCCCTGGGAGAGAGTCTTGTGAGAGAGCAGGGCAGGGCTGCCTTGCTGGGGTTTGTAGCCCTAAGCCCATTAACCGTACTCTGACACTCCCTGTGTCGTGCTGGTTGAACTCTTTAATTTCAGTTGTGCTTTGAGTGGGGGCTGTTGGGAAATAACCTTTCAGCAGCTGTGTTGTCCCTGTGAGGAAAACTGTGTGTGTGTGTGGTGTTCAGACGGCGTTCTGTGGTCTGATTTGGGTGCTAGGTTTAATTCTAACGTGTACTAAGATGACTTCTTAGAAAGGCGTCGACTTGGGTGTTGGGGTGCCAGGACTAGGGTGGTGGGGGGTTGTGTATGTTAGTAAACATGGACTTGTGCTTGAGGGATTGATTTTAATTAAATAAAAGATGAATTTATTAAAGTTATCAAGGGCAAACAAACAGTTGTGGTGTTAATTTGTAGGGGATGCGCCAGTACTCGGTGTGATGTCAGTGAGAGGGACCCCCCCACCCCCAGTTTCCTCTCTCATCCCCCTCCCTCTCGGCTGCTGCACCCCGGAGTTGGACAGGAGTCTGTCTCCTGCATCTCCTCATTGTTTCCTTTGAAGCTGACATCCAGGGGCTGGAAGACGTGTATGTTGTGGGGATAGGAGGGGGGGGGGGAATTGCTCTACTGTGTGTCTGTATGTGTGTGTTTGCTGCAACTGGGCCAGCAATAAAAAGCATGCCAGCTGAGAGGGGTGGGTGTCACTTCCATAATAAGATGGCATAAAATGAGAAGTGGGGGCTGTAGTGCCCCCCCCCCCAAAAAAAACACACACACACACACACACACACACACACACACACACACACACACACACACACACAGACAAAGATGCCCCAGGGCTCA
>JAABNY020000001.1:49346133-49365416 GCA_015164015.2 Brevimyrus niger
CCATTGAAATGAATGAGCGGTCCCCATAAGGATATGTTTACCCTACATGTGTGTGTGTGTGTGTGTGTGTGTGTGCGTGTGTGTCATTTATCTGGGGAAGGGATGGTACCAGGATGCACTACTTGAAGAAGACAAGCTGGCAGTGGCAGTGTGATGCTGTGGATGTTCTCCAGGGAAACCTTGGGTGCTGGCCTTCATGTGGATGTTACTTTGGCACATACTTCCTACTTAAACGTTGTTGCAGACCAGGTACACCTCTTCATGGCAATGCTAATCCCCAATGGCAGTGGCCTCTTTCAGCAGGATAATGTCCCCTAATGCTATAACAATTGTTCTAGAGTGGTTTGAGGAACTTAAACCACTTGGCCTCCTCATTCCTCAGATCTCAATCTAATCAAGCTTCTGTCCCACCTCGCAACTTACAGGACTCAAAGGATCTGCTGCTAACATCTCGGTGCCAGATACCACAGGACACCTTCAGAGGTCTTCTGGAGTCCATGCCTTGTTGGGTCAGAGCTGTGGTGATAAGTGGGACCTACACAATATTAGATGGATGGTTTTAAGGTTATGGCAATTCAGTGTGTATAATATCCATATATCTAATAGCTCTTGTAGCTCAACAAGTATGCATTAGTAATGTTAATGTAAAGATCGTAGGTTCAGATCCCAGGGACCAAACACAAATTGTAGCCCTTCTCTATACTGTAAGTTGCTTTGGATAAAAACATCAGATAAATGCAATGTCAATTTTGAGAAAGGTTGATAAAAATGTATTGCAAAATATACGTTGAGTATTCAGGGACGGTAATTAAATGTTTGCAGTTCCAGAGCTCAGATTCAAGAGTGTTTGGTAAATAAACCCCCAGAACTGCAAACAGCTCTCTCCAGGTGGGTAACTGCGCTGCAATGGGGTGAAAGGTCACGTTTAAAGGCATCTGAGGCTAATGACAAGTTCACAAAGGGTCCCCGACCCGCTGAGCCATCCTGCCCAGAGTGGCATTTGTAGGAAAACGTTCCTTTGACGTTCTTTCGGTTATAAAAGCCCACAGTCATAAGCAGTTGCACAAATCACAGGAAATTACTTCCTAATTCCCTGTGCCAATTATTCTTTTTCTATTTTTAAATATTCCAACAATTAAACAAGCCCTGAAGTGTGTGTTCCTAGCATATCCTGTAACTGAACCATACAGGACCATCTGCTGTTTACAGCTGTGTAAATAAAAAAAAAGTAATCATTAATCATTATCATTGGGAATAAAAACGTAGCTCATCTGCCTATCAGCATCTCAGCTGCAATTTAATGCATATGTACTGAGAGGCGATATGAGTGTATTCTTTAGAATACAATAGAATGTCTTTGCTGTCATTGAAAGAAGTTGCAAAACTCAGTGATTTGTTTGTAGTTTTCCTGCCTTCGCAAGACGTTATTCCAGGGGATGCGTTAGCTGAAGCACTTTCTCATCTGATTAATGTATTGTGCTTTTGTTAGTGTTCAGTTCACTATTTTTGTGAAATATCCTTTTCAAAATATAAAAAAGTTGTAACTTATTGACTAAGGAAAAATGTGGGTCCAGACATTAAACCAGTTGAGAACCAGTGAGCTGCAGCCCAGGAAGATGAAGGGGTGTCCATCCTTACTGATAATGCCTCCCAACTAAACTGTAACTGCCGTTTGATGGAAACTGGCAGCCGAGGCTAGATCACACCTAAACCGATTTGGTTACAGATCAGTCCTAAAGTGATTTGGCTGTAGATGAGATCCAAACAGATTTTTCCTATGTACAGATTATCTGGCTACACCGGTGGATTTGGCTGATGCTAATGCTTGCAACAGTATATTTTTGTTTCTATGTTTCTTATATGTAGCCTTGCCATCTTTTAAGTTGCACAAGCTCTCTGGAACTATCCTTTCCTCCCTTTTTTTGTGATTGTTGCTGGGACACGACACAGATAAACACACAAAGCCGTGGTGAACATGGGCTGGGACGCAAACTGCTTTATATAAAAAAAACTGTTACGCTGAGCGAGATAAGAGATTTGCTGTATTATACATCTGAGGCGACGCTTAACCATCCATAAAGGGAAATCGGCTTGGTTCAGCTAATTTGGAGAAACTCCTTTGTGAATTTATCTGGACCGGTGACCCTCAGGCTCTGAACAAACCAGAACTTCCTGTTGGATTTCCTATGTGCGACTCTGACCGTGTCACTCTAATTGGATTTTAATTAGATTTGGTCTCATTTATTTACCCAACTCCACATTTTGATGCAGAGATAAGACAGGCAGACACTGGAACTTCTCCAGATGGGCTCCTGGCAAGAAATAAGCAGATTTTTATCTTTGGTTTTAACGTGAAACTGCCATTTCCCAGCAGAGCCAGCTGCCCCAGAGAGCTTGGGAAATGGCATTACCATCGATTCAACTTCCTTAAGGTGCTTCCTCTGGGCATCGCCATGCCGACTTCCAGTAATTTATGGATGTTTATACACTTTCATTCACTGCTTGCTTCTTCTGTCTTGTAGCGTACAGCGGAAATGACCATCTTGTTGTCATTTCTTATCATGTGACTGGGTGTAGTATCGTTTTGCTGTCGCTGTCACTAAGAAATAACTCATACTGACTGGTCCTCAAGTCTTAAGGTGCTATGAGCAGATTGAGGTACTACTCCTTCTTCAGAGAAGGATCTTTTTTGTTACTAGGCTTAACTTTAGATAGGGACGTCTTCCAATTTTAAAGTGAGCTCTACTCAGCTGATTGGCTATCACGTTCATGAGACTACACCAGCATCTACCCAGTGGCTTCAAACAAAACTCACACTGGTGCTTTGATGTGCCAGCCTTCAGTAGTAGGTCAGTACGGTCAAGCTCCCATCTTTGTCTGTTCCAGCTTTAAAGAATGAGATTGAGTTCATGATATCAATTTACGCGTAACATTTAGAAATCGACAGAAGCAACGGGAAAATTGCTTCTTGGAGTCCTGGCGTAATTTAGCTATCGGTGCAGCTTCCTTGCTTTTTAGACAGGCCGAGTTCAATAGGTGAATGTTGGTTTTATTTATCCGATTCGTGACATTTGGTGTGGGTGCCTAGCCGTGTCCCAGTGAGGAAGTACACTACAGTTTGTAAATTGCAGTTTATAATTAAAACGGAGAGAAGTCATTTTTAAGAGAACGTGACTTGCTTTCTGTTGGATGGGCTGGTTTTATGACCCCCCCACCCCCCCCCCCCCCAACTCTGACAGATTTGCATGCAATATAAATGTCAAAGCACTACGTTAGGTCCCCAGCACTGAGCCTTTCATTATTGTCTTTAAATCATCTGTCAGAAATGAGATATGGTCGAGTTTTTACAATGGAGATTCATCTCAGCTTTGTGCAGTACAGCTAGAACTAGGCCTGGCCAAGCATTAACTCCATCCCAAAATCCATTGCCATATTGCGTCAAGGGATTTCTTGATTATTGCTAATGTACTGCTGATGACGGTTAAATGAAATATATAATGATAATACCTGGTTTACAATAACCTGGACTGAAATGAACAGACTTACGGATTTGTTTCTTATTTAAGAGATGCAGCTGATAATATATTTTTCAGTTAGCTTGATTCAAACACCTTAAATCTTTTTAGATATATGTTCTTAATTTATGGCCTTAGTAATGTATTCTGTGTGCTTTTCAAAGTATTGGAAGGAGTCCCTTTTAGTTAAATGCCCCAAATCAAAACAAATTATGAGGATATAGCTTCAAAGAGTTGCCTAGTTGGCTTTTTTTTTTTTTACGCAAACATTAGCATTGCCTGGAGGCCCTGGATGCGATTGGAGTGGAGTTAATATCTTGTTTGGGGCTCAAGGGAAAAACTCTACTGTAATGAGTCTGGAGTGTTTTTCTGGATCTTTCTGCTGATCCAGCCATTACAGTGATGGGTAAACAAGAGAGAGCTCACCTCAACTCCCGAACTAACGGCCTTGCTAGGAAGCACACGTGATGATAGCTTTTCCTAAAGGTAGTCGTGTTCCCATGCTTGATTATCTACACGCAGCTCTGCAGATGGAGCTTGCTGAAGTAGAACAGGTGAGTCCAGCCCTGTTACTTCGCCTGCAGACATGCAGAGAATATGCGGTGGTTTCCGCATCACTAACGAGCAGTTTGACCACCCCATAGCTGTACAATTAGCATCGATTCCTTGTCTGTTATGAGCTCGTTACAGATCTTTGGGTGTTGGCATGGTTACTGCAAGATTATCAGTTTGGGCCAAGGAAGGTCTCAACATCTGCTGAAAAAACATATAGGGAGTGTGTTTTGGTTAGAATGATGTCACCAGATTTTTATAGCAGTGTGGCATCGTTATGCAAAAGACCAATCATAATGTATGCGAGCAGTCTTAAAACCATTGCATGTTTAGTAGGTTAAATTCTGCGTTTCATTCGTTTGCAATTTCAATAACATCGTTAGGCTAGTTTACTTGCTTTAGCCAACTTGTCCTTGAATTAAGCTTGAGTTTTTGTTCTTAAAGCAAACACAATAAATTTCCCCTTTGGGTCAATAACGTATATCTGTTTATTTTCTCAAGCGGTTTTATTTAAAAAAATGGTTTACTTTGCTAGTCTACAATAGTATTGAAGACAATGAATTTGGATTATAAATGTAACTAAAATAATAATGTTGATTCATCGTCATAAGTTTGGTACATTTGAACGTCAGTTTTAAAGGCATTTGTGTATTTATTGACAAAAATCCCAGATGTGGTATTCCTGTATATGTGAGGCCTTTATGCAAGCCTGTGCTGGCTTGCTTCAGAGAATGCGTACAGCAGCACAGGCGAGCTGACAGTACCTTCACACAAACACCCACGTAACTCGACGCGGATCGGCACGTCAGCTAAACATCTGAGTTCACTGAGCCGCACCATTAGCATCGGAGGGCCGATGGCCGGTGATGCGTCATGATCAGCGGCGTTAGATGAGGCACTCTGGTGTTAAGGATGAATGTGCCAGGCCTCCGTGCTCCGTTACATTCTCCTCCCTTTTCCTTTCCAGCGTCTTTGCTGTTATATCTGCAGTGTTTAAGCTGCTTCTGCGTAAGTGTGTCTGTTCCCATATCTCCATGACGTCAGTCCCGGTCTAAAGGGAATTGAGATGTGTTTGGTGTTGCTGTTGCCCCTGGGGTCACGGGGGTATCAAATCTTTAGCCCCCAGTGACATACAAAGGATATCCCACCCCTCCTAAAAGAGGACTCACCCTTACAGTTGGCCTCTGATTTAGCTGCATGTAATAACACAATAAGCAGTAACTAAAAGCATTATAGTAACAGGCAACAATGTCCAGCCGTTACATTTTATATATTTAGCAGACAAAAGTGACATACCAGTGAAGAGGTTCAGCCAACATTCCAAGAGTAGTTGGGGTTCATTGCCCTCCAGTAACCCTACTCTGCTGACCATGGGATTCAAAGCCACAACCTTCCAGTCATTGGCTCAGATCTTTAAAACACTGAGCCACACATCGCCTCACCTGACACCCATTATTATAATATTATATTCAAAATAGGATATTTACAATGGTGGCACATATGTTATTGTGTTTGGTTAAAAAAACATAAAAGGATTTTCAGTAGGAGTGACCAGGAAAAGTGCTCAGAAGATGGGCTGATGGATGATTAGGAAAATTCCCTTGTGACATGGTGGTGACTGGTGTTGTAATTATTCCTAGTTACTCAGTTCAGTACCTTATTTTTGACAGATTATGGTGACCAAGAGGTTATAAAAAGCTTAGAATATGAAACTTATGGGAAACAATAAGTGATATATGCAAATTGCCTTAACCTTTGCAGGGACATATAATTATAGCTTAAATAGAGACTAAATGTTTAACTTGAAGTGTTAAATTGTCTTGCTCTACGGAAAAGTTCAGGATGTCAGCCAATGACACAGACAATTCCGAGGACCAGATCGCTTGATTCTAATGAGCTAAAAATACACACATCATTAATTCACACCTAAGAGCCGAGATGTTGTCTGAACCTGAACGGGATCAGGAGGGAGCTGGTCCAGACTCAGGGGCTGCCGATGCCAGAGGTAGGTGTCAGTTCTGGGGATCTGGAAAACTGGCATCTCACGGGCCTTTGGAAAAACCAGCAACAGAGCAGAAAGTGAGTAAAATAGTGATGGTGCTGGAGTTTTTCTCTTTTTTGTAATACATGTCTGAACTTTGGTCCTCTTTCAGACCTTCTGACCAGCCTCTAAGCCACGAGTGAATCGTTTTCAGTAATTCGCGCCCGACGTGCCCCATGTACAGACTGGACCCTTCTGATTTTTCTTAAGCTTTTGAACATTATTTCCCCAGTCATGGTTTCACTGCTCTCTCTGCCAGAGTCTTAAGTCGCAGTTATTACTAGCAGTAAGAGGCAGCTCATACGCACGATTTAAAGTGCCGGCCTCCCAGAGGGCATGCGTTTGGTTGTTGGGGGAAATGTCAGAACCCATAACAGCCCTCACAGACACCCCCATGCACAAAGAGCTAGGGCTGAATCTAACCGGTGAGTCCGCAGGTGTGAGACAGAATCCCAGTCTGGAAGCAAAGCCACAATATCTCCATCGCTTACTGACGAAAGCGTCCAATTTTAGCCATGTTTTCTTCAGAAGAAACCAACCATCTGGAACCCCATATCCTCAATCCTTGTCTTATTTTGAAGCCTTGAGTCTCTGTTTTATCAGCTGCATGGAGGAGAAACAATCGATATCGCCGAGACGTCCTTGAAATGCCAACCTGACCCAGATGCACGGCGCAGTTCGGATTTCATCAAAACACATGTATTGTCAGCAGAACAATGGGCCCGTCCTGCCAAATGAAAGTTTCTGGATGCTGATGGGTGAGGGCTGTGTGCCGGAGATGCTGACGTGCTCTCAGAACTCGCCCTTAAAACAAAAAACAAGCCAGTCTGAGGGGAAATAAAGCGACGGAAAGCAGTGGGCGCCCCGTATCAATGCCTCCAGAGGGCTGCATTTATATTACAATCTGGGGATGCTTCCCTCACTCTGTCACCATGGCAGCCCGATTTGGAAGCCCACACCGGGCCCTGTGAACTCTAACAAGCCTTGCAATGGTCACTTATCTCTGGTAAAGGTATAATTGCTCCAAAGCAATTATTTGCCAATTTAAGGATGGTTTGTGAATGAGCTACACAGTGGCGGTGGCTTCAGAACTGCGTTCAAATTGACTTTGATTTATGCTTCAGCTGCCCGCATTTATCTGTGAGCCCAAATCCTGAATTCCACAGCTGGGTAGCGTTGATATTACATCATTAACTCTTAGCTCTCAACTACAACTCTGCATATTTAGGATTAACGTGTTAAGATGTCTGCAGAAACTGTGGGTGTACATCTACATCCAAGTAGGGGAACGTGTACCCCTACATACTGAGCATGAGTGTAATTACTTTATTGCTTTATCGGGGGGGGGGCATACTTGATGCAGCAGAGCCCGAATGAAGTGAAATGTTAAATTTAGCTGTTTAATTGAACCTATTATCAAAAACGATGCCTTTCCACACCCGAGTGCTTAACTGGAGTGTCCTCGATGAGTGTATACCTATGGCCGGGGCCCTCGATTCTCACTGGCCATTGGGGGTTTTCCCCCAATGCCGGATTCAGCCCATTTTCCTGGTAAGTATATTATCGTAAATATTCTGATTAAAATGAAAACAATCATTTTCTGCCAGACTCACTAATTTTTATGCTCTAAGTAAAATTGCACTAATAAGCTGGTTGGCCAGCTGTCGGTTAATCCGCGGTAATCATCCCGTGACCCGTTTTTCACCGACGCCGAGGTCTCCTTCTGCAGTCTCTGTGTGTTTAATGTGTTTGGGGTGTGTCTGGCTTCTATGGATAATGGGGGAGTGCGCAGAAGCTGGAGCACCATCCTGAAAAATTCACAAGTTCCCAATTTGAGACACAGACAAGCTGCTGTTGCCTTGGGATTTGTCTGGTCGCTAACGCGGTTTCCTCCGAAGGGTGTCGACACGCTTCCCGGTTTGTCAGGTCCCGTTTTCCATATGCCTGCTGGGCTGGTGAGTACAACCCCCCCCCCCATCCCCTCCCAACACTATCCCATCCTTCCCGCCCCTGGGGAGAGCTGGGCCGTGTGGAATGAGGTACATATCACAAAATGTCTGTTATTATTCCTTTCACGGGCATTGGTGTGGGTTGGGGGAGGGGGGGGGAGTTGAGGGCAGTGTGGGACAGAGCTGACAACGAGGACGACTGTCAGTTTAACATCAGATTTATGATGCTTCTGCAATTCCTACCTGGTAGTTTTTGTCAGGTGTGTGGCAAAGTGTAGACTAGACACCCACGTCGAAAATAATACTGGGGAGATTCGTGTGAGAATGGTGAAATATCAGGGAAGGCTGGAGCCTTTAGCTAATCAGTGGAGCAACTGGTCTTTCCTTGGATTTGGCCAGCGGTGCCCAACGTAGTTCGTTACAGGTAACAGGGGAGGGCAGGTAATTGTGACAAGGTGGGGAGATGGGCAGCCAGCCAGCCGCAGATGGACCAGGTGTGGAAAGGCTTTGTGTAGGCACTGTGAATCTGCAGAGGAACACTTATTTTTAGCAGCTACGGCACACCTTGCTTCGTTTTGGCTGTCGCCTGCCCTCTACGCATATGACAGGGACACGCACAGGATTCCCCCCCCTCCCCCAAAAGAGTCACCCTGAGACCTTGCAGTTCCAAGCTAATTAATGGCATGCTATCACTGCCTGGAGTGGGACTTCAGAATTGTTATTACTACCTTCGAAAAGCCCATTTGTTGTCATTATCCGATCACATCCTATAAACTGGGTCACATGACTCCCCCTCAAGATCTAATCAAGGTCTAAGCCTGGGCATGGTGTAAAAGGGAGAAGAAAGAAACTAGCTTTAGTGAAGGGGGGGGGGGGGTTGGTTTAATCTTCAATTTCGTCAAATGTTCCTCAGTTAAATTTCCTTCATCCTCCCATTGAATAATTACACGTCAAGCAAGGGACTGTGGCCATAAACATTTGTTATCGCTTTTAATTGAATTTTGTTTGTTTGGTTTTAATTCAATTATAGTTTACGTGTGAATATGTGAGGCACTCTATTATTTCATCTGTCCACTTGTGCTGCTACCATTACTGTGCATTGTCTTTCAGTTTAATTGTTAAATGGTTTAATTGTACAAAGCTAGTGAGGGTAATCTGTAGTTGGCTGAGGGGCAGCTCTGCACCGTTCTGCACCCTCTTTATGGTGCGTGGGGGGGGGGGCAGAGGAAACCCAAACTGGTAATTGAGGGGAGGTTTTGGACTCACTGTAATTGTTGGTGTCATGATCAGGCACCTTTGGGGAGACTGGGGTTGACATTCTCATGACCCTCTGATGATCCTCTTGGGATTTTTTCTCTGAAATACAGAAGAAGTTAAAATTCAGAGAGAAAATACTTCAAATTACTCTTTTATTTGCACCAGGCCAGTTAGTTTTTATTTGTGACATTCATCAGTTTGTTCGCCAATGAGAAATCCAAACCCTCGCTTTAATACCACAGCATGTGCTCTAATCTGACCTACGGATAGCTACCAGGATAAATGGCAAATGTTTTCAAAGCATCTAAATGGGGCACTGGGCCACCACAAGTCGCTGGAGCAGCATCCGTGTCCCTTGGCTGGATTCTACAGGCCTTTGTTTGAGGGAAATGGCACAATTTATCCATGAGAAATCTTTAAAATATTGCAAGAAAACCACTAATTACTGTGTAGTGTTTCTGTCGAATCTGTTGCTCCAGGACCTCCCAGTACTGAAGAGCTCTGGTAACTGTGGCGCCATTTTCATACCCATCATACCGGTCTCTGACTCCTGCCCCATGGATGGCCACTTTTTTTCCCATTTTTTTGTGTTTACTGGCTCTTGCCCTGTTCTCGACAGGGTTGAATGCACCCAAAGCGGGCCAGAAAAGGCATACCATAAGCGGCTGGCCAGAACCCTTCACCATAGGAGACAAATTTTGGAGTCCGTGGGCTTTTTTTTGGCCTGTGCCACATGTTCTCGGTCGCTTGTCGGGAACGGGCTGAAAACTGACTCATCTGACCATATGACCACCTCCCCCACTGATCAGCTGACCACTGACTGTACCCTTCACACCACACCAAAAGTATTTTTAGGTGATCGTTCTTTAGGAGTGTGACCACCGTGTCCTTCCCTGTGACGTTCCTGACTTGCTGGCACCTGGTGAATCTCCCACACGCTACACTCTACTTGCTTATCTCCGTCAAGGACCACAGCCGTGTTGAGTAGGTGTCACCCCATCTCCTTGTTTGCTCAGGCGATACTTCTATCCAACACAAAATTCTGCTTTTTGCAACCATATGTATGTGGCTCAGTAGGTTAGGGCACTGTGCTTGTGTTGATCCAGCCCAGTGCTGGTTCAAATCCCATGGTTGGCAGAATGATTTCAGCATTGGGCCCTTGAGCAAAGCCTTTCATATCAAATTGTTCCAGGGACAGGCACTTGTTTTTTGAGAGAGAACAGGATTTTGCTTTAAAAAGAAGCGCTTGCTAAATAAATAAAAATGTAGTACAATATTGAAGTTAAATACTTCAGTTGAGGGGAATTGAACAGACAACCTGCTGGTTACCATCCCATGATCTCCGCTACATTACATGTTAAGCCCATGAGCTCCCTGCATGGTGAGCGCTCTGTCCCAGTCCTCCTCCCAGTTGTTTTTGTGGATTTGCGTTGTGGTAGAAACAAGCTGCTTCTTTGATCTTTTGTTTTTGAGCCTTGAACGAGGTTTTAGGCCCGGCAGAAAATAGACCTCAACTTTGGCTGACCGTGATTGCCAGCTGGTGCTTTTTTGGCAGAGGAATGTTTACAAATTCCTTATGGCCTCCTGAAGGCACTCAAGCAGTGCCACTGAAGTATACGCTTCAAGTTTGTCCACTCTGATGGCAAAGATGTACCCTGTACTGCTCTGTCATCGACACACATGATACTAGTGATAAACGACTTCCTGGCTTTTTGCTTGTTAATTAGTATTTTAACAGTGCAATAAAAGTCTCACTGAATTCTGCTGCTATCTGCTGAAGTTCCCTGAGGTTGTTTTTATGCTGACAATTTGCTAACCTCCTCGCAAGTAAAGCGGAGCTTTGATTCTGAGCGGAGTCTGCGCTCGGTGACATCACACTTTCTCTAGGAACTTGTTTTTTTTTATATGCTGGTGTAATTGATTCAAACATTCATCAGATCCGGACAGCTTAGCGCCAACTGGGCCTATGTTGCGCCACACGGGCATCCAAGCTGTACCAGTTCTGAAAGCCCGTGCGTACCTGCATGAATGAGTAAAGCAAGAAAGGGAGGGAACCACGGTGGATGATCATGAGTTGCATAGGGCCCTGGCTTCTGCTGCATGTCTGATGTATCATTTCAGCTGGCAGTCATTGCCATTTCAGTCCCATTCCTCCCCAAGAAGAGAGACAGGCTGCCATCTTGGAAGGTGACAGTATTGTTCAAATCGTCGCATTGAGAAATTGAAGGGGGGGGGCAGTGTGGGGAGGCTTGAGACCATCACAAATCATATTAAAATCACTTTACAGTAGATTAAGTTTACTGTATATGAAGATGTGTGAATTTGATATCGTGGCTTATCACAGGGGGGCTTTTAAACGTGAAATTACTCCAAAATGAGCTGCATATTGTGCAAGGAAATTGTAGCCTATGGGAGTCATGGTCGCCGTACATGATGTTTTTTGTAAACTTCTTCAGAAACCATTAGGCGCACAACAGGATGTGGTGTTTTAGAAACACTCATGTGCCCATTATGGTGTTATTCCCCCTGCCCAGCTCAGCCTCACATCTAACCTACACCCCAGTGACAGCTCAGCAGAGATCCGAATGTTGGTTCATTATGAAACCCATTATCAGCCACAGATCAGGATGCGGAAAGCATGTTTTAAACAAACTGTCGCCGATTCTTCAGTTCTTCTATTCGAGACCATAAGCGCGTTCTGAAAGCTGCAACACTCTGAGTTGGATTCAGCCTGTCAGCTACTCAGAATTTATTAACATTTTTTATCACCAGGTTCATTTTTAAAGGTTATTTGCTTCTCTCCGGATACTTCTGTTTTCCTCCCTAAACTGCCCTTATTGTGCGGCTGTGCTCATGAATACCCTTGTTGTAAGCGAGTGCCCAGCACTCAACAGCCGTACTCCCCAGGGCTACGCCTCCGGTCACTCCGCATACACACTAGGATCAGTTCCAGATCCCCATGGCCCTGCGTAAATGCTCACTGAATATGATCCATTGATTGGATTTCTGATCGGATTTTCAACCTGTGTTCTCTCAATGCTCTTAAGTAGTATTGTTTGTATAAAAGAGGCCAGTTTTATTTCTGAGATGTGACAGAAATGCAAGTTCAGTTTTGTAACAGGTCATTCCCTATTGGATTGGATGACCAACCGTTAGGGACATGAACGGGTTACATAAAAGTTTCTCTGCAAGTGTAAAATCACCCAAATTCAACCAGTAACCAAGGTCAGTGAAGAGAGAGCTATTTGACAGCAATGGACCGAGAGCGAGATGGAATGTGTAATGTGGTGAAATTATACAAAATAAATTTGATCAAATTTTCTAGTTAAGTACTAGGTGGATTCTTCATTTGCGTTTCCAAGGCTGTTTTTTTCTTCTTCTGGTTTTACACGATCTCACTGAAAATGAAGGCTTCCATCTCATCTGCTTGGGAACAGTCAGGGGTTGAGCTAATGGTCTGGATGAAAATAGAGCTATCAAACAGGCACGCAGCAGACGCTGAGGAGCGGCAGTTTAACTTCACATCTAGTTCCCTTTAGAGGCTTTTAGGCAAGTCATGGTCTAACACATCTGAATAAACCTGACAGAATCTCTCACTAGACTTAAAGTGCTGCTTTTTTGTGGGGGCGGCATATGAAAGCATCTGTGAAACTGGTGTCTGGATCCAGCTCCTCAGATCGCGAGTCGCATCCATCAAAGCCCTTCCTGCAATGCCATGCAGTGTGGTCACCTACATCCACGCTTAACTCTAAGAAAACTATTTCTACCTCGGGATATATAATTGATCTTTAGTATGATCTTTAGTACTTGGTTACTTGGGTACTTGAAAAATGGTTTATTGCATTATAGGATGGGGTTTAATTTTGCTGAGCTTAAGTTAATTTTTTTTGCACATCTCTTTCGACTTGATAGACCATTAAGCAAATAGTAACAGAGAAGAGGGCCACATATTATTATTCTGTACACATGATCAAAAGTTAAGCTGAAACTTTTCTGGGCACCAACAACCCTGAGTTAGATAAGCACTCATGGGAGGTAGATAGATGGAATGGATTGTTTACTACAGATTGGCTTCTGCAAAAGCCATTTTCTCCCCACATTCCAGCTAGAATCAAAGTTGACGCTATTTTTGGCTTGAATGTGATCATATGCCACTGAACGAAACCTTCTTTTTCATCTAATTCAAGATTTAGCTAAAGAGGTAATTACACCACGTGTAGCATTCAGGCACAATAAAAAGCTCTGTTATAGTTAATAAGAGCTCATTGCGTGACCTTTTATGGAAGATGAAAAGGAGATCGAATTCCCACGATGCAATGGGACAGCAAAGCAAGCTATCTGCTGAAAATGCACCATCTGACTTTATTAGTATTTGTTTTAGAGAGCAATTAATGTATATGATGTCTATCCTGGCTGTTATGATGACTGAAGTAATTTCCCTTGGACAAATTGAAACTTCCACATTATCACTTGCCAAAGTGGAATGGCAGAGAAATGCTAATGAATAATAATAATGTTTCTTGTCTGACAATGGGGTTATACTGGTATATAGTTTTTAAAGACCATTTTACAAGTGAGGGTTTCCTTTCCACTGCTAATATACATACAGCCAAAAATTAAGAGATCACAGCACAATTTTTTGTTTCACTCATTTTTCAGTTTATTGGTGAGTTTTTGTAAATATGTCTTTTTTTTTGCAAAATGCAGCCTGGTTCTTCTCTGTTTCTCATTAATGAAAGGCTTCTTCCTTGCTTTTACGGGACTTCAGTCCTGCTTCTAGGAGCCTGATACAAACTGTCCTAGTAGTGCAATGAAAGTCCCTTGTTAGATAAGTTAACAGTCATCTCCGTCATTAAAAAGTTGCCTCTGCACTCTACCTGGTGGATATTTGGTAATTGCCATTACTCTGCTGTTCAGCATAACCTTCTGCCAGCAGAACCACGTTAAATCCAGGATTTAAAAATGCATATTTGTTAAAAAAAAATATAGAGTGGCCTCTTACATTTTTCCACAGTTGTATATATATTTATTTTATGTTGCTGGCTGACACTCTTCGTGAAAGTGACTTCATTGATAAAACATTTAAGTGCCACGCTCAAGGCAAGGGCATGCAAGAGAGTTCGTTCTTGGGGCAGACAAAACGTAATTATTTAAATGCAAAGACTATTTATTATTGGTGGTGGGGGTGGGGGGGGGATTAATCAAAATTTGGGGGGGGTACACATCCTCCCTGGTTCCTACTCTCCTGGTTCAAAGGACACTTAGTCCTCTTGGGATGTGAGCCACAAATCTTCCTGTTAAAATATCCTTAACCACTGCTGATCATTTATAAATTATAGGTGTAAATTGAAGCATTGGCCTGGCCAGACCTTTTATTACTTGTGTTGTCTAATGTATTATGTATGATTCATGTCTACGAGGAATTTTTCGTACTTTGTAACAGACAGTGAAGTTCTCTGGAATCCCGAATACTGTTTGGCTGTACCTTATATGAGAGGTGCATATTTACTGTTTCAGACGGCCTCAAAATTGACATTCATATGTACAAATAGAATTCAGTTTGAATGGATTTGGTGTAAATGATGCAAATAACTTTGCGAAGAACAAAAGAGTTGCTTCATGTTTTATGAGTTGGACGGTTATTAACGAAGCCGGTCGCACAAACTGTGCCATCTCACGTTTATTGCCTTGGCAGCCCTGCGAGATTCATAACTTTCACATTATGGATACGCTCTGTGTTCTCCGTCCCTTATTACTTTGCATATACACATTCACGCACTGTATTAACATCCGCTCGCTTTGGCGACGCCTTTGTGGTATCTCCTGGGTTGAAACCACACCTACATAGGGGTGCGGCTGGAGATTATTGGCCCCTGGAAAACACATTACATTGAGCCAACAATCCAGGCCGACCCAATTATGTCACAAATTTTTGGAACCATCTTAACTTGCATAGTTCTCGCATCCCTGTATCTGCTCATCTTCCATCCATCCGCTGCCCATTTCTCTCCGTCTGTCTCCCGTGTGTCTATTCTTCATTTCTGTTTGCTCCAGTTAACTTTCACAGTCAAGCTTCATTGAAAACAAATAGTGTGCTGTGCTTTGAATTGTTTTTAATTCCACCATCTTTGGTTGGTCTTGTTTTCCCAATAGTACAGAAGAGCTGCACAAACCTGTTCAAATATGAGTTCACACAGAACTCTTGTTACTTTATTTATTTGTTTGCTCGTTTGTTTTTTGTTTTTCTTGCCCAAGGATTTTTGTGGCTTAGGTTACATGTATGGATAAGTTACATTGGGTAAAAATGTCTGACATTAGACAGTTTGCGTAGTTTATACCATCCTTCCATCCGTCCATCTGTCTTATCGTAGTCAGGCTCGGAGCTTATCCCAGGCAGCACAGAGCTCGCTGTAGGAGTACAGGATGACAGCCATGACGCCCCCCTCCAGTTTGTACGAAATAAAGATAAGCACATGGAGCCGTCGTCCTGTAACCTTGACCAGGATAAGGGGCTAGAAGATGGATGCACCTGTAGTGGTGTCTGAAATCAAAAGAAATCTTCATTCACAATGAAATTTTGTAGTAGGTCCCAACAATGGGATGCAGAGCCCAGACTACAGTTCTTGCTTGCAGTGCCTCTGTATCATCCGCCTGGCCACCATCCAGAGTGAGGCAGTGAGACATGGTAGAACAATTACAGAGCAGGAACAGAGGATGGGGGCCAATAAAAACGTGCTCTGTGTCATGATTCACTGCAATGGGGCACTGCTGGGGTCTGGAGCAGTGTTCCGTATGAGAGTTTTGGCTATGCTAGCAGTTTGGTTTGCCAGGATCAAGCAGACTTTGTTCTTCCCGTTTAAGGTTCTCAATATACCTTAAACAGTCTATGACTGACATTTCTGAAGTCTTACAGCCGGCTCCTAGTTTGTGTGCTAATTAAACTGGGCTCATGAGCACTGCTTGGCTGCCATCTGCATCAATTTAATGAGCGTTTGCATATCTTCCAAAAAACTTTTTGTATGCGCATCACAGGTTTGGTGTGCAGTCTCGGGCATCTTTATTGTCAGCTTATCCGGTGCACTGTGGTGGTCACAAACATTCCCGAGGCCATTTCCCACCTGCCCTGGGCCTGGAACAGACAGCAGGCTATTTATTTTAAACTGAGTCCAGGATCCTTGTTAACAGAAGCACAGCCTGTAAGTAGACACTGTGACCATACCCTATAATCATGCCCCAGTGGCTTAAACTCTGAGATTTTCCTCACTGGCTGCTCTCGTCTTAGGAGGGTCCTGACGGCCTTAGCACTGGACATTTTGTACATTTATAAGGGAAGTAGCCCAATAGCAGTTCTCTCCATGGCTGCTCATTAGAATTGGAATCTGGGGGGGAAATGTTATGGAATTTTTTTGTATGTCATTTGTTTCCCCAGAATTTTCTAATAGAATGAGCCCTGAGATTCCACAGGGGAATGAAGGGAAGGAAATGTCAGCCGAATTAATGCCATTCATTTCTTTTGGCATTTTCTGCAAGTAAAAAAGCTTTGGAGATGTGATTTTTTTATTATTATTATTGTTTGCAATAAATACCACTGTTGAATTGTAAACAAGGAAAAAAATAACTTTCATTTGTAGAACACTTGAATCCTACCCCTCTTCTTTAGTAGATATTACAGTGCAGGAACTGAAGGGTTATGAGCCAGAAGAAAAACAATACACAAATTTTAGGAGGAGTTTAATATTTCTCGACCTAAACAAATGAAAAATATATTCCCAATTTGCTCCTGTACTTGTGTCCCTGGGAAAGGCCTTGTCAAATGCAGAATGGAAAAGGCACCCTTTCTGTGTGTTGCTTGAGTCCTCAGTGGTTTGTGCTATACAGTACCAGTAAAAGGCTCCCATCGTGCAGTGAGTGATTCAGGAGTGGAAAATAACAGGGAATCCAGCTGGAGGTCTTTTTAGACCCCCCCCCCCCAATCCCACCAGCTCACCTTCCTCAGCAGGTAATGTCTTCTCAGAGGCTGTGTGTGACTTTTAATTAAGGGTTAGATTGAGGGGTGGAAGAGTCTCATTCAGAATGGACAAGGGCTTTAAGGAGAAGGAGAGACTGTGTCTGTAGTTTGCTTTTGAGAGGCAGGTCAGCCAAGGGCCATTGTAACATTGGAGGGTATAAGTGGGGCCATAATTCATATATAGGCCCTAAACTTGTCATTAGCCAATGATATGTTTTGAATTAATAAGTGACAGAAGAGAGGGTCAATCAGCTTTCAACTGGTGGCCTGCGCCCTCCTATGGCCCTGGTCCCCATTTATACTCCTGAGGTCATCTGTCTGATAACTCGATGAAGAAGTGTTATGTGATTCATGTTTAAGCATTTTTCAAATGTGTAAGCCAGGCCAAATCTATAAGCAGTTGTTTGCAACTTTATGTCCAGTGTCTTTAATTCACATCTAATTGCTACTCAAAATGTAGATTTTTTAAAATTATTTTCACACAAAAAGGCATCTATTTTTTGGTTACCAGTGAGTTTATTGCCAGGAGACCTATTTTTAGGTACCTGAAGAAAAAATATATAACAATGAAATGAAACATCACAATCTGTCAAGAAAAAGGCTTCTGGCTCTTTTGCAGTTTTTATAGAGGCTTTTCCAGAACTTTCCAGGGACCACTCCAGAACTGTGACAGAGAATAGGTAATCTGCCAGGAGCAAATGTCCTTGTCATTTAAGATGAACACAAAAGAATATTTTTTCCCCCATCCAGAGCTCACGCCTATCTTGGCTCGCATTTAAAATGGCTTTGCATTTAAGACTGTTTTTGTATTTTACTTTTTTCTTTTTTTATTTAGCTGGTCGATGAAAATTTAGCAATGTGACATACTGACAAAGAGGGTAAATTATTTTCTAGTGCTGTTGCTCTCTCTAGATGGGCTCATTCTCAAGTGTGATATTCAGAGAGTCCAAGATCTGCCCTGTGGTTCTGGCATGTGAGAAGTAGCATGCTCTGATGTACCTCGAAGAAAAACTATTTGAAATTAAGTCATTCCTGCTCTTAGATTTAGGGATTATTGTGGAGAAACCCTTGTTATAGCTAACAATAGATTACAAGTCCCACATTGATAGGCCCATATTATTTTTAAGATTATATTCCATTTATGGTTCAGAAAATCTGATTTGCCCAGTAACAATATTTGACGTTTTCCCAGTAAAATGCTGGCTGACTTGCTTGAGCTTGTAGGAGTTAGCTGGTTAGGACTTTGTGCCTATGATCACAAGGTCACCAGTTCAAATCCCAGAGCTGGCAAACTGATGCCGCTTACAGCCCTTGAGCAAAACCCTTAACCCCCCAGTTGCTCCAGGGACACTGGCTGACCCTGTGTTGTGACCCCCCCCAAACTTACCCTCAGCTGTCTTTCTTGGAGAGCTTGATGGGAGGGGCGGAAAGAGTATTTCCTTATAGAGATGTATAAAGTATCACTATTTTATTTTAACCTGCTGGTTTAGCTCTTTAACCTGAAAAGGGAACTGATAATGAGCAATAACCAGCAGTCAACCAATTAGTTACCCAATTTTCCATCAGCTGAGGCTGCTTCCCGCTGAGGGGGAGGGGGGACGCATCCGTTTTCCGTCGCTTTTGTGCCTTGGGCTTTCCCTTCTTATCTTGTCTGTTTCCCCTCGTAAGGCTGCACAAGGCCGAGGCTGATGGAGTCTCTCGCTCTGTATTCTGGGCAGCATCCGGAAGCTTCCTTGGAACGGGGACCGGGAGAGCCATTCCAGGCGGACGTGCCCGTTTGGGGGGAGGGGGGCAGTGTGTGTGCGGCTGGCGGTCTCTTTAGCCGCCGACGCAGACTCCCCCGTAGCGCAGAGCGGCGAGCATCCCAAAGCGTGACTCAGTACCCCCCCGCTCCACCCCCTTCGCTGCCGCCTCCCGTACGCGTGTGTGCCGGGCTCTGTAGGCGGTAACTCCGTGCCCCC
>JAABNY020000001.1:49365516-49382230 GCA_015164015.2 Brevimyrus niger
CAGGCGGGGCCGCACCCCCCGGCCGCCCCCGGCCCCCCCCCGCCCCCCCCCCGTGGCCGCCCCCCCCCCGGCGCGGGGGGGCCGGGCGCTGTTGGCGGGCACGCCCGCCCCCCCCCCCCCCCCAGCATTTCAGAGCTCGTCTGAGAGCGGTCTTGCCCGGGAGCGATTTAAAGTATTTTTTTAAATTATTATTTATGCTTTTTTTTGTGGTGGGCGGGATAATTCACACAGAAGAGCCAACCTTATTAGCCAGTGATATGTTTTGATTCAGTGAGTGACAGGACAACAGGCCAATCAGCTTTCAACTGAGGTCAATGTCCCTGTGACCCCTCGTACACCCCTGGTGTTGCCTGTCGGCTTGAGGCCATGGCCTGCCCCTCCCCCTGCATCCTTCGAAAGTTGTCCCTGTGTCCCATCCGGCAGCCCATGGCGTGTCCTCGCCCCACATGATCACAGACGGCGGCGCCATGTTGCTTTGGGCCCTTTGGCCATCGAACGCTACATCTATCACCAGCCCAACCGGCTGCTGCCCTCTGCTCTGGTCAGGGTGACCGTTCCGTTCTGCTTGGCCGTCACGTTTGCTGCTCCTTGACGTGTCCAGGACGGCACTATCGCTTCCTCTATAGTGGGATTAGAGCCACATTAATGGCAAGAGTCCCCCCCTCCTGGGATGAGCAGCTGGGAGATGGATGGATGGATGGATTACTGGTGATCCTGATGAAGGCTGTTTTCTCTGGGTACAGTAAGGCTTTCAAACATGGCAGCTGCTTTAGTGACATGCCCCTGACAGGAATTGCCCCCCCCCCCCTCCCAGTACCCACGATGCCCTTCACTGAACAACTCGTACGAGTGTGAGAACCTCCTGCTATCCCCCCCCTAACTCTCAACCCCTGTCTGTCTCCTGATTTGATTGCCAGCCACTTAACGAGCCACATCTCCCTCTTAATTAATCGTCCGCTGTCCCCCTCCTGTCTGTGACAAACACGTGCACAAACAGCCTATGGGGGGCGTCCTTTCACAGCCCCGCTAGAGCCCTGGCGGCCGGATGCACGGCTCCACAGATGGTGTCTGCGCTCCCCCGTCAAATGGCTATTTTTGGGAGTCTGAACAGAGGGGAGCTGCAGAAAGCATGTACCTGAATCGCCGTGGAGACGGTCTGCTCTCCTCCTTCTGCCAGCGAGGGCCAGTCTTGTGATGTTTGCTCATTTGCACCATCGCGTTTTCGTCCAGGAGCAGCCTGCTTTGATTTACTCCCTCTTCTCAGGTCTTCCGCTGGAAGATCTCTCGTCAGACAAGTGACACCTCAACACCCCCGCCACCTCCACCCCTCAGTTACTGGTTTATGGGCTGGGGGCCAACGCACAGACAGATGTCAGGCAGGTGCCAAGGGATGTCTCAAAACGGTGACCTCATCGCAACCTACGGGACAATAGCCCAGTGAGCGTTTGTCACGACCCGACTCCTGGCTCCCACGCCACCCTCGCATGCTCACCCCTCGCTTGAACCTTTCCTGACGTCACTTGGCCTCAGCAGTGACTCAGCGCTAATGTAGACTCACAGGACTTGTCAGTGAGCACCCTCACACTTCCAGGCCGATTCCCGATTGGCTTTCTCGCCTCTCTTGGCTGATTGGTGGGGACAAAGTCATGAGCATCACATGACAAATTTCACATCACCTTGGCAAAACCGATGTGGTATGATTCACACTGTTGTACAGGTACCATCCCCCCCTCCCCAGCAAACACTCCCAAATGGACATCAGATCAATCAGATCATTTGAATACAGAAACTATTTTGAACGCTATATAGCATTGCTTCTGAGCGGCATGGTTGTGTTGGGTGGCAGTGTCTCTCCAGCTTCATGGTTGAAGGTTCAGTTGCCACGCCAACTGTTTGTATGAAGATTACATGTTTCCCTTTAT
Source organism: Brevimyrus niger (assembly GCA_015164015.2). Classification (NCBI taxonomy): domain Eukaryota; kingdom Metazoa; phylum Chordata; class Actinopteri; order Osteoglossiformes; family Mormyridae; genus Brevimyrus; species Brevimyrus niger. The sequence goes on from JAABNY020000001.1 coordinate 49,367,439, forward strand.
GTTAATAAGGTAATTTGTCATCTCTGAATTGCCCGTAGCGTATATGTATATACAGCATGTAATAGTGCCCCTTACAGGCCCCAGTCTGGTCTCTTGCTTCCTTCCCCATACTCATGGTAGTGAACCTCCAGAAAAGCCCTCATAGATACCTAGAACATTCCAGCAGCTGCAAAGGTTAACTTTTTTTTCCACCCTGACATTTGTCTGTTTTATTTACCTTGATTTTCTAGGTTTTTTCCCCACCCACTGTTTCCCGCTATTTTTACCTCTGTCTTCTAACGTTTGTATTTGCAGGATCAGTCAAATTAGCTGCTGATGTTTTGTCTTGGCTCTAACAATTTAGAAAAACAGAAGATCCTTCCTCAGATGAACAAATATAAATATGATTAGATGTTATAAGGTTTACCAGCCATTCACCTTGACTTGAGTCGTGATTCGGGAATCTCTACATGCCCTACATTGAACAACATTAACCGCTGGTGAGGCGGTTTAATCCTCTGATGGACCAGTGGATCTGCAGTACGATCTGACTTTTCAGTTATAAATTCTGGTATTAGCTGGGGAAATTGTCAGCTGTCTCTGGGTTCAGCTCGCTCAGCCGAATTTGGCTACTACTTGCGATGACACCTGGTGGCTGCTGATCCTCCTCCCTGGCTTAGCGCTGGCGATTGAGTAGTGAGGAAGCGCGGCGTATCATAAGATCTCTGCAGTTCCTTCTCAGGGGAGGAGAGAGCTGATCTCCATTTTGCAGAGCTAAATATCTCTGTGCCCTCGACGCAGACAGCGCCGTGTGCAGAATCTGGGGATTTCCACACTGGCGCGGGAAGTGTGCGAATGGACAGTCGTATGAATTAAAGTGCTTGTGCAGCACCAAGCAGGGAGCCAACAAGGCTTCTAGCTGTCTCATCCCCTCCCACACACACCCCCCCCAAAAAAAATATCCACTTGCTTAATCAGAGACGGCTCCCGTCAGCAATCATAAAATACAAAAGGGGGGGAAAAAAAGGCAAAACATACACTATGAGTCACCACAGCCGTTCTGCGGATGAGATAGGTACTGAAGGCCCAGACGCAGCAGGACGTCCGCTTGGGAAAGCGAGAAATACAGCCAGTGGATCGTAGAAGAGATTAAGGAAAACTCTCACCTCACAAAAGCTGAGAACTGAAGGCTTTAAGTTTCTCCCAGATGCAAATAGGCATAAAAACATCCAGTACAGATTGTCTGTGCTTCCTTCTATATGTACCCAGGGCCGGAATACCTATCGAGGGGCCCAAGTCTGCCATAAGCATGGACACTTAGGTGCTGCTGATTTAACTAGCTTTTTCATTTTAGGTTGGGTGAGGCCTTGATGTTTACTGGGGCTTATAGCCATTAATCTGGTCCTGTCCCCAACCGGCGTGCTATGGCTCTGATGTCCCCATGTCTCCTCTCTCATCCCAGTCATTCCCGACACCCTGAGCGTGACATCGGTTGCCCAGAGCCTGAACAAGGTGGAGGGCGACACCCTGCAGCTGAACTGCGAGGTCTCCCGCCAGACAGCCCAGCACAGCCACCTGTCCGTGAGCTGGTTCCTGCGCTCGCCAGAGCGCGACTCCTCCCCACAGGACCTGGTCACGCTCTCGCGGGACTTCGTGCTCCGCGCCGGCAACCCCTACAAGCAGCGCTTCGCCTTTGGGGACCTGCGGCTGGACAAGACCAGCAGCGCCTCCTACAGGCTCAGCATATACCGGCTGCAGCCGGCCGACCAGGGGCTGCTTTACTGCGAGGCCGCGGAGTGGATCCAAGATCCAGACCAGTCCTGGTATGCCATGACCCGGAAGCAGTCAGAGAAGACCATGGTGAAGGTGCAGCCCACAGGTACCGTTGGGGATACTGATGACTATGGTTGTGGTAAATCTGTATGAATTATGGCTTTTGTTATGCCTCCTCCTTACAAAACCTAGAATCACCCCTGATGTGGTAAATTTCATCAACAGACGACCCAGTCTCTCTAAATCGAAATAGAGCAGTTCAACTGATCGATTCTGACTTCAAATGACAGAATTAGTAGTTTTGACTACATACAAGGTAAACCCAAACAAATCACTGTAATTTAATTTCACCCCACACTGGTTAAGAGGATTGTTGGTGATGTGCAGTCATGAATAAGGATTTATTCTCACTTACATTTAAAATAACTGCTACCATTATTTCAACTCTTACTCAGGCAGGGAAGCTCATCTCACTCATATTGATGACCAGCTGCTTTTAATGTAAGTGCAGGGAGAAGGTAGTTTATTGGTGTAAGGACATGGATTCATAACCATATAGAGAAGCACTTATACCATGAACAGCTGAACAGTAAAATGTCCAGCTGGATAATGGAAGGCAGTCCAGTGTCTTTGTGTGAAGGCATCAGCGGCGTAACCGGAGAGGCTGCTGGAATATTATCAGTCTTTTGTTATTAGCAGTTAAGGGTTTGGAGCAGCTGGGATGTTTGAGGACTTCAAAGACTATTAAACTGAATTTACAATGTGGCTCTTGTACAATGTCTGCCATCCCTGCGCACATCCAAAGCTAATATGCAATGCTAAGCATCTGTTTTATATAGAACCCCCCAGCTGACCTGAATGCAATGCAGATATTAAGATTAACGTCGGCTAGTTAATCTTTTGCGGGGATCTTTGCAGGCGTCTCGGAATCTAATCTCCAGTTCAGAACGGATGTAGTGAGTCCATCTTCCCCTGGAGTTTGCGCTCAGGTCAGGGGTCAGTTCTGTGGGGCTTTTAGAGATCCCCCCCCCCTCCCACTCATGTCTGAACAAAGTCATTTCCTTCGTTTGTTCTGTCTTTTCTTCAGACACTCTATTATTTTTCCTCGTCTCTGACACGAAACCCGACACCGCCTTGTGATTATGTTTCCTGTAGGACCCAGGGATGCTGGTTCTTTTCTATAAATCCGCCTGGGGGGCGGGACAGTAGCAGCCCCTGAGTCATCTCTGTTAGAGCAGCATTAACACAAGCCCCCCCCCCCCCCCCCTTGTGTCCACCATGGTGATGTGTGTGTTGCAGGATGGGGTCTCCTAAGCACGCAGCCACTTCCCCCACATTACACCAGTTTGTTGTGAATTATTCACCACAGTATCGATGCGAAATTGTGTTCAGGATCAGAGCTGCATCATTGAATTAGTGGGTCCGAGTTCTCTGTTGTCTGATACATCAGTCAGGCATCGTTCTTGAGTTTAGTGCAAGTTACTTGTGCCAGAATTATAGGTAAAACCTTTACGAAAGGAAATATTACCATTTTAGTCACTTCCCATGTTATTCCCATGGCTCGCAGTTAGCCTTAACCATGAAAAAGATAGAATATCCACTCTTACAACGTTAGCAGGGAGGAGGACGCGGCTTTCATTCTCCCCTTAAAGATGTGTGCCCTTGACAAGCTAGAAAGATCCAGCACGTGGACTGCGGAGGCTGTCCACACGTCGGCCTGTGAGTCACACGTCGGCCGAGATTTTTGTTTTATTATTTAAGTGGAGGGCACATTCTTTTCTTTCACGGCTACTACCGCTGATGTCAATCGAAATCAAATCTGCACATTTCAAAGATGCAAGAAATTTTCTAAATAAATTAGATAACCGCTGGGGCCATAGTCACTGGCTGGTTTAACCCTTTATTCTCCCATTTCAGCATTTCCCTATTTGGTTTATTCAGCCTGGGATTCTCAAGTAAGATTAAATTGCACCTTATTCATGTTTCCCGGTGTGATTGGCCATCAGCCTTCTTGACCATATCAGTCAGGAACAGAAGCATTTGCGTTTCACTTTAGGGCAGGGCGATGAAAATCATGGCCATCAAGGTCCGAGCACTGTTGATTTTCTAACCTTTCTTTCCTTGTGAGCCAAGTGTGACTGACGGCCTGAACTACTTTGAACTACCTGGAAGAACTGAAAACGCGGCCTGGATTTGGAATCGAGGTCCAAATTTGTAGAGCCCGGCATTAGGGGATATTCTGTCGAAGAACGTACTCAAAGTGTAAACCAACCTAACAGCTCCGGCCTTCCTGACGTTAACACGGCATTCCCACAATGTAGAATTTCCGGCTTTGGGCTTACTGTGATGGCCTGTAACATTTCCAGCGGGTGGGTGAAATCCGTAACATGGGGGGGGGGGGGGCTTTTTTAGCCCTCGCATATCTTTTCATTAAAGAACGAGTGAAGCCTCAGCATCTATCAGTAGCCGCCGAGATCACAGAGCCGTGCGGTGGGTGCGTGTGCGGAATCGGGATGACCGGCGCTTCCCCCCCTCGCGTGCTTCCTCTCCCACACCTACACCGCACGTGTCGGCATTTCGGCGGCGAGATGCAAGCGGTGATGTCGCACTCCGAGTCGTCATAGTGCCTTGTTAAGGGAAGTCGGCATCTTTCGTTACCGCTGGGATTCGGATGGAGATGGAGCGGCCACCTGAAAATAGCTTCAAAGTCGTCAAATCAGAGGAGTTGGAATGATGAAGAAGGGTGGGGGGACTTTTGTGGCTTCCGAGGAAGAGCATTCCGCTTCCCGACATGTTTCTGCACACTCCTGCTGCTGCTACTGGCAGTTTTATTGCTGGAATTCACTGGAAGTTCAGGAATAGAATCCTATATTCCTACTCATTTGTGGAGTCTAGCATACATAAAGTATCACTGAAGTCCATTGCCCAGATTAACTTGAGATTTTAATAACTTTTCCATAAGGGTCTGCCGGTTAATTTTTTGTTTGTATGTTCCTCGTGTTGTTTTTAAACTAGAATCACTGGTTATGATTTCACTGCACCCGCCCCCCCCCCAATTGACAGCCGAGACCTTCGGCACTTCCTTGGAATGCTAACGCATGCACACTGCACCATTGCTGATCCAGGTTCACGGAGACTCCAGCGCAAAAGCCGAGCATGATCCAACCTTTTAAGAGACACTTCCGTACCGTAGACATATTTGTTGAAGTATATGTGATTCTTCTTTCACGATTTCCAAATTTCCATTTGTATTCCATTCTGTCGGTTTATGCAGTACCCTCTCCAAACTGCATGGCCCAGAATGACTTAACATCTTTGTGGAAATTACATGTGTAAGAGAAAAAAAAAGACAGGCAGAGGAAATGGAACAGGGAGGATGAAGCTTGTTTAACAAGTTTCAAGTGTTATCGTCACCTGTGTTTGGAAGAACACGGTGACATTCTTATGCCACAGTTGCAGAGGAGAGGTCAGGTCTATGGAGGGACATTAATGCCACACAAAGGCAAAACATAGTAACTGCATGTTCTATACAAATTCAGCTATAAGAAGGATCATGTCTCGTCTCAAAAACAACCTTCAAAATACATTTGACTACGCTTAGTTAATACATATTTGACTATGGATAGTTTTAAAGAAAACGGCAAAGCAATTTTGGTGTCAGCACGTTTTGCCTTTGTGTGGCAGAATAGGACAAACAACAGTGCAGGACAAGACCATGCAATACAATAATGAGACGACAATAAATAAGTGATGCAGTGATGATAAACGTATACAAATAATAGCAAAAGTAGATAATGTGCAGAAGTGGAATGTTAACGACAGTGTGCAGTGCAGTGCAGTGCAGCGGTTGGGCAGGTTGCTGTTTATTACAGTGCAGCCACAAATGCTGCAGTTTGGCAGAAGGTATGCTAAATATTGTCCATATGCACTGATACGCTGTGCTTCCAACCATGAGCACCAGTGCAGTCAAATAATGGGTCTTGCAGGGCTGTATGATTGTGGATGTAGGTGGGTGTGGCATCAGGAAATGACTCCTTTGTCCCCCTCTGCCCCCTCAGACAGGGATTTCAGCATCCAGGTGAGCACGGAGCGGCGCTCCTACACCACGGGCGAGCCCTTGGAGCTGCGATGTGCCATCGACGCGCAGAATGTCCCGGACCGCTACTTCTCCGTGTCGTGGGTGTTCAACAGCTCGCCGGTGGCGGTGGTGGGTCCCAATGCCGTGCCCTTGCTAGGCACCGATTACGTAGCGCGCGAAGCCGCCGGCCAGGTCACCGTGCGCAAGGAGAGCGCCGCCATCTACCTGCTGAGGCTGCAGCGCCTGCGTATGGAGGACTCCGGCAAGTACATCTGCCGGGTCACCGAGAGGGAGAAGACCCCGACCGGCGACTTCATCGACCGCACCAAGAGGTCCCGCAATGTGCAGATCACTGTCCAGGCGCTCCGTGAGTAACACCTCCGGGTGCCTCTCCAATGGTCCAAAAGAATGTTGTTATGACATTTCTACAACGTAATGGTGCACATACAGCTTACATATGTAAATTCTTATTCTTATACTTTTTGCCCTGTGACCCTTCACTTCACTGCTAATTGTACACTCAGGATAGTTATGATGATTATTTATTGTGTAATGTCTTGACACTATACGTATGCTCCCATTCAGCAGTGTTACAGCCACAGGCAGCCGTTTTTCCTGCACATTGTACTTAGCATAACTGTGTGTATTCCAAGTAAAATGTTGATTTGACTCGATTAGGCTCCTCCTACCACCTAAGCTTCATCAGACCTCAAAGGGATTTTCATAAATATCCACTCACAACCATGACACCATTTGATGGTGTGATCTCTCCCTCCATTTTCCATACGGTGCTCTCCATTCTGATCGTGATTAAGGAATATCGGCAAAAAACGCAATGTTTCCCATTGGCTGAATGTTTTCCCCATCTCTGCACGCCATCGGTAATATGAATATTAAACTCGGGTCTCACGCCCGGGGACCAGCTGGCTTTCCAGCCACTGTGTCGTTTACGATTTCCCCCCGATCCGTTAATGCCTTTGTTCCGCCTCGGTAGGAGCAAATTCACTGTGCTGCATTAAAAGTGACGTTTGTTGCTACTTAGCTCAGTATAATGTTGACTCTCTGGGCTTTCAAGCACACTCGTCTGACGCATCCTGATTTGTCTGCACGTGACATTCGGTCACGTCGTCTGTGCTCACTGGGATCTTGCATTTGCGCCCTGTAAGCGTAGCTTTTGATTCTGCCGGAGGCTTAGAAGTCAAATGATGCCGTCGAATAAGTCAAATTTGTGCAAACATCAACAGATGCTCATGATGGATGAATGTGACGAGAGGAATTACATCGAATTAGCATCTGCGTTTTTGGTTCTTAAGCTGGCGTTTTGAAAAAGGCGTTTATTTCACAACATAAAATTCAATCGGATGTGACAAGCTCACAGCCGCCCTTATGTGATGAAAATACCAATTTCCCCTACATCAGGGGCATGATATATAAATATATATATATATATATATAATGTCATGTAACTGTTGGATTAAATTACCTCTCCAGTGTCTCTGAATGTTATGGGGGTGTCGGTGCAGATCCATAAGATGACCGACTCGTCTGTCTTTGAATAAATGAGCCCCTGAACAGTTCACACTGGTCTTACATGAGCTTCCACAGCCACGGTCCCAGAACCCCATCAGTCAGGGGTATTGCTTTTTTCACCACAGTCCAGTCCAGGTCTAATCTAAGTCCGCATGGCTTTGCACACATACACCCATTTACACACCAGTGCTCATACCGGTGTTAACTTTACTGCCACTGAGTAAATATTATACTTGTTACAGTTGTTAAGTACTTGTTTTAATTTACAATCGCTCAACAAATTAGTTTAATGTTAGTTTATCATTATTTTACTATTATCGTTAATGATAATGATAGTGATGATAATAAGAAGAATAATAATAATAATTTCAAAGGTATCAGTGTTCCTAATAATAGAAGCTTAATTTAAACAAAATAGGTAGCTTAAATTATTTATTCAGTCCCTCTTTCTCCTCTTTCTTGTTAGGAAGCAACATGACCGTTTTCTTGGTTGGTAATTCTACGGAGGTCTTGGAGGGGGAGCCAGTGCAGTTGACGTGCTCAGTGAGGGCTCTGACAGACAAGACCGGCAGCGTGTCTGTCACCTGGCAGTGGATGGGCCGGAAGGGCCCCGCCGTGACCCAGGACGTGGTGACCATCGACCGCGAGGGGACGGTGAGGTTGGGCCCTGCCTACCGCGAACGCAGCACCTATGGAGAGATCCGTGCGGAGCGGGTGCGTCCCGACACATTCACCCTGCATCTGTACAACTCCGTACCCGGCGACGAGGGCCAGTACAAGTGCGTGGCCATGGAGTGGATCCAGGCCCCAGATCTTACCTGGGAGAAGATCGGGGAGAGATCAGCTTCCAAGCCCATCACCATCAAAACTGTTGGTGAGACTGGTTTCCGCTAGAGAGCATCTGAACTGTCACTCCTCTACATGAAGATTATGGTGATATATGCATAGCCGTGACAATAGCTTTGGTCGGGATGGCAATGGTGCGTAGCTCAGCGGGTTAGAATGCTATGTTTGTGATCAGAAGTTCACCAGCTCAATTCCCAGGGTCTTCAGAGTGACGTCACCGTTGGGCCCCTCAGCAAGGCCCTTAACCCCTAGTTCCTCCAGGGACCCTGGCTTCACAAAATGCATGTTGCTATCGATGACAGTGTCTGCTAAATATGTAAATAGGAAAGTGAATGGAACTGTCTGTCAGTTTGGACAGTGAATCACAATTTATTGAGGTTTGCAGTTTCGGGAGATATGTTGGACGCAGCTTAATGCCAAACACTGAAGATGAAGAAACACAAAATCGTAGCTACTGTTGTGTAAACCGTAGACAGGGTTAATGGGCCAAAACCAGTTTAACTTGTCCTCCAACCCTGTGTGTGTGTGTGTGTGTGTGTGTGTGTGTGTGTGTGTGTGTGTGTGGCTCAGTTGCACCACAATCCACACAACAACCACCTCCTGAATTGCTTCCCTCGGGTCAGAGAGACTCCTAAGCAAGCAATTAGCATATTCAGATGATATTTTGAATATTCATGGGCATCATTAATTTCATTGGCTGACATTTGACATTATCAGTGATACCGAATCAGGTACTTAATCGCTCTTACCCCTGCTGCAGTACCCTTGAACAGGGATTGCCGCATTGTACCAGTGAACTTTGTGACTATACTGTATATATTATCATATTTGTAAGTTGCTTTGGATAAAAGCATTAGCTAAACAATACAATGTAATTGGGCAGCCAGTCTATATAAAAGTATACTGTACATTTCCAGTTTTCCATTGAGCTATTTTGTCCTTGTCAGTGATTTGGGTAAAGCAACATTTTGCATTCTTTAAAAACCCTGTACTAGAAGCATCTAAGACCTCAGCCCCAAATGTGCCCCAGCCACCTGCATCCAAAACTAGCCTGAGACTGATGTAAATTTATGCCCATGTCTGCTGTGGGGATTTTATGCTCCTCTTTATTTATGATATGGTCTGCCAGGGTTAGGTGACGGCCAATCTTGTGTGCACGGAACATCTTGGATCATAGGATCTATGCATGTCCCTCTGAATTTTTAAAACAGCACGTAACTGAACAAGTTATACTTCATTTTAGAAGTATTACTACAGTCAAGACACCAGCATTACTGACATGGATGAACTTTGAGGGATGGGGGTAATGTTACCATTCCAGAAGCAAGCCTTAAAGGCACAGTACATTTTTTTTCCTTTGCTTGTTCCTGGACACAAAAGAAAAGACCAATAAAAACATAATAGATATAAATAAAAAGTTTAAAATGAAAACATTTTACTCCATCCTTCTAGAAAAGTGCATTCATTAAATAAATGCAGTTCACAAGACCTTCGTCTTGCCGAATCCTTAGATAAGTTTATGAACCAAAGGACTGAAAACTTGGTTTTATTGTAGCTTTCTGTGTTTCGGAAACAGCAGCATTGAATTTCTGCTTTTCTTCATCACCACTTCAGTCTGTCAGTAGGCAGAGTGCAGCAGATGAGTCCATCCGCCTCTGCCTATCCCTGGGTCAGCCAGTGCCGTGTAGGAGGGCTAAGTGCCAGCAGGCAGCCTGACCCACGCATCATATCACTTGGAACCATCGACCCGTGCACTGTGGGTGGCCCGTAGAACCCGCAGCCAATTGTCCTTCATCCCCACACTGATGAAGACCTTGGGGAACAATGTGTAGACAATGCAGAACAGGTTCTGTGTGAAATAGCACAGTGCATATTCACTTCAGAATGACAGTGTGGATTCACTGCAGAATGATGCAGTGTGAAATAGCACAGTATGGATTTAGTGTGAAATGGCACAGTGCGGATTCACTGCAAAATGACACTGTGGATTCACTGCAAAATGATGCATTGTGAAATGGCACAGTGAGGATTCATTGTCAAAATGCACAGTGCAGATTCCGTGTGAAATGATGGTGTGGATTTTTGCCAAATGATGGACGGTAAAGATTCTGTGTGAAATGGCACAGTGTAGTTCAGCCCAGGTTCATTGCAGGATGACTGCAGAATGATTGTGGAATGACACAGTGCAGATTCTTTTTTTTCATCTCCTTTGCTTCTTTAGTGCATAGATGTAAGGCCATAATCTGTAAACCATTTCTAGTTTGACTGTAGGCGTGAGTCAGAAACGTCATTACAGTTGATTTGTCTTGTGAAATTATTACCTTTGTATTTTTTATGCTTTATCCTGTGGTTTTAATGTAGACCTTTGTGTATTATGTTGTGTAGGTTATGAGGAAAATGAATCTGTCTCATCCTATCCTATGCTAATTAAAAACAAGAAGTTTACGACTTTCATCTTCCTATAACAATACCCTAGTAGATGATTATAAGTCACTCAGGTGCTTCTCTGATGTCGTCGTTCTTCTTCATTCTCATACATACATGTTTGCAGTTTGTCTGTGAAAAGCCTGGATGCAGGGCTAGCTTAATTGGTTTAACAGACTATCTCTCTCCTATTGGTGATGAGTCACTGTAGACAGTACTCGAGTTTAATGTCTCGACCTTTTCAGGTAATGAGATTAATATGGTGTTTTTATCGATCGATCGTGGCTCAAACATAATTGGATCGTTTTATTTCTCTTCGTGTCCCCAGAATCCTCGTTTTTTGTGTCGGCGTCGTCGCGGACACCCAGCGTGACATACGGCGACTCGTTCGACCTGCAGTGCATTGTAAAGCCACGTTACAACCCCCATGTCCCCGTGACGGTCACCTGGCGTTTTCAGCCCCCCGACGGCGAGTTACGCGACCTGGTGACCTTTGCACGTGATGGGACGTTGCGCTGGGGCGAGGAACAGATCGGCCTGGGCAGTCGTGCCAGCACCGAGAGGTCGCCGTCCAACAGCAACTTTAGACTGAGCGTGACCGGAGCTGGCCAGCGGGAGTCTGGAACCTTCCAGTGCTCTGCCGAGCTGTGGAGGAAAAACTACGACAACACCTGGACCAAGATAGCCAACCGCACGTCAAACCTGCTGGGCATCAATGTCTTCAAGCCAGGTGGGTCCCCGATGATGATGCGTCTCCAGCAGACAACGTTCCCTTAGGTGTCCTCTGCAAATCATATTCACCGCATCCTTTTGATATTTATGATATATGTATTTATAGTGCTCTTTGATATTTATGGTTTATCGAGTAGGAGTGGGCAAAAAAAAAAAAAACATTTTATGAACAAACTTTTTTTTTTTTTAGTGTTCAATTGCACTGTGTAGATTTGTTTATTGATTTTGCCTTGTGGGTATGCACAAATGATTATATGCTGAAGGTGTCTGTACTACACTAATGCTGCTAGTCTTTAATGGGGTCTCCTCTGAAAGATATCAGCGTAAATGCCAGAACATGCTCGTATCTGCTAGCAACTCCATACTGGCACACAGGTACATATTAATGCTTGGTGATTATGTGTTTTCCACACCATGCATGGTAGCTCCCTCTGTCTGTGATGGATGGGGGGGGGGCTTTCTAGGCCATAAGACAGCTGGCTGTGCCCTGATTCCCCACCAGTGTGGGGTTACATTCTGCTTTCCTGCCATTGCCTCTTCATCACCCCCCAGTAATTGCCATGGAGGTGGTCGAACCGTATTGAGCATGGGGGCTGATGGAGCTTCGATACTCCCCCTTTGAAAAAGAGGTTATTATGGGATGCCAACTTCAGCTTGGATCTGCTTCTTCTCCCCCCATCACTGATCTCATCTCCTCCTTCCTCTCACCCCCCTTCTCTCCACCCCGTCCCCTTATTGTGATCTTGTCCCCCACCCCAGTGCCTTTTCATTGGTCTCACCCCCTCCCCCAGCTCACACACACACACCAGATCTTCTGAGACCTGGAAAGGCTGCAAAGAATGTCGCTTAAAGACAATCTGACAGGGTGAATTGCTATTAAAAGACATTGGCTTTGACACTCTTTCCGTATCATGTGGGTTTCGTCCTGGTACTCCAGTTTCCTCTAATGCTAATCGGTATCTCTGAATTACCATCAGTGTTTGTTTGGGTTCTCGCGCATGTACATGACCTGATGGACTGGCCTCCCATGCACAATGTACTCTTGCCTGGAGGGCTGCAGGCCCTCGATCCTATTAGAGGATGGATGAATGGATGGATGGATGCAACTCTTGCTTTGATAAAGCAACTTAGAGCTTAGTTTGAGCAAATTCAGAGCACCATGTAGCCAGTGAGAAGATGGTTTGGTCACAACTGCTGTACGAGTCACAGTTAGTATTATGGTAGTCAGTGTATGTTTGTGTGTCTGATTAAATATAATACCACACCCACAAAATAGTGTATTTTGTTATGGAACATTTAGATGAAATTATCACTTTTCTTTTAGATTGATCGAATCGGGGAGATGTCTCCTTTTTCCAGTTTTGGTCTCCATCTAAGACATTTTGGATGGCAGCATCTGGTGCAGCATTTGGGATGTCTTTGGGCAATAGGACATCTGGAAGTTGGCATGGGGGGGGGGGATGATCTACCTCCCTGCACCATATGATATGTTTTTTTTTTTTTTGGAGCAATAGAGGATAAAATCAAGCAGCGGTTCACCAAGGTGACCGAGGCGCCGGTAAAAGGCAGGCCTTCTCGCCCCATGTGGTGATTCGCCAAACCCAGAGCCGCAGACGCCATTCGAGTCGCGAGTCAAAAATACTTGGAACATTTTTCTTCCCTCATCCTTCTTGTGTACATTTGTCAGATTAAGTCTGCTGTAAACAGTCCTATCCTTTTTCCTGTGGTTCAAGTCTCCTGCAGAAGTTGAGACACCAGGAGCAGTGATACACCTACGACCGCAGTGAGGTTAATCCCTTCACGGTCTTAAACACAACAGAGCGAGGCTGGTCTTAGGGGCCTTGAGTAAAGCGATCTCAGGTCTGCGGGTTTCATTATATTATAGCCTTGAAGCTTTGACTCATTACTCAGGCGACTAAATATACCAGACAATCGCCTTAAATTGCCCACAGCCACCGGAGATTAGGCTACTGTGACAGTTATATAGTGTTTGCTATCGGCTCTGCTCCAGTGCTGTAATATATATCGCCACTTAGTTGTCATATACAATGAGGTAATAGTTTTAACCATTAATGCAGCTGGATATTTTACTGAAGTAAGTCAACTAGGCCCACCAAACATAATTTCCATGGTAAAATTACCTCAGCCGGGCCCCCACGATGCACCCCCCAACTGGGCTCCAAAGCCTGGATCTATACCCACTGCCCAGATAGGCAGGTTTGTTCCCGACTCTGTTGTCCCAAAGTTCTGCATGAACCAGAGGTGGGTAATTCAGGTCCAGAGAATAAAAGTCCAAATCAAGATTTTGTTTCAACCAACCAGTTGAGTATAAAGACTGAATCTTTGAGTACTTATCTGGTTGGTTAAAACAAAATGGGCCTGAACTGCCTACCTGTGCCGCTCACCATGGGTGCCCTAACAGGTCTGAGATACCATTATCTCTCCATATGCTAAACAAACTACTCTAAGCTCCTGTTATATAAGGGAGACATTTTGAACACGGCACCAGTATGCTTCTGGAGATATGCCAGCTCCCATTCCAATCAAACCAGAAGAAAAGCAAACTTTTGGCATGGTGTATCCCGTAATTGGCGTTCTGAGAGCATTTTGGGGAGAGATGCGCACTCTTTTTGTTCATGTTCCAGCCAAAGACCCCCAGGCACATCACTCCTGGGACCTAGCGGCAGATGGTGAACCAAACCGGGTTATATGTGGTTCAAATAATCGCTGTCCATCACAAAATGCAAACCTCGGCATCCCGCGCTGTTTTAACCTACTGACGACGCCCACAGATGTGAGTGTATGAGTGTCAGTCATCATTGTCTTTTGAAGAAGCCAGCCCTCTGGACTTGATTGAGTTCTTAGGGTTAATTAAAGCTGACTTCCCTAATGCACTTTGGGCACCATGAAAACCCAAAATAAATGTTGCATAGTCCCTCAGATGTAAGAATGTTGCTCTCGTGGTAAAAAATCATTTACAGTGCAGAGTGTCATCATGTGACAACAGAAAAATATGAAGGGATAAGTCTGGAAACTTCACCTTTTTCCTGTGTTCCTGGGGGTCCTGCCATCTCTTTCTTTTTTTTTTAACTTGATACTGTGAGCATCCCTTTCTCTGTGGCTGCCTGATTCCTACACGAACGTATTCAGGACATAATGAAAACATTCCCAGGTCACTTGGATGCACCTCACCAGTGCCATCGATCAGCATCCTCACCCATCTGGATCCCTGCCTCCTACAGGCCGCAGCGTGCACCTCTGTGACAGTGTTATCAGTCACCGTGACGGGAAACTCTGTGCCAGTTCACCGGGTCCCGCAGTGGACTCTGTGTGTCCATTCCCTGGCGCGGGGTCTTCTAAATCATAAGTGATTTCAACTCCACCAGAGCACGGCTGTTAGCCGGTATTCAGAAGACGGACACCTGCCATG
>JAABNY020000001.1:49392855-49402868 GCA_015164015.2 Brevimyrus niger
GTTTGAAGTTTGTCTGCCTGGCTTTGATATCAGCCAGGCGGCCCTGTGACCGAATGAACGAAAGTCACCCGATGCCAGTCGCGCTTCTCGCTTTCCGTCCCCGTGATCCGCTGTTGCTCGCAGAGCATCAGGTCCTCCTCTTTGGATTGCTTGCCTCGTGTTTTAATCTTTTTTTCTTGTGCTCTTTTCCGTTTGACTCCGCTGAGATAAACACCTTGCTGATGGTTTGTTTACTCTTGCTTGGCTTTGAGAGACTAGGTGAAGCTGATGTTTTTGGACTATAAATAAGTGGCGCATCACACACACACACACACACAGAAAAAAATCATGATGTATAGAGATGACTTCTTTGTAAACACATTGAGGGGACCAATGAAGGAGTGAATACTATTTTACGTGTCTTTACATTGATGTGGAGAGACCTCAGTCCTCGGGAGGTAACAAGATGCCACCTGAAAGACAGTTTAGTGTGTGTCTTCAGCAGCAGCAGGCCCAGCTCGTGAGATTCCAACTTCGACTTGGCCAAAAGACAGTGGTCCACGAGGACGCATACGCCCCCAGACTGCAGCTGTGCCGTTTCAGAAGCAGCAATGACCTGGGGAACTGCTGCATCTGATGCATTCATCATGGACACGAGAAGTGTTGACAGATGCTGGAGCTGTACTCACTGCCAGATGTAGGGACATCGAAGATTGACGATTAATAAGAGGAAAAGTAATGAATGATTTTGTAGTCATGCCCCCCATTTGGGGGCAGCCGGGTGGAGGGGGGGGGGTGGCTGTTAAAATGGTGGGGCAGCTTTCAAAGACCTGAGAGAACCTGATAATTGAGAAAGTGTGGGTAATATTCACAGGCTGGATCGGTAAGTGGGCAGGGAATGAACACTTCACATCCCTCTTATCCCGACGCTGTCATCTTCTCATCCCCAGAATAGTGGCAGAGTATTCAAATCACATTAACAGCACCGAGGGACGGTGTCAGACACGCCGATGAATTTTACTGCATCCTTCCTCTCTCTGTCTCTCTCTCTCTCTTACACACACACCCCACACATGCAAACGCTTAATAAGAGTATCATCTGTAAGCATTCATGGAGTGTTTCTAAAGACCAATACGGATGTTTCAGCACCAAGATTATGTATTTTTACCTTTTGGGAGGTCTAAGAGACTTCAAACATACTTTACACCCTCACATGCATGTAGAGGAAAGAGCTGTAAAATGGTAGATTGTGCTGTTATTTGTATTTTTGAGTTTTGTGTTTCTTTATGGTGCTGGTTGTTTCTTTGTTGTTGTTTTTTTTGTATTTTGCAACCATTAACTAGCCAGAATGTCAGCCATGTAGTATTAATGCCAAGGATGTGGTAGATCAGTGTTTCTCAAACTGGTTCTCGAGGACCACCAGACGGCCCACATTTTTGCTCCCTCTCAGCTCCTATTGGCTTTAAGGGTAGCAAAAGCGTGGACTGTCTGGGGGTCCCCAGGGACAGAGTTGGGAAACACTACGGTAGATGAACCGAGCAACTGAAGACTGCCCTGGTTAAGTTTGCCTGTTGAGCTATATAGAGGTGAATGGGACAGTAAGAGCACCATAGAGAGACAGTAACCTGAACAGAACTGTTGCCTGGCGTTAAGGTCCCACCACTGATAGAAAGAATAGATCTGAGAACAAGTGCTGAAAACTTTAGGAGCAGACAGTGTAAGCGTACATGACACTAAGTTCTAGTCATAAGCAGTGCCAGTAAAGACCCACAGCCTGTTCTTGCAGCACTGCTTCATCAGTCTGGTCTCACATTCAGCCAACTTCAGTCATCAAAGCTCACGGCCCTTCATCTTCTTTGCCCCACTGACACCTCAGAGACCAGCAACCCAAAGACTTGCATCGACCAAGCTACTGACAGCCGGAGCAAGGCAAACCCCAGCATACCATGTGGTGCTCAAGGACCAGGGCTGGCCTTGCCTGCCTGAAAAAAAATATTGCCCATATGTCTTTTTTTTTTTTTTACCAAAGCTGATGCCCATATTATACGTTTTAAAGTATGATAATTGACAAAATGTGGCAGTTTTCTTTGGCACAGGATTGGGTTGATGGGCATGGTTTAATTTCACAATGGGAGCAGGCAAGTGTGTGTGAGAGACTTCCTGTGGACAAAGTATGGGCAGATGGCCCAGCGCACAGAGACAAAAATCAGCCTCAGAAGTTTTGATGGAGGGCTGCAAGCTTGTGATCTTCACTCCTCTTACTCGTGTCAAAGTCTCCATTGCATGACAAGTGGAGGGGGGGGAGGACTGGCATATTTAGACAGCGTTCTGTAATTTCACATGCAGACAGATGCCTTTTTTTTTAACATCAATGCCAACCTTTCTACTGCTGGATCCTGCTCTGCGATGCAGATGGACCACTGAGATCTTAGAGATACTGAGCTTGTAGGTGAAAATTAGAACAAGGCATCAAACAAAGTGCCAGTAGACGATCTGCTGTAAATGTGGTAGTTCTAGATAATCCAAATGGACAGTAGCACTTTGAAACAGCTGTATTTATATGTTTGTTCTCCCACAAAAAAGGACGTTGAGGTTCTTAGGTGATCTCGGTGGATGTACCAACTAATGACTGACGGGTGGGTGAGCCTGGATCACAAGAAGCACATCAGTTGTTTTTTTTAAGAAACCTCACCCTTCTGAAAATCCCACAGCCCACCCTACTGGCCCACTGAGAAGTGACTGAAACTATCAATGATCGTCTGTCTTTTTAGATTTCATTTAAGATTGAAAGACCTCACCAAACATCATATGGTCTGGAAAGCATGCCACTCCTACTATGGATGCCCAAGTTGGGTAAAATTAATTTCTGATTTGTTTTTTGTTTTTTTTCCAGTTCTCCTGTAGACAGGGTCACTATCGTTCTCGCACAATAATTCAATGTACTGTGAAGTCATGCAGATCCTGCAAGTATGAAGAACCTTTTAATTGCATCTCTGGGGATTTGTGCCCATTAACCATGTTGTTATGAAAGGCTACACGTCCGAAAGAAGACTGAGAGAGTGGCATTGATTTATTTAATTTTTTTTTTACTGTTATGAAACAGCTGTCAAAATGTAAAAAAAAAAAATGGTAAAACAATAGCTCAGATTGTGTTTTTGTAACTTTGATGTAAGCTGGCTCTAACATTCTCACGTTGATGCAGATACCTTTTAAGAGTGTCCTGTGTTGGTTGCTGGCTGATGAATCGCTATAAAACGTTGTGCTCATGTATTCAGCTCAGCCGGCGCTGCTACTTTTAGGTGTGCGAGTGTTTCGTTTTCTACATATATTTTTTAAACTTCTCACGTTACAGTGCACTGAATTTAAAAGGAAGGTTATAGCTTTTATGGTTTTATTTAATTTTTTTGGGTTTGTTGTGACAAATTTTGTTTTATTGAACTGTAGCAGTTGCTTTGAAAGGCAAAGAAATAAATGCACATTCCCAGTCTTTAAACTGCATGCCATGGTGTCTATTTACTTGGATTGCAGGTTAATCTGTGTGTGTGTACTAGGTAGCTTTCGTTGTGTTCTTAGATTTAATTCTGTTGTACTTTGAATTGCTCTAGTAAATAATTGCATATTGCTGGGCATTCGCATGGGGTGAGTTTGTTGTTTTTCAAAGCCCCACTTAGAGTTACAGCCTCCTCCCCCCATCATATGCTTCAAAAGCTAAATAATTAGCTAGGGATTGGAGTCAGAAGATGTCAGCTAGCTAGTTGATTAGCAGAACATGCAGCTTCAGCATCTCCTAAATAAGGAATGTGTTTGTCTAATATTTAGTGTAGTGACTGTTCGTGGTCAATAGGGGGGCCCCATACTAATGTGTGATTTGAGTAGTGGACACCTGACAGGAAATGGGATTAGCAGGTGCAATCACTCTAGCGCGAAAAAATACTTACCTCTCATTCACTTCCATTACAGCTGCTCAGTGTGAAAATCAGATTCCTCACTTCTGGTTGCTTAGTGATTTCACACCAAGTTCACATCTTAATTGATCTTTGAACTGTGAACTCACATAGCTCAACCAATCAGGTGCAGTGTGGGTGGGGTTGACCTTTCAGGTTCACTTGGCTCTGGGACAAAATGGAGCAATCAATTATTTTTAATTGTCGAATGCCAGAATATAAATTTGTAAACAGAAGAAAAGCTGCATGACTGGCAGTGAGTATTCAAACAGGTTTCAAAGGTAGAAAGCATTACGGTGCATTTTGTGACGTAGCTAGTTAATATACTTTGCCCCTAGCTTAGCAGACAAGAAGGCTAACGTTACAAAATGCATTTATTGCAATGTGTTCTACTAGTTTCACCAAGGAAAACAAATAAGTAGTTTCCAAATATATATTTTAAAGGCAAATAACATGTGACATTCCTTATTAACATAATTCCTCATTAAAATCACTACGCCAACACTGTCTTGAAACAAAACGGCACAACCTGTACCACACTAGGGGTGCTACGGTACAGGTATCCCACGGTACGATACGTGCCTCTGTATTTGGGCCACGGTTTCGGTTCGGTTTAAACACTACAAATGACACAAGAAAACAAATAATAAACTGCATCTTATGTATAAAATGTGTATACATGTATAAATGTAAATGTAACCATAACACTTTAAAAAATATTAAAGTGCCTCTTAAAGTGCTCTAAACACTCACGTGGACATTAACTCGCGGTGGAGGGCTTTCGCTCATTGGCGCTTACTGTTTAACAGTAGCCTGATAAGCATTGAGCGGCATTTTCACAAGGAAGTGCAAAACCGAAATACCACGGTACCAGACTGTGCAGCGTGTACCGAATGGTCCGGTATTTTACCGTGTACCGCTGCATCCCTATACCACACCCGTTTTTGCTTGACGCTGCAAGGATGACATGATTTTTTTCAGGCTACTGTGACTGCACCTTTACACGATAACTCTTCAGCAAGCACACCGATGTGAGACGAACATGGTGACAGAATAGGGTTGCCAACCGTCCCAAATTGTCCGGGACATCCCAAAATAAGGGTGATTTTGATTCGTCCCTACAGCTTAAACATGTGGCACTATATGTAGAGTGTGGTGTGTGGCTCTGTGGGGTAGGACACTCTATCTGTAATCCAATGGTTGCTGGTTTAAATCCCAGGATTGGTTAAATGTCACCATTGGGTCCCTCAGCAAGTCCCTAACCACCCCTGCCATTACTCCATGGACTGTCTGATGCTGCTTTTTCAAAAAAGTCTATGTTCTGTTGAAACAAAGCATCTGCTAATTCAGGGTTAGGTAATCTTATCCAGAAGGGGCTGTTGTGTATGCAGGTTTTTACTGAAACTCCCTAATTAGATTACTGATTAGAGGACTGATTGGTTGAAGAGTCCTCACACCTAGCTTGGAACAGCTGATCTAATGGTTAATCCAAAAACCTGCATACAAACTGGCCCTTTGTGGATAAGATTTCCCACCCCTGTGTTTAAATTAATAAAATGTTCTCTACACATGGGTAGGTGCTCTGTTTCATTTAAGAATAGCCCTCCCAAATGAGTCAATACTGCTATAGTGAAGCATGGTTCTTTTTATTATTTAAATGAGGTGTGTCACCATTATGAGTGTTTGTGGGATGTTCAGACACACAATCGCACTCAATATATTAAGCTAAGGTGTGGTAGTTTACAGGGAAATCAAGATGTTCCATTGAATTCAATGTCTCTGACTGAACACCATAGATCTGTTCCCTCAGGATAAAGAAAAGTGACAGCTGTCTAGATTGTCAGATGTCACTGAAGGCCTGATTCAGTTTCTGGGGCGTCAGCAATCTGTTAAGTCTAATAATGTAATTGCAGGTTTTGTTAAATCAACGAGCAGCCGATTAGCTGCTAGGAAGCCATGTTCCCATGTGTATTTTGGGGGTGTGTCTGTGAGTGCGCTCTGTGGGTCTGTGCGTATTTGTGGGTGTGTGTATCTGAATCTGGGGTCCTCAAGTGATAGGGTTTTATTTGAGAAATCCAAAATCAAAGCAGATGCCCAAATAAATTACATAAACTGACACATTAAAGGACAAAGTTGTTGAAAAACCTAATGAGACTTTTCCCTCTAAGAGAAAACATATTTTAACCAACACATCAAATGTGCCTCTTCTGTATTGACATTCTGTATCTAAAATGGGATTGTCTGATATATCTGAGCCCTTTTTCCTCAGTTCTGTGTCTCCTGTACAATTTAGTCTGAGGGTCTTGTTTCAGATCATTAATACAGTTTATGTAAAACAATGTTTTTCAAATCTTTCCTCTGCTAGGAACTTTACTAGCATGATGCAGCTTTTTCTAGCATGTAGCTGTAGATGCCGTCTTAAGTCATGAATTTAAATTTGCATTTATATTTTACATATTTAGCAGATGCTTTTGTCTAAAGTGAGGCAAATAGCACTTTACAAACATACGGCTGTCTAGGAGTCAACTAGGCACAAGCACAGCGGACTAATTTCTCTGGGGGGTCTAAGGGTGTTATTTTTTGGAGCCAAAATAGAAATGAGAGGAAATTAAAAGTGACGGAACATCAATAATCTGCCAATCAAAGCATGGGGTACCAGCAGTAGGGATATTGAACTGATTGATCAATCAGCCAAATTTAAGAAGTTTAATTGTACCCTTTTTTGCCAGTATGCTATGTTGTAGTCTGTTAAATGTGTTCTTTCCATGTCTGATCACAATTTGTCTATCATTCTAGCAGGATAGTATCAAACATTTCCTTCCTCTGCTTGGCTATTTTGTGCCAGTTTTCTTGGCAGTGAAAGAACCGGTAGCCTGCCGCTAAGCTCCAGTGTGAAAAGGAGGCTGGGTAGCATGAAATCACAAAGTAGGAATAGCCCATTACAGCCAGAATAGGAGGATTAATTTGTCTATCACTATAAATGTAAACAGACATATTGCTATAATTTAAATAATCATTTATTAATCACCAGTTAGCCATAACATTAAAACCACTGAAAGGTGACGTCAATAGCATTGATTATCTTATTACAGTGGCATGTTAATATATATTAGTCAAGTGAACAGTCAGTTCTTGAAGCTGATGCACTGGAAGCGGGAAAAATAGGCAAGTGTAAGGATCTGTGTGACTTTGACAAGGACCAAATTGTTACGGCTAGACAATTGGGTCAGAGCATCTCCTAAGCGGCCGGCCTTGTGGGGTGTTCCTGGTATGCAGTGGTCAGTTCCGACCAAAAGGGTCCAAGGAAGCAATATCGTCCATTTGCAGAGCCGCACCACCATATGTCAGTATGGTTCTAGGCCAGCAGTTCCACAGCCTAATTTTGCTGCATCAAGGCATTTGGAAAGAACTGTCTTTTCTTTTTGGAAGTGAATCGTTTTGCTAAGAAAGGACTTATAGTATAATGAATAATTATATGGAATATTTATTTTTATATATTGCATTATATAATATATTAAAATTAATGTTATAATTTATATAATTCATACATACTCTATATTGATAATTACCAATGAAAAAAAAAATATATATAGAGATAGATAGCTCTGATGTTTACACACGCACATTTACATTATGTTTAATTATATGGACTATACCTGTAATATTATATATTATATAAGAAAATAATAATAAATATTTTGAATATAATTTGAAAATTCTTGTGAAACTGCTGGTCTAGAATTGCTGGCCCAGAAACGCAGTGACATATGGTGGTGCAGCTCCGCAAATGGATGCATCTCCAAGGGAGGCCGACCAGTGAATCGGCAGCATGGTCATGGGCGCTCAGAGCTCACTGACGCGCATGGTGAGCGAAGGCTAGTCTGTCTGGTCCAATCCTATAGGAGAGCAACAGAGGAAAAATAGCTGAAAAAGTCAGTGCTAGCTATGATAGAAAGGCGTCACGACACACATTTCATCTCAGATTGCTGCTTATGGGGCTGCATAGTCGCGGACCAGTCAGAGTGCCCATGCTGACCCCTGGGCACCACTGAAAGCACCTACAATGGGCAGGTTAGCATCAGAACTGGACAGTGGAGCAATGTCCGATTCATATTTTCTGTTACATCATGTAGACGTATGTGTTTGTGTGTGTGTGTCGTTTATCTGAGTAAAAAATGGCACCAGGATGCAATATGAGAAGCTAATGGAGGCAGTATGATGCTATGGGCAATATTCTGCTGGTCCTGGCCTTCGTATGGATGTTACTTTGATACAAACCACCTACCTAAACATTGTTGCAGACCACATACACCCCTTCATAAGGTCACCTAAGGTCAGTGGCCTCTTTGGGCAGGATAATGCACCCTGCCATACTGCAAAAATTGTTCAGAAATGGTTTGAAGAACATGTGTGTGTTGCGTTGTCTTACAAATTCACCAGATCTCAATCTGATTAAGCATCTCTGGGACGTGCTAGACAAACAGGTCTGGTCCATGGATGCTCTACCTCACAACTTACGTCTTGGTGCCAGATACCACAGGACACCTTCAGAGGTCTTATGGAGTCTATACCTCGATGGATCAAGAGCCCATTTTGGTGGCAATATTAGGCTGGGGGGTTTTTGGCTGATCTTATACCCATACATGAAACTTCTAGAATATCTGTCTTCATGGAGCCACTAGTTTTTTTGGTCTCACCTTTTGGTAACTCACATCTCGCATCTCGCTTTCAAGAAATATGGTGTGATCACCCTGCTGTACACAGAGCAGCCCTCAGATTCGCTGTGACAATGTACACTACCCACATTTCAGAAATATCAGGCCCACCACTACAGCAAGGCTGTGGCCGTGACCCCCATGGGTTTCCATGGCTACCCCTGCATCGTTTGTTGTGGTGAATCGGTTGTAGGTGAATGGTTTGCCGTTTCTCCTTTATTGAACAGGAAGCATGTTACGTTCAGAGATTCTCTGGAAATTCAGTGTGTGGGCGCAACACTTGAGTTTAGTCAAATTTCACATCCGTAATGTTGTCTGAGCCGAGATACACCCTCAGGGAAAGAAAGAGGACTGAAGATAAGGAAGGTGTTCATTTGTAAGGTAACAGAGCTGCTTTCATGTATCAGGAATTGATTTATGGCTCATTGGGTGGCAGTGTGGCCCCCTGGCAATTTCTTGGCTTATGGGTGTGTAGTTTGCATGTGTTTCCTTCAGATGGGTGTCCTCCAGGTTCTCCCAAAGTCCAAAGTCATGCGGTTAAGTTGATGTGACTTCCCTAAATTCCCTCTAATGTGTGTGCAAATGGATTGGCTCCCCATGCTCTGTCCCCAGGCTCACTGTCACCCTTTGAAAGCGAGATGGATAGATGATTTACAGCAATAGAAGCGACACATCTCATACGGGTTCAGAAGAAACGGTCCTTATTCTAGCACAGGACATTGTTTTTATCAGCACATAGCTCACCCTGAGCTGTGTCTTTGAACAATATGGTTCTGTAGGCATGGTGACATTTAAATCTAACACACAGCTGGCCTCTTTGTATTGTGCCCTATTCATTAATCCTTTGCAACTGAAAACCTCCTGATCAGATTGAAATTGTTGTTTTATTTAAAAAAATATCCTCTTTGGCTCAGAACAGAATTAATGGGTTGCAGAACTTTCCCCTTGAAGTACAGAGTGTGCGGTTGAGAATAATGTCACAGGACAATGGACAAGTAGACCCTCGTTTCTTGGATACAGCAATTCTGTTACACACTGCCCGGGCCAAAAAAAAAAAGTAGCCATTTGAATTTTTCATTGGACCGCCTTTAGCTTTGATTATGGTGCATATTTGTCATGGCATTGTTTCCACAGGCTTATGCAACATCTCACCCTTTATTTTCATCAAAATTTGCATTCATTTCTCACCGAGATGAACCACTCCATTAAGCCTCCTTCAGCACATCCCAAAGACCTTCAATGAGATTAAGGTCACAACTCTGTGTTGAGCAAGTCATTCATGAAAATGCTCCATGAACCATCCATCCATCCATTTTCCAAACCGCTTATCCTACTGGGTCGCGGGGGGTCCGGAGCCTGTCCCGGAAGCAACGG
>JAABNY020000001.1:49412760-49429614 GCA_015164015.2 Brevimyrus niger
AGTGACCTGACTCAAGCTCGACTAACCTTGACTAATAGTCTGGTTTCAGGCCGGGTATTGGTCAGTTTTTTTTTTTTAATTTAACTATTATGATCAATGGAAGAAATATGGTGAAAATTTGCAAATGTCTCCATAAATGCATATAACTAATATATCCACAATTTCTGGTCTGGTTTGGTCTCAAGATCTTGAATACAGGCTGGACTTGGGCTTTAATTTCAGGCCCATACAGGACTCTACTTTGACCAATATTTTTTTTTTGTAGTGTAAAAGCAAATGCAACCTGATGTGCCCCCGACAAGGATGTCACAGTAACTGTGCATGGGGCCATTTGACCTTCTAGAAAAAGTGACATAAGCAGTAACAAAATCTGAACACAAGTGGTCAGCTGGAGACTTTGGAGGTGTGCACTGGACACTGGCATAAATGGTGTTGTGTTTCAACTGTCTACTTGTGATCTGATCACCCAAGACGCAATTTAAAACCAGGTGTAAGCATTGCTTCTGTTGACAACCTTCCTGCTGTATGCTGGGGACTGGAGTTAGGGTCTGTCATTTATGAGTTATGAATGGTGCATTAGTCAGCGATGACTCAGTAATATTATGCAACTGACATAAAATTAGAAATTTTGATATCAGCACTTTGAAGACGGACTAGGAAGGTTGTAGGAAATTGGGAAGAGGTTCATCTTTAGTTTGAAATTCATATTAAAAGCTTCTGGGGGACGTTTGTAAGCTGCCTTTTACGTTTATTTCCATTGCGTTTGCAGATGTCCTAACCCAGTCTCTGGTGTTTCTCCCCAGACCACCCTGTCGACGGTGAACCTCTCAGCCCTCCCCGATAAAGGCGAGAGGCTGAAGAACCAGGTGAAAGAGCTGGAGGAGGCGTTGGAGTCCCTGAGCCTGAACACCGGGGACATCAGCCAGCCAGGTGGGCAGGGAGGTGCTGGACTGGCTAGTTAAATCTACCTTTCTTCTTTTCTGTCTTTTTTGTTTTCCTCCTATTTCTTTCTTGCATCAGGTGCATAGACTATAGACATCTGACCGGGTGCCTGTGTGTCACATACTTTCACTTCCAGTATCCTTCGTCTCAAAATGCAATAGTTCTGCAGAGTCGTGGTATTGCAACTTAATGTAATTTCATAAAAATTCTTGTACTGTGGCAGCAAAACATTAAAAGTAAAATGCATAATGTATGTAGTGAAACATTGAATATGTTCAACAATGGCCGAAACTTTGCTCTATTAAAACCCTGTGTTTTGTCAGTCTCTGCAGCTGTAATTAAATATATAAATAGCTTAGGCACGGTGTTAGAGAAACTAAATTTAAGGAGTATTTTTTTTTTCTTTGCCCCTTTGAGTGCTGTATTTTTGGGTAGGACACATGCATCTGTGTAGATCAGCGGTGGGCAGTCTTATCCGGAAAGGGTTGCTGTGTATGTGGGTTTTCGTAGCAAAGATTACTAGTTAGAGGACTGATTGGCTGAAGACTCCACAAACCTGGGTTTGAGCAGCTGACCTACAGGTTATCCCCAAAAACCTGCACACACACCTGCCCTTTGCAGGTAAGATTGCCCACTGCTGGTATCGATGACTGGGTTAGAGCTGGGCAGTATAACCAAAAATTTCTATCACATTTTGAAGTTTGACT
Source organism: Brevimyrus niger (assembly GCA_015164015.2). Lineage (NCBI taxonomy): Eukaryota > Metazoa > Chordata > Actinopteri > Osteoglossiformes > Mormyridae > Brevimyrus > Brevimyrus niger. Next base: position 49,414,410 of record JAABNY020000001.1, read on the forward strand.
AGGCGTTTACCACATTTTACAGGATTTTACAGGACATGTTTTTGCATTGTTCCCACATGAACTATATTTTATTATTAGCCATTGCACCTATTCACTACATTAACATATGCCTAATAATGTGTTTGATGGCTAACTGCTTATAGATAAATGGCTAATGCTAAGGTGTGCCGCAGCCAAATTAACGTTTTTCATACACATTTAATAGTTCAGTGTTGCTGGAACACGGGATGTCAGTCTTTAAGATGCTTTGCCAAGTTCGACGTGCTACTTGACTCCGTCGCCACAACTTTGTAGCGCTGTTTGCAGAGGCTTATTTTCGACATCTTTAGCCTTTCCGTGCTCGTCTGCAAAATACTTCCAAATGGCACTTTTATGGTTCTATTTTTCTCTTAAGCAGCTTGGAAAGTGCCTTGACTGCAGAATTTGCCATGTACGACCAGTTCGGTGTGTGTGTTAACCAGCAGGAATGCATTCAGCGGCGCGCCTGTGCTGTAGTGGTGCTGTGTGGCGAATGAGGCAAAAACCTACTGTTGGTATCAATAATGGTGAAATTAAGTATGCAGCTCATTAAGTATATAATCAGATGCTATTTTTTTTATTATCAATCAGTATCTGAGAATTGATTTTTTTTGACAACCCCACTGTCTCATGCCTCAGCTATATCTGCCATTTCTGATCTTTCTCGGTACAATTTAGCGGTGCAGCAGTGAAAAAGGTCCCCCCTTAAACAGTTTCCAGCTGCACCACTTTCCGAGCATTTTGTAGGCTGTTTAAACCAGTATTGTGGTATAAGAAAAATTCATATCATAACAATAATAAACAATTATAAAAAAATTCTGGTATGAACCGGTATACCACCCAACACTAGTTGTGGTTGGACTCAAACTGATGTGACACCCATGGTCTGTGCCTTTGGTGATCTCCAGCTTTATAGACGCAATTGACTCTGCCTGATATTTGCTGACCTTTATGAACCTGTTTCACCATCAGAACCTCAGAATGCTGGAGATGACACTAAGCTAGGCATCATCCCTAGCCAGACAAACACCGTCAGCCGGCTTGGGGGAACTATCCTGCTTCCTGGACCCAGTGTCCCTGTCCAGGCTGGTCCCAGTCCCCTGGGGCTCGATCTCAGCCAGGGTTACTCGCAGAAGTGTGGAGGTATGTCAGCTGGGAGGAATGGATAGCAGTCTCTCTAGCGATAATGGGCAAAACAGCAAGGTTTTTAGTTATGTCTAATGACTAGACATCTATGGCAGCCTTTGCATTTGCAGCCATAATAGGTGAAGCGACTGACCTTAAACAGGGGGCTGGTAGGATGGAGGTGGGTCTTCTTGTTCCTTCAGTTAAGCTGGTGATGACAGTGACGATCACGTGGATGCCTCTCCAGTGAACCCCCAGGTTCATGCTTTCTACGGAGGCCGCATGACTGAGAACAGGCTGCTGGCAGTCCGGAACGTCACCACGGAGGCCATCGACCACCTGCACCACTCGCTGGAGTCCTGCCCCGGGCCGGACAGCGAGGAGAAGGACCCGCGCGGCATCAAGGTACCGCAGATGGTGCCCGTTTCCTGAACAAAGCAGGAATCACCCTCTTTTCTCTTCTCTTATTTGTCGGCAGTGTGCTTCAGAGAATGTAATGCTAGCAGGAACATAACGCTGCTGGCACTACCTTAAGGGAAATTACTGACTCTCTTAATGTCTGCCATACATTTGATCCTCCGGCTTCCTGCATGGATACATGCTAACTTGTCTACTCTATTGGAATCTTATTCTGTTTCAAACCTCCCCCCCCCCCAATTCTGTTTCCTCTCAGGTGCCTTTACTCCCCCATCAGAGGCGTGCCCTGGCCTGGCTGCGCTGGAGGGAGACCCAGAAGCCCTGTGGAGGGATTCTGGGTAAATTCTGACAGATTTCAGCCTGTGCAGATGGTGCTGCTGAAGGTTGTTTGGGCCTGAGGCTCTTCCACGGTTCTCAGGCTCCCCTTCTTCTTTCTTGCTATCCTTCCCAGCGGATGACATGGGTTTGGGAAAAACTCTCACCATGATCGCACTCATTCTGGCCCGAAAGCAAAAGGAAAAGAAGGATGATAAACTAGAAGAATGGATTTCCAAGAAAGGTAACACCCTGGGCATTTAATTTCAACCACCGGCTTTTGTTTAGTTGTAGGTGAATTATTATTTTGGTGCAGGACTGGCCCAACTCTTTTCTCGTTTCATATGTGATTAACCTAGGGGGCTTTTCCACTGCACCAAGTACTTTCCCTTTTCCATTGATTTACGATCAGGCAATTAAGGATGGGATTTGCAAATGTGTTTATTGTCAATTTGATTATGCAAAAAACCTGCCTTGCTAACACAGAAAAACATCTGCCGTCCTGAAAAGGCGTAGTTGAAAACAATGATTAATGAAGAAAAAAATAAATAAACAATAATTTATGCATGGAAAAATGAAGAGACCCCAGCTTTAAACTGGTTCGAATAACAGATTCAGCGAAATGTGAATGGCATGACAAGAAAAACCATGTATTTTGCTATAATATAGTATTTGAAACATTTCAAACCTCGCCATGTGATTTTGTTGTAATAAATACTGGGATATTTATAAAGCAAAATAAATTTCTCACGAACCTGTCTAGCAATAATTTAAACAGCACGCATAAAAATGATTATAATTGGCTTGGATAGTGCATGCAGAGCTCGTGCAAAAGCAATGGAGGCAAACTTTAAACTAAATTTAAAAAACAATCATGAAAAGGAACAGTTCTTAAAATGGAAAGCTTGATAACTTTTGCCTCCTATGAGTAGAAATGTTTTCGTGAGACTTGAACCCTCTCCTCCCCCACACAGTATGTTGTCTGGACTTTGGATAGTATGAATCGGTCATTCTTTACTCAGCTGACTGTTGCGGTCCTTGCGATGTGAGAATTGCATGTGCATAACATATAATGTTAATTTTAATATTGCACATCCAGCCCTATGTACTAGCCATTTTTCTAATTCGGTACAAAATACCTTGCCTTGCATTGTGATGTCATTTACCACCAATATTATAATTGGAAATTAACACAAGAAGTACCGTACCTTAGGTCCTGTTTCGAAATATGAGAAGTACAGTACCTGGTGCAGTGAAAAAGTGCCCCTAGTTGTCATTGTCCTTTTCCGTTCTGTCAGGTTGGGCAGATGGCCAGGGTGTCCCCTGCTGACCATTTGGCCCTAAGCAGCTGCTTAGGTCCCTTATGCCTTGGGCTGACCCTGTATTGACGTTTTTTTTCTCGGTTCGACGTCTGCCGTCAGACTCATCACTGGTTGCCTCACAGGGCACTTTGATCATTTGCCCCGCCTCCCTGGTTCACCACTGGAAGAATGAAATAGAGAAACGCGTGAAGAGAGGCCACCTTAGTGTGTACTTGTACCACGGGCCCAACCGCCAGCGGAGCACGCACGTGTAAGAGCTACGCACCAACCTGTGCACTCCAAGCCCCACATGTTACTCCACAATGCCCTATTGCCAGTGCAATGCTCACCCCCCCTCCCCAAATCTTCAAGTCTTGCAGAACACGATGTGGTGGTTACCACCTACAGCCTGGTTTCCAAGGAGATTCCCGTTGAGAAGGAAGATCCACAGAAGCCCAGTCAGGACGTTGCAGATGAGGTCTGTATATAGCGGCCATTTAAGTTCAAGAGATTAGACGATCTTTCTGGACATTTAACATGAGGTGCTGTCTCCCTCCAGTGTTAAACCGATATGGTTTATTGCCATTTGCCTCCATTAAAATGACAATCTCTCATTTACCCAGCCGGCCAAACTGCCCCCGCTCATGCGTGTGGTGTGGGCCCGCGTTATTCTGGACGAGGCCCACAACATAAAGAACCCCAAGGCGCAGACCTCCATAGCTGTGTGCAGGCTACGGGCTCAGGCACGCTGGGCCGTCACTGGGACCCCAGTCCAGAACAACCTGCTGGACATGTACTCCTTGCTAAAGTAAGATGGCCAATGGCTTCTGCTTCTCACTCCTTCTGTCAGCCCCTGCGTGGGTGAGTCCATCAACCAGTGGAAGTAAAGGTCCTTCTCATTCCAGGTTCCTGAGATGTTCCCCGTTTGATGAGTATAAGCTATGGAAGGCCCAGGTGGACAACGGCTCCAAGAGGGGTGGGGAAAGGCTGAACATCCTGACCCAGTCCCTCCTGTTGCGCCGAACCAAGGGCGAGCTGGATTCGGATGGCAAACCGCTGGTCAGAGAACAGTGACTGTTTAGTCAGGCTGTAGCCATTAGCTTGCAAATGCTAAAGCTTTATTAATGTGTTCTTAATGAAGGTCGCTCTTCCGGATCGAGTCTGTGAAGTCCATCACTTAAAGCTGTCGGAAGATGAACAGGCTGTTTACGACGTCATCTTTACTCAATCTAAGTAGGATGTTGCTAAGTATCAGAGTGAAATATATTCCATTGAAACCCATGTAAACGACTCGCTCATATCAGGATTCTGCGTTGCTTTGGCCTTGTCCTACAGGTCAACATTGCAGTCTTACCTCAAGAGGCACGAAAGGGACGATTCAACAGCAGAAGTCAAGACAAATCCCTTTCAGAAAGGTAAATTTCGGTTTGCGGGGGGGCACCACTTCTATATGTGATGTATTCTAAATTATTTAACAAAGGAAAAATTATCATCATTAAGTTAGACCTTTTTAAATCCCAATATACGTTCACATGGAGAATGAAATTTACATTTTGCTGTGGAGTGCAAAGACGTTCAGACATTTGATCCTCCCCTCCACCGCTCCAGTGGCCCGTGAGTTTGGTGTCCCCTCGGATACAGTGGCCTCCTCACAGCCAGCCTCATCCTCCGCCTCCAGTGCCGTGCACATCCTGTCCCTACTGCTGCGGTTGAGACAGTGCTGCTGCCACCTGTCCCTGCTGAAGAAGGTCACATGATCAAACACACACAGCTTAACCACACCACTTCCTCGTTACTTGATTAACAAGCAGGCCTCCCTTGCCACCGCCACATCTCTCACAGACCCTGGATCAGTCAGAGCTGCAGGGAGACGGTGTCACACTGTCCCTGGAGGAGCAGCTAGGTGCCCTGTCGCTCTCTGAGCCCACCCCTGACCCCACCCCCGGAGACATGGTATCCCTGAATGGAAACCGCTTCCGCTCCTGCCTGTTTGAGGACACCAGCTGTAGCACCAAGGTCAGTTCTCTTCACTTTCTCATACACTGCTTGAGGCTCTCGACCCGTCACTTTCTAATACAGTGTTTGATGGTTTTTTTCCCCCTCCCTTCAGATTGCTGCTATTCTGTCAGAGCTCAGGAAAATAAGGGAGGCTCACAGTGCCCAGAAATGGTAAGTAAATCTGTTTTTTAAAATAAAAATTTAGGAGGAGGGTTCGGTCTCTACTTTGCCTTTGAATGCCATTATTGTGGGGGGGAAAAAATGTCTTTTGTTGTGGCTGTGGTGAAGGGCAGCCTTCCGGACCCGTCACCAACCTTTCACCACATAGTGTGGTTTTATTTTACTGGGAGGGGTTTATAGTTGACTGTGATTTGGCTGATGCAGACATGCCCCTTCTCTGTATTTTTAGAACAGCATGTCTGTCAGCTGATAGCTCCCATCCACGTTAGTGTAGCAATGCCTGACGTTCCTACTCACCCAACCCCCCACCCCCGCCCAGTGTCATCGTGTCCCAGTGGACCAGTATGCTGCACATAGTGGCTGTTCATCTGCGGAAGCTGGGCCTGAGGTTTGCGGTCATAGATGGGACGGTCAGCCCCAAGCGTCGTATGGATTTGGTTGAGGAGTTCAACAATGACCCCAAGGGACCACAGGTACCAACCTGCCCATATGACCGTTACGTGTTCAGGGTGTTTTGGTGATAGCACTATAGCTTGATCTATGCATTGATTAATAAAACTGAAATTAAATCACCCGAGAGCTGCTTAACCCCCCAGTTATAAAGTTGTAGACCTATTGCCAAACTTAACAAAATCATTTTTAGTCCGTATGTATTTTATTCACTGGCCATGGTGGATATGTTTCTGGGATCCCACTGAAAGTCACATTGGGACTTTTTATCACCCAATGTAGTGACTGTGGCATGGTTTGAGTAGTTCTAAATGCCACCACTGTCCTCTGGTATATCTGGACACTATAGCAGGTCCAGCTTACCTGTGTCACAGCAAGACTCTTTGTGAACTGAGTCAATATTTTTCAAATCCCCAGAAAGCCTAAAATAAACTTTGATACAGTTACTCCTTTGTGACGGAGGCATTACCTCTGAAAGGTGTGAAAGGCATAACGATTTCCTTGAATTTCCACCACAGGTGATGCTGGTTTCGCTTTGTGCTGGAGGTGTAGGGATTAACCTGGTGGGTGGGAATCATCTCTTCCTCATGGACATGCATTGGTGAGACTCGTAAACTCTTTTTTCAGACTTACCATTAGACAGCATCTCCTGAGGTAGTTTTGAATGTATTTATGTAAGCAGATACTGGAGAATCAGTTTTATCGGACCAAAGTAAAGTAGCTGTAGTGGAGAGATCAGGAAAACTAGCTTGGTTCTAACTGAGCATCAACAGCAAGCCTCCAGCACCAAAGATCTCTTCACGTCTTTTCTCCATTCAGGAACCCGGCCTTGGAAGACCAAGCCTGTGACCGCATCTACAGGGTGGGCCAGACCCGAAACGTTACCATTCACAGGTAAGGAGAACAGCGTAACCCAGGATGAGAAGGAGATTCACCTCTCAGCGTGGTCTGTGGTTGACTGGAAGCCTCATCACCTGGGTTTAAGACTCCTGTAGATCAGGAAATTGTTCCCAGTTAACAGAAGTTAAATATATCATTTTAACATCAGTCTGGACCCAGTAGTGAAATGCTTGTTCTTATGATCTTCATGTAATGATCCTTCCCCAAGGTTTGTATGTGGAGGCACTGTGGAGGAAAAGATCTCCTCCCTTCAGGAGAAGAAGAAAGAGCTGGCAAAGAAGGTGCTATCGGGTACAAGCGACTCCTTCACGAAACTCTCGCTGGCTGACCTCAGAGTTATCTTTGGAGTTTGAGCAAATGAAAGTGCTGGACACACTACAGATGTTCCTCAAGCATGTTAGGGGATGGGTCCAGAAAGACAGCATCTTCACAGATCTGCAAAAAAAGATATCTGCACTTGTAAATAACTAGGTCCCCTTTTGAGTTTCCATAAAAAACACTAGGTTTTTTCTAGCACCATCTCTGGTGGAAATGACTTCTCTTGAGGCTTGGTTATTAATCTATTGTGTGATTTCACGGTTGAAGCTACAGCCTGAAAACAATTTCTTTACAATTGGATTCAGCACATATTATTATACATTAACCATGGTTAAGTATGGTTATGTTTTTGCCATTTGTCATGAGCTGAGTTCTGGTGAAAGTTGTAATGGTTTTAATGTACAATAATTTCAGCTTGTATATGTTGTATGTGGTAACGTATTTTGAGATAGAGGTGGCGTTTGCATAAAGCTTGTGAACAATTACCGTGTTTAAGTTGATGTTTAATAAATTTGAGTAATTTAAAAATTGCAAGAGTCACTAGCTGGATTTTAAATGTTTTTTATTAGAAACCAATCTCTTTAATATCTATGTACCGTGCTGTAGCTCTGATTGCTTCGGAGACCCACCTTATTATTTCGAAGCCTGTAGCTGTCTTTCCTCATGCTGACGCGTGATGTCAGTGTTGTTATGAAAAGCAGCCGCTCCAGAATAGGACCTCGGAGATAAAATATTGAGCTATCTCATTAGCTTTTCTACAAGAAGGGTGAAATAATTATTCCCTGTCTGCTAATTATTACAAGGTATAAGTCGTTACTATGCAATTTCCGTTAGAATACCCTAAAATCTCCCGTTATTTCCATTCATGTCAAACTTAATTTTTCATGTCCCAGATTCCAAGACGTTCATATGCAGTTTATTTACTTTAGATGTGTCAAATCATCCCAAATTCGCAGGATAAATTGGCTGCTGTGTGGGAAAATTATGTTTAGAACAGCCTTTGCTGATGCTGGATTAGTGCTGTGCTAGGCTGCTGGGTCCTCCTCTCACACGTCAGAGCCTTGATTGTTAGCACAAAAACTTCACCTCGGAATAGTAATGATCCTGGATGCCATCGAAGCGCAAATAAAATAATCTGGAACAAATTTAACACTATTCCCTCTTCATTCATTAAATCCTTCCTGGAAGTGCGTTTGCCTCCTCATTGCATCATGGTTTGTATGACTGGTATTATGGACCTGCCTATAGTCAGTGGAAACCCTGTCTGCGGCAGACCACAGCGTGCGCAGGTTTTCCAGCCTTTTTAAAACCACGTTCACTAGCAAGGGTGATTCTGGTTCAAACAACATAGTTAAATTAAAAGCGTGAGTTAAATTGAAAATCTGTACAAAATACAGCCCCGCTGGACGTTCCAGCATGGTACTACTGCTCAGTATATATATATGCAAAATGGAGCCGGCAAGAAATACCCCAGGATCGGAAACCTTGATGACTCTCGCAATTATGAACATCTAGCGATTTGTTGATTCTATATAGAGACCCTTGGATCTCTATTAATTCTAAAAACTACGATGCTAATCATATTCAACAAATTGTACCAAATCACGACTACGAGTTGTTTTTTTGCGCATTAGTTTCTTGAATTAATTCAAACCTCTTCTCAGAAAACTGAACTTCGTGACAGCTCTTCCCTCCCTACAGGGAGGGCAGATAAGGCTTTCTTACAAAGGTGGTTTCTTACAAAGGTCGATTCCAGGACTGGGAAATAAAATACCGCTTTCCACCACCAGATCGAGACATCCTCCGGAGAGTGGTATTAAAACATTTAATATTTTTCATATTCTGATTTCTTAGAACATGCATTCAAATAAAGATGTATGGCATATATAGGAAAATGCATATTTATTTATGTTTTAGGAAGTATCCATAACAATGTATTTTAGTTTTCACATCATCAGGACCACTAGCCGATTTGTTTTATCTCCCAATTATTGGGTCCATAAGCTGTGTTCTTCATTGGCTGCTGAAGAAGGTGTCTCCTGGAATGCCAGCATCGTTACTGGGGCTGAATTTGTCTCAAACTTCTATGTTTCAGGTTTGCCAGATTAGCATACAATGTCTGTTTTAAGAGGACATCCTGGCGTCACATACAGGGCTGGCTTGTTTGCTTTGTTCTCTTGACATGTTGTGAGGTCATGATTCTTTTTCTGGACACCATTACTGACAATTTGTCTCACCAACTGTCAAAGATCAAACAGGAAACAGTCTTTATAATATTCCCTTATCAGGAACCCATCATATCCTCATGATAATTATATTCTGACAGGACCATATTATTAATCTCTGACAGGTTCTATATGCATCATAGTTTCAAATGATGACGAACGTGTCTGCTTTAAAATGAGGACTGTAAAGGTCATTGTTTTAAAAAAGGATGAAGTTAAATTTCAGCAAATTCTTAATGTATAAGACTAATTGGACTGGTGTTTAACATCAATTAACATCAAACACGGAGATTTTGCAGGAAAAAGAGGCATTCGTTAGTTATGCCTTTTGTTGTAGGTATAAGTGACACCAACGAATATCATACTCCGTTTAGGGCTGGGTTCCCCAGTTCCAGTCCTGGAGGGTCGGAATCTTACACAGTTTACAGATTCCCCTGCTTAAATACATCGTCATCAGTTAATTACCAGGTTTAGTAGGTGTTTAAACACGGACATCTTTAAACTATGTTGGATTCTGGCCTTCCAAGACCGGAATTGGGGAACCCTGCTCTAGGCAGTCTTACAGTTTAGACGCACACTCATGCTAATTATTACCAGGTCAAGACACATGGATCACTGATATGTCACGTTCTCCGCTACATTCTGTATTTCACAGCAGCAGACACACTGAGAGATATTCTGTTCTGTAGTATTGTAATACTTTATCCACAGCGCCCGGTACGTCATAACGAATCTATCAGGCTTCTTGATATTGCCTTGATTAACGGTGGTCAGCATAATTTTCAAAAAGCATCGCTCTCCCTCATTGTTAACAACTTGTGACACTAATGGACACCTCTCCGTGTGCGAGACCTTCACCACTCACGGACTGACAATGACATACTGAAAATAAATTTGTAATCTGTGTTTGCAATCACTTAAAAAAACAAAAAAAAAACAGATTTATTAAGGACGTTAAAATGTATGCAAAGATATATGCAAAGCCTACGAACAGCATCATGTTAAAATTAACATTTAATTTATTTACATTGACATTTCAAATATTTTGGAAGAATCCACTCAAAGGAGATAGAGATAGAAACTTTTCGCAGAGAAAATTCCGGTCTGACGACCTCGACCCTCCTCAAGTCGTGGACAGTTGGATGGATTCTGGAAAATACTACATTACATTTGTAAGACTATGGTGCTACAGTACTTGTTATAAGTAAATTATGGTACACTAATTATTAATAATCATTCATTTTAAAACCCGTTACCACGATGCGCCGCACCAGTGAATCAACGACATCGCCTATCAGTGCCGCCGCGTGACCATAATTATTTCGCCTATTATCCGTGTACAGCTCCGGGCTCTTGTAATTTTGTAAGCACACGGACAGCTTTGAGTTTGAGAATTGAGTGACGCTCCCTTATGCTGTCGACGCCCGGAGGTTGATGGGATACCGGCGGACCGAAAGGAGGAGGAGCCGCGACTGCAGTTAAAACAGCAACTCGAGTGGAGGATTTAACTGCCTCCCCTCCACGAGCCGGCCGACGGACAATGGAGTGCGAGACGCATATACGCGGCGCCGGGGTTATGTGACGACTTTTGCGGAGGCCCGGGCCACCGTTTCAATTGGCTGTGTTTTCTTTTTTTAACTTTCTCGTATGGCCCCGGGAAGGAACTGAGGTGATGCCGAGGCGAGGCAGAAGCGGGCGGTCCATCGCGGCCGCCGCCGTTAACTAGATGCCTGCACTTGGAATCGGTAAGTCGGCTCACGAGTGTCCGCCTCACACCGGCTCTTAATCGCCTTCAGGGGGAAATGAATAAATAAATCAAAGTCTGATATGTAGGTGTGGGGGATGTATCAGTAGGGTGAGAATTATTATATAAGCAGTCCCGCAGCTGCATCGCTGTTGAATCAGGCGATCTGGTGACCGGTTAAGGGTGGGGGGATCCCGGGTTAAGGCGCCGCCGACGTAGAATCGAGGCCCGTTTTTCAATAAACCCCAACAGCACTGTTCCGTTTTGCGGGGCGCCGATCAACTGGCTTTTAGGGCGACTGCGTAGTTAATCTAGCTTTCTGGAAACTTTGCCCCTCGCCCAGAAAGCTAACCCGAGCCTGTCAGCGGGGTGGGGGCGTGTTTATTTCCAATTCGGTTGTGTCGTGTGCTTCACTAATTAAAAGTACACCTTATTTAATGACCCGGTGTATGTAAGCACATTAGTTTGTTGGGGGAAAACGGTGAAATCACAAGCACTCCCCGATAAACCAAGATCCGTTGCTTTTGAAGGAAATGCACTAATGCTTTCGGATCACCGTTAAGTCGAAGACGGCAGATCCGTGAGATTTTGGGAGGTTATCTGTAAAACACATCGTCGAGATCAGGGGTACGTCCACCCGCGCACAGAAATTGCTCGATTGGGTTAAACCGTATAAAGGGCTCAGTCCTTCTGGTTTGGGTAGTTAAACACGTGTTACCCGTTAGCACTATGTACGCAGGTAAGGGAAGCCGTGTTTAATAAAAAAACATTCACCACTTCACTATTTATATTAATAGTGCTGTGGAGGTGTTTGTACTGTAATTTGGTGAGCGGACAATAAGTGCTTAAGGCGATTTATTTTTACACTGCTATGGCAACGTTATGTATTACCGTTTTTTATTTTTTGTTTGCAGAATTAATGAGTAGCAATCTTTAAATGCCCTTAGTTTTTTCTAATGCATATGCCTGGGTTTTCTTCTTTTCTTCAGGATATAACGACCTGAGATTTGTAATGACCGCACTCCTGAGCAGTCACCAGGTAACAGTAAGGCTGGAACCTCTGCTGTAGGAATGAGAGAAGGCAGCGGATGAAACTGTACCGGCTCTGTGTCATCTTGTACCCAATCGTCACTAAATCATGACCACCCCAGCTCTTCTGCCGCTGTCAGGGCGCAGGATCCCGACCCTCCCGCCTGGGGCGTCATCCTTTTCACATCACCGGGCCACGCTGCGGCTCTCTGAGAAGTTCATCCTCCTCCTCATCCTCAGTGCCTTTGTTACCTTGTGTTTTGGGGCGTTCTTCTTCCTGCCGGACAGCTCCAAGCACAAGCGTTTTGACCTGGGCTTGGAGGATGTACTCATCCCACACATCGAACCCAACAAGGAGGCCCGGTTGCCTGGCGTGCCCATCATCCACGGACAAGGTGCTCACGATGAGCACCGCCACAGGTAGGGTTCTGCCGGGTCGACCCCGCTCGGTGACACCCTCGTCCAGCACGTTTTGTCGGTAAATAGGTGTTGTTTCTGTGAGCTGCTTACTGACAATGGTGAGAAACTATTAGTGATTGCTGTGGCATAGTCATCAATTGTGGGGTGGCTGATGATCATTTATCCATCCATCCATCCATCCATCCATCTTCTGATCAGTTATCTTGGTCGGTGGTGTGACATTTTCGTTTATTAAGCACGCCCCTACAGTATTTGTAGTTCGATCTATCTGGTTTGGTTGTGTCTGTTTTGGTGTTGACATTGTCATGAAGACAGTCAGACTGACATGGAATGCACTCATTTTAGTACAGAGGTCTACATGAGCTCTGCTGTAAGGTCCTGTGCTAGGTCAGCTCAGACCTTAACTGATGGGTGGGTTCAACCATCAGCACCCTCCACGGTCATCTCACGTGGCAATGAGCTAGTGCTCTAAGTATGTAGGTTGGGGGGTGTGGGGACTCTGTTGCAGAACATCGCTTTCACTGTGCTGCTTTCTTCACAGAGGTGTCTGCAAAGTATCTGCATTTTCCACCCAAACAGCTGTACAATTTTTAAGAAACATTTATGATGGCAAATTAAAAAAACAGTGACTGAATGCCTCTCTCCAAATAGCCAGATTCATTCGGTGCAGAATAGTGTGTTTCTTTTCAGTTAATCAAGGCAACAGATGTTTTTACTCATCATTGATGGAAGGTGACACTATTTACAGTGTTAACAGGAAAATTAGCTTTTGTGGCTGTCTTGGACAAATACTTATTTCCGATTTTCATATTTTATCGTTTAAATTATATAGTGCCAGCCTTCACATTACATTAGCGTTAAACTTTTGATGGATAATGACTGATCACTTAGGCCAGTGTTTTGTACCAAATGTGCGTAATTACTAGCGTTGCATAACAAACTGAGACTAACGACTTAAGAGGTCAGATTTATGATGCATTGTGTTATCTGCAGATATAGATTTTAAAATGGTTAGTGCCTTAAACTCGTTAATGCAACAAGCCAAACTGATATTGAGAGTTCTTTGTGGGTCTAGTTGAATGGTAGTTCTGTGACCTCACACCTCCAGGGTTGTGCAATTGATTTCCAGCTATGAGTGTGAACTACGCATGTTTCTTTGGATTTTGTGGTTTCTCTGCCTCCAAATTGTGTGCCCTGTAATGGAGTGGCATCCTTTCCCTATGCCCTGTGTTTCCTCCAGGGCCATGTGACATGCTGCCGGATAAACCCTTCTGGTAAAAGGAGTGTGGTGCCGTGTTTTCTTGATTATGTATTGATTGCATAGTGGATAAGTTGACCCAGCAAATGGTGCCCTTTGTTATCAAAACGTGGAGCAGTACAGTTCCTCCTTGGAGATTTCTTAAGCATGATAGCTAGCTGGAGACAAATTGATAATAGCAATAGTGTTTACTTTTTAAATGGTTCATTAGCTTGATTTACTCTGCAGGTGTTGTCCCCCCCCCACCTTGTTTGCAGGGTATGGCCACATACTGAGCATTTAGAGAATTTGTCTTGTGGCATTTGAACACAGGAGAGGGTGCTCAATCAGATCCTGACATTTTGCAGCCTCCAGTCATTGTCTTTTTGTCTATATCATACAGCAGCACTGTGACCTGATGATCCTTTTGGCCCAAATATATTTCTTTTTTGCATTTGGTGAAAAGCAACTAAGATGTTCTGTGGAGGGAACTTGATGGCTGGAGGTGGATCCAGTCTAGGGATTGTGCACTCTCCTTCTGTAGTGTAATGCTTCTTTAATAAAGCATTTGTAACTAATATGCTGTCAGAGGCCAGTTTTACTATAGATGCACCGATCTGATATTTAGATCGGTATTTGCACCAATCCAGACTATAGGAGAACCACAGCTCCCAGCGAAATGAAAATAGGCGCAGCATCAGCACAACATCCAAACTAAAGCAAGCAACTAGAGATCTGCGCGGGATGAATTTTTCAGTCCCTCTCCCACAAGATTCTATCCCACTCCAGCTCGCTCCCGCAAAAAATATAGATTATTTTCTCCCGCTCCCGCTTGCAAAATCCCGCAGGTAAACATACAAGTAGTTTTATTTTTATCACTTCTTCCTGCTACTTTATTTGTTTCACTCGCTTCCCTTTTGGGTGTATATAAAAAGAAACAGAAAATAAACAAATGTTTTGTTTTATTTGAGTTTAATTAAATGGAATGATGAACATGGACACAAACAAGGAGCTTTTCAGAACATAGAAATACACTCAGAACAGTTAGAAATAGGCCAATAATTTTGCAATGGAACAAAATAATAAATGTTGATTTCTCAAGTGGTCAAACTGAAAAGCATTTGGCTTAGTACTGCTTCAGAGCATTAGCGTTTAATTTAGCAGTTCTTGTTGCCTTTGTGGAGTAGATAAATTATTTAAAAAAAAAAATACTTTATTAATTCTACGAATTTTATTTTGCGGGAGTCCCGTGATTAATTCTATTCTCCTGCAACCCACACATACACCGGTTGGCACTCGGTGCATTGGGTCCCGCAGGTCCTGCGGTACTCCCGTGGGAGTGCAGGTCTCTACTAGGGGTGTAACGATATTACAAACCGAACCGAAATATCGCGATACACCAACCACGATATCGCGAAACTCTCGTGGCGTACCGAGGTACTCTCACGCCTCCTGCTGCCCATTGTTGAGGTTGATGTCACTTGTCTAACTAATTTAACCAATTTAAACACATCTTTATTTTATCACA
>JAABNY020000001.1:49442742-49454580 GCA_015164015.2 Brevimyrus niger
GATGGTAAGAGCATGAAAGCAGCCCCCTCAGTAGTGAGGTCAGGGAGAGAAGGAGATGACCTGTGTGAGTCAATAGGTCGTAGTGTAGTGTGAATGGTATAGCAATCTGACAACTTTGAAAGTCGATGTGTGATCATAACCTTAGCTGTGAGCTGTGATTAGCACTAGTGTGACACTTTTTTGTGTGTTTTCAGACACCTCCACAAGTACGCTTTCCCCCCAACCTAATTAGAGTCAGGCCCTTGCTAAACAGATGTGAGTAAGGTTGAGCTGTGTCACTGCGAGAAACTCTGCTCTCTCGTTGGAGGAACTTGGCTTACTGAAAATCAAATGGGGAACCAAATGCATGGAAAAGGATTTAGGCCCATCAAGGGAAACAACAGAAAGACTGTACAAGGTCAGTTTGGGAGCAGGCAACTACACCAGTCTCCGGTCACTGGTACAGAACTCACTGATCATTATGACTGGTTACTGTTGTTACTTGTATTTTGTTTTTAATAGCGTCATTTAACATGCAATTGATTTCCTAATACAGTATTGTTTGCTTTTGAGCGTGTTCCTGCATTACCCAGAATGCAAGGAAATCCTGCCGTCTGGGCTCCCTATAGGCCTGTAAGCTGTTTGAACCTATAGGGGGATTCCGTTTAATTAGACAAGTGCATTGAGACTGATCAGTGGTGTGAAAATAAACAAGAATCAAATTACAATGGTCTTGAAAGAAGTCCTCGATGAGAACGAGACACAAGAGACTTTCTGCCAGTAAAAGGATCAAACGGGAAACCCGGTGGACGTAATTGATTCGAGCTAAGCTCAACATTTTCATTCTGGGACCACTGTGGGTAGCTTTGTTTCTTTTGCTGAATAAACGGTTCTCTTAAAGCCCTATCCATTACAAGAACTGGGCAGCCAAAAATCCCTAGCAATTGTACGTAACTGACACACAGTCATCTGTACATCTGTACATGTGTGTAAAAACGTGATGGTTTTCCTGTCGCCATTTTGTCTGATTGATGGAAAGTGAACCAGCATTTGCCTCAAGAATTCGCATGGTGTGCGTTCCAATTTGCTTACGTCTCCTCTTCTTTGTCAGCACTTCAGATGCTGTCAGGGTTTATAGTTTTGCCAGTGTTCTGTTCTGCTTGAGCACATTCTGGTGTTTCTAGTGTTCCTTGTTTTGTGTGCATGAATTCTGGTGTCACAAGAGTTTTTCTGTTTCTTGGTCGTCCTAGGTTTGCTTGAAGACTGAGAGCCTATCATGCCACAAGCAAAACAGTCACTTTGTGAAGTACAGAATTAATAAACCTAATTTCTGTATTGTCTCACTGTCCTGAAGGCATGTAACTGGCCTGGTTTCTACCATCTTGTTTATATGCAAAACTTTTACCTAATCTGAAAATGTGACTGTCTGCTTCTTGGTTATGTGACATTCCACAAAGAAAGGAGGAACTTTCCCTACCGCTGAAATAATGTCTCTGACTCCTGACATACATGGGAATGCAAGAGGTTGACACGCTTAATGCAGCCATGACATGTTTTGACAAATTTTTTCTTTGAACATGTTTTACTCTGAGAATAGTGACTAGGTTATTCCCATTTAGTTCATTTTGAGAAAAGCTGTTGATGGTTTTCTTTAAAAATTTGAAAAAAGAGTAAAATGTATGCGTTGTATTGTAGTTTATTTTGGGAAACCCTTATTTGGAACAAAGAGCCAATTTTAACTTGTACATTTTTGTAGAATGTTTATACAAAACTGCAAAAGAACTTAATTAGTATCAGATTTGTTCAGGGCTGTAGCCGACTGTGTAATGCCAGACTCCTAGGCACACTTGTCAGATGCGTTTTGTCAAAAAAAACGCAATGAAGTCCACAAAAAAAATGCCATTGGTCTTTCCAAGGCCACACAGAAGAACGGCAAAATGGTGGCGGATGTTTGCTTGGTCCTGGAGCCCACTCGCTCTCGGTATTTGTTAAACATTCAGTGTGCTCTGGTGTCTGGCTCTGATGATAACGGAGTTTGCGGGAACCAGAGTGTTTGCCTCTCTGACGACAAGCCTAAAATATATATGTAGGGATTGAGCACAGTAGGTACTTGACCCCTTAATTTGCACCCCCAGAGGTAATACGTGCAGGATGTGCTTGGAGGCTTTTAGGATGGCTCACCGGGACAGTGGTATGGTATGAAATGTGCCGATTTTATTTTTATGTTCCCTTCAGCATACACTGTTTTATGATATGCAGGGATTAGCTGGTGATCAATGTTTTCCTAATGAGATGTATGCTACTAGTTTCAGTTGAGCTCCATCTCATCAAACTCCAAATGATTAGCTCATGAAGGTTCTTCCTTTAATGTACTGGAAGAATGATCTTTGCATCTGAAATCCTCAGACGTTAAGAAAAAGGTCTGTTCTTCCCTTAAACGTTTTGCTCTTTCCCCTCTTTCATACCATGGTATTATACCATCCATACCTATCTATGGAGGGAAAATTACCACAGTATATCGACTTGGAGAGTTTCTAGTTAACTATAAAAATAATATCATAGTTTAATGTTTTGGCTGCTGGCTAGCTTTTTTTATATACCATGCCTGACAGCATGTATGCAGTACATTAATCATTGACTGAATTGGTTTTAACTGAACTTTATTTTACAGGCCTTGGTTCAGACAGGTGTCAATGTGCTTGCAGTCTGTTATTTCAGATTGCTGAAATGCAACCAAACTAGTGCTTGTTGTGTAGAATTACTCTCTGGACTGCACTAATCCATTTCTTAGTGTTCTCTAAAGCTCGTTAATTTGAAATTCAATAAATTAAGCTGTTTAAAATGACTGATTGGCAATTATACTTGTTTTCAATTCAGTTCTCTCTTTATATGTGAGCATATGCTGTAAATCTGTTTTATATGATAAGATTGTATGTCTGCATATTGTCTATAAATTCAATCCTGAATTTGAGTAAAGGCCTGCGTTTTATTAATGTCTTCATTTTGTTCTTAGGAGAATGGGGTATCAGGGAATTTCAGAGATGTAGAACAATTAAAAAATTTGCAGTGCACTTATACCACAGAGGTGGCACTGTGTAGCTGTCCCCTTGGAGCATGTAAGCCCTCCTTGGGAATGGATTTATAGCACAGCATCATGTCTGCTGGGCAGATGGTCACCATACTCATGACTGTATTGTCAAGTGTGTGGAGTTCTGGTGCTGCAGCGACCCGTAGGAGTAGCAAGAAATGCAAGATGGAATTAATTAACAAATTTTGAGACTCTTTAATTTTTTGTTAGTCACTCGCATATGCCCATAAAGTGGGACATGTCAGCGGATTTTCCTGTTTCTATAAAGATTTTATTTATGGACTTTGAATCAAATATAAAAGGTATAATCACATAAATAGTTGCTACTTGGATAAGTAAGCAATTCTGACCTTACATAGTCATATGTCTGTTATTTGTTGATTAAGGACATCAGTCATGGTTATTAGGGTGATTCCACATAAACCAAACAGGGGGTGAGGATCTGCCAAGTGAATCTGCCAGATATGGTGTGGACAAGCTTGATAATCCTCCCACCCCACGCCATTTTTTTTTTGTTATATAAATTGTGAGGTCATCTCAGTGTGACGGCAGCAGTGGTTGAGGCTGTGGAATTAATGGGTCTAGACTAACATTTGTGAAGCTTAGCACAGCAGTTTGCATTCTTGTTACCATAGTCACCATTTCATTTGCTTGTAAGCTTGTTAGAGGCTCAGCGGTGCACTTTACCTACAGAGTGTGATTGCAGAGGCCAAAATCCTCCAAAGCAACAATAAACTTAAACTTCTTGTTCTTTTTTGTGTGATTGAGACACACACACACACACTATAATCCAGTTATAACAGACTTTAAGGAACCTGGCAAAACAGTCCATTATGTGTCATGAGGTGCTGTATGCTCAGAACTCAACTACAGGACACCATTTACTCATGCCACACCCTAGCAGAGACACTTGCATTATAGATGATTATGTTGTACATGTAGTAATCCAACTTTACCTGACCAGATGCGTAACTATTATTAATCCCGACTACGTATCTGCGCTGGATATCACCAGCACGCCAGGCACCTCTGCATGTCTGTTATAGCCGAACAAAATTACAGCTAAAAGTGGGCCTTTTTTTATATATATATATATAAAATTTATATATAAATGTGTGTAAATTTATATATATATATATATATAATATTAGATTTACACACACACTACATAGACAGAAATATTGGGACACAGCTCTTAATTATTGAACTCGGATGTTTCACTCAGACCCATTGCCATGGGTGTATAAAATCAAGCACCTAGCCATATATTGGAGGTTCTCAGGTCACGATGTTTCAAGTTTACGATGCTCACTGCCATAAAAACTTAAAAACTGAGAAGACTTCCACCGTTGGCATCATACTTACGAATTACATGGGCAAACTAGTTTGCACATGGTGGAAGAATACGCAGTAACGCAGAAAATGAAAGCCATCACGATGGAAGTGAACTTATACATTGTAAAGAGACCAGAGAGAATTTTCGACTTGCACCAAATTTTGGTTACGTCACTGTCATGGGAACTGAATTGTGTCGTATCCCGAGCACCCCCTGTAGTCAGGTTGGCTATTGTGAGAGAACGGATCCTTCTGACGAGCTCAGTGAATTCAATTTCTTATCTGCTAGATATTCCATGGTCAACTGTAAGTGTAACTGCAAAGTGGAAGTATTTAGGAACAACAGACTACCCCAAAATGGCCAACTACATCGCATTGCCAAGCACCGGATGGAGTGGCTCCTAAAGTACACCACCACTGTGCTCTCACGAAGTGGAAACGTGTTCACGCTTCTCTTTATGGTAGTTTGATGGAAGAATCTGGGTTCGTTCATCAACCTGACCTAGAGCTAGGTGATATGGCAAAAAAATTCACGGTATTTTTTTCCTGTAATGACCGATATCGATAATTATCAATATTAGTTTCACCTTGCTGTTCCATGTAATAATCAAAATAATGATAAAATAACTCTATTCTGACACACAGAATGAATACATTGAAATAAACAATATTAGTAAACAAATATTTATTTTCAAACAAATGTTAGTTTACATCCAAAATTACCTTCAAATTATAAAAGGTTATTGACTTTTAAGTATTAAAATAAACATGGCTCAAATGAACAAAACCATATAATAATGTAACAATGTGCATAATATTACAAACATGTTAAAGGGCAAAAATAAAACAAAGCAGGACAGGACTGACTGCAACAAGTATCTGCCTCTATGCTTGGCCTCCTAAAACCCTTTTAAAATTCTGAGGTAGAAAAGCAAAAACCAAACAAAAAACTTATTCAATAAAATGCCAAATCATGGTTAGATTTTTTTTTTTTGTCCGGCACTGCAAAACCTCTCCACCTGTCACCATGTCACATGGCACAAAAACGTTGCGAAAGTAAGATGACATGTATCAGATTGTGCAGCACCTCAGCCAGCTGCACAAACTGGAACCGCCTCCGTGACAGCACAACTTTGCCCTTTTTGCCTGAAGAGTTTAGTTACACGCATGACGTTTGTATCCTCAGAAGTTCTGATGCATTATCTATTTCTCCCAAAAAGCATGTAAAGCAATGAGAACTGGTTTTCAGTTAATTTACCTGGTAAAATAGTCTACATTATATAATAGTACACATATGCAAGTTATTTATTGTTAGTTACTGCCATGTTGCGCTGGTTTATTTGTTTAATCATCTAGTCTGTGAAAAAGCCATTCAAATAAGAGTTGCATTGTACTCTACATGACAATAAAAACTTTGAATCCTTGAAATACATGTATTTGATCTTTTTCCTGGCAGCTATCTTTTTACACAGGGGCAACTCGGACAACAAAATTTTGTCTGACTTCAACGTCATAAAAGAAAACGTCACTTCCTGTCGGAAACATGCCCCTTTTATGACGTTGATGTCGGACAAGATTTGGAAGGCTTACACACTCATCAATAATTTTATAAATCTTTAAAAATGTTTATATTGTGAAATGTATTAATAGTTATAAATGTAATTGCACATATTCGATTCAGAGAACACCATATCATAACCGTAAATAGTATCCTAGCATGCAATATAAATTTTTTTACAGACTCGTTAGTGTCTTTGGTTTGTTTGTAGTTTGTTTGCCTATCGAAAATAGTATATTGCTATGAATGCACTAAAATATTTTAGAAAGCTTTTAATGTGGTTTGACTAGTTTGTGTTTCTTATTTGTCTCAGAAAAAAATCTCACTCCAAATCGGCTAAAATATAAAGCAACAACACACAACGTGTTGATGGAGGCAGCCATGTTTGTTCCGAAATGTTGGTAGCTTGAACGGGAGATTGTCGGACGTGATGTCACTCAACTCGGAATTTCTGAGTTCTTGGAGAAAACGAATGCACCATTATACTCCACCCCTGCAGCTGCTGGAAGATTGCACTCCACATCACTTTAGCTACAGACAGAAGCCCAAGTTGAACGCACTTATTGCTTCTTTAAGGGAAGATGGGCAAAATTACGTCATCAGTGATTGGCTGTTGTGCTGGCGTTCAGTAACCTCAACTCGATAGGCCATCGAGTTTTCTGTCTTGGCGCATTCTCTAAAACGGATCAAACTTGGTTGTTCGAGTATTATTGTCTGTGTATCACCGTGATCGTTCTCATTTTTAGCAATAAAATCAAGACCGTTTTATCTCCCAGCACTAAATTGACCTATCCACATTTTTTCCAGTTCTGATTCAATTCCGATACACAACTACCGATACAGATTCTGATTCAAGAGCTCTTTTTGCTTTATCTTCGACCAAATAAAATATCACAGCTGTGATATATTGAAATACAGCCGCATGAGTTTGAGTATGTTGTTGCATTTATACAACAGCTGATCAAGTAGCATTTATAAGGTAATACTAATAAGATACAGCATATTTTATTTGTTTAAACATTTATTGGCCTATGCAAAAAAAAAAAAAAAAAAATGTCCCCGTAACGTCAGCAAAAGTGGGACTGGCTGTCGTGTCCAAACCTTCCGCATACCCGGAATATTCGGTCTATGACCAGTATAGTTTGTTTGATATCGCCAGTGCTGGCAGTGAAACGACTAGCCAGCTTATTAGCGGAATAACTTGCCATTGTAATTTAAAACCATGCCGCAGGTCTAATAAATAAAATATTATGGCGCTTGAGTGGTGAAGAGATCATGAGGTGGAAAGTAAAGTTCAGTTATTAGCAGACTCTTTTATTACACAATCCTTAAAAGGATAGTGGTAAAATCATGACTGAGGAGAAGGAATAGACTCGCTGACAAACACACACACACACAGACGGGAGAGCCGTTACGGGGACAAAAGTGGATACAGGCAGTAGAGAGAGAGCAAACAGTCATGCTCAACTTCTTTATTTTCGGTTTGGCAGCTTATTAAAAATTTATTAAATAAGTAAACCCAACAAAACGGAATACATATGAACCTGTATTTCCTCTCACTTCCACCTACATTCATTTTTTAATGGTTCTCAAAATGCCCCAAGCAAGACCCAGCGCGGCACTGGCTCCGTTTTGGTGGAAATTAAGCATATGTAATGGTTTTAAGATATACCTGCAACGCAGATTGATGCAGCTAATGTGAAATGTCTGAGTGTGGATATACTCTAAAGGCTAATAACATTTCTTGGCTGTAACTAAGAAATGTTCATACTTTTTAAAATTGTAAATGCAAATGAAAAAAATGTAGGCAAAAAAATCTTTAGGCTACTAGAAACGTACATAATGTACTGTCCAGCTTGTTTGTACATCTTCTTTAAAGCACTTTTGAGGCATTTGCAGTTCAATTTAAATATCTTCCAAGAGAGGGTACACAGGTGACGAATGCAGCAGCGTCACTTACGAGGGGTTATTGCAATGAAGTGCGTATCGCAAGCTGCAGCAAGTGCACAGAACAGCCCAAGCTAGTGACACTCAGATCCCCCTCTGCTTATTTTGCATATTACTGGGGTTGCACAACTGCATGCGGTTTGTTTGGTGAGATTTTCCACTACATGCTATTTCAGCATCTCAAAGCAGTGTTTTTACAATGATTGCAAATCGCTATGCTGCTTGTTGTTAAAAGGTGTAAAATGCTTCCAGACCATCACACTTTTATGTGATTTCTTGTGCTCCTCCTACTGCAAAGGGTTTGGACATGACGTCACAGCAGGTGGAAATCACTGCCCTCACACCCACTGAGTAGCAGTATTACTATTCAGTTATAATGCGGCAGCATCACATCTGAAATGAGAGTTGTTGTATTGTGATTAATTATACAAATCCATTGAACAAGCCTACTGAAACCTAAAGTATAAGATGTGGATCGGTCACATATGGCCAATACCTGAAGTGTCTAATAGGTATGGATTGGTGCACCTCCGGTCTAATTTTATGCTTCCAACTTTTGGGGAAAGCCATTTTCTGTTCCAACATGAATGTGCCCCATTGCACAACACAAGGTCCATGAAAACATGGTTGGGTGAGTTTGGTGTGGAAGATTGGTCTGCACAGAGCCCTGATCAACATCCCTTGGGATGAGCCAAGCTGTCATGTCCAACGTTAATGCCTGACCTTACAAATGCTCTTCTGAAAGAATGGGCAAAAATTCCCACAGACATGCTCCAAAATCTTGTGGAAAGTCTTCCCAGAAGAGTGGCAGCTATTACAGGTGCAATGGGAGATTTAACTCCATATTGATGCCTCTGAATGTAAGATGGATTGTCAAAAGTTTCTGTAGGTATGTAGTCAAGTGTCACAATATTTTTGTCTGTGTGTTTGTGAGTGATTTGTTTATTTTTCTCAAGTTTCATTGCAACCCATCTGCAGGAAATGAGTTTCTATTGTCATGGGCAATGATGGAAATGAGATTTTGATTCTGCTTGGTCTTGTCAGCAGGAGAGTAGAACCTCATGCACTCCAATGCCCAGGCTCTGCCACTTTTTATAAGGGACCAGGAAAATTGTAATTCCCGAATAAATAGCTCCCAAGCAGTCAGACCTTCTACAATGACCCAAAATAATATTCATAATCTGTCATGAGACTGAAAAGCACATTCTAGGTCTACATGCCTGTCCAATTCAGTGGGGGTACTACAGAAAATTGTGTATATCCGAAAACCTCACTAGACTTTTGCTGAGGGGTTGTGTGGGGTTGCAGCATTTTTTCCTGTTTAACGAATGGTCTGTTGGTGCATCTTGAGTTCTTAAGGCTTGGGAAACCCATTAAAAATATGTCTGCTTGTAGGAAATCCTTTAAATCCTTTAAGTGCAGTTGTGTCCTGAGTGGTATTTGGTGAAGTTTTAAAATCCAATTTATCGAAACTTCATTTTTGACCTAGTGGAAACTCTGACGTAGTAGAAATTTCCAGTGGTCTTTCCAAGTAGATTTTTTTTCTTCCTTTTTTTGAAAGCAGTAGGTTTCATACCAGTCAAACACCAAATAATAAACTTAATAATAATCTCGTCCTTTGATGAGAAACACAGGCTGGTTTGGTTCAAACTGACTAGGTCTGCTGGTTTATAGCTGGAACTCATGCCAGGCCATGCACCTCCACAGGGAGGAGGAGGAGAGCCTGAGGAGCAAGATCCGGGCGGACCATGAACGGGCCTTAGAGGAGGCCAAGGAAAAGCTGAGGAAGTCACGTGAGGAACTGCGGGCCGAGATCCAGACGGAGAAGAACCGCGTGGCCCAGGACCTCAAGAAGAAGGAGGCCGGCGCTCGAGCCCTGCCTCCTGTGCCCATGCCCAAGCTGGTGGGCATCAATGATGGTGACCCTGGAGACCCCGAGATCAGAGAGAAGCGGGACAAGATCAGAGAGGTACTGTGGTGGTCCAATGTGATTCTGGTGGGGGGTTGGGGGGGGGGGTGAAAGTATGGTGATTCATTGTACACGTCATGTCCTGCAGGATAGAGCCAGGTTTTCTGAACCTTTAAAACTTTCCCAGCTAATTATTTTGCTGTTTAGATTTCCACTAAAAAATCCATGTGCTGGTAGGCGGAAATGCCTGTGATGTGATGGCCACTGGAGATTAAGCAGCTCGTTTTTCAAGCTGTGGGCCTGAGACTGTTCTGTGGCTTCTTATGAAGCAGCTGTGATCCACACCGTGCACATGTCCTGACAAGGGCGATGAAATGGCCAGTCTATTTCAGTGTGGTTTGTTTAAAATTGTCCATTCCTATTCAGGGTGGTGTCTTCATTTCCCTTCATTTCAGTTAAATTCACCCCCTTATATTTAGGAATGGGCCGATCCACATTTTTTCAGTTCCGATTCTGATACACAACTGTCGATACCGAGACAGATTCCAATACGAGAGCACTTTTTACTTTGTTACACTTTATATACAATTTTTTAAAGCTAGTAAATACAGATGGAAAAAATGTATGACAAATATTTAATTATGGTACTACTAACATACATAATGTATTGTTCCACCTCATTTGTTTTAAGCGTTCAGTATGAATATCTTCCAAGCAAGTTTACACAAGTAGTGAATGCTTAAAATCGTAACACAATTTTTTCATCCATTGGTGTCAGCTTAGTTGGACTTTGTTGCGATGGCAGCCCCTGTTGTATCACAAGCTGCAGCGAGTTTGCAAGACAGTCCAGGGTAGGGGCTCCCAAAGCATTGATTGCTTTTTTGTGTTTCACAGTTGCGTGCGCTTTTAAGTGGGATTGTCCTTTAAATGCTAATCCAACCTCTCAAATTTTTTTTACAAAGATTACAAATCATTGTGCTACCGGTTCCTGTTAAAAGCGTAAAATACTCCCAGATCGTCACGTCTTATCTTGAGCTCCTCGTACCGCGAAGGGTATGTGCATGACGTCACAGGAGGTGGGAGTCATTGTACTCACACCCCCTGAGTAGCAAAAAAGACTTGAGGGGCAGCGTTAGCGTTCGGTTTGAATGCCACAAAAAACACATGTAAAATGGAAAAGAGCTATCGTGCCATCGACTGTACACACATCTTTTTAGAGATTGCAAAAAACTAAATAAGTAAGTATAGGACACAGATCGGTCACGCATTGGCCGATACCTGATCCGTCAAATGGGTCTGGATAGGCACCAATACCGATCCGAATATCGGATCTGTACTTATCTTTAACTGTGAGTTTCCCTAGCCTGAGATGTAAGGAGTTTCCAGATGCTCGCTGGAAGATTCACTCTAGTCAGTTCTCTGCTGATGAGACTCCTACAATAGATCCAGAGTGCAAACAAACACTATAGATCATTTATATGAGAGAAGCACACAGAAGAGCAGCAGGCAGATTGTCTTGAAATGTTCAAAAAGCTCCTCTAGATAATTTTCAAATGGCAACTGCAAAATCAGAATCAAACGCTCCTTGTGTTATAGTGGGTCATGTTACAATATTTTGACTTTAGGATGGGTAAATCTTTTTCACTTTCAGTGCATTATTCAATAAATTACATGAGATATTCAGCATTTAATTATATAATAGGCTTTGTGGTAATGAACTGTAGGCTAATGTAAGTGTTCTAAGCATGTTTATAACAGGCTTAGGTAAGCTATGATGTTTTTGTTAGTTTGTTCTGTACAGGTATACTGTGTTAATGCATCTTCGCCTCACAATATGTTTGGAACATAACCACATCATAACCTGGGGAGAGACTGTTCATCAAATATACACATTTACATTTTAAATAATTGGTAGTTCCACTAAGAACATAAGAACATAAGAAAATTACAAACGAGAGGAGGCCATTCGGCCCATCAAGCTCGTTTGGGGAGAACTTAACTAATAGCTCAGAGTTGTTAAAA
>JAABNY020000001.1:49454680-49464908 GCA_015164015.2 Brevimyrus niger
GGTACCACACCAGCAGATAACGATTTCTGGAATATTAAAGTTAAAGGTTGGCTAATAATATCCCTCATCTCCTTTAAAACTATAGGTAAGATGCCATCAGGACCCTGCGATTTATTTATTTTGAGTTTAGCTAGGCTTAGTACTACATCAGCCCCAGTGATACAGCGTCGTCTATGACCAATATATGTATTTGTATTACTTGGTGGTAAGTTACTTGTGTTCTCTACTGTGAACTATTGGGATCTCGAGCTCACAGCAGTCACACAGCTATCTATTGGGTATCTATTACCACTGGATTCAAGGCAGCATAGGCAGCAATGGGGACATGCTATAATCTGAAGGTGCAATACGAACCAAGAAGGTATCTTCTTGGTTATGCGAAGGAGTGAGTGAGATGTAGGTTTTATGGACCTTAATCTTATTTACGGAAGATGGAAGAGATGAAATCAATAGGATGTCTGCTCCTGTATAGTGTTCAAGGCATGTATACTCCGAGATTTATCAGGCGCCTACCAGCTTTCTCATGGATGCTAACCTAAACGCTTTTTCTTTTCATCTGTAAGCCCCAAGTTGTCATGACAACAAGCTCCTAGCGTTAAGGATCAGGCGATTTCCAAGTTGCATATAGGAAGGCTGCTCAGGGACCAAGTACGTGGTGGAGAAAAGAAAGGGGGGGGGGGTGGTGTTCAAACCACTTGGCAACCCATTTGACAGAATTATTCCATGGGTCATGTTCCATTCAGTCTGCTGATGGATCCGTCAGTTGTAGCTCACCTTACATGGGAAGTTTAAGGATATAGAAGTAGTTCACAGAGAGACACCTAGGAGTATATTTTACTGATCTGGGCCTGAAGAAAGATAGTTTCAGGGTGGTAAAAGAATAAAGGGGTCTGTTAGGAGCAGAAATTGGTCATATGAGGCTGGATTGATCCCATTAGCTGTCAGTACTATTTCTCTGTATTTTTGTGTTTAAAAATCCATATTTAATATGCTGTCCAGTGTCAGTCGATAGCCAGCAAATCATGGTGGCCAGGATCCTGCCTGCAGATGTAACCTGAGGGTGACTCGGGTTATGCTTTTATTATGGCATAATGCCTGGCTGTGTTTTCAGCAGGTTCCCTAAATCGCTGCAGACGTTTTGTATATTGTTACGTCGTGGGAATCCATCACTACAGCTGTTGAGCAGATGAGCCATTTGTAACGAACGCCATCTCCCCCATGGGCTCATTCGGTACCTCTGGCTTCACCAATCCTGTTAGAATGCAGACCAAACATGACTCCTGTTACGAATCCCATTAAAGTGTTAATTGGATCCCCTCCATTAGACCGATCCTGTTACATGTGTCTTACCGCTTCACCATAGTCTGCCGTGAAACCATCTGAAAACCAATTACTTACCGTCTCTCTGTCACAATAAATTACTGGGAATTTTGTTTTCATAGAGTGGTTTAAATGTCATTTGCTGTATAATTCAGTGCTTTTATTTACCTTTTTGTTCATCTTTAAACTTAAAGTCTGGAGGCTGGAGAGGGTAGGCAATTTAACTTTGTCACCAGCCCGACCATTTCATTTATCTCTGTTTGAGATGGAGGCATTTATTAAGATGCATGGCATCAGGGAGGCTTTCCCCAAACATCTAGGCCTTGTGACTGACACCCTACTGCCAGATGCGTCGTTCATGTATGCCTCACAATTTTCTGGTTTAATGGGGTAATTTAACCCACTTTGTGTTTTGACAGTGAGTTGGTGCACTTTTAGGTTACATTCCCATTACCTTTAACTAAATTTATATGTACAGGGAGTGGCTGAATGTAGAGGTCAGTGTATTTGCTGTACATTTAATTGTATGACAGCTTTGTGTGAGCAGTTTGCTTTCCTCATGCCTCTGTGCAGCTAGGCTGCTGTGGCATGTGGCCCATTGCACGTCTTCAAAGGCGTTTTGAACTTCTCTGCTTAAACTTTAGAACTTCAAAATTAATCACAACCCCTGAAGATCAGAGACTAACCTCAGATGTCATTTACTGTGTTTTCCACACAGCAGGGATATGAACAATGGCTACTTTTCTACAGTTTTGGAAAATTTCTGGTTATTTTTGATTATTCCCATAAAACTGCAGCTAGCAACAAAAATACGGCGGAAAGGCTTACTCTGGCCAGGGAGTTGATGCAGCACATCATCAGAAACTGGAGTGACATGCTGAAAGGATACGATTAGTTAGCTGAATTGAAATTATACTGTTACTGCTTGGCTTTGCAAAACTGAAAGGGGCATTGCATAAGAATAAAACTGGATCAGAACACAAGGAATTCAGGGCACGGATAGATGGAAGTATTTTGTGTAATTGAAGTAATTGTCGAATAAGTAAATGATGATTTGAAGTAAGTGCTGGTGGATACTATCAGCAATGTGAATTTAGTATAATCATCTTTCCAGCCCTTCCTTTCCTCCTTATGGGTAACTTATCCCTTTCCCACCATTTCTAAATACACAAAGCAAGTGTGACAGTTTCTCTGTATGAATTTTGCTGTTGACTTCCAGTGTGTTGCATCCATGGAACATAATAATGCAAATCTGCTGGTAAATAACCTGCCATGGTTTTGCATGTCTGTGCATATAATATTTTCTCTTTTATGCTTTAGTGCCGATCAAGGAAATGGCCTCATTTCCACTGTGATCTTTCTGTGAATATACATTCTTCTCCAGTTGCGAAGCAAATTGTTAGATTGCAAAAAGTACCAGGGGGGAGAATGTTCCCCAGCTGAATGCTGGCAGCATTTTCCAGGGTTACGAGGGTGATGTTCTACTCACCTGGTATCTGCTGCTGTACCTTTATGGCCAGACTCGAGGTGAATCGGCGGTCAGGCAATGCACTCAGCAGAAATTCTTTGATGCTGGGATTATGGTTTTGTTCTGGAACTTTCAATGTAAGCGATGAAAGGGGTTTTTAGAGTGCAAGGCTTCAGAAGAATTGCAAAGCAGTGAAAAGTCTGATTAGGATGAGAAGATGTGTGTAAACAATGTAATGTGATTGCTTTCAGAATAACAAACGTAAAGTAACATGGGTGATAAGAGACTCTGGCAAGGCTGAGCAGCAGGGCTTCTGCTCCTTGTAAGGCTGCCAGTAACCACCATTTGAAGTCCAGTGGGACTGTATTCAATGTCTGTTGTGTTGTGCTGCAATGCTGCCACATTAGCTTCTCTATTCCTAATAAATCATGGAACCCTGTACTGTAGCATCCATTCCGACCTGACATTGTGTGTGCTGGGTATGATGGCTGTGTTGCTGTAGCAGTAGCGGCTAGACCAGAAAGCACAGGGAAGGAATATGTGAAGAAATGTTTGTCCCTACAAATTATGCAGGTTCCAACCCCGGTTCAAATGGGCTTTGTCTGGAGAGGATAAAACGTCATGATTTGGATTTTGTGCTGTGTCACATGTTAGGTACTTTCAACTCTGATGTCCCTAGAGACTTGTTTTTGGCTGCTCATCTGTGCTGCAGGGGTTAGATGAACCATTTCCTGTTTCATTTTTTTTTTTTTTGTGGACTGGAGAGTGACCACTCAGCAGTTTACTGCCTTTTCTGTATTGTGTTCCTCAAATCCATTGGTGAGATTGCGATAAATCCAAGATGAATATGTGAGTCATTGAAATTTAAGGTTGATGACTTTTTACAATTTATGCTACGTTAAACTGATAAGCTTGTCTTAAAATGGCAGCTATTGAAATATAAGGTATCATGCTATTTTACAGTGAATCCAAATCTGAGTTGGCACAAAATGACATTTTTTGGGAATGAATTTAATGCTGAGTATGACATTTAGACAGAGGAAAAATTGTACTTGTAGCTGTCTGGTTATAAATGTGACTGTGAAACAGGGATTTTGATCACATTAAAGAGGCAATGACTGCATTAGCATTAGTAAGCCCAATGCTTGTAACTCTTGAAACATCCTTTTATGGCAGGTATGACTTTAGGCTTTGAGTAAAAGTGATTCCCAGTGATGTGAGGGAGATCTGATGGCGTGTGACAAAGCATTGTGGGCTGGACAGGATCTAAAAGCTGTCTTTCCATTCAGAATTTGTAGGCTTTGTGCTCTTGACCATTTTCAAGGAGAGGCCAGTGTTCTCCTTGGAGCATAAAATGATTTGAAGCTAATATGACTGCTGAGGCAGATGCAGGTGTTGGTGCTTGTATCCAATATCTTAGGGGTTACATCTTGCATGACTCACTGGTGCTTCCCACTGTTCTAATACAGACTTTGTAGTGTCACTCCTCCTCTTTCCTCTGCTAATCTTCTACGTTTCCAACCCTGCCCTATATTATCGCTCAACATCATTCCTCCCCCAGCTCTGCCAGGTCACAGATGCCCAGCAGGCTGTGATGAGATTTAAAGTCCACTCCTGTTTTCTTCAGGATGGGGAGGATGACAAAGGATGGGCAGGTACGAGTGTCCAACCTAACAATAGTTTGTAATCTATGATTACATGAGCACTTACTCTACCACCAGCTGGAACCGGTTAGATGGCCTGGTTAGATCACCACAAACAATCACGTAGTCGCTCAAATGCTTCCACTAAATATATGGTTTGACTGCATTGAGTTACTTATCAGGTTTCTGACAGGTACCTCATTTCAGTTTTGGGTTTGGATGTGACTGACTGCAGGCTTGGGCTGCATGTTTCAGCACCTGAATCCTGATAAGCTGTTATATGAAACTCAAGCTGAATCTGCAGAGCTGTGCCTATTAAGCTTGCTCTCATTTTGACATGTTGCTCTTTCCATCATGTTCCATTAGTTCTGTAATTGTGGGCATTAGCTGTACCTCTGTATTTTCCAGAGATAAACGGAACATAGTATTTATTAGACAAGGGAACTTAAAAATTCAGTGTTAGACAAGGGACACTAGGAAATAAAACAGTTCTGAAATCACAGTGTGACTCATTTTGAATTATTTTATGTTTTCTGAGATATCTGACCTACTGATGAATGATTTCTGGCACCTGTCTTTGTATTCCCAGACTGCATGGAAATGAGCAACAGCTTCCCATCTCCCAGAAACTGGCGAAAAGCTCCAGGAGTCTTAGTCATTGTTAGTTTTGCAAAATTTATAATTATGGGAAATATGTAGCAAAGGCTGCTGAGCATATTTCTCCCTTACAACCAAAATTTTAAGAATTCAACCTCCTCCCAAAAATATTAAATATTCTGGGAATCTGCAGAGTTCTGGAAACTAACGCTGTCTGGTGGAAATATTGTCTAGAACGCCATGCATCAGGCTGCCCGGCTCTAAGGTCGACTGAGGCGGCCCACTGAGCCGTAAAGGTAGCAGCCAGGCTAGAATAATGCCTCGTTTAATGGGACTGTCACCAGTCAGGGCACCAGACCCATCGCTTAGAGACGGCATGTGCTTCTGTAGAACCACACTCAAACCATATCCAGTTGGATGCAGAAATGGCCCATGCAGGAGAATTCAGATCGAAACTGTATTTATCTGTTCCACTTAATGCGTCTATTCTCTGTGTGGAGGTTGCACAAAGTACTTTTGAACACATCCCAACTTAATGTGCTGGCTTTGAGAAAATGTGCCCATGTTTCCCCCTGATTGAGATGCCATTCCAAATCTCAGTTCTTCACTGCTGTCCCATCACTGTTACTAAATCAGTTAGGTGAACTAGTCATGGTAACAGAAAAAGCATTTAATCTTTGCTGAGTTCCAGCCGCATCTTTTGATGCGGAGGGAGTGGAAATCACTTGAGTGAAAAGTGCAAAGGCCATTATGGAATGGGGCGTTCTATTCAGGAGAGCTGGATGTGCACACAGGGGATCTGAGATTACACTCTTGCTGCTAACCTGTCACATCAGCTACACTAGGAATGACTGAAGGGGAATGGGGTTCAAATGGCAGCCCCACCCCCATGTATGATTTATGAGCTGCTCCCTGTGACTTCTGGAAGCTCTTGGACGAGGTGAAAACGCTCTCTCAGCCATACATATTAGTCCAGTAGAAAACTTTGGATTGATGTTATTCACCGCGGTGAACAGGAAGATAATTCAGATGTGATTTTTTTATATGCGTGTTACAAAAAATTACTTAATTCTGGTCCTGTTTCCCCATTTGTTTCTTTTTACGTGAATGTCTCTGAGCGGAACAGGCAGTAATAATTCTACTCCACTGAGCACAGCTTAGCCTGGCCAGAAACTTCAAAGACTGGGGGGGGGGGTTGACCAAGAGACAAACAGCTGGAACAGCCTTTTCTCAGGCTCTTTTCTCTATATTGGCTGTGTTTTAGAGAAGAGTTCTTCTTAAAGTGGATAGGACCCAGTTATGATCCTGAAAGGTCTGCTAAATGTTAGTTGTCTTTCCATCAGTGATTTCCATGAGCCAAGCTGCCCAGCACTGAGTACTGATTAACCTTGTGCTGGCCAGTTATGGGGCAGCACCAGTTCACAAGGCATTTGGAAGCCTTTTGATTGACACACAACTGATGGCGTGAATGTCATGGGACAAGCCTTTCTTCATCAGTTTTTCTAAGATGCCCCTGTGTTTTTATCGTTTCCATGGAAGCGTAAATCATTATGGCTTCACCTGGCATTGTGGAACATTGTGTGGAACAATAAGACATTTTTTTCTGCATGAACAATTGCAGTCAAAAGTTCAGTAATTTATAAATAATTTTATTATTTAAACTGCTTTAGTTATGTTTTTTATTCCTCCTAGTGTATATAACCTAAATCTACTTGAATGACATTTATCAACGCAGCCTGTAATTGTGATTGCATTGGTATAGATATTTTGCATCATGCTATGAAAAAGCATCATCTTTCTTTGCAATCAAGACATTATGGAGGGTGTCCGTGGAAAGACCGTGAGGAGGAGATGGATCTGGTGAGCGTGTGGCTTTGATCAATGATCAATGTTGCCACACCAAGCACTGCATTGTGGGATATTATTTGTGTAGATTTATGTGGGTGGATTGGAGAACCAAAGCTATGTATGAATGTTCAGGCTTTGAATAAGGTTATGATTGACTGGCTGTCGGGTGCAGCTTTAACATCCCAGAAATTCCAGGAATGTTCTATTCCACCTCAAAAGAAGTGTGCCCCCCCCCCCCAGCTTATCTTTTCATAGAGCTATATTAAAGGTTTCTCTTTTGATCCTGAACTGAAGGAATTGCAACCCTCTTGCAAGATTGACTGACCATGTGTTGCTGTCCCCACCTCTTCCTCCTCCAGCAAGTCAGTTTAATTTATTGCTTGCTGTTATTTGACGTCTAATTTCTTACCGAAATTGACGCTGCTTTTTTGATGCAGCAGGTAGTGGTCTGTTCTCACCAAGTGTCAGCCCTAGTGATGGGATGACCCTAGTCACTTTCAGGCATATCCAGTCAGTGTCACTTTGTGGTAGTGGCACCTCTTCAGAACCCCTGTCACTCACGTTCATGCATGCCTCATCTACTTCTCAATAGACAAAACACTTTTCTTTCTGCTGTTGTCACGATAACACCATATGCCATTTTTAATTTTCAAGTACTCAAATTCTGATTTGCAGTACAGAGAGCCATAAATACAAGGATGTCTATTTTTGACCTATAAACGTGTTCCAGGGAGTAGGTATAGATAGATGGATGTGCTGAAGATATGAATGGATATAGACATTTTTAGTACACTTACAATTACTAGTAGTCAATATTTCCCTGCTTGTAATACTGTGTGTGTGTGTGTGTGTGTGTCTGTAAAAAAAAAAAAAAAACTAAATGGCTCTGGTTTAATGATGATGCTTGAATATGGCTGAAATGTGTGTTCGGTAAGCTTTCTGCTGTGAGTCCATTTCTGGTCAAAGTTTTGACCGCCTTAGTGCCTCTATGATCCCAGAGGCTCTGTTTTCCCTGTCCCCTTGGTCTGTCCTGTTGCCATTGCAAGCAGGCCGTCTCTTCCTTCAGAACTCGGTTGTAGAAAGCAAGAAAATTGATACGGTGCCAAGTCCGTGTGGGTGTGAAGACCAAGCCTGGCGATTTTGTAATCGGTAGTGCTGGTGGGCGGGCAGCCTAGCGGATGGGGGTCCATGGGTGGCTGGTCTCTTCTGTGCACATTTCGAAACACCGTCGTTGAAAGTGTGAGGGTGGGCGATATGGCAAAAATATCAAATCACTTTTTTTTTTCCAGGCAGGATCACAATCCATTATTCTATCAAGGTTATTTTCAATGTTGCTTTTGAAGACCGTTAATGAAGAGCAACCAAACAATTAAAAAAAATATTTTTTTTTAAAGAAAAAACCCAAAAGAAAAAAATAAAGTACATTTTCAGACTGATTTTAATGCAATTCTGCAAAGTATGAACATTCAGCAAGAATTTTGCAATGGTATGCTTTTTTTGTTTTTTAAATCCCATCTGAAAAAGAACATTGATTTCAGGTAAACGACGACGTAAAACGCGGTCATGCTACATAACATGTAATGGTAGGAATTTTAAGTTTACGTTTATAACATCCAATGAATTCATGTGGGTTTCCCTCTGACTTATCATACTCTTTGGGTTTTTTTTTATTTTGTAGTGGTTAAAAAGGTTTGTTGTTTCGCCATATGACGTACGAACCTCATCTTTACACATGTTGAAAATAATGGTTTGCACTGTGTCCATTTTGGAAAACCCAAACAAGTTCCATATTATTGATGTCAAATTGTTTTTAGGGACCAACTCCTCCATGTCATCAATGTTGTTGCGTTGCCAATAAGTATTGCACGTTGGGAGAAGGCCGCAAAAGGGAGAAATGAACAAATCCAATGCTCTACTTACTGTTTGCTATTGCTGGTTTATTGGTCCATTGAATGGATCTGGCTGACAACTTTAAATGCTTGTATGAGCCAGAGAACTCCAACTGGTAGAATGTGCACTGCAGCACAATACTGATACCATCCCCTAGTGTAACTGTATGAATGAGCGATGCCATAGAGGGATTCGTAGCAGCTTATTAGAGGCGGAGGTTATCCAACCCTAATGCTGCTCCCTCCTACTTGCATTTTGGGAACAGCGGAAAAAGACCCAGAAATGCAAATTATTCCTTGGAAAGTGAATTTTTCAAGAGGCATGAGTATTATGATAAATAATGAGTTAACCGAATGCCAGAGGATGTGGATTAAATATCTACGGCTTCTCACTGCCATATCGGCCCGCTTCTCAAAGGCTGGGAGCTGCTTTGGTTTTGTTTGAGTCTTCAGGAGCTTCATTACAGCAATCATTTGGACAGGTGGCCCACCTGGCATTCCTAGGAGCACTTCAGTGCTGATATGAAATGTATGTTCAAAGCAGTCGTGCTCCTGTGGTCCAGCCCCTCCTCATTCTGAAGACATGCTGGCCTCTCTCTCCCTCTCTCATCCATCCAGATCATCGCATCACCAATCCCAGAATAGGTCCGGCCTGTACAGAGCGCCTTCCAAATCCACCAGAGCTCTTGTGGGAGGCTTCAAAAGCCATGAGGGAGGGCAGGAGACTGATTCAAACACCTATTACCAGTCCAGCCAGTTCGAATGAATTCACTTTTTCAAAGTGACTGTTCAAGTGAATTTTGGCAAGTTTCCACTCTGCTCACTTCACAGCAAATTTAATTTCTCAAGGCCTGCTATGGGTATGTCTATAGCCAGTGGTGTTGCCTATACTTTGGATGCTTCCATAGTCTTTGGAAGACAGGTGCAGGTCTCTGTTCTGATTCTATTTAGTTAGTAGCTGGTGCTTTCTAAGTGCGATTTATAGCTTCTGGGTTTTTGACTGGTTTGTTCTTCTCTTTATGCTTTCTTTCTGGGCACTGTAGAACCCGGGCACAGGCTGGGGAACCTGGATGTGGACCAGCTTACTGTTTATCATTTCTGGAAAAAACTATATACGGTGCCCTTTCAGTAGGAGATGAAGTTCTTTTACTTCCTTTGAACACCCAGCCATGAACCAAAGAGTGTTTTATGTAAAGAGCAAAACATTTTACTCCTCTTGAAAATGTGGACTTCATGGAATATCATGGTAACAGGCAACAGGTCATCACAATCAGGAATTAACCCAAGGTAATGGGGGGGGGGGGCGTGGCACACAGGAGGATTGGACGATCCGGGTATAACATGAGGGCATCGTCGACCGTGTGCCTCGGCTCTCGAGTCGGAGTCGAGGAGTCGGAGACAATTTGGGTTACCTGGAGTCGGAGTCGGCAAAAAGTTAACCGACTCCGACTCCTACTAAATTT
>JAABNY020000001.1:49465008-49487211 GCA_015164015.2 Brevimyrus niger
AACTATAACTGTATTCCAAGTTTAATATAGGTTTTCCAGATATTGTTTTTAGTTCATATAGTTAAGCTTTTTTTTTGGTTTTAAAAGTTAAAACTACCAAAGAATGTGG
Organism: Brevimyrus niger; assembly: GCA_015164015.2. NCBI lineage: Eukaryota > Metazoa > Chordata > Actinopteri > Osteoglossiformes > Mormyridae > Brevimyrus > Brevimyrus niger. Next base: position 49,465,118 of record JAABNY020000001.1, read on the forward strand.
TTTATATTTTTGAACCAATACATTTCCTGTTCCTGATTTTTATGCCTGCTATTACTATCCAGACACAAAAAAACCCTTGTTTTCATTGTTTGTCTTTAATCTGGCATATATATATAGAATGTTGGCTTCCTAGCCAGTAGTTCTGTTGTGAATTGACACGTATGTTGCCTTCCTTTCCTTCAATGGATGTAGAAAATACATTAGCATAGTATATACATACAGAGGAGTCGGGGAGTCGGAGTCGGAAGTTTTAGAAACTGAGGAGTTGGAGTCGGAGCATTTATCTACCGACTCCACAGCCCTGGTGTACCTTTCTCGTATTCTTGCTGAAATCATTATGTAGAATCATGAAAAAAAACACTGACTAAATCTATAATCTATCTACTTTTCAAAACTTCCATTGTTGAAAGTATTAAAGTTTTAAAAAATTAGGTTAAATCTACAAAAAAGCAAACCGCATCACCTTTCTTTGTTTTATCTGCATTGGGGGAGTATAGTACCGCTCTCATTTGATGATTGTTATTCACGTACTAAATAGGCTGAGTTTGAATTGGAGGCCGTATGATTCCAGGCATACAAGCTTTGCCCACTGAACCATTACAACAGGTATGAGAATTGCTGCAAGTGGCAACACTGTATCCATGTGCTGTTTTGGGTAAAGAAATATGTGAATACGCCCATTGTGATTGAAATAAACGAGCACATGTCTGGGTAGTGTTTGCACTGATCGGCTACAATACTAATTGTTGGATTATCATGTTTTTATCATGCGAATAGCGTGATTTGCAAGTGGGTGGGCGATCAGAGCTGCTTCAAGACGCAAATGCTTAAGTCAGTCACTTTTGTTATTTGTATTCGTATCACGAAGCTGTAAAAATATATTTAGTTTTTGCCAATATATATTTGAAAAGTAGACCGTCCAAGGTTTCTGAGAGTCTTTAAAATGTGTATATGACAAAAACTTGCAGAGTTATTTAAATGGTTTTGCAAATTTTTGTCACATCCTGCTGGTGGGATAGCTGACTCCAGTGGGTTAAATCCCTTATTTTTTTTCTCTCAAATTAATTATTCACAATTAACGCATTAAATTCTCACCCCTTATATTATGTGTGTGTATATATGTATACATAATATATGCATATTATACATTTTAATACTGTTTATTCCATATAATATATATATATCTCTATATGTACAGTATGTGTGTGTATATATATATATATATGTGTATGTGTGTATATATGTATGTGTATATATATATATATATGTGTGTGTGTGTGTGTGTGTATATATATATATTTGGATATATTTGGAATACACAATATGTATTTTTTTGGCACTAATTGTAATTCTAGTCATAAGAAACTGGGGAGATGATGCATTATTCATTAGGCAAGTACTGTAGCAGGTATGCTGTGTGAAGGTTGATGGTTTAGGTCCCAAGTGGGATTTGACTTTTGTACCTCTTGATCTTAACTGGAATTTTTGCAGTAAAGCAGCTAAATTTATGTTGTTGGTTGCTTTGGATGAAGGTGTCTGTTCATTAAGTGTGTATCAGCAATTTCACCCCTGACAAGGCCAGTGCTGGAGTGGAGCTCTCTTGCTGGCCTTTGCTTCTGGCTTTGTAGCGTTTCTCTGCCCACAGCGACTGGTTTTATCCAGACTCCTTGTCCAGGAGCTTGTTTTTTTCAGTCGGCCTTGGCTTGCTTTAGCATCTGAACCATTTTCACAATTCACAGTCCGAGATGAATAAATTCCAAAGGCGTTGTGGATTAGAGCCTCTTTATTTCAATGCCTGTAAGTTCACCTTGTGTGTGTTTGTTCCCTGGCCATTGTGTTTTACGTGCCCTTTCAACTTGATGAAGGTCAGATGAGTGCTATGAAACTAGCAGATTGTTGCTGTCCCAAGCTAGGGTGGAGCGCCCTCATTCAGTGGTACAGAGAATTAATCATTTATTAGCATTATTGGTTTATGAAAATATTTCTTTAGTCACCATAAACTTCCATGTCCTGTCGCCATCATAAGAATGTTACTGGTATTTTGCATTGCTGCAGAAAGGCCATAAACACTGCACTGGGCACTGTTTAAAGCTGAGAGTGGGTTTTAAAATGTGCCATGTTGGAGTCACAGTGGGGTGAGATGTTTGAATGAGCCCGGGAGCTGTGTGCATTTACCTTGATGGATCTGAGGGGAAGAAGCAGTGAAAGGCAGGTAACTGTGGGGAACACAATGCTGTGGCTTCCATTCCTTGCATGTTTCCTCTCATAGTCCACCTATGCAGTTTAGGTGTACTGCTGCTTGTATGTTCGCCCTGTGATGGTTCCCATATAGAATATCTCCTACCTGTTGCATGTGCTTCCCAGGATAGCAGCTGCATAGTGCAGAAACTATCATTAAGAAAAGAACAGCCAGGGTCTGCTGTGTTCTGTTTTTGTGGAACAAACAGAAACGTCTACAGAGAATGAGTCATAAATTACAGCTGTGAAAAATGGGCTTGCTGACACCATTGCCTTTGGCTTGGTTGTCATTTTTAAATAATGAAGAAACTGTTAAACAGAATGTGTTTTAAAGTGATCAAAGCCAGCTGAGTCTTAAAAAAAAGGACACTTTTGCAGATGATGAAGCATGCGTGGGGCAGTTACCGGCAGTACGGCTGGGGACACAACGAGCTGAAGCCCCTCGCCAAGAAGGGACATTCCACCAACATCTTTGGTAAGTGAGGGGACCGGCCCCAAACGCCGCCTCAACCCCATGCCCCAGATTTCCCCAAACCATTATGGTTTTTTGCTCATCATTAATTGTCTCCTCTCGCTGTTTGAAGGGACTCCCTGTTGTACAGTTCAGGCCTTGAGGTTTAATGTTTTTGAGGTCTTCAGTGTCTCTCCCTGCACACCCGTTTTTTATCAGTCAGCTGTATGCTCTTATATATTTTGATTTAACTTTTGTTTAAACCTTATTTATGATTACCTGGATTGCCCATCAGAAGTGTTTTGAGTCTATATCAATCCCTGTAGAGCAGAAAGGTAATTTTATATTATGGTGGCAGATTTTTATCAGTAAAATGTGGAGATGTGTTTCTAAACAAAAAAAGAAAAAACTATCAAAAAAAGTTTTGTGGTGATTACATATGGTGCAAAGAAATAGATGTGCTTTGGTAGTGAGAATAGTTTGGTTTGCCTCAGGGTAAAATAGAACAGCTAAGGTTTAATTCCAAATTTGAGAGCATTGGTTCTTTGGTGCAGCTGCATTTTTTCCTCATTTCTCAGAAAAAAAACTTTCAAAGGGCAGAGTTTTTCCCACAGCTGATCAAACAGGCAAGACAAACAGTGATGAAATGTATCATCATGTAGGACAATGAACGACCTTGGCTAATCTCACACCTCTGCTTCTCATATCCACTGATAATATCATCCTGTATGTTTTCAGTTACAGGATGTTAGAAAGATACTTCTTAAATGTAGAAACTGCTAGCCCATCTGGGACTTTGGAGGAGACCCCCTGAGCAGAGGGAGAATCCAGTTCACAGGATTATAAAGCACTGTCAATCAGCCTGGTTTAAACAGCTTCTTTTTGATTTTATTGTTTCCTATTGGATCAGACCAATTTCGAGTCATTGTCGGGTAGTAATGCTACCTGCTGTATCTTTGGCACACCCTGCTTTCCCTGTGATTTCTTGCTGCTACAACATGGTTTAGCCCGTTATGTGGTATTGGAGCGTGTCACTTTTTCTCCCCTGCACTTCTGTTTGGGAAGGCAAACTCCTATACGTGAGACTCCTTTGGACTCCATTGGAGTATTAAGTCAGTGTGTGTGTTTGGTTTTTGGCCTGGATTGGATCAAACAAATTACCCTATGGGAGAGCTTGAGCTCGGCACCCACTGAGCTTCCCTGGAGGGGTAATCTCACTTCAGCCACGATGCCTTTCAAACATATTTACTCTGCATTTTCTCTGGGTCCAATTCAATTTCTGCACTGAACTTAATGCCCGGCTTCAGATTTCGTAGAACACATGGATGGTTATAGGTGCTGGAAGGTTTCGGTCTGTATCCTTCAGGAAATCTCGAAGTTTCCCTAGTTTGATTCTGGGCTTATCATGTAGAGGGTTAAGTAATGAGAGGGGTGGCATGGTGGTGTGGTGTGGTGTGGTGTGGTGGTTAGCACTGTTGCCTCACACCTCTGGGACCTGGCTTCGAGTCTCTGCCTGGGTTCCGGAGGACGCAGTTTGCATGTTCTCCCTGTGCCGTCGTGGGGTTTCCTCCAGGTACTCCGGTACCACAGTAACTACCTGGCCTGCCATAGGTGTGCATGTGTGAGTGAATGGTGTGTGAGTGTGCCCTGCCATGGGCTGCCCCCCCCCATCCTGAGTTGTTTCTCACCTCGTGCCTGTTGCTTCCGAAATAGGCTCCGGACCCCCCATGCAGTTTGGAAAATGGATGGATGGTATAATGATATTTTACAACAGTACCATTAAACCCATCATTGTTTATGCATGTTTACAGATAAATGTCTATAGCTACAGGTAGATTAAGCACGACACTAACTAGAGCCTTAATGTCCCTGCTGATTTTTTCCATAATTAGAATTACTAACAAATTAAAAGAGATGTGGTTTGAGAGACTGCATGGCCCAGCGCTCCCTGGACCATTTCCGGGGGTGGGGGCCAGCCTGTCCTCAGGATTTAATTACAGGAGGAGCCTGCTCAGATGGAGAGGACGCAGAGGCAGTGCGAAGGGGATGGATGAGGAGTGTGTGCGGCTGTGTGTCTGGCCTCATGAGTGAGGCCTGTGCACCGAACTCGCCAGATGTCAAGAGCGGCCCTCCTGCCAGGCTTAAAATGCCGCCTGGTTTGGGGTGACAGCCATCTTTAAATACCTCCCTTTTAGAAGCAGGTTACCGTCTTGTCCTGATTACGCTATGAAGAAGAAAAGCCTTTATGTCCGAAAACACCCACTTTGGCAAATGACTGGAAAATGGCCCATTATATAAGTGCCAGATGGAATAGTAATCACCAAAATCGAGCGGAGAGCCATTTTTAGTTACTTTGGTATAATTTCAAATCTATATAACAATTTGTAAAGGTCATCGGAGAAAATAATGAGACTTAATTATTTTTGGTTCATGTTCCCAATTTTTCTGTGAATGGGTATTTCTTAGTGCTGCATTAATTTTGTTTTTATTTATTGTTTATGCTTCTGATGGAAGTGGCCTTGTTTATGAGGCTGTGTGGAAGGGCTGTAGCTAAAACGGTACAATGCACCGTTTAGCTAGTTAGCTCTCCGAGCACCATGGTGATGCCACACTAAACAACCAGAACCGTATGAAGCTGGTGTTGAAGCCCCTGTGTTCAGGCCGCTGCTTTGAGTACTGATTGTGCAGCTATTCTCCCAGTCCCATAACAGATGTCCTGGGCTCAGACAATGCAATATGTGAAGGATTAGTCTCTTCACATGGACAGCAGACTTAATGAGTACAGCTGATGTCTGTTTAAAGTGGGTTTTGTTAAGAGGGAAGCAAACCCTGTCATCCCTGTAGCGCATCACCTTCAAAGCCCTGTTGTACTGTTCATATGTATCATTTGTGGTGGTGACAGGTCATTGGTTTGGAGAGATGACGCTTATTTGTAGACTAAGTTAAATGTAGGTGTATGTAATGAGAAGAGTGTGGTGAATATCAGGATATTGTCTGATTTTTACATTTTAATGCATTTATTTTTTCTCGCTGCTGAGTTAATTTTGGCCACTGTTTTCCAGCTGTGTAAATGTTACTCCATCTTTTATCCTTTTATCACCTGCTGGTCACAAAGTTCGGTCCCCGTCCTTTGCTGCTTATTCCAAAATTGCCGTGTGCCAATCAGGACTCAGTAGATGCTCGTGTGGCTTTGTGGCAGGAGATCCCCCCCCATTTTCCAGGCAGATTAAATTCCTTTTTTATTGGGCTGCATCTTGCCAAAATGGCAGCTGTAGGTGAGCCTGTGCCTCATGATGTTTGGGAAAATTTATGCCTAGAAGAAACACCCTTCATTTCAGTCCAACCGCCTGCTCTTTGGGCCACTGTCTCTGCACATTTTCCTGGAAGAGGGTGTTTTAAAGGGGGGGGGGGGGGGTCAGCGCAGTTGGATTCGCATTGTTCAAGTAGATATAGAAGAACTGATTTGTACGAATAACCTTTTCAAATTGTTTGTATAAATTGTGGGTTTCCATTTTTCCCCTATATTTATTTATATTGGTTTGTTTTTGATTAATGGATGAGTTAAATATCTGTTCCTGCACAGCCTTTTCCTTCAGTTAATTACGCCGTTACTGATTTGAGCCTAAATAAGAGCTGGTGTTTCCACCTCAACAGAAGGGGAGCTAATTGAGATGCCAGTTGAGAGATTGATACAGCAGATGTTTCAGCCTCCATCCAGATCAGACTGGTAATTTTGGCTGCCAGTCCAGCCTGTCGCCTCGACCCAGTCGTTCTGTGGAAAGTCAGTCGTCGTGGTTTCTTCTGACGTCAACTTCGGCTAAGTGGGCGGGCATCTCCCGCCCTGAAGGGCCAGGGAAGCTCTTGTGTCTGTTGGCATTGCTCCACAGGTGTCGCCACCTGCTGACTTAATGTTTTAATTATGCAAGCGCTTTGCGCGTCAGTCACAGCTGTCTGGAGAGCCCCACCTTTGTCTTCCTGAGAAGTGACCAGAATGAAAGTTGGAATTGTTCATGATCTGTGTGTTCCCAGTTTTATTTAGCATAATTCTTTGGCAGCAGGTCTTCAGTGGAGTGTGTGTGTTTTTTTCCCTGTGCCTTCAGTTTTACTACAGTGTTGTGCTGTATGCTGCATGCAAAACAAATCAACGAACGCTCACAGAATGGTTAGCGTGGGGTCTGTTTCCGTGGTGATCCTTGGAGACGGGGAAGGAAAATCCGTCTAATGACATTGCTGCACCTAATTAATTTAAACTGATTGTTCAGCTTACACCAAGACTGATTTGGTGCTCACTAATTATCATCTTGAATAATGGCACAGTAAAAAGAAAAGGTGTCTAGTCATGTTAGAACCTTCCATAAAGTCTTACTCTTTGAGAATTCCTGATGGAATGAGTTTGAATACTGCTTAGATTAAATTCCGTACATTTTATAGATTCCTAAGTGCCATGGAACTTCAACACATCACCATACAAAAATGGACATTCGGCATAAGGAAATAATGATTCTGTGTTAAAAATAAATCTATTTTGTGATATCTCGTAAGTGTGGTTGGCATTTATTGTCTGCAGACTGTATGAACACGAATCTGCCAGAACTAACCCTTGTTGAGAGGCTGAGCAGAGTGACTTTGACAGCAGGGATACCATGATGGCTTTTTCTCAGAAGAATGATCTATAGTCTATGTCAGTTACTTTGGGAATTTGCTGCTTTAGTCATTTGCAGGTAAATCCCAAGATGTTTGTCAGACCCTGAAATCCAGATGGGTTTCTTATTGCCCCTTCTGAGTGATTTCTAGTAAGGTGTATTTCTAAAATCGCTAATTAGCTGTATGGCTTGATGTTTAATGAAAACTGATGCAATTTTGGCAGCACAACTTATCAGTGATCAGTACAGATTTTACTTTCAGATTTCTCTTTATCACACCCAATTAAAAATGTTGGCTGCTGGAAGTACAGTATTGCTAGTTCCTTTTCTCTGTGTTCATAGACATGAGGTTTTATTTACTCGTGCAGATATACATGTAACCAAGGCCACATGCTGAACACGGCTTGGTATGGCTTGCTAGGATCGCTCAAGTACTGATAATTTAATGTGTGCATAAACCTGTAGCTGTTTAGCTTGCTGGGACTTAAAAAAAAAATATATAACTTCAAATTGCATTCATTCTAAGTTTTTGTTTTGACAAGGTGAATGACCCTTCAGTTGAATTGGTTCATGGGACAGTCTTAAGTGTTCTCTTGAATAATTTGAAGTGGTGATTTTTGTTTGCATTTGTTTGCTTAAGTGAGGTTCAGTTGAAATGTTTTTTTTTCCCTAGCTTTTGTAGGTTTCATAAGGTGTAAATAGTCCCTCTTTTCCCCAGTGTCTTGCCCAGTTTGTGGATGCATGGTTGTTGGCAGATCATCTTTCAAAGATGAGCAGCGTCATGTTTTTGTCAGCCCATCTCTGCTTTCGTGAAGGAATGAAATGACCTAGAGCCGTTTCCCAATCTGGTCCTCAGAGACTCACAGACAGTCTTCATTTCACTGAGAGTTGGGAGGAAGTGAAAATGTGGGCCATCTGTGGGTCCCTGAAGACTGGGTTTGGAAACACTGACCTAGAGAGCTGACCTCCGCTGCATGCAGATTGGCATTGCTTGGTGCATGGCCAGTCTGGGTATAGGAAAGCTGATACCTACAGCCTATTTATCAATCAGAAATATTCCCCTAGTATAGATTGTTTTTGAACTGTTTTAAAATCGATTTTAAGAAGTGTAATTCCCCTTCTTTTTGGCATTCTGGTCAGGCATATGCCCACTGACCTTGAGAAGCTGAGTCGGGTGCTTGGGTTCGCTTTGCATGTGTATATTGATGTTTCTAAGTAATGTCCACCTCACTCCCCATCCCTCACCCCTGCAAAAAATGCTGATACCATTCTAATGACCGTTCTCTCTCCCCTGTAATAATAACATCTCGTCTTAAGCACAGGCTTATCAGTCCAACTTTACATTACTTTTTCTGTGAGCTCTGCTCCTTGTTTTAGCATTTCTGTTGGGTTCTGATACATAATACCTTTCATTCTGTAGAGTGGAAGAACCTTTGTGTGGAAGCTCTATAAGCTAGATATGAAAATAATTTTCACAGGATATGAGCTTCTCTGCAGATATGAGTGCTCCTGCTGGGTTTTGTTTTTTCTAGTATCTTAAGAAAACTTATTACATATATAGCTTGACAGTCAAATGGCATTTTGTGTGAATACTGTATGCTGCTAAGTGTAGGTCAGGTGTGTGATAGTGAGTAGAGATTTATAGGGATTGGTATAGAGAGTGCATCATCAATCGTGACTTTCCTTGTTATGTGTTCTTTGATCGACGTTTCAGACCCCATAGCCTTTCATGTTCTTGGGGGAGCAACACTGTAGAGGAAAAGTTGTGAACCGTTGGTATTGCTGTGTTGGTAAATGGCAGGATTCCGAGCTGCACTGATAACGAGTGACACCGGCGTTTCAGTCTGCCGGAGACCATATCTGACTACATCCTCGGAGCGTGTTCAACACCTTTAGTATAAAAGCCTGATCCCAGGTTAACCCTAACCAGTCACCAATACCACAAGCCACTGAACAGGGAGGATGTGTCTGATCCTGAAGTAAAATCCTTTGCCAGTTCCCTTAAAGCATTCCAGCTGTCTCTTGTTTAGTACTTTTCTCTCTCAAACTTTCTGTTTGTGTGAGAAGACAGTCGAGGGTGTAGAAATGTAATTACAGCCAATGAGGCCTCATAAGAGGGCAAGGCTGATTAACGAGGGCAAGTCGCCCAGGGCATCAACAAAAGGAGAGTCTCTGCAGTGTCCAGAAGTGCCCGTTTATTAATAGCAAGACCAAGCACAGCATCACAGCACTGTCGTCCTTGTGTTTTCTTGTGGGCGGTGGGTGGGTGTGTGTGCGTGGGGGCTGAAAATAATCATTTCCACTATAAGAGATCTCATAGTGTGGGTGAGCCAGCTCATGCACACACAAATTGACACCAGAGATAATGCCTTCTCCCCATTATTCTAATAAAATGTACAAAATAAGCTTGTTTTGGTGTTGGGGGGAAAAATATATATATTTCAGTATGTCCATCATTCTGTTTGTAATTGGATCCGGCATTTTCCCTGCCAATGCTGAGTTTCACACCACACACATGTCTCCTTGTGCCCCACACAGTGGTTTTGTGTGACTGTCCCCTATCTGCAGGGAATTCCCAGATGGGAGCCACCATCGTAGATGCCCTGGACACCCTGTACGTCATGGGCCTTCACAGTGAGTTCAAAGATGGCCAAGAGTGGGTCGAGCAGAACCTGGACTTCAGCGTGGTGAGACTCGTCCTGATCTCAAGCTGCATTTTCCACAACTTTCCCACCTACCTTAATGGCCGTGTTTTCGCGCCTAATCCTTATCTAATACACACTTGCCAAAATTTAGTGTTCTTTGATGTGTTTTTAAATGGAATGTTGATTACACCTCCCTCTGTTTTGCTCGGCTTTCTACCTTCACGTCATGTTTATTAATCAGCCAATATTATTCTTCATTGCAGCTCTACAGAATTAGTACTGCTAAGTTGTGAGTACATGAGATAAATATCAGATCAGTGTCACAGTGGTGGACACACAGCTGTGTTATCACAGAGATTCAGATCCTACTGTTGCCAGCCAGTTAGCCCACCTTTCCATATTGAGAAGGTAGACAGAAAGGTTGGGGTTCTGAACACAGGGCAACTATTGACGCGTGCACAGGTAGTCAGAAGTATGAATTATGTATGGAGGGTGCTTAATTGGCCCACCCTGGGAATTCCTGCTTTAGCATTAATATGTTCTTTGTTTATTTTGCATATTTTATGAATATTAAAAAGGCCTGTCTCGAAGTAGAGGGCACTCGTGTCATTGTCACACTGCAAAAATGGTCTCCCTAGTTTTTTGGAATCATGTCCCTTCTCCTACAGTACTTGTACCTTGAGTCACTCACACCCACATTCTACCTCCAGAAAGTCTTTAGGGGTGGGAGCAACAGAGACTCACAGATGTAGCCCAGCAGATGTCCGGTAGATGGATTGTTCAGGGAGAAAAGCCCCTCGCTGATCACCGATTTATACCAGAGGCTTATACCAAACTACCAAATGTGACCCCGGTAGCATGACCTCCAGCTTAGTGACCTGAATGGCTATCATGTAGACAGCTTTTTGTTTTTTTGTTTAACTCCATTCAGACGTTCCTACGTCTGCCCCACCCTGCCCTGCCAATATGTAGTGATGATATCTTCCCTTTCTTCGCTGGTTTTACCGTCCCCTACCTGCCACCGTCGACCTTGTTCTTTTGTTGATTTGGTTAAAAATAGCCGGATTTGCAAGTTAAACACCAGGGAAATTCTACTTTTTAGCATTACAGTGCCCCCTCCCCCCACAGCTGATTACAGATCTCTGCTGGATTACAGATCTCTGCTGTACCTGCTGTTTATAGGTACATATGTTTCAGTGCCCTGTGAGACAAACAGCCTAGATCTCTGTCAGGCTTCTGCTTCATTTATCTCCATCGCTATTCTTCTGCTTTGTACTGCCCATGGAAATGCCGTACCCTGAGGAGTGGCCCCCCCCCAATCGCTCTGAGATATTGGAGGCAATTATAAACCCTGCAGACAGCGACATGAAACCATTTGTGGAGAATGTGCTGAAAACATGACTTGACCAATAGATCTTGCCGGCTCTCTTCCGCTCTTCCGCAGTGGGGTGGGGTCACTTGGCAGCCATGTTGTTATCCATCCTCAGTTTGTCTGAACTGAACTTTTGTATGTGTTTTTGTTTTTTTTTTATCATTTTTTCCTGCAGAACGCAGAGGTGTCTGTCTTCGAAGTCAACATTCGCTTCATCGGTGGGCTTCTGGCAGCATATTACCTATCTGGGCAGGAGGTAACCAGCTCTCTCAGTGGAGTTCCTACAGTCTGTCTATCATCTTGCTTTCATCTCTTATTCTGCACTGTCCTCCTATTCTGTGATGTTGGATAGCAGGTTTCAGCCTTCCGGATAAACACTAATGATGCTTGTCCCAGCTTTTTAGAGTATTTGTGTTTTTGGTGTAATGTACCCGTGTCTGGAATGAGGGGATCAGCACAGGAGACGTGTCCATGTTCCTTGTGGGACAGTAAACGTGAAGTGTTTAGTAATTCGGTCCTTGCTGCAGACCAGATCCTGGTCCCGATTTGTGGCTCCCCATTAGATTTTGATTGAACCTCGTGCTCCACCGGCCGCTCCTCCCCTCATGGGCGCGTTGGGTCGCTGTAGTAATGTCAGTATTTAATTGTTGGGTACAAGGTGGAAATATGATGCTGAGGAATTGTCATGACAGGACTATCTGGGTTTTAAAGCTTAATCAAAGACTGCTTGTGCTTGAGTGGCATAAAATCCAAAAATATTTTTGTATAATGTTCATGTTGATGATGTCACACCGTGGTCTGAACATATTCGAGTTTTTGACCACTCTTTGACTTAGTGGAAACATTTCCAGGGTGGGTCAGTAGGGGGGAAGTTCCAGCCCCAATTTTTATGGTTCTGGAGAGCAATGTTAATTTTGTTGATGAAAAATTTTCGTCAGTCATCATCAATGACCTTTATTTTCAGATTAAAATGAGGTGGTAACTAAATAAAAAAAAAAAAAAAATTGTGAGGCCTAAGACTATGACAAAATGTATTTACACTTTCGTCAAGAAATAAAAGGAGATGAAAATGCCAGAGACAAGATCCAGTGAGAACTAATGTAGTTTGCTACATTACTGCTGGCTAACTAAAATTTAAAGAGGTCCATCTACAGAAAATTTCTTGAAGCAAAGGTCCAGACGATCAATATGTCTAACTATTTAGTGTAGTATTTAGGAAACATTTTAGTTGTATAAACATTGCATGTAATTAATACCTGACTGATGTCAAATCAAATTAATTCGGTACAATTCAAAAACATTTTGACAATATTTTTCATGTGACATAGAACTGGACATATGTATGACATGTTTTCTCATTTACGAAATGAAAGTAGGGCTGCATTTCAAAATAAGACAAAATATTTAAACACAATTTTCACGCTTTATTTAAAGTGCTAAACTTAATCCGTAAAAACCTAATACAGTTGTGTTGGTCACATATTTTAGTGTTCATGGATTTAAGTATTTTTGATAATCCCACACCAGTAATAAAATTAATTTCATTTTAAAATACACACAAACTTATCACTTTAATCGGCATTTAAGTAGGATATGAGCAGTCTTATTTTGAAAAGATGTAAAAGTGACATTGTGTTTTACTCATTCCATATTCTAATTCCAATATTCATTTTTGTCGGAGTAACAATGCAAACGGAATGACTAACCGTTTCCGGCAAAAACAGTGCATTTCACTTCATTTCAAATTCAACTTGGGGTTGCCAACTTCAGCCAGCTGGCTGGAGTGAGATTTTTAATTTGAATTGTCTGCACACATATGTAACAGTTCTTACCAGTCAGCTTTTGTATTTAACCGTGTAAATACATTTACGCTATACAGTTGTTAAAAAGCAGAGACTTCAGTGAACATGAAATCACCAATAAACTACGTCTACAAATATTTATTTTAATATTTAATATTTTAATATTCAGATAGAGCGAGCCTTTATATCCTATGCACTTCTGTGTTTTTGCACTAATGGCACTTCTGATTTTACAATACTCAGTTTCTGGGTAAATAAACATATGTTTGTGTTTCAAATAAGTGAAATCTGTGACTTTGTACTGCACAGTCAGACATTAACACCATTCCTTAACATTGGTTTCATTTCATCTTGGTGAACATAATGACTTTCAGAAATCGAAGGGAAACTTTAAGCATTACATTTTGCACTTTTAATTTTAGTCAACTTAACTGTAGTTTTAGTTGACTAATCTTATGATATTTAGTCAACTAAAACGAGATAAACTAAAATAATTTAGGTGACTAAATTATGACTGAAACTAAGTTACATTGTAGTCAAAAGACTAACTAAAATTATTATAATTATTATAAATTCAAATTTGCTGTCAAATCACTGCTGGACAGTGGAGTGAGAGACAATTTGGGTGGCAGGACCTTACCATGAGCGTTCTGGGGATAAGGCATGGGACAGTTCTAGACGCCCCCCCTTTCATTTTCTGGTTTACTCGTCTGGGCTTGGTCTTCCAGAACAAGCCTGTTACTCCAGCAGAAGACATTTAGCGGAGGCTGGGCAGGACAAGCTGATCATTTTGTTGGATGAAATGTAAACCAGATGACATCTCCAGGGCCCCCTTTGAGATTTTCACTGAGAAACATGTATAGGAATAGGTTGGGGGGGGGGTGCACACAGAAAAGGAAGGAGTGTGGGTTGGCTGTTTGTTTTGGCAGAGTCCCTCATCTCAGTCTGTCAACGTCTCAGACTGGATCACTGAATAATTGTTTATGAGCTGAAGCTAGTGCGACACCAGTGTGATTCACAGAGAATCCCGGTGGTTGGGGAACATTGATGCTGTATGGTTTGATCTCGAATTGGAAGGATTGGAGAAGAGTCCAGCTTCTTTAAGCGTGTGGGCAGGCCACACCGATGGATGAAAGTGAGCAGAGACTCAGGACTCACCGTCTCAAATGTTAAACTCATAGGCGTAAATATTCTCATCTTTGGCATTTCTCAAGTCACTATAATAAAATTCACCATTGCTCTTCCCCCTCTAAAGATTTACGTCCTCCTGAAGGAGTTAGTCAAACATAAAGAAAAGTCTGTTTAAAAAGGCACCAAAATGCAGCACATGGATCTGGGGAATAGTACCGAGTTCAGAAAGCGGTTACAGTGATCCGACAGAATGTTCTGGATTAAAAGAAATCTTGTTTGCAGCATATATCAGTGTGCGCAGAAGTGATGACTAGGACAGGTTTGTTCACATTTGGAGGTACCCTCAAGGTCTAAAGAGCCGTCTTTGGTGCAAAGCCAATTTAATCCTGTCTTTAAAGTCTCCAGTCTCAGCTATAGGATGACAGTGCAGGTTCAAGCTGTCATCTAAATTGCTGAAATGGACCTTAAACAATCCCCAGGGAAATGGGCTTAAATGTGTGTATGCATGTGTGTGGGGGACTTGTATTTACCACATTGTGGGACCAAGTGAATGCAGTCAAAAAACCTAAAATAGCCGGAAGTCTTGTGTTTTGTTTGGTTACTTATGGTCAAGGTTAATGCTGGGTATTGGTGAGAGTTATCATAGTTAGGATTAGGGTTTTGCCCATAAAAATGAATGGCGAGTACCTACAGATATAGGATTATGTGAAGTCTGTTCGTTTGTCAGATTGAGAAAGACGACCACCCACCCAAAATTTGTTGTGTCCAGACACTGGGGGAGGGGGGGCATTCTTAATGTACAGCTTCAAGTTAAACCCGCAAAGTGAGCAACACCACCTCTAAGGGCGCTCTGGCTTGTGGCGCCGTCTTAAACTGACTCTGGTCTCCATCCACAGGTCTTCAAGGTCAAAGCCACCCAGTTGGCGGAGAAGCTACTGCCTGCTTTTAACACCCCCACTGGCATACCCTGGGCCATGGTCAATTTGAAAAGGTAGCACCTCCTCGCCCTGGGTTCACAGAACTGCAAAACGATAGTAAAACTGACACCCACACTGTTACTGTAACATCTTACGGTGACCACACTATTGAAAATAAGCATGAACCATGTAGCCGGTGTTTGATAATCAGTATCTTTCAGCTGGCACAAAAGGTCTTGTTTTCATCTTCAAAATTTCCAGAGACTGTACTTAAGCCAATGTCAAAGCCATTAAATTAGCACTGTCTGAAGACTAACAGGTGGTCAGGTGCTGAAGCTGATATGCAGGCAATTCTGCGTTTGAGGTGGGGGCCAAGATGGTGCAATTTGCTGTTGATGAACAAAATTAAATTCATTATCACTGAAGTTTCAATTTCACTTAAAATAATTGTGGTGTCAGATTTACTCAAATTTGCAGTTGATTTAATTTGGTTTTGCTCATGAATTTATGGTCACATGGTTCAGCAAGTATTTCATCGATGAATGTTGTTGGATCATTTAATTTATTTTTAATTTATTCATGTTGTGCAGTTTACATGAAGTGTTGCATGGTAGGAATTCTAGTAAATGGACCTGCATACAGGTGGGTAGGAGAGGGGACCATGTAGTATGACCCACTTAGTGACGAGGGGGTTCTGGTAAAGTTTGAGCGTACTCTGTGCCATCCTGTCCTGAGCCCTTTGGCTCACAGAGGAACTTTATCTGAATCAGCCGCTTCCAAGGTAAGGGATACTGGGTGGCTGTAGGGGTCCTATCACTAAAGTGTGTTTTCAGAGTACACTGTTAAATTGGGGCAGTGCACAGGCATGTGAGAGGCGCCTAGATCCTCCTCTCTTTCATACACTCGAGCTGGCCTTTGGTGTGGCTGGGGGAGGGGGGGAGGGGCTCTTGCAAAATGGCTGGTGTTGCTTCACATGGAAGTTAATTGTACGACAGGTGATACCCGTAGCCGTGGAAAAGGCACACAAGTGCCCATCCCCTTGAGCGGTAACCACTGCGGGGAGCAGAGGTGCCAAAGAATGAGATGAAGAGAGACAATTCATGGGAGGGGTGGAGGAAATGGGGAGAGAGAGAAACGGAAAGAAAAGGTGATCAATACAACTGGAGTTACCCCTGCCCATCAAACCCATCTCGATGGAGCAAGTTCATCCTTACACAGGCAGAGGAGAGGGCGGCCGTGCAAGACATGCTGAAGCGAAGGGCAAGCCAGCTGTTGTCTGCTTCTGTAGGACGTCTTGCCACATGGAGAAGCGGAGAGGCGTGATTCATCAGCACTGGGGGCGGGGAGCTTTGTTTACTGTGGTGTGGGCTGGCATTTAGGACTCGCGCATTAATGAAAGATGAGAACATTAGGTGACGAATTTCCCGTCAAGATTACAGCACAATAAGTAATTAAAATAAGCAGCGTGTTCCCAGCACGGCACTATCAGGGCCTTCACCCTGTTACTTGGAGACCAGAGAAAGCAGCAGACTGGAGTCAGCCACCTGTCTGGCCCATTTGGCATGCACTGAATATATTTGGGAGTGTGTTTGCGTGTTTGCCTGTGTTGTTTCCCCTTTAGGTCTGCAGACCTCCAACTTTTATCCTTCCTCATTCTCTTGAAGGTCATATTAACATATTTGGAAGTGTGTGTGTATTTGTGTGTGTGAATCCCAAAGCTCTGGAGCCCCCCCCCCCCCCCTTGGGGTAAAAATATTCCTTTTGAGTGTTCTGTTTGTGTCTCCCCCTCTATTCAAGTGGCGTGGGCAGGAACTGGGGCTGGGCATCAGCGGGCAGCAGCATCCTGGCCGAATTTGGGACCCTACACATGGAGTTTGTCCACCTGTCCTACCTCACAGGAAACCCGGCCTACTATGAGAAGGTGGGGTCATAGGTCATCATGTGTACTATTACTTCATTCTGCGCAGATTCCCCCTGCCAGGAGAAGACACTGTAGCTGAAGCCGTTATGGAAAATGTGGCACTGTCGATTTGTGGCATGGTGTTTGCATAAGTAGGTGGTGTTAATGAGACACGGCCAGTCACGCCTGGCTATTTATAAAGGCAGAATGCAGCTGGTAATTGTCAGATACGCCTCATGTTTGTGCTCTTCGATGGCTCCGAACCGTCAGCCCAGTTGAGTGCTGCCTCGTACGTTTACAGCGGGGGAAAAGGTTGAAAGGTTAATAGGTGGATGATGCAGCAAAAAAAGATTAACGTCAGATTATTCTGCCAGGTGTGTCTGTCAGGCAAGGTGGAAAGTAAGGCGATGTGTGTGGGGAAATTGTCGGGGGGGGTAGAGGGGTACTCTAGGTACTCTGCCTTCTGATGCTTGTCTCACTTTTTCCACTCGGCAAGTTTGAAAAGCTTAGTTTGTATTACGGTTAAAGACCAATAAATGGTGCATAAATGACAATTGTAGCTGTCGCTATGAAAATTGGGGAATGACAGCCAAATCAAGATGAATTACTCGACATCGTAATTCAGTGGGCAGATTTAGCTGGTTTGCAATTTCTACAGACACCATGCTTTTTCACTGTTAAATAGAATGGAGTCGTCTGGCCTGAAATGACATGAAATACCTGGAGTATCTGTTGAGAATTAAATTTCTTTTGTGTAAAAGTAAGAACCATCCCAAATGTTGTATTGACGGTGGAGATGACAGATTGACATGTAGTTCTTCAGCATTATGGTGGAAAGCGAGCAAAGATGAGGAACGTTCTGGTCATTGGCAGGTACTTCCGCTGAAATGAGTGTCGTCAACTGGCCTGTTACCAAACGGGGCATCCTGGAAATCTGAGCCGCACAGTTGTTGGGTGGCTGGCGCTGAAAGACAGGCTGTGATGAGGCTGCCTGATGTCTGAGTGACACTTTGCTTTCCTCCTCCTCAGGTCATGCACATACGGAAGCTGCTCGCCAAGATGGACCGGCCCAACGGGCTTTACCCCAACTACCTGAACCCGAGGACGGGCCGCTGGGGGCAGCGTGAGTGTCTCGCATTCTACTTCGGCTTTGCCTTGACCAGTGTTAAATTTGTTATGGTGGTTTCCTGTTCCTGTTTGATACTGTTCAATGCCAGCAAAACATCTCATCGTGATACACTGCCGTTGTTCTGAAAGAGCAGATGAAGAGCTGCACAGTTAGATGTTGTTCCGAATGTGGCAGGCGGGTGGCGCCCACACACACACGCACGCACACACACACTTACACTAGTGGTTAGCATCTGTAAGTGGGTAATTATGTCTAATTGGAAGCTTTGTCTGCTAGTTTTGCCTTTTCTATGTCTATCAATAGTATGGATTGTCCAACCCCACCCCTCCTTACTAGAGTAAATGCATATAAATTCCTGAGTCATGTATGCAGTGCCAAGAGAGAAGAGTGAGTATGACAAATCGGTGTCCTTTACCTGGGGTGATGACAGCGATGGCTCCTGCCCCGGGCCCAACCCAAGCAGCCCCCAGGCTCACGTGGTCACCGTAGCGGCCCGCAGGGATGGCTCACTGGTTGGAATTCCACGTGTGGGTGCTGCGGAGACCAGATGTTGTGCTGGTTTGGCCTTGCAGAGTGCAGAAGTGTGAATGTGAATTTTCACAGCCATTGAGTGTGTGACTGTGCTGGTAAGGGGGTTCATGTTATTAATATTTTACTGAGCGCCTTTTGCTAGCTGCAGCGGGCTGGCCAGTCGGTTGCTTGGTGACGAGCGCAGATGCGTGGTCAGTCTCCTCCCCTTCGCTGCCCTTTGTTAGGTGTGTCTCACGGCAATCCTATTTAAAGTAATGGATGTGAGACTTCCTCCCTCCCCAGGAACCCGCTTCAGGCACGCTTCCGCAGCTTATGGTGAACTCACTTTCTCTCTCATGTATGTACTGTTTTTTTTCTGTGCACAGCAGACAGTGTGATTGACGTCCCTCATTCTTCCACAGTATATTTCCATGTGTCATTGCACTACCAGCCATGGAGTTGTGTGAATTTGGTATCACCAGTGGGGTTTAGGGGGGTTCTGGTTTAGTGTACTGCAACATGTAAAGGCTGGTGCCAGAGATGCTTGTATAAATCAGAGAGAAGTAGGTGAATCTCCATCACCCTGACATTTCCCGGGTCCTAACCGTTCACATTTTCCCACATAGCTGCCCAAAGAGTTCAGTTTCCCCTTTTCCTCTGCTGTGTTCTGCTGTTTACTGCAGTGTAAAATTAACTCATATCAGCCCATGATGCTTTTCTCCTTAAATTATTCTTAAGTGCCGGGAGCAACCATTTAGGGAAGGGACGCTACATAAAAATGCATTGAATCGATCCAGTAGCTACCAGTGTAATAAATTGCAGTTGTGTCTGAAAGCTCATTAGGGAGGTAAACCCTGCTCGCAGCAGTAATTATTTTGTTATAGTCATGCAAGTCATATGTCTTAGAGAAATGTGTACATCTTGACTGAGAAAGTAAACCAGCCATCAAACCATGTAAGTAGACACATTCTCATACACTTAAGTGTAATAAATGATTCCTAAACCCCCATTCAAAAAATACATAAAAATACATACATAAAAAATATATATATACAGGAAAACATTTTCAAAATGTGTATATATATAAATATATATATAGAAAATGTTTTCCTGGGGATAGTGGTTGTGGGGGCATTTTTCTTTTTTTTTTTTTTCTTTTTTTTTTTAAAGTGTTCTTTGGATGGATTAATAATTTGTTCAACAGTCATTAAGAACCAGACTTGTGTGTATGGAATCATCATGGGTGAGGCTCGCTCCGCGCCACGTTCTCGCTTACAGTGCGCTTCACGGGTGTCACTGCTGAGGTGTTGTTCTGGGTGCCACGCTGCTGATTTACCCAACGATGTCAAGCGTGTTTACGAAGGCCTGTAAGCAAAGTGAAGAGAGGCAACGTTTATTCTGAGGCTGCTTAGCTGTTTGAGACGACTCGAATGTGACCGTCGGGGGTCTGCCTCGCCAAAGACACTCCGCCAATCCCCCACCCCCCACCCCCCAAACCCACTCCCAGGCCGAGATAATGAATCGGCAGCAGGCGTGCGTCTCACAGATAATTACTGTTATCTCGGGGGCCCTTAATTGTGTTCCATTGTGGAAAAGCGTGTAACGTCCAAGTGACGAAAATAACCGGCCATTAACTTGGTAATTAGCTTGCCATTGTCATAACCGTACCAACAGGTTTTTGGGAGGTGGGGGGGGGCAAATCAGCCTCAGGGAAGAGAGTTTCCTTTGCAGAGGGAGAAAATTCACGTTTGAGTGAGCGGACACACACACTCCTATGGCCCTTTCTGCCCTGAACAGGCTGCATGCGACGCCGCACTTCAGCTGTTACAGCTCGGGGTGTGAGTGCTCAGAGGGGGCCCCGCCGCAGCGTTTTCCGAAAAGAGAGAGAGAACGCTGCTATTATCATCCGGGACATGCGACTCGGGACATGAAACGGGACCCCCTTGCAGTGAAAAATATTCATGGGGAAAGTTGTAGTTATTTATGAGATTCAGATAGTGCTGCTAAGCTCTCATGTCTGCGCTCATTTGGGGGTCCCTTTAAGAAAGGCTGAAGCTCTGCTGCAGGTATACCAGTTCATTTAACACAGAGGGGATGAAAGCCATTATGCTTTTAATAAAAGAACTGAAAGAATGCATGGTGTTTGTTTTGATCGGTTACTCTGTGTTATTGCAATGGTTCCATCATTATCTTTTCCAATAATTCATTATCCTTGTTCACATCTGTGTCGAGGTAAGGTCGCAGCAGCATAGAGCATGGAAAACTCTTATCTTATCCCCAAAACAGCTGCCATTAGGGTCAGCAACAACAAACTGCAAAGCTTCTACGTGAGCGTTATCTTGGAGGCACAGTCTGAAGAGGCAGGTCTTGAGTGTCTGCCAAGGGGGATGGTCCATTGATGGTGTCACTCAGATACACACTGTCAGCTCACTACAAAGGGTGGGGGATGGGGGATAGAGCATGGTGGCGTAGGGGGTTTGCTGAAGGAGAGGCAATATAGAGTGTTTAATGTGTGCTATAAAGACGCATACGGCATATGGGAGTTCTCTGTGACGTATATGGGGAGAAGCCAGCCACCAGGGAGCCTCTGCAGTCAAGGCTGGACATGAGCTGGGCTTAAGCCAGCAGTTTGGGAAGGGTTTGATTTACTGGGCAGAGCGAAGGCTGCCACAGCAGGGGCATGTTGGCAGGATGACGGAGGGGATCAAGCTGGACATGGAAGCTTTCTTGATGGGGTGGTGGCAGGTGGGGTGAGGAGGTGGTCAGTGGAGGAAGCCGGGCAGCTTGGTTTCATTTGAGGCAGGACACATCTTGTTAGTCTGCCAGTCATGTGAGAAGAAGGGAAATTAGACTGGCGCCATGTGACTGCCTGTCGGGGCTGAAGCTCTGCTGGCCTTGCTGGGGACGGGTGGGTGGATGGGGGTCCATGTGAATAAAACCTCCACAAATACCTGGCTCTACACAGTACCCTGTGTTAAATTAGGGTGACTGTACACGTGTACAACTGCCCTGTCACTGCAGTTAGACAGGACCTTCCCTGTGGCTATGCTTTTTTATTGCAGATGTTAGTTTTTTTTTCCTCCTATCCATCTGTTTGCAAGCTGTTTTTGTTTGATGGTGTAAGTGGAGAGGCACCCTGTGCATACAGGACTCCAAGATAAATGGTTCCATTTTATTTTATATCTGAGGGACATCTGACTGCTGTCAAAACAGAGCCCTCATGCTCCTGGTGACATCTGTAGCAGTTTGAACTGTGTTTGGTGAGACCCAGTGACACAGCCACCCTGTGTGTGTGTGTGTGTGTGTGTGTGTGTGTGTGTGTGTGTGTGTGTGTGTGTGTGTGTGTGTGTGTGTGT
>JAABNY020000001.1:49487311-49506363 GCA_015164015.2 Brevimyrus niger
ATGGTTCCCCTGTGTGTGTGTGTGTGTGTGTGTGTGTGTGTGTGTGTGTGTGTGTGTGTGTGTGTGTGTGTGTGTGTGTGTTGACATTGTTTAACTTTATCTTCCCAGACCACACCTCTGTCGGGGGGCTGGGTGACAGTTTCTACGAGTACCTGCTGAAGGCTTGGCTTATGTCTGACAAGACTGACATGGAAGCCAGGAAGACGTACGATGATGCCATCGAGGTGAGTCCTTCTCTGATAGGGCTGCTCATCTTTTTTTATGAGGATGCATCCTACGTATTTTCAGCAGGACATCGAAAAGAGATTTCCTGACTTGAGGCTGGTCGACATGGATCTTCAGAGCAGCTAGACGTCATCACTTGAACAGAGCCGCTTCAGCAGATATTGAAGCTTTGAGGTTGTGAGATGAGCACCTTAGGCTGAAGGCTCTTCAGTCCTCCTCTCTTCTCTTCCCAGGCCATTGAGCGTCACCTCATCCGTAAGTCCAGCAGTGGTCTTACTTTTATCGGCGAGTGGAAGAACGGGCACTTGGAGAGGAAGATGGGTCACCTGACCTGCTTTGCGGGCGGCATGTTCGCTCTGGGGGCCGACGGCTCCCCCGGGGACAAAGCAGGGCACTATCTGCAGCTGGGCGCTGAGATCGCTCACACCTGCCACGAGTCCTACGACCGCACAGGTCATCACCATCATCTTTATTAGTAATAACAAAAACAATTAATAATACTTTGTAGCTATGGCTGGAGGTATCACAATTTTTTCAGGGCTGGGCATCAAATCTAGGGCAGTGTTTCTCATCCTGGTCCTCAGAGACCGACCCCCAGACAACTCCCAGGAGGGAGTGAGCAAATTAGGGACTGTCTTGGGAGTTCCCAAGGACTGGAATGAGAATCATTAGGGTACAGCAGTACATCTTAGACAGTGTCTAAGGAAACCGCCACCATGAATGTTATAGCACTAGTGGGAGGTTACTGTTGGAACATTAAATGGTGCCATTTGACTTCCTGTTCTCTTGCTCTTCCTACAGTGTTGAAGCTCGGCCCAGAGGCCTTCAAGTTCGACAGCGGTCTGGAGGCCGTGGCCGTTCGACAGAATGAGAAGTACTATATCCTGCGTCCAGAGGTCATTGAGACCTACTGGTATATGTGGAGGTTCACCCACGATCCCAAGTACCGACAGTGGGGCTGGGAGGCGGCACAGGTGAGATTGTGGGTCGGGGAGGCTTGGTGGGTTCGGGTTTGGTCTGTTCATTTTCTAGAGTGCACCCATGTTTGAGCATATCTGAGCAGAGCTGAAATTCCAAGGCCAGAGAGACAAAGACAGAGGACTGCCATGAGTTCAAATTCTGAAGACTTTGTTTTTTCCAAAGCAAGTTTGCAGAAAAATTGTAAATCTTTCAGCTATAGCAATACTAATGCACATATTCTAATGTGAATGAATCCGAATTCCCCACAAAGAATCTAAGTATTTGCGTCAGTGAGCATTTGTGTCTGAGTTTTGCTTCTATGGATTGCATAACGTCAGCATAGATACGGTTTCTTTAGACACCGGCGCATTCTTAGAAGGTGATCCCCAATGCTTGTAGAGCCGGCTCTCTCCTGGGGGCCTCAGAGCTCATGAGTCTGCCTGACCTACAGCGACGTCTCCTTCCTGGAGCGACACAGAATCCCCATGAGAACCAGAAGCCCACTCACTTGTGAATCAGCCAGTTTCACATTTAGGATGCAGCCGGGTGGTGGCTAGGGTGTCCCGTGTTACCGTCGGTGACAGAGTGACTGCTGCTGATGACATTGCCGAGACTCGTATCGATCGGGGCACTACTTTGGGCTGATTGTATTGATGCTGTTGACATGGCGATGGCTGATACCTGCGTATCATACTGTGATGTCTGTAGTGAAAGGGCTCTCTGGAGGATATTGCTGTGGCAGCACTCAGTGCATGAAAGCGTGTAATGCTCAGGACGCAGAGTAAAGCAGTTAGTAGGGCTGCTCTCAATTCGCTTGGCCATTCCTCACATCCTTTCTGCTAAGAAGCCTCCAGAGGGCTCTGGTGGATGCCTGGGAGACCCAGGAGGTCCGCTGTCCTGGCTCTGTTGTCATTAGTCTCTCTCTCTCTCTCTCTCTCTCTCTCTCTCACTGTTTTCGTTTCTTCTTAATATACATTATTATACCGTGCCTAATGGGAATTATTATTTTTTTTGAAGGTTTAAGACATTTGCTCCTTAACCATGCCCGAATCATGTCCAAAATACTAGTTTATTTGCCAATCTGTGTTTTGTTTTTTCATATTTATGCTTATGGGGTTGGTTGTAATCTGGTTACAAATAACTAGCCAAGTGTGTCTCAAGCTACTTTTCTGCCAAGGCTGCGGGCCTGACCTTTATGTTGATGTTCAAAGCCGTGTAGCAGGTACCGCTATGGGCCACCCTGAATGGGGGGTGGGGGTTGCATAAAAAGAGTATAAGCCTCTCCCAAGGGGACTATTTCAGCTCCAGAGAGCTAGGCTTAGCCAGAACAGGATTAATGTTAAGAGAATTACAACCAGGCAGTGGCAGGCTTCACCTGTCATAATCTTCATTTTTTTTCAGAGATTATTCCACATTAATAATAATAATAATCATCATCATCATCATACTAATAATTGGAGAGGTACAATTTGGAGTGCAAATTATGAATGACAAAAAAGTATAAAATAATAAATCTATGATGACAGTAAAAGATAGTGGGGACAGGACATGGTAGGATAGAGCACTTCAGTGAACGGTAATGACGTCTCAATAGTCTCCCAGGTTTGGCTGTGAAAGTCCTGTAGTGTGATGGCCATATGCAGTGCATCCTCTCTCTGCGTCCTGATTCTCCCGCCTCCTCTTCTCCACGCTTTCGCTTGCAGCAGATCTCCCAGCTCTGCTCACAGATATCTTTCACCCTCGTAGAATCTGTGACTTTCCTTCAGCTTCTCCCAGCCCGTTTCATAATGCGAATTAAAAGGGCTCCTCCTGAGGGTAGGCAGACTTCTCATGGCCACAAGCTGTGACATGCGGACAGGGCAAGACTGGGCCATCTGACCGTGCCGTCGAAAGCAGACCAGTTATTTAAGGGCCTTTTATTGGCTGTGGGTATGCCTCAGTTCACAGAGAATAGAATTTTTATATTTTCTGTCATAGAGCTGCCCTCACTCTGCCCCCCTTCCCACAACGAAGAAATAAACAAGGCAATGAACGAAGCCCTGTTTTAATGAGGTCAGCACAATATTTATAAACTCAATCCGGGGTCCCCGATGGCTACGGTTCCCATGACGATCCCCGGCCGGGGGGGCACATCCCAGCCAGAGGATGATGATGAAGAGTGAGTCTGAAACAGTGTTGCCCCCCCCGCCCCCCCCAAATTAAGGCTGAATGCTCTCAGCAAACACAAAGCACATCTGTTTTGTTGTGCACACGCTAAGAGTCATTCTCTCTAGAAAGATCCGCTATGATGTGACCTGCTGCTTTGAAATCTCTGCCGTTTCCCATCCCACAAGTGCAATTAAGTATTTTTAAGGCGTCATTCAAACAAATGTAAAAGAATGGATTGCCTGCCTTTCCTGTTTTCCTGTGTAATGGCAAATTGAGGTTTATTATAGCAGAAAGCGTTATGTAGCCTGTCCTGCCAGCAATAAACACTGTAATTATCCCATAGTCCTGAGATGGATTCACAATGTAGATTATAGGGATACACTGGCATTGTCACTGACAAAGGAAACTGAATGAGTGAGCAAATCTCAGCTGCATTTAAGAGACAGAAGTTTAGTTTTACCTTTTGTTGATGTATCCCTGTGATGCATGAACTCATTAAGTCTTCATACCAGTGTTTAATTAACGCTAAAATAAGGACATTGGATGTGAAAGTTTGGTGACAGGATTCCTGTCCGCTGCACAGACATGTCAGATTCATCTGTTTGCCTCTCATCTTTCAGGCTATCGATAAGTATTGCCGTGTGAGTGGTGGTTTCTCTGGCATTAAAGATGTCTACTCTTCCACTCCGGCGTACGACGACGTCCAGCAGAGCTTCTTCCTGGCAGAGACGCTCAAGTAAGCCCCGCCTAGTCCAGTGATGGTGATGATGTCATCAAGTAAGCCCCGCCTAGTCCAGTGATGGCGGTGATGTCATCAAGTAAGCCCCATCTAGTCCAGTGATGGCAGTGATGTCATCACAATTCAAATGATCAGAACAAAACTGTCGCTGTTATTCAGCATAGTGGAGAGGTAGCAGAGCAGTTCATGTGAGGTTGAGCTGTTCAGTAACTGAAGGCTCTGCTAATCAGTCCATCTACACCTCCTCCAGGTACCTTTACCTGCTGTTCTCCAGCGATGACCTGCTTCCCCTGGAGAACTGGGTGTTCAACACAGAGGCCCACCCCCTTCCAGTTTTGCATCTGGGAAATATCACCTTGCCTGGGAGCAACACCCAGCGGTAGGGGTGCCCATCTCTCCCAGGGATGCATTGGGAGTAGGGCCCCCCCTCAGCACTCTGCATCTCCTCTCCCACCATGAAAGTAACTGTACGCTCATGGTTCAGTGAAGGGTCCAACCCCACAGGCACCAAGACACGGGGACCCGGATGCCTCTTAGAGACAGACCCACTGCTGCGGCAACAAATCGGTTTTGGTCAATGAATTGGGGCGTGCAAGGATTTTTCAGAATGTTTTTTTTTTCATTTTATTTTATTTTATTCAACACTGACCATGGACTCATATAAAATGCTAACAGTCATACTTCCTGTGTGCTCTCACAATGACCTTTGATCTGGAACTGTTCCGATAAGTACGTTCTCTTCCACTTTTATTTTGGGGGAGACAGTGATCGGTCTAGTATTGTACAGTATCCGTATTGTTTGTTTTTTCCCTTTTTTTGTTCTCTGTGGTGTGGAGATTTCCTGGGAAGTGTGAGTCTCCATCAGTGTCTGTCGGAAGGACCGAAGCCCATTTAGTTGCTCTTCTGCTTTCTGACATTGTTGGTCCCTGTCGTCTTTTACTTTTTCCTATTACTTTTTTTCCCTTTTTTGTAGTCCCTCATGCCCTCAAAGATGTGTAAAGAACAACTGCCCGAATATGTGCAGTTATTGCTGTGTGAAAATGGGGAGCTTTATATAAGGAGGGGGGGTTGTTCCTGAAGATGGATGGTGAGTACAGAATAACGTTCTTGCTTTATACCTGATGCAGGGGTAGAGGGGTACAATCCAGCAGCTCTGCATTGTCACTACTGCCGTTCAGCTTCTCACTTGTGCTCTAAAACCCTTGAGGGGAGTGTACAAGGTCCTGACAGGCCCTGGTCATGCAGTAAGACTATTTATTCGATCTGACATATTCATTGTGTTCAATTCAGTCCGTCCTTAGGATCGAAAATGGTCTGTGAGTTGTGGGTCATTTGTTTTCCTTATAACTTTAAGTTGCAGTTAATGTCTGTTCTCAGTGGTGAAAACATAATAATTTGAGCTGCACTTTGCTTAATGGGGGGAGGCCCAATACTCAGTACCTGTGCTCTGTGTAGACTGACATGCACAAATACAAATACAAGAAAAATGGTCCCTGTATTTTCATTGATTTTTTTTTTTTTTTTTATTGCTTTTGGTCATTTTCAGCCTTCAAAATGCAATGTTCTGACTCGTCAAAAATCTGTAAATATGATATGTAATGCCATCTATAAATGTTTTGATTTTGAGCAGAAGGCATAGATGGACAGCTGTCAGGTTTGTGTTTCATGGAATTACAAACATGACCTCTAGGGGGCACTATATAGCAACTTGCATGTAGAACCTACATCCAGTCTACAATGGCCAGCTTGAATAAATGACGATGGAGTGCAGAAAAAAGAAAAACAGGACAATGCTTGGTTTATCCAGGTGTCTGAGGTTTCTGTAGTCCAGTGACTGGATTTTTGCACCCTTTGGGCCCAAGAAGGAAAACTTCTTTTTTTTCCTCACATCAAGTGCAAACAGATCACTGATTCAAACACAGCACTAAGACTTAAAGTCCCTTTTAAAAGCCTTGAATGGACTAATCTTGTGATTGCTCTTATTAAATGCAGTTAGACCCACACCCCTCTTCTTTGGTTTCTTCCCAGACAATCATTGCTGACCCTGTTTCCTGATAGGCAACTCCTCACGGTCCTGGCGTCATCAAAGCTAAAATAAAGACTGCATGAATGTTACCATTTCCATCACCTTCATGACTAATGTAATCCAAGTCAATGCCACCCCTTCTTACTACTGCCTTAATTCCTTGTAGCCTTAACAAATTACATTTACAGTGTTAGTTTCTTTAAATTTAATTCCAGTATTGCTAGCAATTACTTGCCTGCATTGTAGACCAGTTATTACACCATAACTGGGTTTTAGGATTTTTCTTGTCATTGACCCCTTGTGTTGGATCCATTTTCCATTGCTTCCCTCACACATTCACACATCTCCATTGCCCGTTTTGTCTCGGGTATTTGCCAGTAATTGTGCCTATTGCAATGAGTTGTGTGTCCAGGAGGTATTGCTCTGGTCTCTGTTCTTTAAAGTCATTACCATTTTTTTTGCTTCATGCTCTGTCATTAATTAGAAGTTTCTCTCAGTATAAACCGACTGTGGTCATGTGATTCATGCAACCTGTCAAAACTAACACATTGGAGTCATTCATTATGCCACCTACAACCCTCGACCAGAAGTTAGGGCTACCAACAGAAAACACTTGCAAATGTTTATATGTACCCAAGAAAATCCCTCAAGT
The DNA here is from genome assembly GCA_015164015.2 of Brevimyrus niger. Classification (NCBI taxonomy): domain Eukaryota; kingdom Metazoa; phylum Chordata; class Actinopteri; order Osteoglossiformes; family Mormyridae; genus Brevimyrus; species Brevimyrus niger. The sequence goes on from JAABNY020000001.1 coordinate 49,494,062, forward strand.
GGAAAAATAATTGAATAACGGCTTACTTGGTACAGGTCATTTTTGTGGACAGAGCTCAAGCAACAGTAATGTAAGAATCTCCAAAGGATGTAAGCAGCTGGCCATCATGAACGCCGACCCTGATGGCACCTCTGGCAGCCTTGTGTTCGTGTGTCAAAGCTGCCTGACTCGTGCAGTTTTGTGCTTTTTTTTTCTTTTCTTTTCTTTTTTCTTCTTCAGCGTTATCATTTGCTTCCTGCCCTGGGGTCCCCCGAGTCCATGCTGGCCTCCATTGTCAGCAAGCAGTTTTGGAATTGTTTTCTGTATTTGTATTTTTACTGAGCAAATAAAAAAAAAATAGAACTGTAAATATGTTTAAGATCATGAGGATCAGAGGATTCAATAAAGATTATTAAAAGAGAAATTGGATTGTTTATTTCGCGAGTGCTTTTCATCTCTATTTTGTGTCTCATTGGTGATGCCCAATATGGCATTTGTCACCAAAAGAATACACGTCCATTTAATATTTAATGGCAATGTATTGCTACTCTTTTCCTGCCAGAGATGTTATAACATGATTATTTTACACACTGCCTATGCCATCTGCCTGGCCCAATGCTGATGTGGCACAGATGTGTTCCCCCTCTGGTGACCCGTTTTCTCTTCTGTGAGAGTGGACTGACCTGCTCATGTCACTGTACTGTTCTATAGTGTTTGAGACTGGGCTTAATGTACCATATCTGTATCAGGGAGGAAACTACCACCATCATGTCACTGGAGAGGTATGACAGACTAGATAAGAATGACACTAAGTAAAGAGTCACTGGGCAGCCAGGAAATGCAATAAGACCTCTACATTTATAAAGGTCAAGACATGAGTTAGACATTCAAGTCTACCAAATGTTTTGCAGCGTTAATATTCACAAATTTTATAGCCCCAGGCTTAAGCACCTTGACCAGTTTAAAAGCAGCCCTGATATATCGCTTTTACTTTAACTGCCAGTCTTGTGGAGTTTCCAAAACTGCTTACTATTAAGTACAAGAAAAGCATGGAAAACTCTATTATTGACATGAACTGTGGTATGTGTGCTTCACTAAAATGTTAAAATGACACTGTCAATTACTCTTGTCAAAATGCTGCCTAATTAAAAGGTTAGTTTTCATGTTCCTCTAATAAAAGCCCATATCTTCCATTTGCAGCTACACACATACAGTACATGCAATAGCCTGGAACATTTCACACTCAGCACTTTAACTAAATTTTCGAGTGATGTGAAGCATTTAAAATGATCAAAACCGTATGGTTTGTTTGGAGGAGATTATCAAGTAATTTCTCTGGCATGCCATTACATTAATCTGCAAAACATACAGTACACAGTTATGATGAAAGTTTTGTTTAAAGCACATACTTAAGAAAAACTAATGAGCTAATCCAATTCTATAAGTAATCAAGTGTTTTTATAATTAAAACCTTGAATCCAGTTACATCACAGCATATATAACAAATGACAGGCCAGTGTTTAAACATGAGGTATATACTGTATACCTATTACACCAAATAGGTAAGTAGTGCATGGTTTGGGTCCTGTTGCTCACAAACACATTAAAGAAGTGTTGTCACCACTGGTAACTCATTATAGACCGATCAGCTGCCTTCATTTATTGTGTTTGGATAAAATACTAACAAAACAATTTGCCTGTCCAGGCGAGGGCAGTCTTGGCCATGAATCTGAAATCTGCAATCTTTTAAATTATTCACAGATATTTAGCTATCGATTTCTATGCATTTAAATGTACCTTTAAATATTTCAGTTAATGTCAATGATTTAAACATGCCTTTGATTGCATTGCCCTGACAGTTTTTCATTCCTTTTATTCGTGAATAAAAATGCAGTTTAGAGATATTTTATTAAGAGATTTTGGAGAAGTGTCAAAATACAGAACACTTATTGTTGAAGATTTCTAATTTAGAATATTTTAAAAGTAATTCATGATACCTTTATAAGTTATTTGACCACAATTTAAATATACTTCTGAATTACGTTTTTTCAAGGTACATGTTTTTTTACTTCAAAGCACAATTGCAGAGTCATAGTTAAGTCAGCACACAATGACGCCATTTGGTCACAATCACTTAAATCTGTGATGCATGATGTTTGGGGAAGGAAGACATTTTTTCATGCCATTAATTGCACCGTGTAAAAAACTACTTGCCTGGGTTCATGGGAAATTAACAAGCTGTTTAATGTGTTTATGAGCACTAGTTAATTACCTGTGACATCGGAACTGGAGTTAATGCAGCTCAGCAGAATCGCTGTCATGGGCATGGTGGCACTCCACCATGAGATTTTCATGTGGGAATAAGACAGTATCCTCCACAGCACTGAATTTTGTGTTGGCTGTGGGCTTCACAATCTGGCTGTGGCAGACTACAGCTGACTGCTTCAACAAATACCAAAAAGGCCCGTCATTACGTGCTTGCAAGTGTTTACATTGCTTAAGATCAGCAGCATTTCACAGATAACCTTATGCCCTTCATTAATTTGCAGTTTAGGCTACCTCGAGATGCTCCTCACCAGCCCATTTCTGTATGGGCTGATTGGTTTTATGTTCTGGAAATGGTCTGGGGTTACTATGTTAATGGTGCTTTTCCACACCTCCTTAGGTTAGGACCTCAACCAGATAATTAGTACAGATCAGATCAAAATACTCTCCTGGAAAAATCTCTTCCTTTTGCATTTGAAGCTGTTGCCATTCCTACCATTTCAAAAAGCTAAAAACAAATTCTTTCCAAGATTAAATATCTTCTTAAATTTTGGTTTTGGAGCTATACTGTGTGTTCTAGGTCAATAGTGCAGTACATCTGGTTTGCACAATTACATTAAGCTTGTAAATTCTTGTTTTATCTTTACTACTATTTTTATGTTATGACTGTTTTATGGCCCCCTGATGCACACTGCAGTTGGAAATTGCGCTTAATAAAATATATTTATTGTTATATTATGTGGTCAGTGGGGGAATGAGACGCCTGTTTGCAGATGTTGCTTGGGTGGATAGGGGTCCTGTCTTTAAAATATATATTTATTTTAGAAAAGTAATGACTTAAACCATTAACTACCCGTGACCTCCTTTACGCTACATGCGTATTACTGACGTGCAAATCCGCTTTACTTTTACGTATATATTTTTGGAACTGGTACCACTACAGGCGTTGGTATATGTTTCACTTTTATTTCATAGCTATCTATACACTGATATTGCATTTTACATTAAAATGTACCTAACCCAGCACAAACTAAAAATTACAGGAAAAATTGAACCCGCAAAACGTGGTTTCGTCATCGCCAGTGCTTCTAGTTGCCTAGCAACTCCCCCCCACACACACACACCCACCAAAAAAATCAACCAATCAAAATCGCCTAGCGCATTAATACTAAACAAACACAGAAAACGCGTTTTAAATCCAAACATGGAGATGTGATGTGTTTGCTGTGTTGTCGCTCTTGTTTTGTTTTAATACTATTTCTGGTTTTGCTGGACGCTGCTTCAGACGCTGGCGTCCCTGATGCAGACTGACCGCTATAGGGGGGCTGGTCTCTGAGGTGAGTCCGGCTGTTCTTCGGCGGAGGTTATAAGGCTGCGCCCCGGCGGTTTGCTCTCATAGCTCGGCGGTCCTGCCGTAAGTTCTGGAGTCGACGCTACCGGTGGCTATCCCCCTCCCCTCCTTTTTCTTTGTGAAGTTGTTTTTTTTTTTCTTCTTCTTTATATTCTGTTAAGAGTTATTAGAAGGACTCATTTCTCCTAGTAGGTACAACCTTTACGTTATCTTTTTTTATACGCGTCTTTAATGTGTCGCCTAACGACTCAGGACAGCGTCCTCACAACTTTGCTAAGAGGCTAACATCGCACTGCCGTTTGGCTAAAGCTGCGCAAATGACTTCGCTGACCGTGCAGCACATGAGCATTTGTTTCTATAAGTGTGAGAATGTGCATTTAAGCGAGAGCAGGCTGCTTCTTTCAGTGAGTCAGCCCCTCTCCGGACTTTTGCTAGCTGGCTAAGTGCTCTCTTCGCATTCTTGGCTGTAAATGTTAAACCCGTAATTTATTTTTTACTTTGCAACTTGGCAGACTTGGCCTTAAATGTGCGTTTGCTTAATCGAAGTGTTTAGTGGTAATTCTTTTTTCGTTTGTCCAAGTTTGCTCCACATCCTAAATTCGCTTAAAGCGTATTTGCAAGTCGTCCAGATAATTTCAGCCCTAAATTTCTAGTGCACCAAACTTGATGGCGATGCATGCAATTTGAAAGGCGTAATTAGATGCCAGAGTAAAAGTTTCTTCGGTGGCTTGTGTACGGGCTGGCGCAGCAGTGGAACCATGACTGCCTGGAAATGTAACGAAGCATGTTCTGCCGATCGATGTTTGGTTGAGTCCATAATGTTCACCCAATTTCTCTGTGTGACGCGTTTCTTCGTTAAATTGTGTTGGCATGAGCAATTAATATAAGCACATTAGACCTGCTTGTCTGTGTTAAACAAAACTGGATGGATGCTTACGATTCTGTCTTCGTTGTAGCTTTTTAAAGCACGTTCTACTACGGTATTTTCACTGTCAAATATAAGCCTTGTTTTTCACACCCTATAGATTTTTTTAAAATGGAAACATTGAAGATGACAACCATGGCAGAAGCTATGAGCAGTAGGGACTCTGAGTCCTGCAGCGTGCTGAGCTGGGATCAGGTGAACCGCCTGAATGAGGTGCTGACGGGGGCTGTGCCTGTGCACGGACGAGGCAACTTCCCCACCCTGGAGGTGAGGCTGAAAGACATTGTGCAAATTGTTCGAAACCGCCTGGAACAAAAAGGAATAGTAGTGAGGGATGTGCGTTTGAATGGATCTACTGCCAGCCACGTGTTGGTTCAGGACAACGGATGGAGCTACAAGGACCTAGATCTAATTTTCAGGGTGGACCTTCCAAATGAGGCAGAGTTTCAGCTCATCAGAGACGTGGTGTTGGGCACCCTTCTGGATTTTCTGCCAGATGGGGTGAACAAGGAGAAGATCACTCCTATGACCCTCAAAGAGGCTTATGTGCAGAAACTGGTGAAGGTCTACACTGACCTTGACCGATGGAGCCTCATCTCTCTGTCTAACAATGAGGGACGAAATGTGGAGCTAAAATTTGTTGATTCGATCCGCCGTCAGTTTGAGTTCAGTGTGGACTCTTTCCAGATTGTTCTGGACTCTGTTCTGTCTTACTATGATCTCTCAGAGAACCCCATGTCCCAGCACTTCCATCCCACTGTGGTTGGGGAGAGCATGTATGGAAATTTCGCCGTTGCACTCGACCACCTGAAAAACAAGCTGATTGCCACCAAGCGGCCAGAGGAGATCCGTGGGGGGGGGCTGCTAAAGTACTGCCACCTTCTGGTGAGGGGCTTTCAGCCCACTGACCAGGAGGAGTTCAAGGCTTTGGAAAGATATATGTGCTCCCGCTTCTTCATCGATTTCCCTGACATTGTGGAGCAGCAGAGGAAGCTGGAGTCCTACCTGCAGAGCCACTTCATCGGCGAGGAGAAGAGCAAATATGACTATCTCATGATACTCCACCGGGTTGTGAATGAAAGTACAGTGTGCCTTATGGGACATGAAAGGCGTCAGACCCTCAACCTGATCTCCCTGACTGCCTGCCGCGTGTTGGCAGAGCAAAATGCCATACCAGACGCCTCTAGTGTCACCTGCTACTATCAGCCTGCCCCCTATGTCAGAGACCTGAACTTCAGCAACTATTATGTGGCCTCCTGCAGCCAGTCAATTCCAACGTGGTTGCCATGTAACTGAGGGACAGGGGGACACCAGTTTATTAACAGGGTCTGTCATAATTCTATCTTCCCTTTATGGGTATAAACGCAATATTTAAATGGACAAGTGTTTGACTTTTTGTTGTGATTCTCATTACTCATTCCTTTTTATATGGGTGGCAAGATTACTGGACCCGTGTTTTTTTTTGTGAGTGGTTTTTTTCTCTTGCACTTATGTTGTCTCAGGTTTGTCAATCCCTTTCTCATTTGGGTCCTGGGTGAAGAATAATTTGGTCTGTGACCCTGCTCCCCCTTATTATATGGGTACTGGGGCAGGCATATGATATTTTTATTGTGTTAGGCTTGGAGGGGTGAAGAAAAAACAGAATTGTGCCTGCATTGAAGTATAGTAGTGAGAGGATGTATTTTTTTTTTCTTTCTGCATTTTTTCCCAAATACTGGAGGGAAGTGTAAGTATATAAGCAGATATTGGTGTTAAAAAGATTTTGAATGTTTTTGAATTATACGTTCTTTCCCTTTTCAACATCAAAAGTGTAACTTGGAAATGAGGGGTAAAGACCTGGTAATTATGTATAGATTAACGATATGAAAATATAAGCTTTTGTGGTAGATAAAGTATTAGGAGTTCACTCCTGCCAATAGACTGCTTGCTCATCTTGTATATGGGATTGTGGAACTTTGTCGACCTTTAGTGGATTTTGTTACAGTGTTCTCCATTCTGTGATGTAATTTTTGGCCTGAAGAAATGTAAAAAAATCATGAAAGTTAATGGAAATTTTAGCATACCTACAGGTGTGTAACTTCCCCCCCCCTCCCAATGCCTTTTTTCCATGGTATCTGGAGATAAGACGGTCAGTCCCTGGGTTTGCCTTAAAAGGAGTGCTGTAGTTTGAGTCGTTGATGGGCCCTTGTACTGGTTTGCACTGAAATGGAATCCTGGTCTATAGCAGGTCAGCCAATAAAAGCAATGGCGATCTATAATTATCTTCAGAGTGAGTGAAGTGGGGGTTGGGGTTTGGGGGAGGGGGGCTGCCTCTGCCAGTGTGACAACTATTGATGCTAACTCAGTCTCTCCTGTTGGGTGGAAATTTGGGGGGTTGCAGTCAGCATACCTTTCTGATCAGTGCAGAAGACAGCAGGCCTGATTTGCAATTTTGTAGTACATCTACACGGTGTAAATTGATTTAAGTATCAGTTGAGATTGGCACGTCAAGCATATTCCATGGTGGTAGCAGATCCCTGCTGTGGTGTCACAGATTCCTGCTGACACAGGCAGTTCTGCCCTCTGCTTCCTCTGGACTGCCATACATAGTATTTCTCAGCAAACTTGTTGCCCTGCCAAAAATGCTTGCTGTCTATCATTTTACCATTCAAAGGGAGGAAAGTAGCAGCCATGGATATTTAAGGGAAATTGCCAGTTGGCCATACAGAGACAGGCACCTCACAGGGTTCATGCGTTCTGGTATGTTTTAAATGGGCCACCTGGGTTTGTAGTAGTGGAGAAAACGCACAAAAGCTCAACTTTGTTCTGAAAACCCCTCTGAAACATTTTATTGGCATTTGGCTACTTAAAACTTTCTGCAAACCCGATTAGTCTTATCAGCTCTGTACACATGCTGGTGTGACCTACCCACCCCTCCACCCAATAGACCTGATAGATTGTGTCTGTTCAATCAGATTAACTAGAACAAGTGTTGGATTTGCCTGGCAAAACAGAACCTGAACAGATGGATGTGGCTTTTTTATTATTAAAGTGTCTTGCATAATGTCTCTGTCTTAACTAGTGGCTAAGTACTGGAGTGCCATTTTTGTGAATTTAAGGGTTTGATGCAGATGTCTCCCTCCTTTCAACTCTTAGACACATTGTTGAGGATGCTTTGGCATGGTTTTTGTTTAAAGTCCTTTAAGTGTATAGTGCATTGGTACCTATCACCATGTGGCCTTGTATGCATTTCAAATCTTCCCACAGGATTTTGCTTTAGTTGTTCTGAGGCATGGGGGTGTTTGGTCTTCATATATTCAAAATGTTAAAAAGCAGTTCTGTAAGCTGGATTGGGGGAAAAAATACAAGGGGAGGGTACTAATATGAGAACCTGATTTATCTTTGCTTTGAAATGAAGGGTTTGTAGACGGGTGCAGGTGAGTTTTGGGTTTTGGTGAGGAACCAAACCCCTAAAAATGCATTGGGGGGGGAGACTTCTCTAGGGATTTGCTGTGTAATTATTTGTGGCTGTTTCAAACCATCCCTGTACCCTCGATTTGCATCTGTAACAGTTTTTGTCCTAGTCAGTACTGCAGAACTTCCTGTTCTGAAAACCCTAGATGATGCTCTGTGGGATGAGTTGTGGGTTTTCTCTGTGCTTCAGCAAAAAACTCTTTTGTAAAGTCATTCTGGTGCTTAGGAAGTCTATTTTGCACAGATTGTAACAAAATGCAAGTATCTTTTTGTTCTTGATCAAGTATTTTTAGGTGATGGGGTGAAAGAGGGAAATGATGCTCATCACTCGCCTATGTGGGTTTTTTTTTTTTTTGTCTTTTTAAAAACATCAAAACTGGGTGGGTATGATGCCTTGCAGAGACTTGTGTGAAGTCCGTGTTACATTATGAATATCCCACTACCTGTTTTGAGCAAGTTCTGATCTCAAGTGCCTTCCTAGCTCCAGATTAGTGGAGGAATTTCAGGTGTGTTGGGCACTTTAGGCCAGGGAAAGGAATGGGTTTGATAGTCCTTCTGGTGTGTGTGTGGGGGGTGGTTCCCCCCCCCTTATGAATACTGGGGTCTGCAATAAGCCACTTGTGCACGTTTGTGTGCACAAGTTATGAGGGAAAATGTTCTTTATTCCTGGAAAGTTTTTGTAAACCTCTTTGCTTTGTCTTTAATTGAACATTTTTAGCACTTTAGCAATTCACTTTAACCCTCCTTGAGGAAATGTACTTCAGAAGGATGTGTTTGAAGGGACAAAAAAATTTAATAAAGTGTTCAAAGCCCAAATTCCTTTTGTCATTTGTACTATGTCACTGATGGTAGCTAAATAAATTCTTTCATTAGTTAAATTCTTTCTGAACTGCCTACTTGGTTGTCCTGGTCACACATTAAGTGCCAAGTTTACATGTATGCTTAATGATTGGGTAGCAAATTGGTAAAATAGACTGCAGTTAAAAATAAAAACTCAAACAGCAGTCACAAAATGTAATGGGAATCTTGATTTCCCAGTTTGTGTGTCTGGTGACTTACCTGATTTTAATTGCTTCAGTTGATTTTAAAACAAGTCTGAATAATTCTAATGTCAAAATATAACTCGAATATATAATTGCACTATAAATAGACCAGTGTTGCTGTACTGGATCAGCTGTATAATATGATGAGTGACTTTTGAGCATTTATAGTCAATATTTAATTTATGGCTTCCCACTCTAATGGGCAGAACATAACCTAAAATGGTACCTCTGAAAAGCAATTTTTGACTATGCATTTTGTGTTCAGAATTCCTGTCACTATCTGAATTTTACCTAGAGGTAACAACCAGAATCTGAACCAAATGTGTTCTGCTTATTCATTTTTAATGAATGTTTTCCCCTTATGATTGGCTGAGCCAGTACTGCAGATATGCATATGCCTTGACCGGCTGACACTGGCAGCTACCAAGATTTTTCTGGTATCTGCTCAAATGCATTTTTGTTTAGAAAATCTGCATACCAATGTCTCATTCACATCCTAAATGAACGTTAACCTTTGCTACTTGAGTGTGCTCCACATGCACATCGAGACTGTGCTCTCTCAAATGACAACGTTTACTCTGATCCCTGGAAAGCAGCTCTGTTTCACTAAACAAAACCATTGCATGCTGTCTTGTTAGGGAGTGAGTGTATTTACTTGAAGCTTCTTGTGGCAAATATTTGTCCTTGGCCTGCTTCCGTCAACAGACAGCCCTGCTTCACACTCCTGCCTTTGAGCAGTCTTCTGTGTGTTGGTTTAGGAATAGATGCTAGAGCAGGCTATTAAGCGATTTTTATTTCTCCATATAATAGCACGTTTTGTTTACTTTGTTTATGCAAAACTGTTTTCTGAGACTTCTTAGCAGTAGTGAGGAATATGGGAAGGAGGATTTTTTATTTTTTATTTTTTTCCACCCAATCAGGGATCCAGTTTAACCCGAGAGCCTCAAAAACAGCATACCTTGTACAACTTGGACCTACACATGCATCTGACTAATGATCCGGTTAAAGCCACTGAAACACCCCTTTTCTTGTTGTTCAGAGGTGCTGCCACTGCTAAGCGGGCAGACGATGGTGCTATGTACGGAATTTGCCAGATTCAGTCTGCGGTCTTGAACGGTGGCTTTATTTGTGGGCTTAGGATTTTAATTGTTCACCTTTTTTATAAAATGCCTGGAGTTTATTGAAGCGTTACATGCTAGCCATGCTGTTTGTTAAAGAACACAAACAATTTAATTAGCGTTTTCTTCCTTGCTGATCCCATCTGAGAGAGAACCTCTCAACAGTGGCAATGAGATGGCCCTGGTGTTCACCACTTAAGCACAGGTTTATATACAGAATAGCAGCATGTGCCTGATATGTATAGCCAGTTGGGGAATAGCCCATGAATATATTTTAGACTCTGAAAGGGGGCTGGTGTCCCCGCCCCCCCCCCCCCCCCTAAAAAAAAGCGCTGTAGTACCGGTATTAAAGAGGACATTGATTACTTTTGTATCATAATGCTTTCTGGAAACAAACCCCTGGTCTTTTGATAAGTGAGCATACTGTATGATTGGCCATTGCAGGGGGTCAGGTTTCTATCTGCCTCCAGGCAGAGTGCTGTATCATACAGTGTCTTTTGAAGACAAGAATGTTAGTAAAAAGTCTTTGCGGAAACTGTTCAGTCAGTAGTGATTGTAGGGACTCTGGGGGCCCTATGCTGACAAAAGGGTAAACGTGTACCTCTGCTTGTCACTGGGGCTGTACCCTCAGTTGTACTTCTTAAGGTACAGAAATGGATTCTGAGGAACATCCCAAAGATACAAGCAGCATCAGTGTTCTGTCAATGGTACAGAAATGTTCCTCAGGGTCAATTTCTGTACCTTAAAAGTTAAGGGCAAAATGGCAGACCTTTGATTCCCAAGCCATTGCCAGCCCTGTCTGTCCTGTTGCTGTGTCTTTGCATTCAGGAGCAGATACACTCTGCCTAGGCGCATCCAGATCGCTGTGCAGCGGACCTCTGAAGGCGCCAGAATGAAACAACCCTGTGACCCTGCGGCCGACTGTTTCACTCAGCTGAGTGTGGGAGACGCAATGAATGATTTCTGGAACACTGCTGATAAAGACGTACATGGCGAGACAAATCCCAAAGCACAGCGGATTGGACAGTCCAATGAGAGAAACGGAAAGCGCAGTGAAACAGCCGCCCTACCTCAGGCCTTGGGGTAAAATTTTACCCCATGTAGCTCCACCAGTACCGTGGGTCCTTATTAAGGCATTAAACCAAGTAGTGAACTTAATTATGCTTATGTTTCACCCTATAAAATACGGTGCTATATGCTCCAAGCTTGTCTGAGATGTATAATGACATGCATTATTGTCAGAGCTCTTTGATGCTCCATCTGCTTTGTGAGAAAATGTTCATGTAGGTTAAAGGCTTTTTTTTTTTTTTTTTTTTTTTTTTTTTTTTTTATTTTGTTAAATTCCGGGTGAAAAGGGTGGGTTTTTTTTTTTTTTTTCTCTTCATCTGACATCACCTTTGAGAGTGCTGACCTCACTATGAGTCAGCATCTTGGTTCTGCTACATGGCCACATTTACAGACCATAATTGCCGTCAGAGTTTTCAGATGACTGTCACATTGCAATGGGTGTTGGTGGATAAATGGTTTGTAAAGTTTGCGTCGGAAGGGTGTTTTAAGGATGATTCGGTTTGCAGAAGAGACTTCTGACCCCCCTTTCACATGTAGGACAAACCCACACTCACAAGCTGTCTCGGTGCAGGCCGGAGCATTTGGCTAACGGTCGACTGACTGCCTGCCTTGTCCTGTTCCTCCACACAAGCATGTGGACCTTCTGCTATGATATATCCAGAAGGCATCTGTCCCAGGCGCGGAGGGAGAGGGTTGTGGCCCCAGCCACGAGAGAAGGGGAGAACTGTGCTGATAAATCTTGGTGATTTGATAGTGAGCTGTTCCCACCGCATGGATCCCTAATTGGACAGGTGGCTAAAATTCACTACTGCAGCACGTTCTGTATCTCCTGAGCTGGAAGGTCAGGCGCAGTGATGTCAAAATGCGTGAGAAGCTGAGCAGCTGAACCAAAAGATGTCCCATCCAGGAAATGGATAACTAGCATGAATAGCTTCTCCTCGACCCTGAAAGGGTTTCTGAAACAGATGGCTATTTATGTCCTTTTTCGCATCCTGAGAAACAGGTGATAGGGCGGGTGGGCGGCGGGCCACGACTTTAGTTATAAGCCGGGTGCCTTTGCCTTCTGATGACAGTGTCACCGCGTTCAGGGCCTTTCCAAA
>JAABNY020000001.1:49513573-49528577 GCA_015164015.2 Brevimyrus niger
AACTTAAAGAATGATGTTATTTACCTTGGAAAGGACGACAAAACAAAACCACCTTAATTTGTTCTAAATCTAAAATTAAGACTGTTAAATGTAAAACATTTACAGAGATTGATGGTTTATTTTAAAAATGTGCAATTTAATGGTTCATACGAAGCAGTCGTTAACAAGGAAAAACATCTGGTAATATTTTTTAAAGGAGCAACTGGAAAACGTATCCAAATATACAAAGAGCTCTCACACACTACATGCTCACACACACTGCACACACCCTTCCAAACAGAGATGGGCAAGATCTGCAAAGGAGTCAGTAACTGAAATACGACTTATTAAAAAAGGACTGTAAATCTCAGAAAAGTCCTCTGTGTTGATGATGACTTTGAGATTTTCTATCCTTGTCAAGATTTCGGTAATGTGCTGCTTGTCATGTGATCTATGCTTGGTCGAATTTGCAAAGGACAGGCGATGGGCGCGGTTGGTTGAGGGAATTAGCATATGCTGAGGGTGTTGGTTTTGCTCCCACTTCCTTGGCCATTGCTCCCAGTTCTTTGGCTTCCAGAGCTGGAAAAGACTCCAGTTCCCAGTGTTAGCTAAACAACATCAGTCTTATGTTTCTAATCAGATATTTCTCGGTCCACTCTTCAATCAGGTTGGAAAGGTCATGCAAAGCACCAGTTGAGTTCCATCCCAGACCTAATTTTTAGAATTACAACATAATAGGCAGGACTGTCCTTGAGTTTGTTCCACTAGAAAAATCACATGCCAGGGTTGACATATTGGTCTTGTAAAACTATAGACAAAAGGTGACAGTGAGGCTTTAAAGAAGACATATGCATTTTATTTATTTAGCAGACACTTCCTATCCAAAGCACCGGACATCTGCAGGGTCAAGCAGTCCTTAGAGCAACTTGTGGTTACAGTCCCAGCTCAAAGGCCCACTGGTAAAATTACACTGCTGACCCTGGGATATGAACCAGCAACCTTGTGATGAGCACCTTATCCCAACCAACTGAGCCACACGCCAGAATAAGACAGACAGTCCATCACAGGAATCAGATATTTGCCTTATTGTTCTGAAGCTATGGCTTAGTTTAGTATTTTGTTCTTGTTGCTGAATGAAAAGTTCAGTTGCTACAGTACTAAGCTATGACATCTAGGGGGTAGAATCAAAACCATGTACAGTCAGGTCAACTTCACTTGTAGTTGTAAGAACTGCACTTTTACAAAGTTTTTTTTTTTAAGAAAAAGAATTGGAAGATTTGACTAGAGATCTTGACTTGTGAACAGACCCTCATGATAAAGGGTTAGTTATATTAACAAAGGGTTTAAGCAAGTACTGTACTAAAAGAGTCTTTGTGTTCATCCAGATGCAGCTTGATATCATTAGCAGTGCATAATATCCATTTTACAAGAATCACATGTTTCGGTTTAATTAAGTGATCCACAGTTATATAGTCAACAGTGACCAGTCCCAAGGCACGTGTGAGACCTAATTCTGTAGTGGACAACACAGCGATAAAGAAGCAGCAAACCAAGAATCACATTTAAAAGAAAACTCCAGACGGCCAAAATACAAAACATCAATTCACATTTGCATTCTTTGGTGAGAACTGACTGGAGGATACATCAGTGGAGCAGAGGAAAGGAAGGAGGATGTTTTGATTGTGAGAGGAAGCATTCTGTCTGGATGAAGGAGACAAAGAGACCAGGTCTTTCAAGACCAAAATGATATAAAATAAAATCAGATGGAGGGAGAGTTACACAGTAGGGTCTGGCAGGCAGGAATTATTGACTCTAAGCAGGGGTGCTGCAAGAGATTTTGAGCCCCTAACCCAGATGAATTCAATTATGGTTAAGTTTTTTTAAGACGGGAGCCCTTGGAATTGTCCTATCTTTCCCCTCTTTATGGCGCCCCAAGCTTAAGGGTTCATGGATATTGTAAGCAGTGTTGATCAACCCATCAGGCAACAAGATGCCATCTTCTGAGGGGGCACCTCTTTAGCAAGCCAATTTCACTTTGTCTCAGACAGGGGGCGCCAGTGCTGAAGCTTCCGCTGGTACTAACTTCAAAAGAGCAGGTTTTAGTCACTGGTCTGAGAAACCTGAACGCACATTAATGTTTCTTAGAGATACAATCTGGAAAAGAGGATCTGCACAAACAGCCAGATTTAAATTAATATTTATTCTAAAGTCACAAAGTGAATATTGTTCCATCCATTCACCTTCCATAACTGCTTATCCTGCAAAGGGTGAATGTGCAGCCTGTCCCAGGACACACTGGACACAAAATGCAGGCTATCTGGGATGGAATATCAGTCCATTGAAGGAAACGTCATTCATTAATTTTATGTTTACTCTATAAACCTATATTCTTAAAATATATCTAGCCTTTGTGTCTTGTGATTAACTGGTCAGGTGATGGAAACCACAACAGACACTGAGAAACAGGAATAGCAGCCTGATATAAATTCTGCTGAACACACCATTAAGGAATGCAAGGCTTTGCAGGAAGCAAACCGATTTGTGTAGCGGCTGCTGGGTTAGTTGGGTCCAGAAAATGGTCAGAAATCTTTGCCTGTTCTTCGTATCACATTGGAAATCAACACACAAACCTGCAAAAATGGCCCCTAGGGAGATCCCCCTATTTTGTGTTTGATCATGACAGGGCATCTTCTCCAGCATCACCCTAGGGAACCAGAAAAAGAATGGTGACCAGTCAGTGTCATCCCCACTGGAGAGGGGTCAATCCCCCAAAATGGTGGTCAGGTGGCCAGATAGAAGCGATGAAGGGGACTTACCCATCATAGCAAGAGGGCACCAAGAGACATCCTCCATAAGATGGAGACCAAGCCCAGCTGAGCTGGTATACCTCCCCAGTCCACCCTGCTTTCCCTGCAACTATGACAGGCACAAGTTTCAATGTAATCATCTGGGGAGAGTCATTTCAGAAGACTAGCGACAGCAGACATGTTTGATTTGTCCAATTCTTTTTTTTAATATGAGTTAATTCAGCATCTGTTTGAGCATAATGGCATTACAATGTGCATTTCAGACAACATCCTCAAAGGCACGGTATACCTCAGTGCTTCGTTTACATATTTACACTGTAGTGAAAAAACTTCAAGGCAAACAGATAATATCTGTATTGCACAAATGTGAGCCCAGGACTGTTTGACAAAGCAGGAAGTTATACTGGCTCTTGGATTAAGTGGCTCTTGGAGAATTCATCTTTAGTTCATGTGTTATGAAACTCATGACGAATGTAAGCCCAAGTCCTCAGAGAAGGTTATGGGTGCCATTTGCTGTATGGATGCCGGGATGGAAAGTCAAGCATTCTCTCATCAAAAATGGAATTGCAAGCGTTGTTATAAAGGAATGTCCTTGAGACAAGGAGGCCCATGCTAATCTACAGGGAGAGTTCAAAATGTGATACAGATTGGACATGTGTTTTCTGGTGATCAGAGATGGACAAAGTGCCTAGTGTTCATCTCGTGGCCAAACCCAGAGTTGATATACGGCATGAGCACACATCTCCTGAGGTCTGTTCTACACAAGACTGTCCAAAAAAGGGCCAAAGAACATTAATCAGAATAAAACAAACCCAGAAGTAACCAAATGGAGATGTGAGAGACACACATCACGGTCGTGTGTAAACAGATACCCTACCAAATTCATGAAGCTTAAACATGCTGTCATGTCATGACTTTCGCCATAATTTTACAAGCTACCCATTTGTTTTTTTTTGGTGAGAATATATGCTACAGCATTTGTACTTCTTTAAAGTTCATTAAAGCAATAAAAAAACTAACAACGTTTTACAAACAATTAATTGTCTTTAGCAAAAGGCTAATTAAAACAAATCAAATGTGTGGTAACTACAAATGTGTTTTTAGTCAGATCTCTGTGTGGTAAGCTTTGTAGCAGTCCAGTGATGAGCCTCACTCTGTTATAGGACAGGGTTTTTCAAACTGGTCCTTGGGACCCCCAAATGTCCACGTTTTTGCTCCCTCCCAGACTGTCTGTGTGGCAGAGAGGGAGAAAAAACATGGACCGGGCTGGGAAACAATGTTATAGCATATGCAGAACAATGAGAGAACAGTTACACAACTTTGTTTTAAAGTTAACTGCCAAAAATAATGTGTTCTTTTTTTATTCTAGGTAATATGAGAAACTTCTAAAAGCCTGCTATTCGCTGCTACATAACAAACTTACAATAAATTTAAGATTGCTTGTAAAAATAAATAAAATCAAGTTCAAATGAATAAAAGAGTGATCCGACAAGCAGGATGAAAATCATCAAACAAAACTAAACAGTGTTCCCCTATTAACTTTACCACTCACAATAAATATGCTGTTCATGTATAGAGTTTGTGTACTGTATGTACACAAGGATTGTGGAATATCAGGTCTGGATTTCTCACACCAGGACATCCACATGCTACACGTGATGGGAAAGTGCTAAGAGTTGCTCAGTAGGGGGCGACAGTACCAGTTCCACTTTGGTGTATGTACGGTACAGTACTTCGTAGAATGTTGAAATGCTTTTGGTCACATGGCTTAGTTGTATGATCTTGGTCCTAGCGACTTGCCGAGTGGCCTCACTCATCAGGCTCTGGCATGATGACATTGTTGCTCCGGCACAGCCTGTAGGGGATGGTAAGTGCAGCGCTAGAGAGGCCCACCAGGGGGCGTGGCAGGTCAGGGCCAGCACTCCAGGCATCTGTCTGCGTGTCGTAGACATGGACCCCGCTGAGGAAGCCCTCCGCTGTCCAGGAGAATCCACCCGTGATATAGATGCAGGAGTCCAGGGCAGCAGCTCCATGCTGGCTGTGGCCCACGGGAAGCGGGCTCACCTGGGTCCACTGGTCTGAATCGGGCCAGTACACCTCTGTCACTAGGAGGTCCGAATACGATCGGCCTGCTGCACCATCGGTCCTGCCTGTCACAACACCACCTTTACACACACAAAAAAAGACAAAAACAAATGAAAAATCCACTAATAGGTTTTTCCCACCCCCAGGAAATTCTGTGTTAACAAATCCATATTTCATTCAAATGCAAAATTCCTTGCTATTTTTGTTACTGCCTGAGTCCAAATGTAAAGCACAATCAATGTCATTTAAGGTAACATTTATCTACCCAGCCAAATGGGTTCAGTACTGCTTGTGACATCATCAAGAAGAGGATGTAACGAATAGCAACACTCAAGTAAAGACAAAACTCCCTTTGTCACAACAGAGTCCACAGAGACCGTTACCGATGACGTAGATCTTGTCCCCCACAGTGGTCATGCTGTGGAAACCTCGAGCATGACGAAGTGGCGACAGGTCAACCCATTTGTCATGCTGCGGATCATAACGGGAAAGTGCATCACAGAAGACTTCTCCTGAGGAGCCCCCTAGTGGTCAAATACATAAATACGTGATTCTGTCAAAGTGGGAATATTCCACAAGGCAGATTGTACTTTAAAGTACTAGTTTTTAATTCTTCAGCTCACTGCTAAGTGCTGCTACTTACAACCCAAGACCCCCAATTCCATTATACGGTCCATCAACAAAAACCAATAAGATCTATCAAAGGCTTGAGGCCTCTACATTTTAATTTCATACTTGGATCACTCCCCTCTTGCACTAACATCTCTTGGGTGCAACTTAGCATGCAGTCACAACAATTAAATGCCATGGTACATTTTTCCAGCAAAGATGGCTGGTCTTCTTGTTTCAACAGTGGGGCAAATTACCGCAGATGTACAGTCGGTCTTGGAGCACAGCGCCAGCGTGGCTGGAAAGTGGGCGGGGCAGGGAGCGGATGAGTGTCCATTTGTTCTCGCTGGGACTGTAGCACTCAGCTGAGAAGAGAAGGCCGCCTTCCCCCCGACCACCCACGGCATAGATCCTGTCACCCAGGGCGCTGCAGTGGAACCGTCTGCGACGGACCTGGGGGCACAGGGCTCATGGATTTGTTAAAAAGACAGTGACTGTACCTTTAACGGGCAGTGAGCTGAAGACAGTCCAGATTACCCAGAAGGTCACAGCAAATAAATTAGTCTGGTGTCAACTCCAGAGTGTGTTTTAGTTATATCTTACCTCACAAATGGTAAACAGAAAAAGTTAATAGTGACAACAAACCAAACCCACCCCGTAACACCACATTTCGGCACAGCTATGCATTATTGTCCCTGTGATTTATTTAGATTCCGAGCCCCCAGAGAGCCCCAGCATGGTGCAGGCAGTGCCTTACATTCATGTCGGCCAGCTCAGTCCATTTACCGAAGCGGGGGTCGAAACGCCACGCACACGCCATGGCCTCCTCCTCATGGTTGTCATTGAACCAGGAGTTCTGCCCCCCTCGGGACAGGAAAAGAGAAGTTTACACACTTATTTACTTATGTAACGCTACTATACAAAACAGCACATTTTTATATTTTAGTTCTGTGGACAACTTCCTCAAAACCATAATTTTAGGGAACTTTGTGATCAGCCTGCCTCCCCATGCAGAAGCTAACACCGTTGCCATAGGTGACTATACCCATAAATCAATTAATCGTAGTCCACTTTACTTCCTCATTACCTATTATGTACATAAAATCGTTGAGCACCACGCTGCAATGGTTATACATTCCTTTCAGACGGCAAATGGTCTCCCATTCGTTCGTACACTGTCCCGTCAAAACCTGCCAATTAAGAAACAGACCCATTCACGATCCAATACAAACTCGCGGTATAATATACTAGCAATCGCAGTGTTGACTGGATATGTTTCATGCGATATGCTTCACTGCCTTGCCATGATCTCCTCGCATTCCAGGCTTCCCGTGGTCTTCCCACAAGTGGCAAGGACCCCCTGTCGCGTCGATCGGATCCTGAACCACCTCTCAAACGTGCCGTCCAACTGAAATCTCAGGTCCTCCTTGCTTAGCATTTCCAGATAAGAGGCACCTTCGGGCACCGTCTCCTTCAAAATAGCGGCGGCACGGCACAGGTCGCGATCCGAGTCGTAGTCAACGTCCCACGGGAAAATGAGACCGAGCCGGACTTCTTTCACTAGTGCTTCTCTGTACGGGCCCCTGTTGCACAAATCGTGGTTCAGCCACTGCATGGCCAACTCCAGGATGTCGCTTTCCGTGACGCGAGGATCCACGTCGTCCCTCTTGAGGATGGACAGGAAAGAGTCTCCATCCATCTGCAGGAGAGGACCTTCTTGCGTCTCCAGAACCGCGGCCAGCTTTCGTGATGTAAACGATAGGCACTCGGACTTCAATAACTGCAAGTTGTACCTCTCGGACAGGGACAGGACTTCGAAAACGTTCTCGACATTCAGCGACTCCTCCATGATCTGGGAGCAGCAGTCGGTCAGTTGCGGTATATGAAGGTGAGTGGACGCTAGGAGAACGTCCTCGATACTTGCGAGGTCGGACTGCAGCTGAGAGGTATAAATAAAGTCCAATGCACATCTGAGCCCCGAAGCTGTTATCGCCTTCAGCTCCACCGTCTCCATGTTCTTTTCCTTCATATCAGTGGTGAACATGACTCTGAAATAAGGACTTGCGGCTGCCAGCACAGACCTGTGCGCTGAAAACGTTTGGCTTTCGGCGACGAGCTGAACGTCGCACAAGCACCCAGACTCCCTAAGCTCTTGTAAACCCTTCTGTAAGGATCTGGGGAAGTGTTCATTACGGAGAAGGTACCTCCTGCTTTCCATGTGAGAGGCCATGTTGTTCTTGTCGGAGTAGGCGTGGAAAGGGTCGTGAAGGACCACTCCTGCTTCTTTTGGGATCTGTAGTTTTTATTCTCGATTCCTTCAGCGACGCACGTAGTGCATGAGAGATGAATTTACATTACAGGCTTAGCGAGGTTTCTTGCGACTTCGGAGTTTTGGTCAGTAAGAAACGGGGGATATTACAATGGTAACTGAAGCTGCACACATAGCCAGCTCTGAGCAGATTTAAGTGTAGGCTTTCAGAATAAAACAGGCTTAGTTCCCGTCCTCTCACCAAAAACATAACATATATAAAATCACATTTTATTAAATAGTATGGATGGACTATGCCACAAGATTTTCTTTTCGAATAGTAATATCGAGGTTTTTAAAAGTCACAATATCAATTTCAAGGCCATCTAGGTTGCTGTTTGAATTTCCACCAGAAGAGGTCAGTACCGTATAGTCAAAATGTAAAATACAGTATCTGCTGGCTGAGCAACAGTTTTTCTGCGTCCTGGAGAGATGAAGCAGGTATACCGGGTCAGGGGCGTCGGCAAGGGCGAATCAGGGTGTCCAGATGCCACCCAAAACGTCAACTTTCATACCTAAATGAAATTACGTTTATTTTTGATTTGGCATATTTTATTTTTGGGAACCCCCGCCGTCCAATAAGGGTGGCGTCCCTCATTTCTTAAATTGGAAGTGGCAATCCTGACTAGATTTTAACACTGGACATTGGCATGGCCTTTGAGAAATTTAAGCAATGGTGCATTGTTTTCCTATGGCGCACCCAATTTAGGTGAGGTGAGTCTGTAAATGTTGTCAAATCAGAGTGAAAATAAGAAAGTATTTGAGTTTTTGAGTGAAAAAAAATAGCACAATAATACGTGGTGGCGTTACATTAATAATAACGAACGTAAAGAGCACGGACCGCGCAAGTTCACCAGTTATGTTCGCTTGTCTGTTTGCTTTTGAAAAAATCAGATATCGCCTTTCTGTTTTAAACACCACGAAAACAATTAAGTTTATCGACTTGCATTAAATTATTTGTATTATTACAATAATTAATTGTCATTTTATTCCTGATTGCTCATCACTGCACTCTTATTATTCGCATTCTTATTGATGCTCCAGTTTCCTGGGTAGCCTAAAAGCTTTGACAAAGAGGGTATACAAGTCAAACCGGGTTTGGGTCCTGGTATACCAGCCGTACCTCTCGGCCTAACTCCAGGGCCGATATTTATTCCCAGTTCAGTCCAGCCCAGGTCAGACATGAATACAAGATCGTTTTCCTGAGAGAGTCGCTTCAGACGTACAGGTTCTCTTGCCTAATAAAACACAAAGACCATAAGAAATAAGTAGATTGAGGGGATCTGATTAGATTTCCCCAGGGTGGTGTCTGATCCTGAGTGGAGTGACTCATGCGTTTAATCTACTCCACCCCGTTCATTATTTTCTCAGCCTTCAAATACGCCACACTGATAAAATCACAGACATACGGACACGGAGTTGCCCTGCAATCACCATGGCAACTGACATGGCCGTCAACGTGGAGCTCTAGGCGAGCGGAGCGCCTACAACTTACAACTGCAATACGTCCAACATAGAGCCTCTGACAAATAGTGGCCAAACAGCCCTTAATAATAAAATGATACGGCCAATTCCTTTTCCCAGCGCTTTCCAGACGCTGGACCGCACGGAGGACGAACATAAGACTCAACTAGAATTTATTTGGTCTTCAGTTGATTTTGGTCTATCATGAACATTTGTTTTAGAAATTTCAATTTACAACGGCCACTTCAACAGTATTATTTTTAAAGGTTTTATAAATTGCTGATGTTTCATGTCCCAATCCAAATCCATAGCAACGTGTTGAAACTGAAGCACATTACAGGACCTGGGGTAACTAAACTGGACACAGCGCTAGATATGCTCGTGATGATTTGTCATACATCTGTTGATAAATGTGAGTGATGTCACTTGACCATACGTCACTGAACGTTGCCTGAAATTTAATGGTATGTTTGAGTTCCCAATGATTTACTTACAGATACCTCATTAGACTTGATTCTGTCCCAGCACTGGTCCGATTATCAGGTGTAATTATTCTTAAACATTTATGATTAAAGTCCCGAAGAACAAATGCGTACCAAGTTAAGCGTAGCCAGCACTGAGTAATTTATTATACAAGGTACATCTTCTTTTAGACGGAACAGTCGGTATCAAACGAAGGAGCAGCCATCTGCCGTGCATTTCGCTATTACATTCATTAGCATTTAAATTCAATGTGATATGAGAATACAGGGAAGGAATACCGCGCTCCTGCAATTGCACATTTTCTCGAGGAAATTAGGGTTTGTGAAGTACGATTAAAATGGAAACCACATAACACGGAGAAAAGAACATTTCGCATTTTAATGCTTTCTTTTATTATGGACTTATAAAGAGCTTAAAACACGGCTGTTGGATTCAAAATTGGCCTGTTCTCATTTCTCGATTCGAGCGGTTCGAACTGCCAGACACGCTGAAATACAACTTTATTAATAACTCGCACATGCAAAAGTACCTCATAAACTTCATATTCGAGCTTCACTCTAGAGAGGAAAAAAGTATTCATCCAAAATGAAAATGGAAATTAAGCATGACATGAAGTGTTCTTTTTATCATAATCG
This sequence comes from Brevimyrus niger, assembly GCA_015164015.2. Taxonomy (NCBI): domain Eukaryota; kingdom Metazoa; phylum Chordata; class Actinopteri; order Osteoglossiformes; family Mormyridae; genus Brevimyrus; species Brevimyrus niger. Next base: position 49,523,944 of record JAABNY020000001.1, read on the forward strand.
GCATATAGGTGTGTTTACAAAAGAGAAGTAGCATTTTAATACCAAAAATGCAATCAATGACTTTTTATCAATGAGTTGTTAAAAAATAATCAAAAATAATGCGTTGTTGTATTAATAATAGAGTTATTCAGGGCTTATTGGGGGGGGGGGGTTACCCTATTACACAGAACATTTTTAATTTTTTTCCACGATTCGTGTAGTTCAGGTAGAAAAGCAGCGGGAAACAAGCGACAGGCGAGAACAGAAGCGTTTCCGGTCAGTCTTCCCCCTCACTTTCTCCTTTATGTTCGCATGCCTATGTACTACACCCAAGAAACTGACAGATATTTTTTTGTGACGGCGTGCACAATTATTGACAACAAAGAATAACGAATCTGCATAAGTTATCCAGGAGTGAATTTCCCAAAAGCGTAGCTGCTAACTACTACAAACTGAAAGGGTGCAGCTATGCAAGTTGCTAAATGGGAGATTTTGGGAAACGCACCACGGAATAAGAGCGAAGGAGAGGGGTAGGTTAATGTTCTTGTATTTTCAATTTGCTGCACCTAGAGACACCTGGGATCACCTGTCAGTAGAAAGGCTGTGTAGCCTATGTATAGTATGTGATACTACTGTATGAAAACCCACCAATTGAGATTTAGAATTATATTGATAAAAAAAAACTTTTTGTATCATAAATTCAAATAATGCCCAGTTTTATTTATTTTTAATAGCAAATGTGAGGGAATTCCTAAATACCGCAAAAACTATAAACATTCTAACCCCCCAGTTTTACAAGTCAGTTAATATGGCTTGTATTAAATACCATGCATGATTTGAGAAAAAAAATAAATAAAATTTTTGCAAAAATTATTTGAGTCAGAGCAAGCACGCAAAATAAGTCAGGACCGCTTTAAGTATAATTATTGGGTGCAGGTATGATGAAATTTAAGAAGAGTTTTTGGACTTTCCCATGCTTTCACGAGAAACTTGCAAAAATGGTTTTATTTAAGGTTTCGCAAAATATTGCTGGTCCCGTGAAAGCTGCTCAGGGCATGCCATCTACAACCCTGCTCCATTTTTAAATCCTTTTATGACGTCCAGATGGAGAACCGGCAACCTGCACTGACGGTTGGGGGACATCCCTCCAACAGACTCTTGGCAAATGCGCGAATGCTCCGAGAAGATTTCTCCTAACTTTTGAAGTTCAGGGTTTCCACCTTGTCTCCCGCTGTGACCACTCGCTATAGTAAGTGGACCGCACCTTTCCATCACCACGGCTCACCGCCTTGAGGTCCTCAGTGCAAACGATCGTCTGCAGAGGAAATGCCTAATGAGTACTGTGTTATAATCCTATAATCGCGAAGTTATGTTACTTAAGTGAACCGACTTTAAAATCATGACAAGTGAAATTAATTTAATTAGACACTGTAACTTTTGAGCATTTTGTTGAATAAAAGAAATGTTCTAAACGAAAGAATTGGATATTTATTAAAGGGCTACATTTATAGCCATAGTCCTTGCTTTAAGTCCAACGACATCGCACTACACACAACAACGAGCCACTCCAGGCAACTATGAACTAGGTAAACTAGTACGAACCCGTACAGTGTATGTAGTACCTGGAAGATCGTGTTGGCGTACCCTCAAGTTATAAAAATCAACACTAGATGGCAGCATTATAGTATAAAAATACATATCTTGTGGTTGTCCTGTTGAAACAAAGCGGGCTTTACGTAGGAACTTCAGATTAACAAATGTATCCAAATATCATAACTAATAATACATGATTTGCAATTAGACAATTAACAACAACAATAAATCTAAAATAGCTTTGATATGCACTGATATCGTCGTGATTTGTAAACTATGGTAAAATAAATTTCACATTTCACAATTACGTTTCACTGCCATCTGTCTGTCTTCCCACTGTAAATCCTATGCTTGATCACAGAGCGTATTCCAGGCCGCGTATAGCAGGCAGCAGGGGACACCCTGGACTAAATGAAATAAACCTATTCATCATTCAGTCAGTATTAAATTGTCTAAGAAATTCAATATGAATATTTGTATGCGTGTGTGTATTTATCAAGTTAAACTTTATATGTAAAGAGCGACACGTTATACGAAAATTAGGCCTAATTTACCTTATTACACAGATGAATTTCAGTGTTATCGGGATTCAGTTTAATTTTGAGGCTGTCACACGAATCTGAATTCAAAGTATTTCTGCATCGCTGGCTCTCGCTGTTTTGGGGATTACAGCCCTAGTATCATTTTATCAGAAGCAACTTCATAAAGTAGATCTTTCTGTAACATACAATCAGCTGTTTTAATCTGTCGGTTACAGTTGTACGCCTATTTATTACCACATACAATTAAGTTGAAAATTTTCAGGTGCGATAAGAATGTTTTTTGTTTGTTTCTCTAATATGAAGATATTCCAACACGAATTATATGAGCCACTATTCATTTGTTGCATGAAAACAGCAAACACATTTATTCTGTCAAACAAATAAATAAACGAACAAATAAACAAATACAAAACTTAAAATCTTTGTACTTTAAACCTCGGCATAGAAAAATATACATTTGGATATTGCGAATTCATGTTTAGTACAATATAAAGAGTGTAAATTTGTCAAGGTCACAAATACAAGAAAGTTAAATGTAAATTAGGCTCATTTGTGTTTTTATCTACACTTCGGGTAGAGAGATTAAGTCACATATACAATAATATTACCGGCATGAGGTCTTGAATTTTGACAATTTCCATTTGCAGTTTACTTAGAGAAGCTCTATCAGATACCATAAAGCCCTCGGTCTTTAGTAATCTGATGGTGGCGATTACAGTTTCATAAAAGCCTCCGAGCCTAAGATGTCAATCTTTTTGTTATTTTGTCTGTGATGGCGAGCAGTTGTGAAATCTTGAAGCATACTTCGTTTTGGCCGAAACCCCGAAAGCGCATGGGTTTTATTAACCGTCATTTTCGTCGTGCCGTATCATTATTAGCGGGGAAACCGGGCTGCGGCAGAAACCATTTGGGTTACTTTTTATCCATGGTGGTATCTTTAGCACACGATGTTATTTGCGCTTGTTCTTGGACCATTAAGGCATTGCGTCGAGGCATCCGGACTGGCTCACCATGCCCCTTCCGTCACTGAAGAATTGAGAAGACTAGATCATTTATAGGTACTGTCTTATGTGATGCAAGCCTCAGTAACAGTATTACGAGCATCTGCGTGTGACACAATACAAATTTTTATGTTTGACCATTTTCACAAGTTTGTAAAATAGACGTACATTTGTATCACGTTACATTCATTGTTTACGGGCACATCTGGTTTCGTCAAAAGTGTTTGATGGCGCAGTTAGAAATCAGTCATAGATATAGTGGGCCACGCTGCCTTCTCAGGTAACCGTGATATGTTGATGTATTATTTTAAAATATATATGAAATAAAATACATTTCAGAATCGCAGCTGTATTTAAGTTTTACAAAAAGACATTTTTTTAGATTTACTGCATTTCAACCATGTTGATAGGCCTATCTATATATTTAACATCATAGTTGTTGCTGTTGTGGATTCTAAGATTCCAAGTTAATATGGGGGATAAAGCCATTCTGTCGAATGTAACGTTGCTGTGGTAATGAGAAACTATTGCACTGAAGGGTTAACATTTGCAATCTACCACTGAAGGTGACCAGAAAACATAAATGGTAAACAACAAATTTGTATTTAAAATTAAATGAATCCATGAATTGTTATAAAATTCAATTTCTGGTGTTTCTTTTGAAGAGTTTGGTTCCTTATTAGTTTTATACCTTTCTTTCAGACTGCTCTGTAAGCCTTGGAGTAAAACACCAGTGTAAGCTTCTCTTTTCTTTACTTTTTTTTTTTAAAAAAAGAACAATAAATCAGTCACTGTCTGACAAGCTGTCAAAGACCTTTCCACCTCTGGACCACCCAGTCCGAGGGCCAGCCGTCAGCTAACGCTCCTTTTTTCCTCAAAATGCATTATTTATTATTTATTGGCCTACTGATTCTCAAAATTTAACTGGAAACTCAAGACAGCTTCACAATGTTATGATCTGTCATTCAAGCACAAGACTAAAGTCCACGTCTGTAAGGTTATGCTCAGATATGCCATTGTAAGACATATTAATTTACCTTTAAACCAAAAAAAAGAACCAAATATGTTATTTTAGATCTAATCACCTCCTTGAACAAATGTGCCAATAAGTTTGTGTTATTCAGAAGGGTCAGTCTCCTGTTTGTTGGTAGTTTACTTGGTATACAGTGAACTTCTGCCTTCTCCTAGAATACGATTCCATATGTAAATGTAGGCTACATAACCTTTGTAGATAATTTTCGAGTATCTTCTGGACAAAGTGGACGTCGTCCCCCTGGTGCATGAACTCCATCTGCGCACATGTCTGCCGTAATAAGCTTGCTCCCAAAAGCCCATGCGTCCGTCATCGCATGGCTTTGACACAGTGGGTAGGGGGAGGAAGCGGCTAGTTTGGTGGTTCTTGGGGGGGGGGGGGGGGTTTGGGGCCCTTCGGGCGGCCCAGCGCAAAGGGGGTGGGGTCCGACTGCTTCCCATTATCGTTTAATTAAGTTAAAACGTCTCTATGCGCCGGGGGGGGCTC
>JAABNY020000001.1:49588196-49601634 GCA_015164015.2 Brevimyrus niger
TAAGTTACAAATAAATAAGATAGTATGTTTCATGTACCTTTGAGGGGCGAGGTATTTAATCAGAAGTCAGTTAAAACTATGTGTAATTGATTACTGTGTTGTCATTATTACATTGTGTAATAATTCCGTCGTTTCCGGTATAGGCTCGGGACCCAGACTATCCTGAATATAAGAAGATGAATGAATGAATAAATAAGTAAATGAATGAATCCCACTTTCAAGTGTCTACATCATTGTTTCTGTCCCATTAACATGGGCGCTCATTGGATTTGACCCTTAGGGGGTTACCCCCATAAAAAATTAGGGACGAAATCGCTAAATGGATTTAGAATATTTTTTCGGGACGGGGGGGGTTGACACAAACAATAAAGTGATTGAAGCCCCGTTAATTAGGGAATAGAATCGCCCGTGCCTAATTGTATTTAAGGCAAACTAGTTGTACACTATAACAGAAATTATTTTAATTTCATTTTAATTTTGGCTTGGACAAACGTTGTACAGATTATGTGCTACCGTTTGAAGTTTTTGTGATTAGTTCTTCAATGTCCTTAACCGATATTTGCAATATAATATTTAAACCATGTATCAACTTAAACAAATCTAAACATCTTTCTTACTGGACATACATATTAGATAGTACAGTTAAATAGTTACAGTTAAAATTAAAAATAGGCTAGAAATATATCATTTTAGAAATACGCATTTTGAAATATCAAGCATTGAGTACGAAACATAGTTACCAACGGTTTCCACACACTTTTTAAAATGGGCAGTAAAATAGACATATAAAGCAAAATCAAATGTGACTTGATTGATAAATTTCGTTTCAAGCCAAAATATTTTGATGATACTTAGAATCAGAATACTTTTACTATCCCGGAGGAAACTGCTTACACTACGGTGGTTGGGAGATGGAAGCGAAAGCTTGCAGGTGTATTACATGATCGTTTAGTAAAACGACGTGCGCAGAAAGTGTGCAGTTTTCGTAACATTTTACCGTTTACAACTTCATAGAGTACAGTAAAACCTAATTTGGGGTAAGAAGATCGGCACCTAATTGACAGCATGACGGACTCGAAATATTTGAAGACTGTAATATTTAAAAAATGGTTTGAATTTCACTACTGCGAACTCACGTTATTGCGGAAAGAGCATATTCATGACCAAATATGTAGCTGAACAGTGAACATTTATTCTGGCATGAATATTTCACAAAATCCATTATTTACAAATATTTGTATGATGACATTGTCGATGCAATTTAAAAAAATGTTTTTAAAAGTTTGCAAGATTTTAGAACAGTGATTCAGTTTGATTGTCGGTTTATGTTGAAATTGCATAATTGCATTTAAGGCAAGATTTTGTATATGACTAATTAGGCAATAACAAGTGATTATACATTATATCTTTTCGTACGCTCAACACATGCTTTGTATTTCAAGCCATTAGGTATCTCGGCGCCGGCAAATAAATCCGTCCAGTGATATAATATTTACTAACAGAAAGTGCTTAGAATACCTTGCGAACGACAAGTAAGCCTACACAGAACAATTCAGGCCAAAAAAGGAAATTTAACGCATTTAGCTGTATGTTAAATAAATAAATAAAATTGACACATATAATTTATATCGTAAACATTGGTTATCAAAAGCAGAAAGAAATATTTTAATGGGTATATTGGGAAAATAAAGGTACAGAACGAACCCGATAAGTAATGTATAATGTGAGCGTTGTACGTGCCAATATCACTACAGTGAAAAGTCAGAACGATTATCGCTTCTTATAGGATTAAAAGAAGCAGTGAAAAATATTACATTTATCTTTTTAACACCGTCTCAGTTTAATCCGCGCCTAACAATGATGAAACATTTAGTTTAATCTGTCCCATAGGACAGTAAATTTGAGGTCGGAGGCAGGCACGATAAAGGCGTAATACTGCTGTCTATTGAAAACCTTAAGGTGAAAATCAAGGCAATTGGTCACATGTCAAAGCCCTCACTAGTGTGACGTCAGGTCTGCCAAGTTATAGGACTGGATACAGCAAAATCTTCATGTAGTCCTCAGAAAAATTTTCATGTAGTTTTCATATTTAAAATCACTATGCTTCGAGCAAGTTTGTTGTCTGTATAGATACGAGCGCCCTGAGAAAACATCGATGTTATCACAAAAAACGGAGAAGACATTACATTTTTAAGTTGGCAGACATTTAATGTATGGCAGATCGAAGAGCTTACATTTTAAATTCTAAACTTTTCCCGAATGGTTGAATCTCAACAACGTTGAAATTTAATATTGCTCTTCATAACGGTGCACCAAGACCTGTGTAATTTGTATCATTAAAACCAAAACAATAGAAAAATGGATGTTCGAAACTGATTTCTACAAATTAATATTTTTAATTTCTAGTAAGCATCACGTGCAACGTAAATACAAGAATAAATTGGCCCACAACTGAATAATTTATGATGATCTATCAGTCTTTCTCCAAATTAAGAACCGATCAGCGAAGAATACAAATCCGGCTCTGTGTGTGTAAGAATTTCTATGGCTAGAAAAAGAAAGCTAAGGGGCGAATACTTCAGGGCCTAAGCTACCACAACCGCGCCGGTAAATACTGTACGTTTCTCCTTGTTACCTTTGTCCTGCCTTTCCCAGCTGATAGACTGATAGACTTCTATATAAATAGCTGGTATCACTGGATGAATTATGTTTAAAAACGTAATCTTGGATTGTTTTCTGCTCTTTCGTGTCGACTGCATCATCTTCTTTACCACATGTTCCAAATGCCTGGGTTTACGGGCCCCAACTGTTTTTTTCCAACTGATTTAAAACAGCGGAAATTTAGAGTGGCAGAAGTTACAGTTCCTTGAGGCAAATTTCTCTGTATGAGAAGAGAAACCCAAATAACGTGTTCGGTGACATTACTGCTCAGGAGTTCCGTGAATTAGCCTCATGAGCTGTTATAGTGCCACCATGTGGTCAGCCTGTGTGTCACATCCGCAGTCAGTTATTGGCAACTGGCAAAGAAACAGAGCTATATCGGACAATTGACTTGCACACAGGAATGTAGGACCCAGTGGGGACGGGGCGTGTTGACTTCATTCACCCGCCCCCGCCCCCCCCCCCCCTCAAAAAAAAAAATCAGACCCTTGCATTTAAGTAATGAAGGTGTGTCTCTCCTCTCCCCCAAAGAACAAAGTCTCTGCCGCGCCCTTGCTAGAACATGACAACATGACTGTGTCATTATAAAGGCATGATACCCATTATACCCAAGACAGTTATAGCCTACTTCCGGCTGAAAAGGATGAATTAAAAATAAAACTTTCATCTTGGCAGAAAGAAACAATGAGGTTCCAGTCCCTAAGGTGCACGTAAATAATATCCAGCCATTTTCAGTAACCACTTGTCCTTTGGGGGCCCAGAGCCTATCACGCAAGCTACGGACTAATGGCAGGGAACAATCCAGGATAGGGCGCCCGCCCATCGCAGAGCACACTCATTCGCTCACACATGAACACCTATGGGCAATTTCGTAACTCCAGTAACATATTCACTCCACACACGGAACCTTGGCGAAGATTTATCGTGGGTCCCAGAGGTGTCAGGCGATAGTGTTAACCATCGTACCGCCCCAGTATGTAAACAATAGATTTGTGTTATTAAATAACGCCACTAACTATAATAATAATAATAATAATAATTATTATTATTATTATTATTATTATTATTATAATTATTATTATTATCATCATCATCATTTAACCTAATAACAACACCAACAACAACAACAACAACAATAATAATAATAATAATAATAATAATAATAATAATAACATTATTATTACACAATTACATTATTATTATTATTATGTATTCCGCGCGCAGGTCCGCAAATCGAAAGCGCACGCGGAGAAGTGAAGTGTAAGCTAAACTTTAACCCCAACAGAACATTGCGCGCTACGGGATGCGACGGTCATGAATCACGCGCGTGGTGACATCGCTGCATGAGCTCCATTACGCGATACTCTTCCGCTAACGAGGATATCAGATGCAGATTCACTGTCACGATGCACCCCCGTGTTTATAAGCCCTCTCACACCAAAGAGTGCAGGTTAAATTCTGACTTAATATCTTAGTGGAGTCGTGTAAAGTTATTGAAGAATATCGTGGAAAAAACAAAAATGCTCATTTTTGAGGTTATTTCGTGCTTTTCAGTGACACTAACAGTCAGCCAGCTGGACAACCGTGTACGCTTTTATGTTTCCGTCATAATGAAACACAAACTGCCCCATTGGGAGGGTCAGAATTGAATGAACAGACACGAATACATTTGCTCTGGAAATAGTAGAAGACATAATTAAACCTACAAGCAACGCATGAATTACTCATATATTACATCAACATTTTAATAGGCTGTAAATTTTTACACCGTAACCCTCTTCTAGATCACCGGTACAGAAGATGAATAGATGTAAAATGTTAAAATAATAATGAACACATCAAATGGATTACTACCAGATTTAAGATATTATTATTATTATTATTATTATTATTATTATTATTATTATTATTAATAATAATAATAATAATAATAATCTTAGAAAAGGCTTAATCAGTTTTAAGGTATTATGTAGTGTGTTCAGAATATTGTCCCATTTTACTCCGATCTGGTACAAACATTTCAAGAAAAAGCCTTCCCACTCTGGCTAATATTTCAGCTGGATGTAACATAATCAGAATAAAATTAAATGGTAACCTTTATATCTTTACCATCCATAAGATTCCTGATCAGACTGTGCTGTAACCTTTCCCTTAGGTACAGTTGATTTCATGGTGTTTTCCTTGGGTGTGACTTTTATTTTGACACGTGGCATGGAGTTCAGCAGGAGATCCCCCAACATTGCCAGCATAATGTGGCATAAATATTAAGGCAAAAAAAATGCTTTGGCCCAGTTGTTAAAAGGCTGTGGACCTCTGCCTCATCCTTCATAACACCTCCAGACTGGTGCCGTCTCACTGCTGGCTTCAAACATCCAGAGCAGGAATTTGGAGGTGAAACGCAGCGGTCAGTCCCAGTTAGCACGAGGCGTGCTGCCCAAAGAAACCTCTGTCCACATCTCTCTCCCTCTAGCCCTGTCCCTGCCTCGTATTTTACCCTGACAGATATAAACATGTTCTATTGCAGTACAGAGAACATTAATATTTTTGCCATTTAGCAGTACCATATGGCATTAATATGGATGAAATCGCTGGCAACGAGAACCGATATGAAAGCTGACTTGAGCTTGCATGTGTTCAGCACTTGAATTGCATGTCTCTGCATTCATGTTTTTTTCCAGCTGAAAATTACTAACTTCGTATTTCCTGTGTGTCCCTATGATTAAAGGCTACCAGCTTTCAGTTTTCAAGTATGTTTAATTGTGCGACAAAAAAACATTTTAAAGAACTGTGTAACAAAACCCCAAGTCAAAACACTCTGGTTATCTTCAGATTACCACAGGTGTACCACCAAAATATCTACCATTTGCATACTTTTTATATATTGTTATTCCTATATCAATTGGTCTTTTGGCATTTATTTTAATCCTGTAACAGAAATGGTTCTCTGTTTCTGAAATTCCTTAACCACCAATGCTACCTGCTGTGATTAGACCTCTGCATCACATAAAATAAAAACACATGCCTTCTGTTTATAGCAAAGTGCAGGATACAAGATGGCAGCTACCTATGCTATTTTCTGCTTGTCTACAATCCACCTCTGTAACTCTAAAGAGCCAGAAAGGCCTGCAGCTCTTTATGGCCACTTTCCATCACAGCAAACACGCATACCTTGTTAATTCGGCCCTCGTTCCAAACACCTCAAAGCCCTTAAGGCCCAGTGCTGCTACAGCGCCCCCTGCTGCTCTCTCTGACTTCCAGAGCAAACAAGACGGGATTGTTTCTGTGAGGCACTGGCAGGAAACCTGTTTTACCACCCCTCTGCCCTTAGCAGTTTGATTTTCCGGGTTTGATTCATAAAAGTTTAATTAAACTGAGAAAGAACAGAGAGAAACAAGTACTAAAAAAAGGAAAATGTCAGGAAAATGTCAGGAAAGCATGTGCCAGTGACTCAGGCAAGCGGAGGGTTTGCGGGGTGCGTGACGGACTGGGAAACATGAAATGTTCGGCTCGATCTTTTGCTGACGGCTGAGACGGGCCAGATTAATGAGGTTTCTGTGTGCTTCACACCACATTGGGTACGGGGTGGGAACAAAAACACGTCAAGCCAGGCCAAGGCCTGGGGCCTGCAAACACACACACACACACGCACATGCACACACACACACGTGCACATGCATACACACACCCACACACACATGCAGACATACGCGCGCACACACACACAAAAACACACACACACGCACACACACAAACACACATGCGCGCACACACACGCACACATGTTGACGTGCCTATCTAGTCCCAATCACGACATCTTTAACCCCTGCCCAGCTAAACCTACAAAACATCCCCAAAACTAAGGAAGTTTCAGTTTTTACCTTTACTTTGGGGATATTTTAGTGATCTACGCAAGCCTGACCCACATACACACCATAGGATCCCACATCAATGATGAAGGAGACCAGGGGAACTTCCTCTCCAGCCGTAAGGTGGGAAAGGTCTCCAAACACAGTGGAGACAGAGCAAGCAACCTGACCCCCATCTGCCTTAGGAAGAGACAAGGCCGGAGAAAGGAATTTGTTAAACATAGATTGCATCTCTTTTCACATCCATCGATATCTAATAACAACAACAACCGAAACATCAGCATCTAACCTCACGATTTTTTTACTGAATCATCCGTTGCCACCATCCCAGTAATTAAATACCGGAGCCTCATTGTGATGCTGACAAGCACAAATGTTAGAGGAAATATGAGATGCTAAGCATAACCAGCATTCAGAGCTGCTTGGTAAAGAGCGCTAACGAGGAAAATGTAAGCAGTTTTCTTAAACTGAGAAGAAACCAAAGCCTAAGGACGTATTACTCTTGTAAGTAGCAGGGTAGTAGAGATGACTGTTGCGGACAAAAGTAAAATACCCAGAGTTTGTCATTAATACACAATGAGCGCGGTGCTCAGAGGCTCCCCTGCCAAAAGCAGTGCTTGCTGTAATGACTCCTGTCATTTTCTCTTGTGCTGAAAATGCTGCCCAGAAGCCGGCAACCAGATACGTGGCGAGTTTTCTTTCTTTTTTTTTTTTTTTTTTAAACAAAGAAACTACGTTCAAACATCACAGTCACATATGATTTCATCTGGCTTTCCAATGGTTGCAGTTTGCTGGACTCGTGACAAGTACTCAAATTTGTAATATATATAAATACAAAACCTTTATGTGTATAATTTGAAGCACAATGGGCTGATTGATTATTTATTATTCTTGTCAAACCCAGTGGTGTTGTGATGGTGTCTTTCTTCCAAGATGGAGACAGAATGGACTCCCACCAGCAGTCCTGGATCTCAGAATCTCTGCCTACCCATCACCAGGAGAAGCACCACTTTTGGGTAAAGAGCTTGGATTTCGGACACATAAACAAAGTATAAATGACATAATTGTTTTCTGTCTAAAAATTTACTTTGCTTAACAGAAGAGCACCTAGGGGTTGTTGAATAGCAAAATGTGGATATGATGTGACCCAAAACAGCCTGTGGAAAATGTATAATTTGTGGAAAATGCTAGCCTGTGGGCTAGCATACCATCCTTGCAATCCAAAGGTCGATGGTTTGAATCCTGGTGTCAATAGGGTCATTTCATTGTTGCCCCTGAATAAGACATTTAACCCCCTATTTTCCCAATAAATATACATCCCTTTGCTAAATAGCTAAAAATATAAATATGTGAACATGAAAACAGAAGCTAGCTCTGCCTCACAGGCGACACACTGCGTCTGAGTCACGGCTTCCACTAATAGCTGGCACCCAGTGGGAATCTGTAAATAAACATCCAAGACTTACTTCCTGTCACAATGACTGCGTGCGGCTCCTACCAAAAACCCTAGACGCTCCCAAACTGAGCTCTGAGGACCACAAGCACAAAGACCACGAAATGGCCAAATAGAGCGATTATTATGCAGCCTCTCGGTCATGTGACCACGGACTGGTACGAAATACAAACAAAGGCCGTGTTTTAATTAACTGTCAGGTTTAAGTCACTTATGAGAAACCGTGCCCCTCTGACAAACATCACACCTCGGGTCATTGTGCGGCTGCATGAGCGCCAGCTGGCCACTACCTGCTCCGGACGAGGTGAGAACCCGCAGGAAACCGGCACCTCGCCCCTGCATGTTATTCTGGCTGCGGTTAAATGGCCAGGCCAGGCGGCAGGCTTCCTCTAATGATACGCAGCAGGGCCGGTGAAGTTATTATGGAGTCCAAGACCCAGCCCAGTGTCGCGGCTCGCAGCTCATACATCACGCAGCTGGGGAGACGAGGGGGGGCTGCGTAATTACACAGGAGTCCAAGAGAAACCAATAATTTGAGCTCTTGTTGTACCTAAATCCAGCAGCGATTGCGATACACGTCTAGGGACCTTTGTGTTCTGCTGGTTGAGCAGCCGGGTTCCAGTGATCTCAGCGTGGTCCAGTGCCGTGCAGAAAAGTCTGGAATGGGTAGAGATGGAGAAGACTAACAGATCAAATTTAACATCTTTCAAGTCGTCTTTTGTATTTTTTTTATAATATAAATGTGTGAAAAGCATTGGCTGTTTCATATATTTGTCTATATACTTCAGTATTTCTTCAGTATACAATGGGGAAATTGATAGTTTTTATATATAATATTTAGATGGATGTCACAGCTGTTTAACTAGATATGCTATTAGCTATCTATTCAAAAGTGTGCATGTCAAATTCCATTTATATTGTGGCTTAAAATGCAATGTATCCATGTTATAATGTACAGCAATGAAATTTAGAAATAACAGTATTGTGCTCTTCTCATTGATGCATTCTGCACAAGTGTGTTAACTGGTGTTAAGTTTCGTGAAAACGAACAAGCAATGCAGAAGATACATGTATACATGTATATTTGATCTACAGTAGTGGGGATAGATAAGTGGTCCCAGCACAGAGCCTTGAGGAACTTCTTTTGAGAGGCGACACAGTAATGAGAAGGACTACGTTCATGTTACTTATGATTAAACGCTATAAAGCATATGGTCAACAAAGCATATCTGAGGCCAGACAGAAGAACCTGGAAGCCAATCATGTCAACAGGAGCACAGATATGCATCAGTTCTGTACAGTTGTTGCCTCTGGTGCTGATCTATAGACGCAAAGAGGGGCTGTGCCTGTCATATTACATAACAGTCAATGAATCGCCCAGCAGCAGGCAGGCGATACGGAAGAATGATGGTGGCTTAAGGAGACAATAGGTGCTACTAAACCAAGGTGTGGCAAATCTAGATGTTCACAGGGTTCTTCTGAGAAACCATCATTGTGTCTTCTGCAGTGAGAGAGTGGGAGAAAACAAAGAACTGTGCACACAAGGCAAATGCAGAGGGTCTCAGGAATCACTGCTCAGATATATGATTCACAGGAGTACTCTAGCTCCTAATGAAGAGTAAGCAGCAAGTGAAAAGAGGGAGATCAGCTGAGGAGATCAGATACATGGAGTGGATTGAATAACAGCCCAGATGTGCGGTTTTCTGACTTTCTGCCTTCCCATGAGAGGGAGGAATTGTGGGCACGCAGAGTAGAGAGACATCTCTGTCTTGCTGATTACAGCCTTGAAACTAGTGATGTTGCTTTGTTTTAGAGCTAATTACAGCAAAGGCTCAATGCCATTTGGCAGAACTTAACTAAATTTAACTTTCACTCATTTTTGAAGGATAAAGTAAAATATCCATGTACTGCTTACGAGAGGCATCCCAAAGGCTTTTGAAAGGCATCCTCATTTTTCATTAACATGCACTGCTCTTTATGTCACCGCTTCATCCGGAATGTTCTCAAAGCCGTCCCAGGCACTGTACCGCCCTCAGTGCATGGACTACATGATTACACAGTGAGTGCTGGGGATTTTATTTAGCAGCGCTCTAAGGGCACACAGTCTCAATGCATTCTGGGAGTCCAGTCTCCAATTCCACCCCCCCATCACCAACATCTGCTCCGGATTTCTCCTTTCCTGCATCTGGTTGTGTTTCATTTTCATTATTTTATCCTGGGGGTGTTGTGGCCCTAACACCTAAGCTTCTCCTGCGAATCCCTCACATTTTTGCATGACGTTTGGTCGTACTGATCTGCAGGTTGGCCTCCTCCTCTTTGTAGGATCCTCGAACCCCAAGCTCCTTGCTGCCCATCCCCCATGCTTTGTTTTCCTGTTTCCTGTGTACTCTGTGAATTCTATGCCCTTATATTTGCCTGTCTCACCCTCCCTTCAGTGATGGCTTCCTCTGTAAACGGCTCCTTGTGTTCTCATTCTAGTCACCCCGTTCTATGCCTGCTTCTGTCTACTCCACTATTCATCTGTGTCAGTCAAAGTCGCCACCTGGGGTCATACTGACTGTCAATAACAGTGCCCTCTACTGGTGATTTATTTCAGCTCCAACATACACAGTACATCTATTCATCTATCTTCCAACCACCAACTTGGGATCGGGGAGGGCTTGGAGCCTATTCTAGGCAGCACACGGTATGAGAGTGGATATGAGATTCAAACCCCTGCCCTGGAGGTATAAAGTAATAGCATTATCCACTGTCCCACCCCCCACACAGTTACATTATACTGCAATATATACAATTGGAATACATATTATTTGCTTAAGTCTTAATGAGTAGGGTAGTGTTTAACTAACACTGCGGCGTGAAAACCGTGCACACTCACGGTACCCCTTCGCTCCGCACTGGTGTAAGTGTCAGGGAGCTGAGAGTGAGTCAGATGAGGGAACCTCTAGAAAATTATTACTCAGTTATTATTCATTACTCACACAGAAGTAGGGCAAGCGTGTTCCACCTTCAGCTCCTGTAACCAGGATTGGTGGCAGGAACCACAGAATCCTCAATGCCTGTTACACTTTGTCCAACTGTCGTCTTGAACATAATAGAGAGAGAGGACTCTGTGCACTTAGCATCTGTAGTTTCCCTAGTTTCCAGAGTACAGTGTCAACCCGAGGATGAGACTTCAGGCTGAAGTCTTGGTGGATAACGCAGCACCAACACTCTGAATTGACTCATCTGTCAGTGTTGTGCCTGTTGGCACTTTTCCACTGTCTTTCAGGAACTGACCCGTACCACAAAGAGGCACCAGTTACAGCACGGTTCTAGCTTGCATCGATTTTCCACTGCAGAAGGGTCGGCTTGGTCAAGGCGTTACCGGCTTTGGAGAGCCACAGTGACGTAAAACTGCAGAGATGCTTATTTATGTTTCACAAGGGGTACATCATAATTTATTATGTGTTAATTTCTATTAGCATGTTTGTGAGAATCCCTGTGTTCCATTCTTCAGCAGTACTACTTTTTAGTACTAGGACGTTGGAAATTTTGCAGTTCCAAGTTACTTGGAATGCATCAATACACCACGATGTGCTCTACTAATAATGAATAATATATAGAATGTGGCCTTTTTTCCCTTCAGATAATCCATGTATATCAAAGCAGAACACCGGTTTCCCCATGCATTTTGACCAATCAGATGGTGATGACACAATCAGCTCATTTTAGTCATACTTTTGGCCCTTCTAGTAAGCAGGATCATGTCAATGCGGTTACAGCTTGCATAATTTAAAGTGCCAAACCTTCTCTTTGTGGTACAACTCAGGTACAGCTCAGTTTTTCAATACAGTACAAAAGTGCCATATTTCATATAGCTCTGAAGTGTGGCCCTCTACCTGCTGTGAACTGTGGGATAACATTAGAAGACAAACTGTTAACTGAATGTTGAAAAGCTTGTTGTCCATTCACAGTAATTGATTTCAGGAGACATCTGATGAATTCGTTAGAAGATTCATTGTTGCTAACAGCTGCAGGTGGGCTGGGAAATGTAATGATTGCATTTGTATTTCCAGTGACTCATATATTATTTAATTGAGGTGATGTTACCAAAAAACAACTGACATTTGGATGTGTATCAAATTTTGTCTCTCATCTTGCTTTAAAAGGTCCAGTGGTTTATCACTGCGTATGCTAGGAGAAACATTCCCAGGCCCCCGGCGAGAGCCCGTTTATGAGGAAGAGGAGCAGGATCAGAAGAGTAGAGAGGGAGGAGCACTGGCTTTGAATTACATTTGACTAATCTCACTAGTGTGGCAGGGAAACAGCTCTCAGTGGTAAGGATGTGATCAAGGCAGATAAACTCAACACGTGATGGCAGGAGGAGGGACGGCCGCGGAGCAGCGTGAGGGGCCAGGGACAGTGGGGCCCTAATTTCCCGTTTTCAGGAACAAGGGCATGGAAATGAACAGTGTCTTTCTGTAGTTAATGAAAAACAGTGACCGTGTGCAGCCTATCGAAGACTGATTAAGGGTTGAAAAATGAAACCTGTTTTAATTTGACCACACAAGGAACGAAGCATTAGTCCCACTGACACTATTAATTCAATATCATTTCAGAAAATGGAGACCGTCTTCTCTGATTGGGCTGAACCCTCTCGCTCGTTTTCTGAGCGAGCCGTGATTACACTGACCTCAGTTTGGTCATACCTTCCAATACCCATCTGAAAGCCATTCCACTTTGATTCATACATTCTTGGCTTTCTTCAGTCTATTCCCCTATGGTGTCCTGGCTGAACTGTCACATGTGGGGAGCACAGAGCTGACTGAAAAAGATCAAGGTTCAAAGATTTATTATTATGTGCACAGAGTACAATGTTCTAAATGCAAAGAAGTTCTCCCTTTTGTACCCTACTGAACAACAATTTTAAGCTCAAAATAAAAACAATGAGTACATTTAAAATACCGGATAGAGAGTGAAAATGACTTCTGCCTCAAGATATCTCCTAAGATGAAGCCTGAGCAGAGTTCTTGGGTTAAGATTACATTTTTTCTTGGGATGCCTCTTTTGGCAGAGGTGTGATATAGATCAGTGGTAAAGACACACAGGAGGAGAGTGAAACGGAGACAGTAACACCTACAGAATGAATTTACTTTGGGCGGACCTCATTTCTCTAATAATTAAATCATTTATTATTTTTGACACCAATATCTTTACGATGGGGGGTAGCTACACCCCCCTCCCCTACAGACCCAAAAACATTGACTGATTAGAGGAGCTTGACCGGAATTAACAAGCAAACCCCTAGGACTTGTTTTTCTTGGTGGATGGAGCTCTCATGTATGTGCGAATGTGTTTTTTTTCCCCTTATGGGAAAATTTCATGGTCCCCATAAGGGCAAATTCTATTTTATAAAAATCTGTGACTGCTATGAAAAAACTAAAAATGCAAAAACTCTTGTATTTCATTAGGTTAC
>JAABNY020000001.1:49601734-49641337 GCA_015164015.2 Brevimyrus niger
ATAGTTAGCATTAGCATTTCTCCCATTGAAATTAATGAGCGGTCCCCATAAGGATATGTTTACCCTACATGTGCGTGTGTGTGTGTGTGTGCGTGTGTGTATGTGTGTGTGTGGCTATCTTGGTTTGCAAAAGGATTCTGTGTCACAGTTTGATTCATTTATCAGTTTGAGCCAGAACACTGGCCGACTGGCTGAGATGTTTGTTCTGACTCCCATAAAAAGTAACCCAGGGTGTTCTAACACACTATAGACAAGTGGCCAAATTCAGCCAGCATGCAGACAAAGGCCCTCTTACAGAGAAGCTACACACGCCAGGCTGCGATATAATATCAATAATTTAAGCAGCCAACAGGGAACCCGTGGCGCTTTGAGTCCCGTGTTGCTGACTCTGTGCGGGTTTCTCTTCAAATAATACATGTACTGGACTGAAGAAAAGACTTCACAAGGCCATGGGAGGGCGGGGGTAGAAGTAACCAACAAAGGTGACAAAAAAACGACAAAAAACATAGCAGGATGAAGGCGGCAGAAGTGTACCTGGCTATAGTGGCAGCCCTGGAGTAGAGATGTGTTAGTTTCAGAATCAGGAATGCTTTTCTGTGGCCTGCTTGGGAGGTTACCATGGGAGGGGGGGGGGCAGAGATGAGGGGGGGCTATAGATTGGCACTGGCCAGGGAGGTGTAGGAAGAGGAAGGATAATGCTAGTAATGAGGTAAAGATGCTGGGCCCAAGGCCTGGTTTCAGCAGCCCCACCGCCTTCTAATCTCACCCGAGAAGGAAGGGGTGGTTTCGCTCCTTAAGGCCCCACCGCTGTCAGCACGGTCCTCATCAGAGGCCGGTAGGGTATCACTTTACGCTGAAGTCATACAGCTGGAACGCCACTTCAATTTGAATTTTGTTTCAGTTTAATCGGCCTTATGTCCTGGGGTTAGGCAGAAGACGGTGTGCTGTGAACAGGGGTGGGGGGGGGGGATCGTGTAACTAGACGCTGAGCGATGTGCGATGCGGGTGAAGTTCCCGGACGGGCAAGTGACTGTTTCTGCTTTTATTCAGCCCAGTGAAAAGCACTCCTTTGCCGGGCTGCTCTTCTGAGCGGATTGATATGACGGCTCTCCTCAAAGGCCGTGCTGATGACTTATAGCCCATGATCTTACAGCAAGAACTTAAGGTAAAACCGAAACAGGCACTGAAACCAATTTTGGGACAAATCCCAGCACATAAATGTACCACTTCCTACTTAAAAATATAAACTTCCTCTTTCAGGTATTTGAATATTTCTCTCCACCTAAAGAGAAAGAATAAATTAAACCAAATCCAGAAGTTAACCTTTAGCCTATGAATGTTACTCAAAATAAAATTATTGCACATAACTGGTTGCTTTGAAACACATGATCTGTTGAGCCATTGGTAGCATTTCTTCATTATCTTTCCGTCAATATTTTATCAGGATCACAAGGGGGATGAATGTGGGAGGACATTCTGCATGGGGTGGTTGATTGTCTTTCTCTGCATTAACAAAATAATGTTTTTACGAAGTAGTTTAGTGTTATAGTAGATTATAGCAGATTATTGCAAATTAGGTAAATCTGAAATAGTCTGTTTCAACCAGAAATGCTGTTCAAAATTGTAATGGTAGCATTCAGTTTGTAATTTTGTTTTCACATTCTGTATTCATTTGTTTAAATTCAATAATAATGTAATAGTTAATGATCCGTAGCGAAAGTTAATGAAACACGTGTTTTGTTTTACAGGCCGGTGAAAAATGTGATAGCGTTCTGTATGCGTAGTACACGCACATTTCCAAGTGCCAAGTTTGCCACCTGGTGGCAATACCTGGAACTTCGCGCAGCTTCTTCCTCACATCAGTGTGTAGACGTTAGCTAATATTAAAATTATGATGAAGATTAATATTGATTTTATGTATCCCTAACATCTATCTATCCTCTATCCGCACTGATGCAATCGTTAAGTAAAAAAAATCGACAAAGTTTTTTATTGCGAAGTGCTTAGCAGTTAATACAGAATTTAGGAAAAGACGTTTTCCTGAAAAGAAAAACATACAATTACATATACACATGATCAACTATGTAAAAATCTTAAAGGAAGAAACAAAACTATGGTGCTGTTAATATTTTAATTAATAAACAATACAAATGTATTTATATAATGTGTGTAAGTGTATATAAATATTGAGGAGGACATCGTTACTTCGCTTAATGCCTTTACTGCGCTTGTATGAGTTTGAAGAGTAAATGAAATGAGTAAAGAATGGGGCGCATGTGTTTCATTCATAACAGCAGGGGGTGCCAGCACCCTTTCTTGGGATGATTATTATTTATACTGCACATTCGTTACAAAAGCAAAAAGTTATAATTAACAATGTGAAGGTACAACGATTCAGTTTTTTCTTAGTTATTATCGTGTAATTCAAAAACATTATAACAAAAGATTTTTTAACGATTTTCTAAACCTCACAACTGTTAAGAAAGATTTTTATTTTCTCCCCGTTAGGCAAAAAACAAGTAATTCGTGACGTCATGTCCGGACCTTTCATTGAGCTTCCTTGTGAAGGGGGGGTTTTCCAGCGGCGGCTGTTCGATTCGGAGAGTAAGTCGGCGTTACCTATGTCTCTGTACACTAAAGCGCTCGTCTATACAGAGTCCACGTAGAAGACACCCCGGCGTTACTTCTCGGTAAGATTTATTGACACTTTGATGCGTTCTGTATGCAGTCGGGAATATGAAGTTGGTAAAATATAGACTTTTTTTTTTTTTTTTAAGAATTCATATCGACATGAGAAGGCGATACATGAGTTTTTTTTTAGTTGCGTCACCTGACTGACAGCTCGAATAACCGCTGAAAAGTGAGGGGGACATGCGCGCGGCCAATAACAAAGGACATTAAGTCGGGAGGGGCGGCGCTAGCGTCGGTTTGGCACATCGGCGCGTTAGGGAGCGCTATCGTGTCAAAAGGATTGTAGTTTAAACGCTAGTGGGTTTTTTATGTAGAAGAATTTTGTGACACCTTGTCGTCAATAATAACGGTACTAACCATAATGGCCAGTTAACCCCCGTAAATGTACCCCGTTACTTGTGAATCTCTCTACTCCCTGTTGCTAATGAGCAAAAAAGCGGGTCAGCTGGTTCCCTTGCCGTAACTAGTTAACTTCCCCTTTGTTAGCGCTTGGCTGCGTTTGTTTGTTCGTTAACGCCTACTCGAACGGTTGCCGATAATAAATGCATGTCGACACCTAACACCACACCTAAACCGTTTAAGTGTGTAATACTTGTTTAATGTATAAGACATGTCAGATAGATGTGTAGTATATGTTTGGGGGCTGATGTACAGCCTATTTAAATGTATTGTATATGTATGTTGGCTGGTAAAATAGTAACGCGTATAAGGAAAGGCGTGAACTTTAACCGCGTTTATGATTCCTGGGGTGGCGTGACATGTCGGTCAGTCCCCATCATGCTCCTCTTTCCATTCTCCATCGGAAAGAGAAAAATGAAGGGCCCTGACAGTGAGTGACATGTGGGAGCGGTCGGGCACTGATGAGACTAAGCTCGGCGTTTCCTGTCTGAGCCGCCCATTCGTTAATGCCGAGAAGAGATGGTGCTTGTAGCCCGGACTTTGGCCTTCTGGACGCGTGCCTCTTTCCACAGTCCTCCGTACTAACGTGTGAATTTGTGATAAATCAGTGCTTTGAACATTATGTCCCAAGAGTACATACACTTGCTGCTGTCATTACATGCCTCTTGTGTTGTTTTCTAACATGTCATAGATGAGTCTTGTGGTATTAGTGTTAAATGTATAAAAGCTTTATACACACACGGTTTATGACCAAAGTCCTCATCTTTAGTTTTAAGATTACTGTATGACTTGTGGCTCTGGTTACAGTTCCTTGGGAACTGTGCTTCTTCCTCTGGTGTTGTGAACTTGGCTTGTTAGTAATGCACACACAGGTTTGGCTGCAGAATGTAGCTGCACTCTGAATAATAGCCGGGGAAGTGTGCATTAATGTTTCACTTCTGCTACCCTAGAGTTTACGGGGGCTAATGGGTGGTTGGAAGTGTCTGACTGTCAAATTTCTCAATTCCTTCCTGTTTTAGGGAGTGGTCTTGATATAGTGTTAATCTGACAGCGAAGTAGTTTGCCTTGTTATGAAGACTTGCAGGAAACAAACAGCACTAAGAAGCAGGAGTGTGAAATGTTCTGTTATTGATTGGTGCTATATACAAATGACTTGGAAAAAACCTAGCTGTAGCAGAATGGAATAAGCTTTCTTCTGACATTGGCAAATGTGATCGTCCAGAGCTTGGTGGGGGCAAGTGTGTGGCTCTGCTTGTGCCTATGATCGGAAGGTTGGGGATTCAAATCTCAGGCTTGCCAGAGTGATGTCACCTTAAGCTCCAGTTGCTCCTGGGACTGTCTGACCATGCATTCTCAACCAAAAAAAGATGCATGTGATAACTAGCTAAATACAGTGGAAATTATTGGTTTAAGATTAGACATGTAAACTGAAACTAGAATGACACTGTAAAATGGTAGCAGGCATTTCTATCACGTGGGTCCAGCTCATGAGTTCCTGAAGCATTGATCAGCTCTTTTGAATAGGAATCATTGTGAATCCCCTTTCCTGCCACCACAGAGCTCTTTCCGCATTCACCCATTACCGTATTCCCTGGTATGGGCTTGGAGGTGGCTAATCATCAGCCCAATTGGCAGATCGCCACGCTCTGGCTTGACGCGACTGACACAGAAACTGTGGAGCTGGTGCGCTCTTTTGGAACGAAACGCTGTTGACTCACCGATGTTGGGAGTGCCTCTCGGATCAGGAGGACTTCTACCGGCTGCGTGTCCCAACAAGCGCCGCTCTGTCTCTGTGCGCCTTTAGTGGGATGCCGCCAAGGTTGGAAAATTCCAGAATAAAATCATGGCGTGTCTCCAGGGAGTATTTGCGCTCTCTCTGTTCTGGGATCTATTTTTTTAAAAATACCAGTTGTTACTCTGGATATGGTAGAGTGATATGAAGTAAGCATTACGTGTGAAGCATCAGCTCAGTATTTATCTGCAGTTAAATACAATCTGAGGGATTCTTCTTGAATTATGATTTCAAATTCATGGTTCATGGAAACGTCGCACGGCACTCGTGGATCGCTGTCGTAGTCACACATGAACCCGTGGTCCTGTGACTAGAGGGCATCTGCATTCATTAGTGTCTGCACATGCACGCACACTGTAGTGTCATCAGTCTGGTCAGACAGCTGGCCATGCTGGGAAGGGTGCAGTTAAAAATATATATCCACTTTCTGTTCAGTTCAATAGGGCCGTGGTGCTGGTTATGTTTGGTTATAGTTGGGCAGTGTTGGGGTATGTAGACAGGCTCCGAGAGAGCAGTCAGGGACATGGATGGGCTCTCGTACAGCAGGATTTTCACTCTGAATGCTACTCCTTCCTTTCTGGAAATCCGTTTCCAGAGAAAGGGGACCCTCGTCACCATAGCAACCCCTTGGTTGCTGCGCGCTCTGAAAAGGGGCCGTATTCAGGTTTGGACGGGGTAGATTTGTTCAGGGGATTCTGGCTGCTGTTGCCAAGCGGAAACGCGATAGTGGGAATTGAGGGCGTAAATGGAAATGTCACGGGAAGGGTGGGGGTGCATGTGAATCTGGCACTTTGTATCTGTTTAATGGATGGAGCTGCACAGGCAGGATTTGCCACAATGGGCGGGGGTGCTTCTGCAGCAGTATAGCAGTTAAGGTGTGGTCTCTCACCTGGAAGAGGCTGCTGCCATCGGTGCCTCTCCAGTCCAGCCCAGCTCTACTGTTTACTGGTTCTGTATCAACCCCCTATCCAGGCCCCTGCTGGGGCGGGGCTTATTTTATACCTGGTGACATCACATCTGCCCTCTGTCACACTGGGGCGCTGCCTGCATTTCAGATGGCAAATTCTTTGTGTCTGTCACAGGGTCTTTTTCATGCGTGATGTATTTGAAAAACAGTTCAGTGTGCACTATCGGTATGGCAGATGTAGAGCTGGTACCAAAAAAGGACTCGATGTCAGTAGTGTGGCAGTGGTTTGGCTTTGCACAGTGATATTTCATAAAGCAAAGTTGTCTATAAACTTTGTTGGGCCACAGTTGACACTTTCGGAGGAAATATGACAAATCTATTCAACCACTTTTAAAAGGAAGTATCCAGCACATGCTTAATATCTAAAATAAAATCCTTTAAATGACAAATTTGAAAAGTGCCTTTAATGCAATATTGTGTTCTAAGTGGTGCTAATTGACAAATCCTTAGGCTCCTCTAGATGTTTTTGGCAGTACATTTCAACATTGGGAAGAGCAGCCGCAATTCAGATGCTACATGCATCACTATATGATTTTTGGGAAGATTGCCCACCCCTAGGCTTTATGTTCTGTATACACATGTAAGCCATGGGTATAGCAAGGAATTCTGGGGCCCTGGATGTGACCTTGGCCCCCCATGGTAGATTTTACCGACCAGTCTGGGGCCTAGAAAAACATTCTCCACCTGGCAATAGTCATGATGTAAGCACTCTGTGCTCTGCTCCACAGTCCAGCATCAGCATCCTTGTGGATATAGAGCACTTGAGTGTAAATACAGCTGTTTCTGTTTCAAAACCCATGGTAAGAGAGGTTTGCTGGTTTCCACCTTTTTCCATGAACAGCTTTTGGTGTTGAAGCTGGTATAGATCTACATGAGCCAAGTTCCACACATTACTGCATCAGGGTGAAGGGTGTCTATTCGAGAAGCCCCACTGCTCTGTCCTTGGGTGGAAATGGTCACATGTTCCCCTGGAAACTGCCTCTCGTCAGTCCCACTAGATCACACTTGTAGGCAGTGCTGCTGAGGATTGGGCAGAAGAGCTGGTTGCCATGGGAACACTGCTAATTCAGCCCCTACACTTATGCCCCCCCCAAACCTCAGATTATCTCCCACCCATGTGATTCACAGTCAGCATGAGGAATGTCGCTATGCCCCAGCCTTACTGAGGTTGCCAGAAGGCCCTGAAGCTTTAGGGGATCGCGACCAGCATTATTTGACGCTGTCATGGATCAGGTCTCAAGTAGGATGAGTCTTCTCCTGCTGGTCTTTGTCTTTCTATGAAGAGGGTATGGAGCTGGGGTTAGGGTTGGAGCTAGGACAAAGAACTTGTCTACCTGCTCTCGAATTTGATTTTACGTAGTAAGGAGACACTGTCTTTAATAAAACCTGTTGATACCCAGCGTCCGTGTTCTACCTGTTTCTCCTGAGCTTTGCAGGAGCTCAGTGTGAGACTCTGGGCTGATCACATGCACATTTAAGCTCTGGGGTCAGTGGGTCACGGTGGGTGGACTGGAGAGTGGCCGAGCCCGGCTGCCTTTTGTTTGGGGTTGTCGCGGCGAGATCGTGCTCAACAGGCGGACGGAGAATGCCATTTTCCTGTGGAAGCCAGGGCATAGTCTTGGCAGGGTGGGGCTGCAGTATGTAAGCCCTGCTATTTTTGGCTTGTGGTAAATTTTGCTATTCAATTGTCACACTGCATACAAACAGTGTGACCAACTGCAAGGGAGACATCGATGGCTGCTGCCATGTCCTTCATCGGTACGACTTTGCACTTGTGGGTGTGAAATCGGACCATTGTGCCACTAAAGGGCAGGTCCACTTACAGGCAGACACAGTGGTTCCAGTCCAGACTGAGAGTGTGCGCCGTGACGGTGCCACGTTTGAGTGACGGACCACACCGTGGGTGATTGGTGAGGAATGAAACCGCCCTGGGAGCAGGTGGGGTTTGGTATCCATGGAAACACAGCACATGAAGCTGTGATGTGTGTCAGTAGGTTAATGCGGCACACAGGGGAGGGAGCCGGCTGGGAGTGATCTCCTCTCCCTAACAGGATGGGTTAGTAACTGTCACTGGGGGCAGAGCCTCTCTAAAGGATGTGTGTTTGAGACCTGCTGTTGTGTTAAAATGGAGGGCTCATACCCTGATGTACCATCCCTGAGGTGGATACTCATTTTCTTTCCGTTTCCTTTGGCAGGACAACACCGCAGGCCCAACCAGAGGGGGCAGAGTGACTGGGCCAGCTGACCCCTCCCCCCCCTCCACCCAGAGATGGCAGCCAATAAGAGTAAGAGTCAGAGTTCCCTGGCCCTGCACAAGGTCATCATGGTGGGCAGCGGCGGCGTGGGCAAGTCCGCCCTCACGCTGCAGTTCATGTATGACGAGGTGAGCGTTTAGCAGCCCGCCGGGTTAACAAAAGGCAGTCTTTGGACCCGGATTCTTCTGACTGGGTTGTATCAACTAGAGAAAGAAAATATAAATATGAGGCAGAGGAGCCCAGGGGTTTAAAACACCTTGATATTCTCACTACCAGTGTAGGCGCTAGCAGACAGCAGGATGCGGCCTCTTAACTTTACTAGCTGTATAGAAATATAAATGCTGGCTACAAGGCTGCTGTGGTTAAGTGTGTTATCTGGAGAAGACATTTTATTTTAATTCCCCCCCCCCCCCTGCTCAGTTTGTGGAGGACTATGAGCCCACTAAAGCGGACAGCTACAGGAAAAAGGTGGTCCTGGATGGCGAGGAGGTCCAAATCGACATCCTGGACACGGCCGGACAGGAGGACTACGCTGCCATCCGGGACAACTACTTCCGAAGCGGGGAGGGGTTCCTGCTGGTGTTCTCCATCACAGAGCAGGAGTCCTTCACTGCCACCAGCGAGTTCAGGTCAGCAGCACCCCACCCAGTGCTAGCCAATACCATGTTAAGTATAACACCTGACAAAACGTAATGAATGCGGGCTGCTGGACAGCTGAGCAATGACACTGTCCCCAGGGAGCAGATCCTGCGCGTGAAGGCTGAGGAGGACCGGATACCACTGCTGCTGGTGGGCAACAAGTCGGACCTGGAAGACCGGCGCCGGGTGACTGTGGACGAGGCACGGGCCAAGGCGGAGGAATGGGCTGTGCAGTATGTGGAGACGTCGGCCAAGACGCGTGCCAATGTGGACAAGGTGTGTCATCTTGCTCAGGTGGTGGGGGGTGTTCACCAGCAGTGTTAATGAAGGTTTGGCATTGGGCTTCCGGAGTTTGGGGTCTCGTCTGCTGGTGGAGCCTCCGCCAAACCTCCTACTCATAACACATGGGTTCAAAACTTGCTTGAACGTCCTCATGCTGATTTCAGTAGTTTTGCTGTTTCTCCCCCCCGTTGGTCAGGTGTTCTTTGATCTTATGAGAGATGTGCGGGCAAAAAAGATGGCGGAGAACAAGGAGAAAAATGGACGGAACAACAGGAGGAAGCCCAGGAAACGGTGCTGTTTGCTGTGAAGTGGTTCCTGTTCTGGTCATTTCACCGCGAAGCCTGGTCACAGCTCAGTCATGCCATTTAAAAAAAACAAACTAAACAAGGACGTACAGTCCTGCCTCTGCATCACATTGCGAGCATCCTGGACGCTGTGGCCTCTACGGGATCAATTTCTTCCCGACGTCCAACACTAACCTCTGCTCGGTCCCCCTGTCCATTCTATCTGTTCCATGCCAGGTGCCAATTCCTATACACTGGCCTCCAGCCACCAGGGAGGACACTCGGTAAAGCCTTAGACAACATACGGTGAGAGATCTATGAACCATGACACGATCAGTGTGCTGCCAACTGGGAACCAGTGTAATGCCATGCAAACCAGTAGGAGAGCCACGTGGGTTTCAAAGCTTCGTCTCTCCCATCACCAGCAAAAAAAATCATTCCATGGCCCTGCAGTCTAGGAGCTGCTCCTCGTACCTTCAGAAGGGGTCTCAGTAACGACGACCAAATTCCTGTGCAGAAGAATCTGGTGAAGCCCAACGGGAACAAAGACTGGGCAGCCGTCCTGCATGTCGTCATTTAAAAAAAAATAAAATCAAATCAGACAAAGGCTAATCTACCCTGTAAAGCAGTTTTGTGACGGATCTTGTCATACTTTTTAAAGCTGTACTGCTGTTTATCGATTTCATACATTTATAACCTGTTGCCAAATAAATGTCCCCCCCCCCCTTTGTAAATCAGCCAACTAATTAATTACATCAACTGTGACCCAGAGCTTTTGACAGAATGAGGAAGATATTAGCCAGAGTAATTGTGCAAGCCTGCAGCTGGACCACTTCCAGTTTGATCATCACAGAGAGCCATGTTTCAAGAAATGGTCTAGTGCCTGTTCCCGGACATCTTGTTCCAGAAGAGACAGGTAACAGACCTTACCTGGTTGAGGGAGATGGATGGGTCTGGGGGTCAGGTGAGGAATCACCAGGTCATGTTGAATCTGTCCATCTGTCACACACACACACACACACACACACACACACACACACACACACACATCCATCCACCGACGACACACAGCCAGCTCACTACACACCCTACAGCGATGGTGACACTTCCGCAGTCACTTGCATCACCCCCACGACAGAAACAGCTCACGCGCAAGGTTGTTTCCAGGACATTTTTACTTAAAATGTGACACCAGCAACGACTTCCTGTTCTACAGCAGCCTTTCAAATTGAGATACACAGTGTACTTAAAATAGACACACTACAGAAAATTGCACTTAGTGAAATAACCCTCTAGCTACATGCTATGCTACCGATGTGCACAGAACACAGGTAAAATGGTTAAGGATTCAGCACAGTGGCGACGTGACTGTATCCATCCCAGAGTGTCACTCGTGCCGCTTCTTACGAAGGAATCTTTCTTTCAGGTAAAGTGTCACAGGGCAAATTTAAAAAGCACGGACATTAGCTTACTGACACTTTTGTGCTTCCTGAACGGGGATAAAAACTCGTCTGCAGAAGACAGGCTGTCCGCATTCGCCTGACCTTTAAGACTCGTACTGACTAGAAGTAAACATAGGAACAAAGAACATTCAATAAAAAATGACTTAAGTCTCACCAGCACACACCGATCAAAATCATGAATGGGAGGGGGGGGAGCAAGCTTCCAGAACATGACCCTTCAGCCTGTGTTTACACACTAGATGGAAACAGCTTGAGTTTTGTTTTTTTTTTTTTTTTAAAAAGGAGTTTCGGTTATGCAGGAATACAGGAAAAAGCAACAATGCTTAATTGCCAAAATGTGGGCTCCACTTGTCTGGTTATGTAATACTCCTCAAGAAGCCACAAAACTTTTTAAACAATATGCTGGCAGTTTTGTCAAAATCAAAATACACAATTACTTGTTACAATTTTTTTTGCCCTGTTCAGAGAGATGAAGTATCATCTAAGGAAACAGCATAAAACGTGACAGATTCCACGATCAAGTTCAGTCCGGAAGGTTCCCGTTCTCTTAGAGTCTTTACTTTCAGGATGGGATCATTTCACTGGAAAGGTTTAAGCGCCATAATCAAGGAGTTTTAAAAACCACGTTTGGATGGGTAAAAGAATCAGAGTCTCTCCGGTTTATGAAGAAGAAAAAAAAACATCATGGAGTCCCACCATTCCACCATTCTTCTCTCTCAGGACAAGGTTGGTTCACCTCATGTGGAACATTTGGGAGAAGGTGCCAGGGGAGGGCATTTGGGCACCAAAACATTCTGTGGTCATGTCGGCTTTGCGGTCCCTAGCATCCATTACCAGGCTAAAAAAAAGTTAGTTTGGAATGTCGTAAAAAGGTTAAGATGCAAAGATTCCAGCAGTTGTGGGATCCTGTGGCGTCAGAGATCAGTGGAGAGCAGACGAGGAGTCCTGGTCCTCCTCACCTCAGGAGTCACAGTGCTGGGGGAGGGGTTACACTTTTCAAACAAACATTCGTAATCCAATGTCTTCCATTACCCACAAATCCTCTGGCACAGATAAAACCAGCATGATTGGCTTGGCCAGACAGTGGAAGAGAGCTGGCCAATCAGATAATAAACCAGAGTAAGCAGAAAAACAGGAATGTATGTGATCGTGAGAGAGATACAAAACAGAGCACTTCTTAAAATCTGTCCAAATGGTGCAGATTAAGGAAACACTTGACTTTTACACATTTTGCAGACTTAAGGCTTACCTTGTGTCAATCACAGTGTGAGAGATCTGAGCGTGGCCAGGAAAGGCGCCTCCATTTGGATAGAGAGGTGGCCTCTTTGCACTGCTGCTGCCTGGAAGGCCATTAGCACAGACCCCAGTCTGCAAAGATGGAGAAAGTCACTGGATGGAAACTCACCATGGCAACATACTTAAAATGCATTCAGCTGGCTCTGAATTCAGTTCAGCCCCCACTGGGCCCAGAACTCACTGCAGCTGCTGGGACAATCCATCGAGGAGCTATCACTGGTTTGGGTGGCAGCTGGGGATTGTGGGGGGAGGGGGGGGTATCGGTCAAATGAGGTCACAATCAGGCACATGCATGCAAACACACTGCACACCATCAAAACAACGCCACACAACACTGCAGGGCTTACAGCTGGGACCAGATCCGTTAGGTCTATCAGATTTCCAGGCAGAGGAGGGACTGGCAGCTCTGCAGGATCCACTCTTCCCTGCATCAATGGCGAGAAGATGCATCAGTCAGACAGCAGTCCGCTCCAGAGGCAGAGACGGAGAACGGGCACCGAGTAAACAATGCTGGCTCGCAGCAGCTGGTCCTGTTACAGTTAGACTACCGGGAGGCAGTATTACCTTGGCGGGGGCCACCTCGCTCCTGGCCTCAGGTGGCGTCCCCGTAGGGGAGTATCGGTCCCAGCCGGCCTTTCTGTCACTGCAGGAGAGGGGGAAACAATGAAAGCTAAAGACTGCCATTACTGCCAAATGCAGCATGGTAAAGAGAGAGAGGAAGGCCTGTCCTCTACTCATGAAGAGTCCACAGTGACTCAGGAGCACAAGGTCAACAAACACAGACGTTATGCCAGAGCGGCTGCTTGCCAACACGACCACAGAGTCCAGACAGTCACATGGAGTTAAAACACAGAATGGAAGGGAGTCCTACATTATGAAAAAGCATCCCCTGGCATGTACCACACCAACTGCTGTCAAGCTGTGGCGGGCTGGACCCTCACGGGTATACAGGCCCTCACAGCCTCCCAGTAACATCATCCTCCGGAGTGTCTGACTCAAAAGCAAACCACTAGCAGAGCCTTGATTCCAATCACCCCCACCCTGTGATATTTCCAGGGCATGCAAGTCGAAAAACTTCATCCGTCAAAAGGAAAACCACAAGCACATAACACTTCAGGAATGCGTGCATAAAACTAAGGTGCACAGCGCCCTCTATTGGTTAAAAATCAACAAATTAAATCCATGGCTAACCATGCTAGTTGTTTAGATGAAATGTTTGCAGAAAGTAAAACAACCCTTAGTATCTTACTGTATGCATGTATATAAAACTAATTGCTCAATGTTTTAAGAGCAAAAAAAAGCTAAAAAAAAAAAAAAACACATTTTAGCAACTGCAGCTCCAATGTCACCATCAGATGGCAGCAAAGCTCTAGAAATGCAAAAAAAATCAGCAGTTCATCTAATTTCTTTAAACGATGAACATAATGCACTATGAATACAGACCTTGAAACTAATTCAATGAGAAGAAAAAAAAAACAGTGAAGCAGAGAGATCTATTTAAAATCTGCCTCTCAGGATGTTTTTCTCCTGTGTAAAGAGTCCCCAGCCGCTGATTCTGCCTCATCCCAAGGCTGTAGTGTCCATGACGCTCACCTGTTCTCAGAGAGGACCCGGGTCTCCGTCTGTCTAGCTGCCGAGAGTGATGAGCCTCCGTTCTTCCCTCTCTTCCTGAATGGTCGTGGGAATTACCAGGAGATTTTCCAAAGCACCACAGGCTCCACCCCTAAGCCATGAAAACATCACTACACCTGAAATGCAGTTTAAGGCCTGTATGTACCTGGCTGCAGCTTCGGGGAGGGTGCAGTTCCTCTCCATGGCCACTGGGGGCTCGTCCCTCGAGATCTGCACACAGAAACAAGAAGAATTTCACTCACTCCCTCATTCACAGGGACCTCACCTTGTAAATGCCATCAAGACCTTTGTTTCTCAATGTTAGTACACACTGAATAGCAAATACTTATATTTCATGTACCACTTTACATTCTGCACAAACGTACAAATCCCTGATGTGAAGCACAGATACATCACAACATTCAGATGACCAAAATTCAGAGACAAAAATGCAATCTAAAAATAGAGGGGATCCCAACAGTTGTCCTGAAGAACTTTACCCCATGTAACAGATAAAATACGTGTAAAATCACTTGGAGCAGAAGGGGCCTAGTCATAGACAGGTTACATGGGTAAAATACCGTCTCAGAGGTTAACAAAAGCTGGTCACAGAAACCTTCTGCTGAGTGTGTGACAACCCCGGTTTGGGAGCAAGACTGCGCTGGCAAAGTCACACGCTGCAGCCTGGGTTCCAAGGCCTACAGCTCATTATCCAGTCAAACGCCTCTGCAGGAAACCACACCCACACACCCCAAGCACCTGCTCACCCCACCTGCGTGTAAAACGCCACCAGCCAGCAGAGTGCACACAGTGACGGACCTGTGGGAGACACTGTTATGCTCACCTGACTGCTTGTGTGGACGTTGATGTCAGACCTGAGCGGATCTGGGTGTGGTTGACTCTCAGTGTGTGGTTGCTTCAGCTTGAGGGCCATCTCTGGGTGGAGAAGAGGGGGAGAGAACCAAATTCATCCCTATCACACCAAAAAAGGCCCTGGAAAGGACGAAAGGGGTAAGTTCTGCTTGGGCACGAGAATAGACATTGTCACCATGCAGAGTAGGGAATCGTCACAAACTGTCACCAGGCCTGTGGATCTGGGCCAGCAGCTGGCACCTCCAGTTCCCTCTGAGCCTTTAGCCATTTTTACAAGCCACTCAACCTTATCGCGGCACATGAGGTTCAGAAACAAACAGCCGGAAACCACCCAGAGCGGAGCCTCACCACTCCGCGGAAGTCTGTCCCCCGCGACGACGCCAGCCGCCGCACGGATTCCCGCGGTGCTTATGTCCTCCACGGAGCCTGCCGTCACCGTAGCCACCAGGCTGCCGGCTCCTTCGTCGACACGCGTCTCCAGCGCGCTGGCCACGTCTGCCAGCAGGGGGAGCCTGCAAGCAGACCCCAACATTAGCATTGACTGAGTGCAGGATAACGCAATCATTTCAATAAATAAAGTGCCCACTTTGCCTTAAAAACACTAATAACTTACCAGCGGCCAAGTGAAAAATCCAATTATGCGAGGACAGACCCTAATCAGGGTTCCGAGAGCCCAGTAGTACATTATTAACGCTCTAATTATACCACTGAACCCACGCCAGCGTGAGTTCCCTCCTCAAGCGACAGCCACGACTTGGATGGAAGAACAAATTTATACGCTGCTGCTTGATCTCCACTGGAGTTCCTGTCTGAAGAGCAAGAAGGGGCCAGAGCCAAGGGAACACTTCAAAAGCGCCGCCCCAGGTTTTCTGCTGCTGTTTATTGTAAAAATAGAGGCTCTGTGTCATGAGGAAATGTGAAATGACAAAGAATGACCCCAGAGAGAGAGGTGACAGGTGGCTTTGTGACCATGCCAGCGATTCCACGCGCTGCCACAACTGGCTAACAGAGCCACCTATACACACGCAGGCTCTTCCGGAATGCATACCTAAGTCTGACCCCGAAACACACACACCCAGCCCAGCCCAAAGACAGTGTGCTGGCTCAGTGTACGTGTGTGTGGGTGTGTGTGTGTGTAAGAAAATGAAAGCCCGATCCTCCAGGCACTTCCAGAAAAATTAGTCATCAAGTCTACACAAACGAGCGCCGGAAAAAACCCAGGTCACTACAGTGAGATTTAATTCAAAGAATCCAAGACATCTCAGTGTTTACAGCAAAGGATGTTTTTTTTTTCCTCTACAGCTATACAGCTCATCCTCAAGGGTATAACAGCAAGGACTCAGGAACGGAACAGGCAGCTTTCCGAGTAGGAGCCCAGTTCCGAAACACCAGCCTGTTTGTGCACATTCCTTGTTGGCTGGGGCAGCTTCACCTGCCCTCAGAGCGAAAACAAGTGCTTGTGGTTTGAACCCAACATCACAACATCACGGGGCATCATCCGTCACGACTAATCTGGGACTCCACTGGTGCTCAACTCCAACTGCTTCAAAATGTCCAAAACGATACAGAAGGTTGATCATTCTTTATAATGCCGTCTTTCAACCAAAGGAACCCTACCAGCTTGACAAAGCTGTAGAGCAACGAAAATATTATATTATAAACTATAAAAAAAAAAACATTAAAATGATACCATGATAAAACAATTGCCTTAACTAAAAGCTACATAGTACCTTTGTATTCAGTGGAGACATCAGCCTTAAACATCTTTTAAGCAGTTAAGGGAAAAATATAAAATAGCCAATAGTTACGGATTATACTTCACGTATAAAGCTAGAGAAAAAAAAACCCCATATGATAACATATTGAAGTGACAGGGGAATCCTCAGGGTCTGTAGGAACAGGGAATCGCCTGCTCCCTGCCAGGGCGCCACCCTTCAGTCTGTGGACTTGCGTAGAATTGTGGCCAAGGGTGGAGTACACAGCAGCACCACCTAGCACCCGTCATGGGGGGGGGGGGTGAAAGGCATCGGTCTGGAGAATAGGTGGAACAGGGGTCTGGGGAGGGTCCACCGTTCTTCATCGGAAGGTCAAAGGTCGGCCAGTCTGTATGGACAGGAAAAGGCTTTGGGGACATGGCTCAATGAGCTGGGGGTTTTGAGGAGGATGAGCGCAAGCGGGAACGAGGAGGAGCGTGCGAGCTAGAGAAGGGGGGTGAAGAAGACCGTGGGGGACCCAGGAAGGAGGGAAAGGAATGCCATGGCAACGCATGGTCAGAATCCAAGCAGTCGTGGGGCAGGGCAACTGCAGAGTGTATGGCTCGCAGACGGCCCCCGCAGATGCGATGCGTCAAGACCAGGGTTAGCGAACCAGGGAAGCACGGAACCAATCGTAGAACTTTAGCTACTCTCTGCTTTCTGCCAACAAGCTGCAAACTCAACCACCACCGAAAAAGCCCCCCCTGATCAACAGTCCAGGAGATGTTAAGGCTCAGAGGATGAGTGTGATCGGGGATGAGGGGACAATAAGGACTATCGCAAAATCATTGCTGCTGATGAGCATAAGTCATGGCTAAATTTGGTCACCATGACAACAAGCTCAGGTCACATACTCACTTGGTACATCCACGTAGCCGAGTGCTGGATGACCACCAAACTTGCTTGGCCATTAGACTACAGCTCCCGCACAGACAATGCAACATTTACATTCAGGGCCACTTACTTTCATTAACTCACCATTAAAAATGTCACCATGCACCAGTGAGGTCTCATGAATTAAAGGAAACTCACATTCAATCACCACCGAGCAACAAAATCATCCTGTGGGCTCCATTAAACATGAATGAGATCACATTCATCTTCTAAAGCTGCTCACCACGCTGCCAGCTCCCACCAGATCAGTCTCAGAGCACTGGGCTGTCAATTTGAAATACACACATTTTAAATTCTATTATCAGAACCCTTCTGTAGATGTTAGGGATTGCTGTGTGTTTTCAAGCTCCATACATCAGACAAATAGAGCTGTGCTTAACATCCAACTTGTGAAGTTAAATGGACTGTTGGAGAGATACAATACAATAGATGCCATCTCCATGGCCACCAACTGAACTGGAAGAACAGCAGTAGAGGCAGACCCCAGAGAAGCCAACGCAACCAGCCATAGGGGCAGAGCCTCCACCAAGCAAGCCCCACCCACACAAACTTGATTGGCCGGAAGCAGTCGAGTCTGGAGACACGCCGGGACATTGACACATACATACCTCAGAGGATAAAAGGCTTTGTTTTTCATGGCTGCAGGCTGGAATGAACAACAACCACTTATAACACTGGACTAAGGACAACACTGGATGACGTCACCCATCTCTCATGCTGCTCAAGTACCTTCTAACTCAAGCATACAGTTGGCAGGACCCCCCAGTCAGGTTTAAGGTCATCAGCTCATCTGACCTTGGGGGAGGGTCCATCCTAGACCACAGGGCTTAAACCCCACCCACTATTTCTGTATTTTCCTGTACTCCCTCCCACTCGACGGTGCTAGACTCTCACCTCCTCTTATCCGGATGCAAGGCACGGGGGCTTCCGGGAAGAGTCTGTATCTGCATGGGGCCAAGGTCCCCGGGAGCCTTTGCAGACCGTGCTGGGTGGGGCTGGGGGGTGCAGAGGGATTTCAGGTGGGGGGTTAGGCATAAACTGCAAGCCACGGATGGAAGAATCGCACAAAAAATAAAAAAATAAACCCTGCCATAAGCACTGGGCCAAGGTGAGAGGCGGTACCTTGGTGACTGTGTCCCGACTCAGTCCCGCATTCTGTTCCCTACTGGAAGAACAAATGGACAGATTTAGCACGTGTTTCACGGGAGTGGGTGTTTATAGATAGGCGAAGGGGGGGGGGGGGCAAAGTTACGATGTGATTAATACTCACTCCTGGCTCTGGTTGGCAGCTGTGGAAACAGAGAAAACTGCAAATTACCATCACGGTTACACTGTCACTATAGCAACTACATTTTAAGCATGGTAGTACGTGGACTGGTATAAGTATATACTCCTGATTTGGGAAGAAGTCGCCGTGGGTCCCTTACCCTGCAATGTGCGCCTGGCGTAGCGCTGGCTGGGCCTCCTCTCGAAGGAGGCCATCCTGCGAGCCTTGTTGGCTTTCGTGGCCTGGTACTCCGTTTTCCCACTGGGAGGGGCAAAAGGAGCATGATGATCTTCATCCCGTACGGTTAGAGATGCTTTAAGCAGCCCCTAGCAGCCCCGGTGCCCCCCACCCCCCACTCTTGGCCTACCTGTATCGGAAGCGGGAACCCATGCGGATGAAGCTGGACTGGGAGGAGTTCTTCTGCACTGGCCCGCGCAGCCGGAAGAAGGCGTGGTGCTCCACTGCACACTTCCACAGGTGCTTGCAGGCCTTGGGGTGCTCCATCCAGAACACGAAGGTGTGCTCCTGCTCCCGGCCCTGTAAGATGGGCCCCAGGGGCTTCAGCGGGGTGGGGCTAGGGCGGTCTACACCACATGGGGAGAAAGCCGTCCCGTATGCTCCCACTCCTACAGTCACCGTCACCTCGGGTTCCTTCACAGAACCATCGAAACAGCCAATCCCAAGTCTTTGCACCAGTGCCAGGTGGATTATGGGTAATTCAGACAAGGGGAAAAACAACAACTAGACACAAGAAACCCGCCCGACAAGCTGAGTCTTGCAGCACCGTTTGTGACATGGCTTAGCCAGCCGATTCCGGTTCCCTCGCTCCTTCCCCAAAACCAGCGAGGAGATATCTCCGAACTGGCTGCCTGTCCCGGCTTGCCGGCGCGTACCAGTCGCGCGACCTCACACCTCCCACCGACAGGCTGCCGTCGCATTCCACCCACTCACTGGCGGACAGATGTGCCCTCTAACACCATCCTAAACCTGCTCCGTGGAAAGCACCGTGTTTGTAATCACAGGGCGATGACAGAGCAGGAACTCCTTCCTCGAAAGGCAGGTCGGGATGGTGAAAAGAATCAGACCGCACTGTTGACATTTAGGAGATGCAGCTGCCTGCCGTCAGTTCCAGATGCTGGACCAGGCAGTGTTTCACAGCAGCAACTCCGTGGGTCATTTGGTGTTTCCAAGCAGCCCCACACAGCTAAATAATATTCTGCCTCCGATAACCGCGGCTGGACACTCAAGGTCGGACAGATACCATTAGTGCAGTGGTACCATCCTACTAAGCCTGTCCCGGTAACGAGGCCTCGGATCCATGCCAAGGAAACGGGCAGCTTGTCAAGCCTTCCTCATATGGGTAAGTCATGTTACTGCAGCGGGAGCCAGGAGGGGCCGGCGAGTGACATTGCAGGGAGGGGCGGGTACAGGATCTCACCTGCTCGTCATCCTCCACCACAACCAGCGTTAGCTTGGTCCTCTTAAAGTCCAGACGTGTGATCTTGGGCCTAGAAGGTGGTGAGGATAGACAGAGACAGGCACCCCAAGGGACTGATTAATAAAACAAGGTCAAGGTGGAACCAGTTCAAAGACATAGGGTAGGCTAAGCTTGTGACTGGCTGAGCCAAGACCGAATCACCCCCTGCGGAATGATTATGGAATGATGTAATCCCTCTTAAGAGACATAGGCCACCGTGCATAACTTGATGAGCACTAAAGGTAATGGAATGTTCTGAGGGCACATAGCAACCCAGAGTCCTGGAAGGGGGACCAGGTCCCAGCCCTTACCAGAAGAACAGGCCGATCTTATTGGACCCTTCGAAGACCAGCACTCCAGTGGGGGTCAGACCCAATCTATACTCATTGCCATCTCGAGCCTGTGGGGAGAGGGATGATACATTCAGTTGGCCATCTGTGCCGGACAGAAACAAAGCATTTAAAGGTCCCTCCCTCAGTGCCAGGAGAGAAACGGGAGGTTACAAGAAGTCGCGGCAATGGGTAGCACAGATGTAGCTCACCCTGACAG
The DNA here is from genome assembly GCA_015164015.2 of Brevimyrus niger. Classification (NCBI taxonomy): domain Eukaryota; kingdom Metazoa; phylum Chordata; class Actinopteri; order Osteoglossiformes; family Mormyridae; genus Brevimyrus; species Brevimyrus niger. Next base: position 49,622,228 of record JAABNY020000001.1, read on the forward strand.
AATGCATATCGACCCCATACATATCCAGCCACTTGGCCTTGTTCAGGTAGCTGATCTCTGCTTGCGCCGGTGATTGGCCACTGTGGGGATACAAGGGGACATGCTGGAGTCACAGGAGGACATTAGGGGTCATGCTGGGGTCATTGGACAATGACATCTGGGTGGAAACTCGTGGGACTGATTCAACAGCTGTTAGAATACCACACTGCTCACCCCATAAACCCACAAACTAAAGCCCGTTGCCTAACTGGACGTTTTAACCCACAACTGGTTCACACTGCAAACTTCAGCTCTTCAATTGCTCCCCAAACATCACTATAGGACATCCGGGGGTGGGCGGGTCCTCACCTACAGCTCTTCCAAGCGTTGAGGACAGCACGCTCCATGTCCTCTGTCTGGTTGGGGACAAAGCGGAACTCAGACACCAGCTCCAGGGAGTGCTCAGTCGAGTCAAAGTCGCCCAACTCAGCTGAAAGAGGTCGTGGGAGAACGGGATTGGGGTCAAAGGGTCAGCCTCGACCACAGAGGGGGCAGCCTGCCACAGCCCACGCAGAGTTTAAAAGAAGTTAGCTGATCTTATTTTGGAGCATAATAGTACCAGAATAACCTTTAATCAAGATTTACATTTTTATTTATTCATCAGATGCCTTTACCCAAAGCAATGTACATTTTTCTTTTAAGAAACCAAGGTTAGACAGTCCCTGGAGCAATTGGGGATTAAGGGTCTTGCTCAGGAGGCCAACAGTGAAATCATTCTGCCAACCCAGGGATGTGAACCAGCGACCTTCCAATCACACAGTGGGTAGCACTACGCCACCAGCCCCAGGACGTCTGTGGTTCTCCTCACATAGTGACAGCAGCAGCAGGTTCTTCATTTTGGCTATAAAACATAGCTCTACTGCCGTACTCTTATTCTAACTTCCAGGACCCAAGGCAGCAGCAACAGGACATATGGGCAAAAGTTTGTGGGGACCAGTTTGTCCAACATCATTTCAGAAGGGTATTAATATAAAGTTGGTCAGCTCATTATTACTGTAATAGCCTGTACTATTCTGGGAAGGCTTTCCATTTCATGTCAGAACATTTCTAGTGGGATTTGCTGCCATTCAGGTTGGATATTGATGTTGGGTGATCGGGTCACTTTCTGTGAGCTTGTGTGGCCGACCACTTCACACCTAAATTTGCTCCCAGACGGTTTGACCTTCATAGTCATTGACCAGGACAGCTCTAGTTGAAAAAGATGGCGTCTTATGATATGCTAGGTGGAAAGTCACTAATCTTTTCTATACAAACCCTCATTCTGCTGCTAATGTTTGTTGCAGGAAATCACACGACTGTATATATATATTATACATTTATGTCAACAACGGGTGTGTGTTAATTATGTAACCTCTAATTAATAGGAATGTCCACATACATTTATAGTGAATCCACCAGCCCAGGATACATCAGGGAAGGTGTTGACAGATAAGTTAAGGCTCACCCTCAGGCTAAAAAGTGCTGCTCAGAGACAGCCCAGAGCCTGGCTAAGCAGCCTTGGTTATCAGGGAAGATTACAGATTACTAACCCATGTATGGGTCATGTACTGTGATTCTACGCTGGGGGCCTCACCTTGCAGCGAGAAGGCTGCCAACTCCACCACTGCATCAGGAGGGCATTCCAGTCTGCATCAGGCACACAAACAGGTCAGGCTTTTCTCAGCAGAGGAACTACACTCATTTAAGGTCTTTAGCAACATTTGCTGGGCTCACGACCTTAAGAACATTTTCAGATTTGACATTCTCAACCGCAAAGCTGAATTCCAATCGACACAACATATTTAAAAGCGTGAATATTACATTTGCAAGCTTCTTGATGACTAAGGAGTTTAGGGGAAAGCGTCTCAAACTGCAAGCGCCGCTCCAGAGACTATCCAATCCTGCTAATCCCACAGCGGGCCACCAAAACCCAAAACCTGCTGGTACCTTCAAAACGCATAGAGGAGTACTCACTTTCCACTAAGGATGTCCTGCTTCAGCTGAAGCACAAATAAGTACCTGGGGGAAAATGGAAAGCCTCTGATGAACTAGTAACATAACCGCTAATGGTCAGACGGCTGCTGAAGATTACTGGACCGCCCCACTCTGAGCGGGGCAACGGCGCACGTACCTGGTCAGCTCCTCACGAAGGTTGCTGGGCTCAGAGGAGTAGAACTTCACCTTCAAGTGGAGGCAATACGGTGGCCCGACTGCGGCACACAGAGGGTCACAGGCTCAGGGCATGTGTGTACGACCACTGATTTCCCCACAACTCCAGGCAGCGTTGCCGCTAGCAAGACTGGAATCTACATTCTAAACACTGACACACATAACACACCAGTATAAAAGAGACAGACTTACTTTGCACTTGTTTTTTGATGCTTTTTGTTACGTCCAGCCAGTGCTGCAATTACAAAGACCCTGATCAATTAACAAAACACAACAAATTGAGAAAAACATGGAGTGTCATTCAGAGGGCAGTCTGACAGTCTTACTACAGCTTTGTTTTTCAAAAACACTGAAACTCAGAAAATGCTAAGGGAGGAGCAGACGCAGGTATGTCAGAATTTAAGAGGTTCCTGCCACCCTTCTACAGACGTTAGACGAAGGGCGTGGGGCAAACAGGAAGCCAGGGGCGATTGTGTTAGAGTTAATCCTGCTGATCCAGACACGCCGCACGGGACCTGACACCCTGCTCCTAACTCTAGAAAGTTCTCCGCACGACTGGCGCGGAACACTGAGCCGCTCTGCGAGGCGTGAACAATGCAGGCAGGGGGGAGGGAGCACAGGAGGTGCTACTCTTAAGGAGGAGATGAACATCACAGCAGCTGCCCGTTATCTCTCCACTTGGCAGCAAGCCACCCCCATGCCCACCACCCCCCACTCTGCTCAGGCCTGGGATCACAGGAGACTCCAAGAGAGAATCACCCCCTCACCCCCACAGACGGTGTGCGTTCAGGGAGCAGTAGGCGGCTGCCTGCTCCAAAACGAAGTGTCCCCATGACAACCAGGCAGATGTCTGTGGATTAACTCCAGCCAGTAGGGCCACTGCCAGCATTACTGGGGACAAAGGTGTGGTAGTCTACCAGCTTCACCCACTCTCTACTCAGCAGGTAAGTCCACCAGGACACACAGTAAGCAGCACATGGGGACAATTCTTGGGTGTCTGAAGGTGGGGGGCGTAAGAGGGGCCATATTGCAAACATAATTCATTAGCCAATGAAGTGTTTTGAACCAGTGAGTGACAGAGAAGGGGGCATTCTAGGGGCCAATCAGCTTGGGAGAGCGGCCATGTGGTCGTAGTCCTGGCAGTACGTGACACACACACACCCCCAGAGTCTCACAGGGGTCCAGCCTGCCTCGCCACTCACACATCATGTCAGGCATCGTTGAAGGAACCAAACCCTGACAACAATCACCCCCCCTCCACCCCCACTGTCGCAAAGCAGCTCGAACAAATGATCAGTGTGCAGTGCATGTTTCATCAGCCGATAAAGACTCAATACTGTTACTCCTACGGCAGAAGGTCATTTGTAATAAAATCCCACAGACACCAACCCCCCTCTGCCACAGCATGCTGAAGTCACACGTAAACCAACCTCCACTATCAGAGGACAGCACTGTCCCAATGACAATGGTTTTTTTAAACCACAAAGAGCCAATCAGAACGCAGTATAGATCGCAGCTCTTACCGCTACTTGTGCAGAGTCCATGAAGCGGAGGCCGAAGTAGTCCTTTTCCACGATGTCCAGGTGGTACATGATCTGCTCAAAGAGCTCTTCCCCTTTGGCATTTTTCTAAATATAAAAATGGACACAAGACCAGAGGTTCCGCCCCAGCATTTACTTCTCCAAATAAATTTCCCTAAATAAACAGACTAACTAGCAAATAAATAGGATGATGGCTTCACGCAAAACACACAGAGAATGGAATTCCCAAGTAGGTACCAAGATGGGCGGGGCCTCTGACAACCCCCGAGCGATCCCCACATGTATGCAATGGTCTGTTATATCAATAAATACTCCTCAGAACCAGCCGAAGCCCCCCAGCTTACCCTATTTACCCCCCCCCACTGGTCTCCATACATCTCAATGTCACATAAACAATAAGAGGACAGCAACTTCAAAAACTCAATGAAAACCAACAGCAAGATTTAGTAATCTTCCTCAACTGTTTGTTCACAGATGAAAATTAAAGAAAAAATGTATATATATATTTTTTTTTTCTTTTCCTTTAATTTTCATCTGTTCTTCAAACAATGTTCTTCACAAGGTTGAGAAAGCAGTTAGGAGAAAATTGAACCACCTCTCAGAAAAACGCAAGGTTACCGTTGCGAACATAAAACAACATGCAACATGGACCGATACTTCAGAAGAGTGGTGGCAAAACCTTAACCTGATAATTACCGTAAAGTATTTCAACCAAAATTCAGATGGTAATTAAGTCTGGCAGCTCATACCCTGGATAACCGGTTTTAAAACATCCATCTGACTTTGGCCTCCGGATTTCACCGCAGAAGACATCAGAAGAACAGCCAGTACACGCCTCTCTCTCCCATGGACCGACAAAGTTTAGCAAACAAGCGTCCAACCAGCTGAACCTGTCCCCATAAACACCAGCCTGGCATCCTCCTTATTCAAAGCCACCACCACAACCTACTGTAATAAGAAAACCTGTATATTTATTTTAGGAACTACAGCAAGTCCAGTCCTACCTCCTTCACCACAACGCCAACTGCTGTTAACACAAGTTCCTCAGCTCAGATTTTAAGCACCATATTTCAGGCTGAGGGATTTGCGATTTAGAAACACACACCCTCTGATCTCCTCGAAGGAGAGCCACTGATGCTCTACACCAACCAGCATTAAACCTTCAAGAAATCCTGATTTATTCAGACTTGAAAAGCCAGTACTAACACCAGTTGGTCTGTCAGAGATTAGACAGAAATATTAAGACGACAAAAATGAAATAGCCTGCCCAAACACACAAAAAAATAAAAATAAGTATCACTCTCACTTGTTTGTTCTGTCACCTACACCTTTGACAGAATACAAATGCTGGCAGGGATATAGAGAACTAATTTAACTAGACTTTTGGTGGGACCTACAATGTAATATGAGACATTAACTGGTATCTTGGGATGACAAATTTCAGAAACTGAAATTAAAACTACAGAAAATATTGTGCAACTTCCTATAAACACAGTCCTTGGGTATCCCACAAAGCTAAACAAAAAGCATTTTCAAAAGCACTTTCACACAAACATCATAAAAAAAATGAATCAAGACCTTAAACTGTTCATTAACAGCATCACCCACGCTGGCTTGCTGAGCCTCAAGGGGATCTCATTGCAAAGTCATGGCGAGGAGCACTTGGTGAGCAAGCCAAGGTCACAAACGCCTGAATGAGCAGTTACTTCCCAAGTTTTCACACGGACTCCAAAATGAGCACCTCTGGCGTATGCAGTATTACACTGTCCTCGTATTAACTTCAACACTATAACACTTTATTTGTTGCTAGTGTTTACTGATGTCTCTGTATTACACTGTGCCACCCATCATCAATCACTTTACATTGTTAGGGCTTCTGGTGGACCTTCCTACACCATGAACGCAGAAAATTCCAGATGCTGGCAGGTGCCCACAATTATCTGCGATCCAGGAATCGAAGAGTTTAATGGAATGATCCAAAGTGTCTTACCGGCAGCTCCACGCTCACGTCGGAGCCGTCCAGCAGGGAGACCCGGCAGGTGATCACCGACTTGGCGTCGCCTGCCGCCGGGATGTGCGTGCTGGATCTCTGTGCCTCCTTGGATCTCTGTGCATCCCTGAGCCGGACCTTCTCAGTGTTTTTCTGGATGGACCGCCGGCCCAGGGTCCGGCGAAGGAATCTCAGCATAGCTGGTGCAAAACACGATCCAAAGCCACAAAACAGGCCCCTATAACAACAAAGAAATCTTATCTTACCTGGGAAGGGCAGTCTGCCATACAGGCGTCATTTATTTATCCACTTCTTTGTCGGATCGCATTTACGCAACACACAAAAGCTCAGTGCGTATCAACAGGTACGCTAGAAAGTAAGTTACCAGCAGATAAACACACATCTTACAAATAAAACCAACCGGGGACAAAAACATACAGTATATGTAAGCTTTTTAGAATACACTAAAACTCCAAAATATAACATGGACACATTATACAACAGCGAGTCGGCGTACAAAACAATTTTGTTCAATTTTATTCCCAAAGCACACCATCTCAGGCGATGAATTGCATATTTAACATTGATTTGTACGAAAATAAAACCTGGCAACACCTCAGTTTATGAGACTGGGCTTTGTACATTTGTTTCCGGCAACTTAATAAACATGTCGCAAATCCCAATAATGTTACTAAATCGATCAAAACATTGATAGCGTATATAAACTTGTCTTCTTTAAAACACAATAGGGTTTCTGGCCAAATAATGTCAACAGTACATGTTAAAGCAACAGGTTACCTGCGTCCCGGGGATGCTTAGAGCGGCAGACGGAGGGAGCCCCGCGGCGCGCACCCCACGCTCCCCTCACACCCCACTGCGCGCACCCCGCACCCGGCGCAGTCCCGCTTGCGAAGACAAAGCCGCACTTTATCCGACGCTCTAGTACTGAGACGCGGCCACGCATCGGCCTCACTAGACCAGCAAAACGAAAGCAAAAATCGTGGCTTCCCCTGGCTGCAGTACGGTATCCCGGCTTCCCCCCACACCTCAGGTTAATGATCCGGACCTCTGCATCCCCAAACACAAAGGCCAGACGCAATTCCTGACAGGAAGTGACGTGCACGCCATTTAAAGGGACAATGGAGAAATGCGCCCGGTCACTGGCGCATCACCCGCAACGGCCTTATATATCATGTGATGTAAGCGAGAATTTGATGGTTACATTTCATATAGTATATAAGTACCATACTGCGCTGTGTAGGTAACACTCTAAAGTCTTAAAAAACGTAGGCTACTAATATATTAGGCGATGGATATTCCCAACACAATTTTCATATAGGAAGAAATTCCCAGGATTATAATTTGCGCATTCCAAAGTAGCCCATTAAAATTAACGTCGAATCAACCATTGTATGAATAGCTTAATGAGTCCAGATGTTGGTGTCCTGTGGGAGGGTAACGAATTTCGATTAAGGATACAAATACGTACGTTACAATTGCAGTTAAGGCCACTTAAAATTAATAAATTGTTTTACATGACTCAAACTTCTAAAATATTGGTGAGTATGGGATTTTATATTTTTAGCGAAAAGACGAAAGGCAACAGAGATATACTAAAACTAGAAAATTAAACTTTAATTTGTCAGTATCTCAACAGTTTAAACAATTACAAGAAAAGAGAAACCTTTAAAACAAATGCCTAGTCTAAGTGTTTAATGGTTTTGCCACAGAATGCGCGTGCGTATTGACGATCTCTGACAGTTTTTGAGGTGAAAAAAATGTTTTTTTTTTAAATATAAAATATCACCAAAAAATTGAGGCGGGCGGCCATTTAAAACAATTTATTAATTTTAAGTGGCCTAAGCAATCCTCAAGCACTTAAGAAATAATATGAAAGTATCTCGTACCCAGTTACACACAATACTTAATAATATAACACTGGTCAAAATAAACGGACCCATACAGTTTTATGATTAAACACAGCTAATATTATTAATAATATTCTTTAAGTGATCAGAAGCAGACGTGTTTGTTTAAAAGACTTTTCACGGCTTTCTGCTATTGCCATTTATATATCCAACTGCAGCTCAGTTTACTAATGCGCTGTACTCCCTGAGACTTTAACCACGAACCTTACAGTTAAAAAGCACCTTCTCACCACTTTATACGTTTTTTTTATATGAGGCCGCTGCTGCCCTGTTACACACTCGGTCAGGTGAAACTATGGAGCAGCATCCAGCATGCAACCTGCAGTCTACTTGTTTGTGTTTGAGAATGCATTACAGCTAAATTACTTTCAGTAATAGCTACTAAAATAGGTATAGTTTAGTAACGTTCTTTCTTCTAAAACTTCCACCAAAAATATTATGAGACTTCATAATACAAATAAAAGTAATTACCTGTTTTTGTTACCAACTACACTGGACCGGAGATTAACATGTCGCTTCCCGGTTCGAACTGAAGTACATATTCAACTTCACTGCATAATGTGACAATTGGACTTCATTCAAAGGGGAATCTTTAACCAGCAACAGCGCCTCCACTTGGCAGGCAAGCGCCCATAGGTTGCCTTTAAAATTTTTGCGGCATGGTTAAGTGGCTTTGACTTAAAACTGAGTCAAATTAATCACGACTTTGTTAGCTGTGGGAAACCAAATTGTATGAAATTAACTACGAGTGAAACATTGATAACATTAATTTGAACGTTTTAAACAGTAAAATAGCTTTTAGTAATTGATTAGTGATGCAAGGTAAAGTGCAAATACAATGTATTTGCGATCTGGTGATGTTATAAATTAGAAAATAAACTTATAAGTTATAAACTTAATTTTAAACCAAATAATAAAAGAGTAGCGTTAGATTCTTGGTCAAAATTGAAAATATCTCCATAACAGGCCATAAATTTTATTTCACAGACAGCCAGGGAAACTAACTGAAGGAGTTCAAAGGTAATTTCTACATTTTTGTCTAACATCCCCGCTGTCACCGATTCCTTTCGGTGTGGTTTTCCCCAAGGACAGAGACCCCAGAGATTCTCCACGACAGATATAACGCTCAGAAATACAATCATGTCTTGAGCATAACCCAGAAGGGAAATAGAGGTGCTCTAATCCATAAATCAGGGTGTTCATACCTCAGCAGTCTTATTGTACTGCACAATCTATGTCGAAGAGCTAAAGAATGATACATAATACATACTGTGGCCATAATAAGATCAATAAATATTGTGTACATGTCGTATACTGGCATGTTGGCTGGCAATAAGGGCTCTTCCTGGCTCTCCTCTTGTCCAGACTTACACACAAATTGACATTAAGTGCTTTACATTTCCATAAGTCAAATCTCTCTTTGTGTTGTAGAGGAAAGGGACAAAAAAAAAAAAAAAAAAGTCGAAGCACTTTTTAACTCACAAGATTTTCCTTTTTATTTCAAAGTTTTCAATATAATTATATATTTATATATAACATTGTATTTACATGATCAGCTTTATTTACACAAAAACAAGTGGCACTATGCAGTTTATATTTCACCTAAAAGATGCCTTAAAAAGTTATGATAAATAAAACAAACATTTCTTCCCTTCGTGATCACTTAAGTAGCACCAAAAGCCACAAAGTCCATTGCAGTGCTAATCATTTACAAGAAGGAAGTTTGTTATGCAAAAATAAAGCCCCCATTTCCACCCCATAATATCCCACAGAGAATCCATAGCTCATACCATTGCGACCCTTAGCTTACTGAACCTTCAGTTTTAAATGTCTTACACAGAGTCAGTGAGATGGTGTATGACAGTGGAGACATGAGTGGTCTTGAGAGATTTTCAGAAAAGGCAGTGTGCTCTGGAAAGGGGACAGACCGTACTGGCCAGTCATACTCCATCCTCATCCTTGCTGCGGGAGCAGGATGGGAGGAGCTGTGAGGAGGATGGAGGCAGATCAATACTATCTATCTAAAACCTGTGGTCTGCTCCTGAGACAGCAGGCTGGGCAATTTTTATAGATTTAGGGGTGGGGCAGGGATTATGAACAGGGACCCCCAGTAGTGGTGGGGCAAAGGAGCAGTGTGCCCAATCGGTGAAAGTAAAGCCATTAAGGATCAATAGTCAGGCACTGCAATTCTGTCCGACTCTCATGCGCAAACACACACACACACACACACACACACACACACACACACACACACACACACACACACACACACACACACACACACAGTATAGTATGCATTAAAACCCTACGTTCCGCTCTGGTTTGGCGAACCTGCTCGCCAGATCCAGCAGAGGCGGCCGTACATTTTGTTTGGATGCTTCTCTGCGTGATGCACATTTAAAGGGACCATCTGAATAGCTGAACTGGCTCAGCAGCCACCTTTGTGACCCACCCCCAGCATTCTCAGCAACAGAAACATGGTGACATGACATTTTAGAAACCCCTAGAACCCTGAACAACGACGAAAAAACACTATGTAGGATATATGTGCTCCCTGTCTTACTGTGTTGTGTTGTCATGGTGTTGAAAGAAATCAATCAGAATATCACATTTAAACAAAATACACAGCAGCCATCACCCAAACTCAACTGTGTAATGTTACTTGTCGTCACAGCTTTCTTAAGTGAGGAGAAAGGGGTTATTGAGCTCAGATTTGACCACATTTTGCTCTATACGTTATTAAATAAAAACAGAATGAAATAAAATAATTTAAATTATACTTAAGCGACGTACCAGTATGTTGTCTATTAGCATCACACCTCAGACTTAATAGGAATTGGCTGTAAAAGACGAAAGACTCTTTTCTTGGAAAAACAGATCACTGGGATAGAAATTATGTTCACAATTGCAACCTGGATCCACCAGCATTTAATAAACAGAGCTACCAAGAGAGGGGTTACCTACATCGTGACACAATGTGGCTGAGGACCTCCTGCCCAAAAACACTCCACGGTCACTGCAAATGGGCTCACAGTCAAAATGGATTTTTACAGAAGAACAACAACCCCCAAATCATCAGGCCTCAGGGTGACAAATTGATTCACAGCTGGAAACGGGCACTGGATTGGACCAATGGAATCTTTTCTTTCAATCACATGAACAGAATTTCCATATTTAACTAAAACAATAAATATGTTAAAAAATAGTAGCTACAGTTACTGTGATAGATGATGGGACATTTTTTTGTGGACTTATACGTTAGGCTTGGTAACACCAGCAGAGAGTGCTTATTTGAAGGTCTGTCCATCACTGTTATGGCACATACAGACACAGCTGCAAGCGGCCCCTAAACGTACCCAACGCAGATCTTCTGTGACTGCTCTTCCAGACGTTTCTTTTCAGAACATAAAGTGCGACAGTGCTAATGTTTCTCCAATGTCTCGAGGCCCTGATCCTCCAATTCAGCTGGCACCTCTATGGTCAGATCTAGGCAGTCTCTCCTAGCACGAAAAAAAAAACAAAAAAACAAAAGACCCACAGCCGGCTGTGATCCTGTGTCCGGCCTGAGTGAAAGGGTGGAGCACTGACGCAGTGGGGCTGTCCTTACACTTCACTCTTCAGGCGTGGAGTCCGCAGACTGAGGCTGACTCTCCTCATGGACCTTCAGGATCGCCTCACAGACGAACCTGTACTGACTCTGATAGGGCACAGTGTTGGGACAGCGAGTCACATAACAGGTTATGCAAGAAGACAGGAAGTTACACAACACTAGGGGCCGTGTGTCTGTGTGTGAATGCCTACATGATATCTAATGAAGACTTATAGAGATGCCCCACCATCATTATCCAGCTCCTTCCTACCATAGGCACAACTTCTTGGTTTCAGCCTCTGCTTCCTAAAGGAGCACGTGGCTTCCGGAAACACCCACGGGAGACGGAGGTGGAGGGGAGTGTACTCACCGGGGTTTGGATCATCATCGCCCGCTGGTCTCGCATCGTCCGCACGATGTCTAGCGGATACACAGGCTGGTTGCACTCGATGAGACACATCGCCGTTTCCATGGTGATGAGCACTCCAGTACGGCCGATGCCGGCGCTGTGAGAGACGGAGAGGGGGGCTCAGGAATTCTGGATGATTTTGGTGGGGAAATGAGCTTCAGTGCCCCCACTGGATGTACCAAATCTGAAAAGCTTGCTCAGGTTCTCACACTCATCTGGGCAGCGAACCCAAAAGTTACTGGGTTCACCGGACATGGGCCTGGCCCAGCACAGGGTGGATTCAAGGACTTGTTTACTGGATTGAGCTGGCACAGAGTAAACAAAGAAACACTAAACAAACAAACAAAAATGACTGGACCCCAAAAGACATTAATGCTGCATGATATTTCAAACCACCATCTGCAGCATTATGGATTTTTAAAAGGATGATGATTCATCCATGGTTTATTTCCACAATTACCCTGCAGCCTCAACAGTTAGGCAGCCACACACACAGATTACACATATGCAGACTTGAACGTTGCATTTACAAACATAATACATTGCAGAAAAAACATGTAAATTGTTTCTTGGGCTCATGTTTAAATGCACAAGGTCATGTCACTCTACAATAAGTGCTGAGGGGCCCCAGAAGGGGGGTTTAGGGGAGCCGTACCTGCAGTGGACCACCACTGGCTCATCCTTGCCTGCCCTCCTGCTTCTCACTAGCCTTACGAAGTCCAGGAAGTCAGTGGAGTCATCAGGCACGCCGTGATCTGGCCATGCCACGTACTGGATCTGGGTCAGCTGCCGGCTCTCATCGCTCTGCGGGGGTGCGAGCGGGGAGGTGTACAGTCCATGAGCCTTGCCATGGCAACAGCGAACCAACGCACATCCCCCTGCGTTTAACGTGAAGCAGGAATGCTGCCGACAAGAGCATCTCCATGGCAACACAGTCAGGTCCCACGTTCCACGTCTGCACCATCGCCATGGCAACAGCCCATTCTCTCTTGGTAACAGTACTGCAAAGCCCACGCTCATATCGCTATGGTAACACACAGCAAGGAATTTAGTAAGGGAAAGGCCGAATGATGGACTCACCTCCAGGTTGGTGAGTGTTATGTCCCTCACCAAGAATGCAGAATTGCCCTCCTCAGTTTGGCACGAGATCTGAAAGTTGCCATAGCTGGTACTGCTGCCTGGGTTGGGCCAATACTGATGGCATTTCACCTGAGGCCAGGTAACATACATTTCACCTTCCAGAACCAACAGTGGCAAAACAACCACATTTTCAGGAATGCAGTGGGTCACTGGACACAGAGATTCACTGATTGGTTGCCTTAAGTCCTGCTTGTTGCTTACTGGCTCTCACTGGGTAAAACCAGGAAGTGTTTGAATTATCTGTCCCATAGACTCAAATCTGATATTACTACACTAAGATCTTGAAGTCCTTTTTTGTGGTTAATTAAACCAAAAGGATGGAGATGCCCCTGCTGGGCCACCAGGAGGGGCCAGAGAGTAGGCTGTGGTCCCAGTTCAGACATACCCTGCCTCGCTCCACCTGCGTGGTGAGCATGACCACCATGGAGGAGCCCTGCTCCCAGGCCATCTGCCAGAAATCCAGGCACGTGTTGGGCAGGGGCCCCTGACAGGCAATGTAACGGTTAATGAGGCTGGAGGCCGGGATCTCCATCTGAGGAAGAGGGAGACGAGGTGTGAGTATGCGTGGGAGATCGGGAGCGCGGGAGATCAGGCGCACGTGTCCATTCTGACGTGGGCTGCCCGTCACAGGACTGGCCAACTGCCGAGATCTCCCAGCTACCGCAGAGAGCTCTGCGTCTTCAATTAAAAAGAGGAAATGGCTACGACTCACGTTGATATAGTTTGCGTTGATGTAGTCGGCTGTGCCCTTCAGAACGACCCGTGTGGCGTCATCTGCAAAGGTGGAGAGACATGAGGCAGGGGGATTTATGGGTGGCGATGGCACACTGTGTTTGGCCGGGGTGGGATGGGGGTCACACACTCACAAGGCGAGATGTCCCTGTATCGGTTTTTGGAGATGTTCTGAGGTAATTTGGCACAAGACATCGTCATTCCGGGCCTCTTCCGGTATAGTTGCTGTGGATGAAGGTGTCACAGATGTTCATTTTAAATTCACCAGCAGAAATACAACAAACTCAAAGCAGGCTGATGAACCTGACCCCACCAAAAACGGCAGCATTTGCTGCATGCTGCCATTCAGGATTAACAATATATTTAAAAACATAAAGGTACATCATTTTCCACCTCTGTTGCACCTTCTCCTGGTACCAGGTATGATACATAAACAAATTCATTGCAATTATTGTAAAACCATATTAATGAGGCAGTGTGGGGTTCTCTGCAAATGTGAAACTACGCCAGCTAGCCCCTTCATCTTCCCTGCCCCACCCTTAATACCACACCAAGGGAGACAGACAGGAAGCTGTTAAGACTGCTTAAAGAATAACAGGAAGTAGTAGGATTTCCTGTGATAATATGATATGACCAGCCACTGTCGTTGTGTGTTACATGTGGCGATCCAAAGTTGGAAGGGGCAGCGGGGGAACTACTAAACTTAGTGGACAGTTAGTGTTCAGTAGGATGTGGTCAGTAAGCTCACAGACAGAGTGTGTCAATCCAGGGCGACTGTGATGGAGATGGCAGCGACAACGAAGGTGCCACTCACATCAAACTGGGCAAGCAGAGTACCACTGCTCAGGTCGTCACGCAGCTGCTGCAGGGCCCGCAACCACGCGTCTCCGTCCAGCTGCGACGCATCCACCGCTGATTTCTCCGGAATGTACTGGAAGTCCGGTTCTGCCTCTAGCTTCTCTTCGACGACATCATAGATCGCTGTGAAGATGTGGACGTTGTGATGTTCCTTTCCTGTGCATTTCTTGAGTAAACATGCTTTGTATACATTTTAAAAGCTAAAGAACACCGGGAACAGAGAGATCCTGGAAAGACGGTATGATTCAGTGCCATGTTGTTTCCACATAGGCGTATATCACATTTTGTAAAGGTATTCAAGAAAACTGTTACAGGCACTAATGATTAATTAGTGTAGCCAAACAAAAGACCCTCCCCGTATTCCTGGACTGTGGTTGTGTTCACAGGGCATCAGGAGGATATGATGTCACGGTGGGCCACAGAGGGAGCCTCATTGGTGTGGCCCCTTCAGGCTCCACCCTCTCACCGTTTGGCCGCACTAGCAGCATGAGCTCTCCAGAGTGGCTTTCGCAGCTGGCCTTGATGAACATGACCACCTGGTCATGCGTGTGCTCCGAGATGTCACGCCCATTAATCAGCACGACCTGGTCACCCTCATTCAGCCGGGGCATGCACAGGTCAGCCTGTAGGGAGGGGCCCAATTATAATGATGGTCACATCACATTGTCACAAATAGCCTGGATTATTCCCAGGGTCACCAACAGGGGATGCTCTCAGCCTTCTAGTAAGACCTCAACGTGACATACACAATTAATGTCACCAACAAATACAGACCACAGAAACATGAAGAGTGTTTTCATGTAGCTCTGTGTCCACAGATTCTCTGGATTAAACATGTCAATGTGCACTTTTCCTTTATGAATGACAAAGTAGGATCAAGTCCTAATTAGCTGCTAATGATCTCTGAAAGCATGTCAATCACATGTCACAGCGGTGACCCCCCTCCCATTGATTATCAGGGTCAGTGCGGGGGTTAAACACCAGTTTGAAATTTAGTTCCTGATTATGTCCCTCATTCTCAACCCAAAAACGTGCAACAGACTGTACCGGTGTCCCCGGAGCCACACGGGACACGATCACCGGCATCTTCTGATCCGAGCCACCCTGGAGAGACAGTGAAAGACGTGCTATGTACGTAAACATGACCACGGAAGCCTGCTAACAGGGGCTAATGCTAACTCACACACAAATAATATAGCATTTATTAACAAGTGAAGGTTGTGTTAAATAAGTGGTTGAGCAGTTGACCTGTTAGCAGTAGCAACAGGGCAGAAACTCACCTTGACGTTGAAGCCGAATCGCCCATTTTCGTCGGGCCTCATCTTGATCAGGACGAGGTTATCATGGGGAACCGCGCCGTTTAGCTGGGTGCAACAGGAAAATGGCCGTTTTCACCCCTGAATAGACATCAGACCGGAGCAGTGTGTGCTGGTACTAGGCTGTGCCAGTGTCCTGTGTCCTTCCCCCTATTTCCGTGAGCCCTCACCGCGTTCCTGTCGCCTGCTGCTGGCACGTCGTACATCTCGCTGACATGGTTGTCTAGTTCCTGCTGTGAGTGCGCCTGCGTGATCTGGGCATAGAAACTCTTGCGGCACTGTTTGGGTGGCAGGGCTGGGGGCTGCCCGTCTGCACTGACATCAGGGGACCTGGGGGGCATACAGGCATCCAGAGCAATATCTGTTAGCATATGCCGCCTATCAGTTATTGGTTAATGGTTTTTCTGCATAGCCCACATTTAGTCACAAGCAATATACCCATAGTGCACAAGAATGTGGGGGTGAGTTTGGAGGGGGGCCCAGTAACAAACCAGGAAACATGCATGCGGGACTGAGAGGGGCAAAGAGTACAGAAAGATGGGGGTAAGATGAAATGACACGAAAAGATGGCAACAAAAAAGTCAAGATAAATGTGTTTGTGTGTCATATTCCTGCACGAGTGGCATGTGAGAGGTAAACAGTCACTTATTTCTGACAGCAGGATGTAAGGGGAGAGAATTATAGCCCCCCCCCCCCACATACACACACAAACAAAAACACACATATTAGGCATCTATATCTTTGGATGTTTTTCCACCGCACCAGGTACCGTACTTTTGGTACTTCCATAAAGCGGCAAAATTTTGGTACTTCTTTCATGTCTGTTTTCCACTGGCATAAAAAAATGGTACCGGCACCAGATGATATCATCAGTGACTGCTAAATCATAATTAAAAAAAGAAAAGAAAAAAAGAGCACAAAATTAAAATGAGCAGTTTAGGCAGTAAAATACTGTTTATTGTTATGTCATGTTATGTCAGCTTCTATCACAGTATAAGATTCTGTAAAATCCGAATTGAATGAATGCTGCCATCATTTACGTTTACATAGGTACACTTACTTCGGGTTAAGCCGATCAAGGCAGTAAGAATTGGCGTTCTGCTAATTCAGTCTTTTGAAAGCAGACAAATTATTTAATTTTCAAGCGGCATTGTTCAGTGTTTCACGTGTGCCTAATTTCTTCCAAGCGGCTTGGTAATACGGGGGGTCCTAGGCAATTCAGTTTCCCTATGTTTCTTCTGTCCATCAGGAAATAATGTTTTCCCTAATATTAAAGCAAAGAGGTATGTGAAATGTCAGTAAATGACTCAGGTACATTATTACAAGTCCCACCCCAAAGTACCAAAGAAGTACCCCAACTGGTTTGGCACTTTCAGTACTCGAGATTTCGGTAGTGGTACAATGGAAGTCAATGGAAAAGCAAAAGTACAGAAATTACCGTACTTTGTGTGGTGGAAGAGTGCCCTTTGTGGGGACTCTCCATTCATTTCTACAGGGAAAACCCTAATCTCAACATGACGACCTTAACCCCTATCCAGCCCTAACCTTAACCATAAGTAACCAAACAAAATACAACACTTTTGATGCTTTTAGTGTTTTGATTCAATACATAGATCCATATAAAATTAAGGTTTATTTTGTGGGGATCTGAAAAATGTCCCCACAAGCTAAAAAGTAACACACACACTTAAACAAGCACAGTTGCCTTCCCCTCCCTCCCCCCACAGATGCAGGACAGAGTGGGGGGGGGGGTGTTGTTATACAATCTGTACAAGAAAGTGGGCGGAAGCCTAAGTGCACAAGAAACTGGGATCCAGAAACATCGCAGAAACGCAGAAAGCAAAAACAAATAAGGAATAATCTCCCTCCATACTGGAGCCAGGTGAAGGCTGCAAGCTGTAAACCAGAGGGGGCTCGTACCTGCGACCATCAGTGTCCAGGTAGGAGACCTGACCGTGAAGCCCATGGGCTTCAGACTCCCCAAACCCAAGCTTTAAAGGCTGTAACCAGGGGTCAGCGCACAGGGCCACTGTGACAGCGGTATGGGTGCCATCGACCTTCAGCCACGCAGCAGGTTGACTTCATTACCAACAGGAAGTTGGCAGGTTGACACAGCGCCACAGGAGTCACTTCCAGGAAAGAACCAGGCTCCCCTCCGCGTGTGAGATGCTCAGAGTGGAAATAATGTCAGGGCGAGCAGCACCAGCCCTTGAATTGGGATGCTTGCTCTACCAAAGTGTTCAGCCGCACTCCTGGCGCATCCCAGAACCACGTTAATAGGCTCATTTGAAGGGCTCTGACTCAGACCCCCACCCCCTGTTGAGCTCTGTGATTTGGGACGTCCACCCCCTGCTCTGACTCACACCCGTCACCAAACACACAAAGACTTACGGAAGACGGAACAATTCAAATTACATGGTTACCAACACGCTCAAACTCAAACAATGCCAGAAGAAGAACAACCAAACAAAACAAAAAATGATAACACTAGATAGTCCAGGTTTTTGCAAGAAAGCAAACTTGACATTTATTGTACATCTCCTCCCCACCATGACCAAGGTTCCGAATGAAATCATGTGATTTCACAAACACACAAACATTGAGCAGCCAATGATCAGTGGTCATTTTAAGGGGTAGACATCATGGTTAAAGCTATCTTTAGACAGTGTAGAACAGGAAGGGGCAGAGTTTAACAGATTGGGTGAAATGAAGAGTACTTACGGCGAGGAGTCCAGGCTGATGCTGTTGGCTTGGGTAGAGGAGGCCGACTTGTGGTTGGAGAAGACCTGACTGGGAGATGAGTGGACAGTGTGGTCCACCAGGTGCCCCACTGAAGATGGGCGCTGTCGGGCCCCATTCTGCGCAAACATGGAGTCCCTGCTGCAGGTGGGGGGTCATGGCAGTGAGAGATAAATCTGCGGTTAGAGGGGACAGTTCTCTGTATGGTAGATAGGGGGCAGTAACAGGTAGGATTTATTTCCACACTGCTAGGTCTATCTGGTTTGAGTGCTTACTGGTTGGGGGTTCCGGGGGGAGAGCGGTTGGGTAAGCTCTGGGTCTCCAGTCGCTCATCCGACAGCGAGTTCCTGCTCACCGTCTCCCAGTCCATATCGCTCAAAAGCTTTCTGGCCAGGGGTTTACTGGGAGACCTGTGGGGTTGGTCACATGGGCAGTCACATGACACAAAGCCATTGACCACCAGGATCTGTGAACAGCTCCAGCATCGACTGCTAAGAGGCATACGGAAGGTAGCAGTGGACATTAGGGTCGATGTTAGTCACCGCTAACCTTGATGGGGGGGGGGGGGGGGGGGGGGGGGCCCACCTGCGCCGGGGGGAGGAGGGCCGGGTCTCTGGAGCTCAGGCACACAAATCGGTTGGCGGTGGGGGTCCCCGGGGAGGAGTAGGCTGGATAAGCAAA
>JAABNY020000001.1:49641437-49661494 GCA_015164015.2 Brevimyrus niger
GGAGAGGGAGAGGGGGGGGGGAGGGGGGGGGGCGGCGGGGGGGGGGGGGGGGGGGGGGGGGGGGGGGGGGGGGGGGCTCTCAGTAGCCAGCCTCCCCACCTGTAAGCAGGCCAGTGGAAAAGGCCAGAGCCTGTTACTCATTTGGCATAAATGGCCATGCTGGCAGTTATATTAACTCCTCCCATAAGACACATCTCTGTTCCGCCCGTTAGCGGCAGCAGGGGGCGACCAAGAAACTCACCTGGCAAACACCCTGTCCTTCACACCCTTCTCCTTTCCATACTGCACAGACTGCGCTTCTGTTCTGCCACTGCATGGGGGGGGGGGGACAGAGCACATTCCTCTAATGGGTAAATAAAGAGACCAGCCATCACCCCCTGACTTCTGTTTTTTTTTTTTACTGCTGTACACACTCGCATTTACACACACCGGCACCCCCTAGGGGGCATTACTCACCAGTATCGGAACTTGGAGCCCAGGGTAAAGTAGTGGCTGAAGAAATTCTTCTGGGGCGACACAGGCCTGTCCAACCGGAAGAAGGTGTGGTACTCCACGCAGGCCTTCCATAGGTTCTTGCAGGCACGGTAGCTGACCATGTTGAAAGTCAGCAGCGTTTCCCTCATCTCATGCTAGTGGGGGGGGGAGGTTGGGAGTGCTGTCAGTCATGCCCAAACAATATCTAGAAAGACCCCTTTGTTCCCCTTACATGTATTGTGAAATAATTGGCTATGTTCCACTCCAGTGACATCATCTCTCATACTTCATCCTAACTAACTTCTGGATGCTTTTATCCAAAGCAACTCAGACACCATATAATTTTATCTGATTACTGTTAGTCTGGAACTTCCTTCCATTCAGCATCAGAAGATCCCCTTAAAACGCCCCCAATAAATTTGCTTCCATATTGGGTGGCACGGTAGCTCAGACTTGCATGGCTAGGGATTTGAATCCACTCTACGTGTGGAGTTTGAATGTCCTGTCGGAATCACATGAGTTTCCACATACAGTCCAAAAATATGCAATTAGGCTACCTGGGGTCTTGAAATTTCCCACAGTGCATGATGTGCATGTACCCTGTGATGGACTTGCATTCTATCAGGAGTGTGAACCTGTGGTATGGGATAGGCTCCAAGCCCCCTGTGACCATGACCAGGGCAAGCAGTTATCTGGATATAAGCCTCCTGAGTCACTTCACGCTAACAACGTTCTTGTTCAAGGTGTCCACGAGGTGCACCAAACTCACCGATTCCTTCCGAAGCTGGATGAAAAACTGTTTACACTTAAATGAGATCTTTACAATCTTCAACCTGGGAGACGGAAGCAAAGAAACATCATGATTTGACAGTGTCCCAGGGAGGCAACCATCGCGAATACAAGTCATTATAGGTGCAGAAGCGGACGGTTCTGACCCATTTTGTTGCTCCTGTCCCTGGACGCATGACTTGGAAAAGTTCTATATATAAACCTGGCGCTTCACAAACACACTCCTGTGACTAACACTGACTGCAACAAACGTTTATCGGGTCATCTTGGTGTGGGGGGAGGGTGACGGGCGGGGCCGTGATGCAGTGTGAAGATACTGGGTCGTGAGGAAAAGCCTGTGGCTGATGTCAAATGTCAAAGGTCAGCCTGTGACCCAGAAACATACAAACACTCCCAAAAGTATAACCACTCCCTGGCAGCGGTTAATGAGAGCTGCAAATTTATATCCCAGGAAATATGTTGAGCAGTGGGGGAAGCGGCAGATAAATAATTTGAGTGCTGTTGTTACGGTGATAAGCAATATTGGGGTTTCCGCCGGCCTGTGATCCAAATTTAGCTTCTAAGCAACTGTGGGGGGGGCCTTCAAAGCAGGCTCATTTTCTCGGGGAGGGGGTTCCCAAGATGATCCATAGCAGAACACTGGCAGGGTGTGAACAGCAGAGTACCAGTTTTAGTCCCTGGAGGACCTGTGTAGCGGTATGTCTGAAAAAGGTACTTAACCCGAATTATTACAGTAAAGCTGTGCAATATTGCAACCACAGTGCAATAGCTGTGGTTAATGAGGGGGAAAAATATATTATATATTTATATAATATATATTTATATATATATATATAAAAAGAACCCAGAAAATAAAGTATGGTATAAGGTATGGAACCCAGAAAAATAAATCAGTGGACAGTATGAAATGCCACCAGTTACCATTTCAAGCATTTAGTACTACACACTAAATAGCATTTAGCTAAATGTTAAAATTCACCCTAAAGTGCCACTCCTATGGTCTGAACTTAGGCACTTGGGTACCTGGGGGTCAGAGAAGGTCAGGGACACTGTTCAACAGCCCATGTGTTTACATTCCAGAATCTGGCTTCTGACTGGCCACTTCCCATCACATGACCTCTGGGGAGGGGGAGGGGTGTGAACGGAGGCCAGCGTTCTGCTGAGCCACGTGGAACGTGTCGGTGGTCGCACTGCTGGCGTCTGGCCGCACTCCAGGGCTTTCACGTGCACTCCCGCCAGCTGTGCTGTGCTGTGCTCTGCTCGCTGTCGTAACGCCACAAGAGGGACTTTCGAGGATCTGAACTCACCATGCTAAGCAGTTGATCCGTATCCTGTTCTTATAAATGACGATTCCCGAGGACATCACCCCGATTTGGATCTCTGTGTTGCTGTTATCCTGCAGTGAAAAGGGAGAAGAACAGGAGTGTGTAGGCAGGAAGGTACCATGGTAACTAACGCGGTGACTGTGAAGGGACTGGTAGGTGACGCCATGCTTTTTCAATGCATTATCAGATGCAATGAGGGAAATAATTATTTGACAATATGCTGAATTCTTAAGTTGACCAATTAAAGAAATTTTATTAACAAAAGATAGATTATCAACAACTCCAGCAAGAAAAAAAATCAGTGTAACAGTTCCAAACAAATTTATTTATCTAGGGAAATCTGATCCTTTGGAACACATGCTTTAGTGCTTGGTGGAGTAACCATTGTTTGCAAGCACAGCTGTCAGACCTTTCCTGTAGTTGGTCACTAGGTTTGCATCCAGGTCAACAGGAATTTTCACCCACCCCTCTTTGCAGACCTCCTCCAAATCTTAAAAGTTTTTAGGCTGTCACTTGAATACACGAAGCTTGAGTTGCCTCCACAGGTTTTCATTGGGATTAAGGTCCGGAGACTGGCTAGGGCACTCCATGACCTGAAAGTGCTTCTTCTCAAACCACTCTGTTGTCTTGGCCATATGATCAGGGTCATTGTCTTGCTGGAAGACCCACCCACAATGCATTTTCAGTGCCCTAGCTAATGGAAGGAGGCTCTCATCCAAGATTTTTCAGTACATGTCCCCGTCCATCTTTTCTTTGATGCGGTGCAGCCATCCTGTACCCTTGGCAGAAAAACACCCCTAAAGCATAATGCTTCCACCTCTGTGTTTGATGGTAGGGATGGTGTTCCTGGGGTAATAGTCAGCATTCTTTATTCGTCGTGTTCGGAGGGAAGAGTTGATGCCAAACAGCTTGATTTTGGTCTCATCTGACCACATCACATTTTTCCAAGCCTCATTGGAATTATTCAGGTGTTCATTGGCATACTTCAGAAGGGCCTGAACATCGACCCTCTTGAGCAGGAGTACTTAGCAAGCACTGCAGGATGTCAGATCATAACGGCCCAATATGTTACCAATGGTTTTCTTGGCAACTGTGGTCCCTGCTGGTTTGAGATCATTAAGAAGCTCTGCCTGTGTAGGTTTGTGGTTAGCCCTCACCATTCTAAAGATCATTCATGATGGATGAGATGAGATCTTCCTTGGGGCCCCAGACCAATAGTGATTGACAGTTATTTTGTCTTTCTTCCATTTGAGAATAATTGCACCGACAGTTGTCACTCTCTCACCAAGCTGCTTGATGGTCATGTAGCCCATTCCACCTTTGTTCACCTTCACAATCTTGTCTCTGATGTCCTTAGACAGTTCTTTGGTATTTCCCATGGTGATAAGGTTGAAGATGCAGACAGGTTAGTGACCCAAGAATACTGTTTAGCAAAGTAACGCCATTAAATGAGAATGCTGGCTTGGTATCTGCTAATACTTAATCAAGTACTACTTGTGTTGTGTTAGTGCAATAGTATTTGACCTAATTTTTTGCTGGTTTGTAGGGAATCAAATAATTATTTCCCTAAATTGATTTGTACCTGTTACATGATTATTTTTTTTCTTGTTTGTTTTGTTGAAAATCGATCTTCTGATGTTATAACAAACATAGAATTGAAATTATAGACTTCTCATTTCTTTATAAATGGGTAAACCTGGGAACTCTACAGGAGGTCAAATAATTATTTCTCTCACTGTATGGCATCTGAGAAAATCATGTCAAAGAGCAGGATTACAGTTTACCATCCATCCATCCAATTGTCCAGCTGAGCGTTTCATGTCTTAGCAAAATACTATTATATTGATACACACATTCTCCTGTCCACGGTGTATCTGTGTATCCCTATATCTAAAGTACGGTGGAGACAGGGAGCGTCATCTTCTCCAGTGAGAGGCTTTCTAGATCCACCAACTTTAAACTATACATCCTAATGGCCTTAATGAAGAGCTAGTCTTAAATTGCTTTTTGTGAATCCTTGTCTATTATAGTCTGTTTTATGTCTTTGAGGGTTGTGGGGTATGTATGGGATTGTTTTATTATAATATTGGATTTATTTGTTATATATTTTGTGTGCATACATAGTTTGTATTTTTTCTTTGGATATCTGGTGCATAATTGTGTGTTGGCAATTATGAAGTCACGCTATCACCTGTTTTTAGTTGCCTTGACAAAACCAGTGTGGTGTGGTGCATTTTACACAATGAGAATGGTTTGACGCTGAAACATGTCTGTGTGTTATGGTGCAATAAACTTTTTTCTAAATAGCAGGGAAAGCATTTTGTAAGTGCGGTTTCTTTTTTGTATCTTGATGTCGTAAACTGCACCCCAAGTTATTTTTGATACATTTTGGAGTTTGAGCGCACCCATCTTTTTTATCTGCGTATCCCTCCCTTATGATCTTTGCTGCCAGGTTAAGGCTCCAGGGCCACTGCAATCCTGACCAGTGATAAATGGTTACAGGATGGATGGATAATAAATAATAAATATTTGGAAAAAAAAAAACATCTTGAAATCTGTGATGCACAGAATTACACATCCATCAACTTCTGTCAGCTCATCCTAGTCAGGGTCACAGAGCTGGAGCCCAGGATTACACATGTCAACCACATACTGGTTTAACCCATTTCATATTCGGTGGGGTTATTTATTGCAGAAGGCACTGGCGGGCTTCCAGCATCCCCCCTTCCCTGTCAATGTTCCTGAGTGTGTGGAGTGTATTATTCATAACTTCTGTCGTTTGACCCCCAGGAAACAACTCAGCTGTGGAAACAGCTTACCTTGGCACAGTGCAGCTCCACCCCATAGAGCTCCAGCGTTCTTGCCGTGTTCAGGTAACTGAACTCTGCCTGGGCTGGGGTCAGTCCTCTGTAGGGGAGAGGGGGCACATAGACACAGTGAAAATAGGGGAGAGGGGTGTGTCACAGTGGGGGACCGTTTGTGTGTGTGTGTGTGTGTGTGTGTGTGTGTGTGTGTGTGTGTGTGTGTGTGTGTGTGTGTGGTGATCGCGGCATGCTCACGCGTGCTGCTGGTGGTGCTTGGCCACCTCCTTCTCGAAGTCAGCCGGTGGGTTTGGAATGAAGCGGTACTCCGCCAGGTAGCCGCACAGATGCTCCACGTGGCTGTAGTCGCCCAGCTCAGCTGGAGCACAGAGCCAGTCGGCATAGTTACACTCTGTGGCATACCCCACGGCTCCCACCTTGGATTTGCCCATTTATTGGCCAAAAAATTCACACACCCCCCCAACCCCACCCCCAAGGGTGAGGCTGAGATTGTACCAGGTTAGTTGCTGTGCAATGAATAGGGGGGACAGGGGGGTGGAGGAGGTGGGGTTAGGGGCTGCCTTATGCAGCTCCGGATAACGGGGCTTTGTAAGCAAAACATGGGAGGGCTCAGAAACATGGTAGTATTTCTGCTGTCAGAATCAAAACAAACTGGAAACGGGCGAACGTGGGAGGAGCTGGATGCTGCAGCTGCTCTGTGTCGCAAACACCATGCGGAAGAAGCAAATCTAATGTGATGCTGATTAAATATCCCGTCGCGATGAAGACGGCACACAAAACAGCTGCTAAATCTTCATGAGCTGTACTCTGCCCTACCCACCCACTAAATTAAAATCGGTCTAAAGACGAATAGCAGGGTCCACCTCCTATTTTGGCTGGCCAATCAAAATACAAACACCATCCAGGTGTCACACCCACTCTTCAAACCAGACAAAAGGGCTGTACTTACACTGGACGGCCAGCGAGGACAGAACAGCGGCTGTGCTGTGTGGACAAGGCAGCCTGAGGTAGACACATGGGACAGTGTCAGCCAGAAGAGAGCCCACGAGCTCACGTTGTCTCATGGTAGGGCGCAAACCTGGGTTTCCCAGTGGCCACTTACCTCCCGCTGAGAATGTCCAGCTTGATTTGCAAAAAGTATTGGTACCTAGAGAGGAGGCAGAGAAGCGTACACACTCAAGACGGGTCACAGCATTTTACAATCACCGTCACCCAAAAGAAAGGTTGGACACACTCAGGTCGTGTGAGGTCATGAATGTGGCAGGGCACCCCTTTGCTGGCCAGGAACATCGCTGCACACCACCCAGCACCCAGAACGTAGGAACAGGCAGGCAAAAGCATGTCCCTCCACTATGCAAGATTTCTCACTCCAGGCGGTTCCCTGATGGAGGAAAGAGCTGCTAGGCCACATCTGGTCTACAGACTCCCTCTCCACTTTCAGGAAAAGCCTCAAAACCAGTCTGTTCCAGGAATATGTGTACTAGCCCAACATCACTACATCCTCCCTGCGAGATCTTAGAATTGCAGATGATTTATTTGGATAGTCATCTTATTAGGTTCCTTTATTAAAAGTTGTTCTGTAGCTCTTGCTCCAATACTGCTTACAATTGTATTTGGGCGTTCACTGGAAGCTTAATCTAGCTGCACTCGTGTAGAGTCAACTCGTTGACAGCTGTAAGGTTGTCATGTGTCATTTGCCTCACTTGTATATCACTTTGGACAAAACTGTTCGCTAAATAAAAATAAATGTAAATTCCTCAGCTGCGAGTGGATCCACAGATCCCCTCCCGGCCCCCACCTTGTGTACTCCTCCTGGAGTTTATTTGGGTCGCTCACAAAAAACTTGACTCTGAAGTTGAAGGTGTGTGGGGAGCCTCCTGAAAAAGAAGGAGATGGTGGGTAAGCGTGGGATGGGGGACCGGTGATGGTACTATCGCTGATTGAGGCCCCACCTACTTTTTAACTGTTTCCTGATGGGCTTGCTGGGATCCAGCCACCTCTGCAGGGTCATGACAGAGAGACACTTAGCAGCAGTGGTGTAATGAAAGACGGGGGCAGCTGTAGCGCCCGTTTGAAATTTAAAAGTGAAAATACCTGGATTTAACTGAAGTACAAACATCTAGTCACTTGGTTAATCCCACGACTAATTTTAAGATATTTCCTTAAAAAAATACTTTCAGTTCAACTTTATGAGGCTAAGCATTACACTGAGTGCAATTCAGCCAGATCACAGGGTCATTATGTCCCAAAAAAGTCCAGCTTCCTGAACCAAATAAGCTCCGGGAAACGCAGGGCAACTCACCGGGCTGTCCGAGGACTCGTCCGCCAGCTGCAGCCCGAAATAGTCTCTCTCGGTGAGCTCCAGGTGCTTGAAGACTATGTCCAGCAAGACGCGTCCCTGGTCGTGCTTCTGATGAGCCAATTGGAGAGGAAGACGGGTCACAGAGCTTCATAAATCACCCCTCCTCCAAAAGAAATGCAGCCTTAAACGGTGCCATGAATGTTTCCATTTGAAAATCGCACAGGCAGATTTACCCAATCTGTCCGCCATTTCTCTCACGGGTTCACAACACCGACGTCAAGCTCCTTCCCGTCTCCATGGCAACATGGTCAGGGGTTTAAAAAAAATGCAGCGGGTGCTGGGCAAGGACAGAGGACTCTGCACAATTTCCACGGGTCCTGCTCTGAGCCCGAAGCTCAAACTGGCTAGGTTGGGGGAATACGGACAGCCACTGTGGCAAAAAACTTCCCAATATGCACTGTACAGGTACGTATCTACATTCATCATGTTAATGAACTCATACTCTACAAGCACAGGATGGGGGTGGGAGGTGAAGACTTTTTGGCGGAATCTACAGTTTAGTCATTAAAACATGATGATTAAAAATATTAAAAAAATTAAAAATATACTAATCTCAAATGTCCACTGCAAAGAAAGGGTGGGGGGGGGGCAAACTGAATGGTTCCATTGGCATCCCACCCAATTTTCCGAACCTATATCCGAAGGAAACAACCACACTGCATTCACCTTCATTAGATGTTTGCAGTGGAATATACAGCACCACCTACGGTGTAAGTAATATAAGGGACACAGCAGAGGGGTCAAGGAAGCAAGGTTTTTACACCCTTTTTTCAATGGTGGGTGGGGGATTCCTTAAGCTCTGCCCCCCCCCCCCGAAGGTAAATATCTCAAGAGTGGGGAGGGAAGACAAGCAGAAACGTGCCAGGGGTTGCAGCAAGGGGAACAGAGAGACGCGGTGAGAAAGCGCCCAGCTTGCGCTAGCATGCTCTGAGTCAGCTCTGATGGGTATCATACCGTGGTGGTACCAAAGCCATAGGCTCAACTTCCTTTACAGAAGAGCACCGGTTATGTAAACAAACATAAGACAGACACACAAAAAAGAAAATAAATCAAAGAACTGAAAAACAGAAGGTCCAGTATGTTGGTTGATGTCAGGTTGCTCACATTACCCACAATGCCACGGACAGAGCTCCTATAGTCACCACAGACTGGTAAGAACTGACAGCAGTTTAATGGGAGGGGTCTATATCAGCAGGCCTGAGACATCTAGCCCGTATGACTTGTAGAATGTACCCCGGGTCCGTAGTACCACAGTAAAACATCCAGCGGAAAGATAAAAGCAGGGAGCTGCCAAGCGACTGAATGGCAAAGATAATATTACAGCAAGGCTACAGTGACATCACAGCCGAGAAGGTATGAGAGAAATGTAGGGGGACGTGAGGCAGCTTGTTAGCCGGCCAGGAGGGGAGACACACAAGCCACTGGAACACGCGACGGGAGAGCAATGCCCCCCGGGGGGGGAGGGGGGGTTACACAGCCACTTCTCTGTGCCACGCCTTCCCAAACCACAACCTGGCACAGGGGACCCACTGACTGGGACATGTGCCTGTTTGCCCAATCCCCAGCGGAACCCAAGGGGCCTTGTGCTGCTAGCTTGTTGCCGCCAGCTACCAAAATCTCTCGCCCCCCCTGCCAGTGGGACAATCTTGCTCCATTCTCAGTTTCCTGTAGCTTGCTCTATTAGGAGACTAATCAGCACCATCCAGTGGTGGTGGGCTGTGGTGGCTTGATGGTTAGGGAAGCTCGTAATTGAAAGATTGCAGGTTCGAATACACCACCAGCAAGTCACCTCTGAGGTACCCTGAGCAAGGTACCGCCCCAAGCACTGCTCCCCGGGCACTGAATTAGCTGCCCCCTGCTATGTCACAAAAGACACATATGCAGAGGTCACATTTCGTTGTTGCACACTGTGTGGTGTGGTGTGTTGAAAATGACCACTGATCACTAAATTGAAATTCATCCACCGGACGTAGAAGGACATTCAGGGCAGATGGTGCGATGCGTCTTCAAACGTGTTTCCACACAGTGGGAGACCCATGGGACTCTACCGAGCACAAGATATTTTTATGTCGCTTTATATCTAAATAAATTGCACTGGTGAAAAGTACCTTTATTTTGACCAACCTTAAAACTAGACACTGCATCAATTTCAAATATGAGGTCTTTAAATTTAGTCCCGTGAGATAGGCGACAGACCGTTGGACCGTGAGCCGGCAGCGTGATTCACTGCCATGAGCAGACACGTCAGGAGACACCTCGGACACGGGGCCTTCCACTGGGTTCACACCAGGACTCGCGCCTCTAATAAAGCCCAAACAACTGAAAATGTCACCCTACCACCCTACAACCCCCGCCCTGGCAACAGGGGTGAACAGTACGTGTTATAAATAATTACAAAAATCAAACAATCAAATAAAAATGAACCCCCAATGACAGCACTCCACATGGCATTCTAAATTCCCTGCTACCATCGACATTACACTGGAATGTCAGGCATTTGCAGAAGGTAATGACAGCCTGGTGTGTCACCCAGGATACACTGTGGGGTAACAAAGATCTTAAACTAAACCCCTGATCCACCAAGCACCTGGACCCCTTTAGGTGCCCTAAATCTGTTTTGGGGTGATAATGGCAGGTTTGTCTCATCACACTAAACTCCTCTCTGAACATTCGGTCCCCTGCCCCAGGTCTCTGAAGGTGATCATGTGACCTCGGTATTAGGTGCAGCGTGGCTCCCCTAAACGGCCAAATCGCGGCCACACCGGCGGTACTTACGTTGACTCTAAAGACGTGAACAGTGTTGTCCAGGAGATGTACGTTACAGAGCACCTCGGCGTGCTGCCCGTCTCGTGCCAGCTCCGACGTTCGGACATCGTAGGATCTCCCAGTAGGCAGGCGGAAATGTGCTGTCATAACTGTCCAAAGACAAGCACACACAAAGGGGATGTTGGACAGCTACACCACTATTTCCATGGTACCCAGGGGTGATTTTGCCCACATTATTTCCCAATGTTTAACAATTAGCACCATCCTGCTCCAACTTCAGCGCGAACCTTTCGGCTGTCTGAACAAGTGTTAAAAAAAATAATAATAATTTTGAGTGAAATTCATCCTAAAGACAGTCTTTGTGCAGAATGCACACCCATTCACACATTCAGAATCCAATGAGTCTGTCCCATGAAGGCCATGTGACCAAAAACACTCACATGGCAAGGCAAGTGACATTGCAGTGTTGGGTCACACAGAGGTTTAAATGCAGGGGAATTTCACACCATTTGGTCCTGTTACACTACCAGGAATGTCTGGCCAAAACAATTTAACGAGCTGAGAGTTACTGATAAACAATTTCAGAATGAAATTTCAACAATCTGAGGGATAAAACTCATCCAATCCAGAGAGACACCCAGGAGACCAGCATCTGCTCCGGTGGATTGACATGATCTGAAAAAGGGGGCTGTGAAGACCAACCCAAAATAGTCAGCAAACTGTGGTCTCATCTGCTTAAACACATCAGAACTGTTAAAAAAAAAAACACACAACAAAAAAAACAAAACAAAAAAAACTGATGCATGCAGACATAACAGAGCAGCAGATATGATCTTGTGGTAGTAAACGGAGGGCTGGATGTCTTTCTCTCCCTCCAGCCGAGAGCCCCGAACCCCAACCTAAAAGAGGCCATGTTCTCCCCCTTGGTCCGCAGATCCATGTGTCAGTACGTCAAAGGTGACTTTTTAACCAAATTCAAGCTAGTCACCTTGCTGAATGGTCCTGCACAAACGTCTAGAGTCTGGTGCTTGAAACTACCAATGTCTGAATCCACACCCACCATCCTCATCTAATCAGAATATCACGTCGTGTGAAACATTTATTAATCAGTTTCAAATGAAGATGAAAGGATGACCCGACTGATCCTGTTGGGGGGTGGGAACGTGCCTGAGCACATGGCGGGACTGGTGTTGGGGTCGGTTCCCAGGAGAACATTCCGGAAGCTGCTTTGCAGAGTTTCTTCCTCCAATGGCAGAGCTGCTGACAGACAAGGAGGGGGGGATAGGGCAAGGCCTTCACAGCCACCCCCTCCCACACTCACCCCCCTGCGCAACATGGGCAGCTTTGACCCTGTCTAGGCAGGAGTTCACCGCAAAAGATACTTCCCTTTAATTCTGGAACAGTAATTTCTGAAAAAAGGGCATTTGAGGAAGTCTGGGTTATATTTTCAGAAAGAGCTGCCTGGTGACTCAGACGTGGATGTCGACAGAGAATGAGGCCAGGGATGAACAGGGGGGTACAGGCGACCTCTGCCCTCCATCGGTGCAACAGAACCACCCCCCACCCGTGTCACTGCGTACAAAGCTGAGACAGATCACCATGGCAACAAAGGGATGTCACGCAGCGAGGTAACTATTACGATCAGGGCTGCTCTGGTCCCCTCTAAGAGGGGTAGGTGGGAAGCAGATGGGTTCAGAAAATGTGTCTGGTACCAAAATGGCAGCAAAAGGGGAAAAGAGAATAAATGATCAGGGTTGTAGCTTTTAGGAAAATGTTTACATCAACCGGAACTGGCTTCAGAGGAAAGTGGTACCCTTCACAGGGGCTGGGGGGGGCGCTCTTATTGCCTCTGCTTGCCGTCCCATATAGGATGCATTATGCCAAGGTATTCACAGAGCCTTCTAAGGGAACAGCAGATGCGAGCAAAACGTTCGGCGGCTTAAATGCAGGGAGGTCAGGTTTGCCATGTGCCAAAGCATTGCCCATCAGCCCATGGGGGATAGGGCAGTGCTGGCCCCCTCCCTGCATTAGAGCCAACTAGTCAGGTGAGCACCGACTGTGATGGCTGTGTGGGCAGGCAGCACCAAACTCCTACAATACACAGCCCTAACGTGCAACCCTATTAAACTGCCTCGAGAGACCCTAACCAGCATGAGTGGTTTGAGGGAGGATGGATGGATAGATGGATGGATTTCCCTCTGTCTAATTCCTGGACTCTCCTCTGACTACACCTCTGTGGCGTGCACACATACACCACTCGTGCTCTTTACAGTAACGTGTGAGATGTAACTACGACCAGCTGCCAACCATTTTCGCACAACAGCTGGCAGTTTTCAAAATAGTTTTCCAGCCCCATTAGGCAGGAGGTGGAGGGAAGGGTCACGACCCTGTGCCCAGCCAGCGCTGGCAGCCCCAGAGGGTTTCCTCCTGGGCCGCACCCAGTCATGGGAGTGCGAGGGCTGCAGCTGTGCAAACAGCCAGTGGGTCATCACAAAGCGTGAGCCAGTGGGGTGGGGTGGGGGGACTCCTGACCTGATGGGGTCACCAGCCAAGCCCTGCCCCCCAGTGCAGGAAAAAAAGTTGGCCTTGTGAACTCACCTCAATCCAATATGGGAAACAGCTCAGGGGGGCTCTGTGGAGGGTGTGTTGTTGGGAATAAATAGAGGCACATATACAGGGGCTGGGGAGGGGGGGGTGGATTCAATGCTGCTAGAGATGGAAGGCAGGGCTGGACACCCCCCCCAGTCAGCCTCCCTTTTACTCCTGGTCTGAGTGACACCTAACACACCAGGAGTGACCTTTGGGCTCCCGCGCTTGGCGGGGGCTGAAAAGGGGGAATCTGCACACCCAACAACGCCAGCATCCAAAGCCAGGGGGAATGAGAGACACCAGCCTAGCACCCAGAGCACTTCCCTCATCGGCCTGCCCATTTAAAAAGCCCGTGTGTCATGTGAGGCAACGTGACACTTCTTTTTTTTCCCCAAAGGGTAATTCTAAATCACCTGACATCTTTGATGAGATTTTGACAACTTCAACATATTTTTTGATTGGCTTGATATATTTAAAGGATCTTCAACGGTCCTAACTTCTCGTTAATTGTTCTTGAGGAATGACACACATCCATATCTAAACAATAATCAGTGTACGAAAGCAGACTTTCCCCAGTGAAATGGCCCTCTGCTTATTTCTTGAGAAGTTCATCATTTTATGATAAATGTATGTAAATTTACAGACAGTCTTAGCAAAAGCCGCCAAAATAAGCCCCAAAAGTGAGGTGCGACGGCCGGTCCACTGAACCATGACGACCAGTCATATTACGCCGTGAGTCATGGTGAATTATAAAAATAAACATCCGCTTTCTGGTGACAGCCCGACAGGAAACCAGAATTTACCTTCGATCAGAGGCGTGTGTTTCAGGGATCTGCCCATCCCCGCCCTGGATGTTTAGCGTAGTTTAAAGTTGAAGTTTAAAGTTAGTTTCACGTTTGTTATCACGTTCCCTGCAACAGCCTCAGCAATCCTGAGCTGCAGCTGTCCACTCTGAGGACACGTGTATGTGAGGTAATCCCTCAGCCGGTAGGTAACTGACTAAAATCACACTTTCAACTAAGAAAGGTGAAAGATAACACCTGTGGACATAATGCTCATTATTATTACTTCGTCCGAGGTGTACGAGTTAGATTTTGTCAGTGTTACATTCACTAGTTGTCGCTCTCGTTTCCAGAAACCACAAATAACATTTACTTTTGGTTTGCCTTACAGCATTCCACGTTGATCACCATAAGTAAAACGTTGGTTTCCCCGAACAAATTAATAAACTACGTGACACATTCAGAGACACACACGTCCCAACTCCGTAAGCAAAAACACCCGGCCGTGGAAAATCTGGCTGTTGAGTAACTGAATCAGGTAATCCCTTTTCAATACGCACAGCACCCGGTTTGCACTTTGACCCGACCCCTTAATCTCCACATGCTCAGGTACACCGGCCTTCTGCCTCAGCCAGAGATCAACACTCATCATGCCGGAACCCTCAGAAGGAAGGAGGGCGCAGACATTAAAACACCGGCTTGGGCCACAGACACTCCTTGGGAGCAGTAATTCCCCCATAATCCTCAGCTCAGAATGAAAACAAGCAGTCGAACAAACAGCGATAACTATTAAAAAAAACAACCCCCACGTGTCTTTTTCCCCATTCCAGACCCGTTAGTCAGCTCTTAGGCTGGATACAGCAGGAAACATGACTTTTTACAGCCTTTAATAATCCCAGTGGTGGCGGAAAACACACGACGCAGCTGTATACGGCCGACGAGCAGACGGTGGGGGGGGGGGGTGAGGGAGACATTCAGAAGCAGCAGCGCCAACACAGCACATTAACTGCAGCTCCCCAGCCCCACGCGTCCGTTTGCCGCCAGTGCTAGTGACCATTAAGAAAAGCACCAGGTATAACCTTATAGGTTTTTACACACGTACGGCACTGCTGCAAGAAATTAATCGACTACAGCCAGGAAGTTCCTGCAGGAATTTCCTGCAGTAAAAATATTAAAATGCACCCCCCTGTGCTTCTCCAGATGCTGCACAGAGGAGCTACACAACAGGTTAAAATCCGCACGCACCCCCATCGCAGCCACCCCTAAAGCTTAAATACTGCCAGAAGTCAGAGGAATGCTTCCCTTAATTAGCCCCCGCTAACGAAGGTACAGGTTAACCTGGGTGGTGCCGACGAGGACTCCTTTGGTGAGCGGCGGCTGCCGTCCAGGCACGCGTGGAGTCCCACCTGCCTGCAGGCGGGGGTCAGGGGGGTGTATATTTTACCGCTGGGTAAACTGTCACCCACCCCCATGCTGCTGACTCACTGCGGCAGGGTGGTTCCCAGAAACACCCCAAGGGTGGGGCCTTGTCTCAGTTTTCCTCAGGGGAAGAAGACCGGAGGGTGTTTAACACAACCCCCACCCCCCAGCAACAGATCGTCTGTGTTTACAGGGGAAAACAAAAAATTATTACTCAGAGATGAGACCAGGATAATTCCCCAGTAGACAAGCAAACCGGATGAGAGGAGGATCGCAGTTCCAGACTCTAACCTCAGACACAAGGAAGCATAAAGATGGGATGCCATTAAGAAGCACCGACACAAGCGCAGCAAGCGGTGGCTCCTTTACCACTCTCAGAACTGATCTGAGAGCAGCAGGGCACAACTACACAGACAATCTTTATAGCTGACCACCATGGGCTGCAATTGGTCAGGGAGGCTCCACCCAGCCAATCAAGAGGAAAAAGATAAGACTGCCATAATGGCTCCATGGCTGAGAAGCAAGAGGCTCAGTTTCCAGGTTAGAAATCAGTGCAGCGTCCCCGGACCCATCTCTGATGAAACCACTGTGTTGGATGTCTGGGGGGGGGGGGCTACTGAGGCTGTGGGGACAGAACCTAGGGAATCTGTCACTGTCTTCTACTAAGTTCTGATCAAAGTGACAGAGCGACAAGCACACAAGAGAAAGTCTATTCGCTTTCATCCGCAGCCGACTGTAGCCTGAGGCAGTGAGGAGTAAGGGGGGGGGGGGTGATTGGAGGGCAATGAATATGAAATACAGCCCCTCTCATACTTGGGGGGGGGGGGTTACAAGGGGTGACAGAGACTGTGTTCTCTTTGCAAGGCTAGCCCCTCTCCGAGCGACTCAGTCTTGAGTTACAAAACGTGAGATGCTTTGACCTCTGATCTTTGACCTCTGGGGCCCTCATCCTGTTCCCCAAATGGTGGTTCACAACCTGGGTCAGTGAAAACCACCAATGAGCTCAGCACTGCAATGGAGGGTTGAAGCAGTTCCATTACAGTAATAATTAGTTCAGAAAATGCTTAAACAACTGAGGAGATCGAAAATCCACGGGGACTCGGTTCTCGGCGGGGTACGGCACATGGTTAGGGGGCCTGTAGAGTTCCCGAAATGGAGACATCACCATTTGGGTGGATTCTGTCAATTTCATGTGCAGCTGACACCTGTCAAAACATCATCAGCACAGCAACTACGATGTCAGCTTTCCAGGAAAACAGAAGAGTTATGATTGGTCCCCACTGTGTCATATTCCCCCCTACCCCCATATGGAATAAGAAACTATTCACTGCTTTTTCAATTTCCATTTCATGCTGCATGATAGCACAGCTATCCCTGAAATGACCCCGCCTGTCAAAAACAGGCTGACTAACCCCTCCTTCCCAAATTAAAGGATATCAAATCTGGCAAAACCGGAGCCGATGCGAGACAGTGGGATGGATCCTGTAGGGTACAGGTGCTCCTTAATGGGTGCACAGTCCCACAGAGCATGGAAAATTACATTTATTTAGCAAATGCTTTAATCTACAGCAATGTACATTTTTTGAGAAAGCAAGGTCAGCCAGTACCTGGAGCAATTGGATGTTAAGGGCCATGCAGAAGGGCCCTGCGGTAGCGTCAGCTGTGCCAGTTATTTAAACCAGCATCCTAACCCGAGCCACATACAAATCTTCCCTCTCCAAACCTCCATCGAGAACGACATTTACCTTTACAGTTAGTTAAGTTCCCCCGACATGAGACTGTGGCACTGAACTGGCTGGAGAACGGTGTACATTCGAGTCTCTAGACACATTGATACCGCAGGCCTGCCCAGATACGCAGCTACCAAAAAGCACATTAGACATTGATCATCAACACGTGCTGTTGCCCCTTAGTTTCTGCGATGCGACTCGCTTTCCAGTTCCTGTAAGACAAATAAAGCAGCCGACAGCACGTTCATCGCTGCTCTCTTGAGCAAAAAAAAATGAATTAAAAAAATGTATTTAAAAAAAGTTATTCCCAAAAAAGATTAAAACCCAACACCTTCTACACCCCACCCTGACCTGGGAGTCACCATTGTCCAGATGTACGACAGATGTCAGCATTGCGCTCACCTGACGTAACTCTCGCAAAACACCTTCTACAGCACTTATGGTCTTTGCTGCGAAAATGCAGTGAGTCGACGGGACTAACAAGGCTTTAGCGGGGAGTGAGTAACCGTCTCCTCCGACTTTTCAGGACTTCAAACACTCTGAGCTCTGCTCCAAACTGCGGGGACCCAGCGAGGGCAGCACAGATCCTGCATCGTACGGCAACACCACCTCTGCTCCCATCCCCTTTATCTCACCCCTCCCATCCTAGCTCTGGGAGGCTGTCACCGCCTATCCTCCTCAGAGTTCACAGGTTGCTAAAAAATACACAAAGTGCAGAACAGGACATGTGGGGGATGGTCACCACACAGAGATGCAAAAGTGGCTATTTCCTATTTCCTCCCAGAAATAATAAAATGCTTTATCATTAAGATTTAAACATTACACACCCTCACCCCCCCCAATCCCCCCCCCCCACCAAGGTACCAGAGAGTGGGTCTAACGCATCCCTCCCCTGTCCGGCACCCTCATTCACTCATTCATTCTTAAAGTGCCCGCAATTCATTCATGTTTTTCTCTCCCTATATCTACCCCCACCCCACCTTCCTTGCCTGAAACCCACTGATGCATGCAGAGTCCGGTCTTCTCACCTGCCTGCGCGAGTGTGTCCCTAGTACCCCCTGAGCAGTTCATCAGGTCGCTCCTTCCTTCTGTCCATCTTTATCTGCCATTCCAGCTTTTTATGTTGCTGCAGGGCTGATTCATTTCTCTCTCTCTCTTTCTTTCTGACTGAGTTCCCCCCATGGCATACCACCCCTCCCCCCCACATGCATACTGTGTGACAGGAAAAGGAAGGCATGAAGTCAGATGGGTGTAATGGTTCTATGAAGCCTCACCCTCAGTCCTCAGAAATTTCAGGGTGACAAACACACCCTGCAAAACCTGGGCCACATCCGCGACATCAGCGGCGCCGGCTGCTTCTCCGAAATGAGGCGGACGGCCCCCAGAATGCAGTAGATCTGACAATCCCACCCGGCCATCTACAGGCAGCGTGCAGAACTGTTGCCAGGTGCATTTTCTGAAAACCACGATGCTTCACGCTTAGAACGCCAGCGATTGCTACCATGGAAACAGGGGCCTGTAAACGTTACCTGTTGCCCCACCATTTCCGACATGTGGATATGTCAGCCCAACAGAGAACCCAGCGATTCCTGCCCCCATTGCCTGCAAAAAATCAATCCCTCGTCAAAACTATTCCAGTTATACAATATCAGTCACTCCTTTCAGGAAGTGTGCTTCACAAAATCTGAAGTTATGTAACCCAACTCTGTCCAAATGGGAAGGGATTTTTCTGGATCTACCCAACTGTAATATTTGGGTGCACAGAAGAGGTTGCAGTCAATCATAGGACAAGATGGCTTAGATCACATTTACAATCAAACGCTGCTTTTCAAAAAACATGCCCGAAAGAGCGACTGGGAAGTTGGCAGAACAGCTGGGACGGACACCAGTGCTTCGTACTTTACAGATGACTGGTGCTGCTGTCTCATATTTCTAGAGCCGATGGTTCGAATCCTACCTCCAGTCTGTGTGAGTGGAAGTTGCACACTCTATAGGTCCTAAAACCATGACCATGTAGCTAAGCGACCTCACGTCCATAAACATTGCTGTGGGTGCGATTACACCCAGAGTGGTGCCCTATGCTTGGCAGGGTTGGGCTCCAGTGCCAACCCTACTCATGATAAGTGATTGGATGCTATTCAGACCCTTCACAATACAAAAGGAAAAAACAGATTTTGTTTAATTGGAATTAAGACCAAAGCAGTCATATGGGACCTGGTTGGACTGAGAATGGTGACACAGTGCCAAGGTCATGACAAGGGCTTTCATTAACGGGGCAGTGCTTGGATTACCTGTCAAGAAAAAGGGATGTCACCCATCTGAAATACCCTATCACTCAGAAACGGTGGTAGATAAGTTCAGCAGATCATGCTTCTGACAAGGGAATAGGAGGAAAAAAAAACTCCCCTGCTGAAACCAGATTTGTGTGTTTTTATATCTTGTGCGTTTGCTATTGTTGGAGGGCCAGTGCAGAAGATAATGTATAAACAAAACAAAATAACAGTGTTCAGGCATGCCGGTCAATCTGGGCAAAGCAAATGGAGTTGATTTTTAAAGCCAAAAGCCCGAAGCCCTAAAAAACAAATACAGATCCTAAACTGTCATGCAGGTGCACACCTCTGCATTTCCACTGTGACTGAGACAAGACATCTTCTCATAATGTACCTGCTTGTAGGTTACTGGGCAGCAGAAGAGCATTTTTTGGAGATTGGGGGAAATATTTTTAATTCTGAATGATATGGGTGTGATTAATGGGCCCACAGACACAGCGAAGCTGTGCAGCAGCAACCCCCCCCCACCCCACACACCATGGCAGCAGGCACAAGGGTTTAGTAATAAGAAAGGAAACCCCCCCAGGAAAAAAGAAAAAAAAAAAAAAAAGACCCTTGGGTCCCCCTATCCTGCCCTCCACCCTAATCAACTGGTCGTCCGCCGCCACCCCCCCCCCCCCCCCCCCCCCCCCCCCCCCCAACCCCCCCCCCCACCCCAACACCCCCCCC
>JAABNY020000001.1:49669035-49683903 GCA_015164015.2 Brevimyrus niger
TGACCCCTGGGGTGGGTGGGGGGGGTCCTCTCGGGTTCACATCACTCCTCAGTATCTGTGCTTGCAGAAAGTAAATTGGATATGTTTACATTTATTTGTGGTGTCACTGGCTGCCACCCAGCAGCCCAACAC
The DNA here is from genome assembly GCA_015164015.2 of Brevimyrus niger. Lineage (NCBI taxonomy): Eukaryota > Metazoa > Chordata > Actinopteri > Osteoglossiformes > Mormyridae > Brevimyrus > Brevimyrus niger. The sequence continues at coordinate 49,669,168 of JAABNY020000001.1, forward strand.
TGTATGGGCAAAAGGAATAAACGCCCCCCAGAGGCAAACTGACATATAATCTCACCCAGAGAGACAAGCCTGCCCAAGAAGAGATTTGTGGTTTAAGGTCATTACTCAGGGATCATAGCTAAGCACACCCCTACAATCCCAGCATTGTATCCTGCCACACTGCCACCTACTGGGCAGTGCCAGCAACAACAATGTCATGCAGATTTAACCCCGCTGGGGCGTACAGAGGCTGCGAAACCGCCCTACTTCGTGTTACCCAAAATGGGTCAGGATGGGCGGCCGCATGCCACAGCTACACCGGTACTGCCTGGTGTCCCTTAAGCCCTGGTTTAAAGGTTTACATTTCCTACATGAGGCTGTTGCTCATTACGCAGGAGGAACGTCTGCTTTGTTGGCTGGGCTTCCAGAAAGGCCAGACCGTGGCAGAACGCGGAGAATATCTCTCCTGTTAACCCCAGGATCTTACCCCACTCAGCCCAAAACTTAAAATTCCCACAATGACAATCACGTAAACAGCCTTGAGGCAAAACCGCTTCTAACTGAGTTCCAGAGTGGACCTTTGCAGAAAGGAGGACAAATACTTGCCACCTATTTTTCCAGGAATTGTTAAAAAGAATCTGAGAAGTACCAGTGCCAACGGAAAGAAGAGCCAGTGTGAGATGAAAACAAGGAGGGCGTTCTGTCTGAAAGGCGGCTCACCCCAAATATTGTTTCATCATTCCTCGGCGAGGTCATTTCAATAGGTTTTCCTACGTTACAGTCCTCACAGTGGAACTGGTGGGCTGAGCGGCGGGATCACATGATCACACAGTACAGGATCTGCCATTTTACCCTCTTTCACTCTCCAGAGCGCTGACACGCAGCAAGCCGTGGGCGTCAGACAGGGTCACGGCAGAGAGGCGCCGTGTCGACGGCTGCATTTACCTGGCGTGGGCGGTACGTGGGGCCGGCAGGGGGTCGACGAGGACGAGGGCCAGGGAGACGGGCGGCGGGAACGGCGAGTCCCCCCCCGGGCTACTCAAACGTGGCGGCTATGTTTAGTGCAGTGCTGAAAACTCCCCCATGTTTCAGGGCCGGATTTTTGGCTGCTGATGGTACGAATGAACAGCTTGGGATTTTTTTTCTCTCTTTCCCACATTTATGTAAGTCCTGTATAGCACAGGATGAGCAGATCAAAGGGAGCTGAATGGTACTCAGCGTTACCCCGGCAGCACGGAGAGAGGCACTGCCGTGTAATCGCCATCCCGTTATCCCAATTATCATATATGAGAGCCGGACAGAGCTCACCTTTTCACACATGCTGTACAATTAGGGAACCTCCACCAATGAGATTTAGGGTTAGAACCTGATGAAATCCTATATTTACCGCAGAGGAAAAAGTGCTACAGTGCCAGCTGACTGGTGCATCGTTACAGTGCATTACACTCAACCCTAAACATTGTGGTTAAATGTTATTAAGATAAATGAGGGATTTGGTGAAAAGCAAAGCGCTTTAACACCAACACACCATTATAATACCCAGAGTCAGAGTCAAAGCAGGCAAAACACATAAACACATGTACACACACACACACACACATACATACACAAAATAAAAACCCTGTAGCGCCTTTAGACAATAAGGACTGGCAGTGGCTTCAGAGAGAACATACCCGCCTCTCTGCTCAAGAACCGAGCATCTAGTTCAGCCAGAGCCTCATAAAAGGGAGATTTACATAAATATAGAGGCGTAAGACAGGGGAACGGAGCCCAGGACGGCTGACACCCACACGCAGAACCACACAGCGCCGCAGACCTGCCAAGAACAGCAGACACTTGGATGTATTGAAGAAATACTTATTATTTAAAGGACTTTTTGTCCAACACTTGTTTTAAGAGATGGCACCGGTCTTCCGTAAAGCGGAGAACCGGACAGAACCGGTTTTCCACTGTTTGGAGTGGGTACTATCTTCTTCTGTTTCTGCCCATATTAATGATGGTAACAGATTCTGAAAGGATAAGAGCAGGTGGGGGTGTCATTGCAGGGCAGCCCTTTCAGACATACATATCTCATCCCCCCCCCCTCCCCAACAGCACCCACACCAGCGGGGCCCCAAGGAGTGAGCGGGGAACTCTAAACCGAGGGATGGGAAGCATCTAACATTCTGGCGGGTGCGGGCTCGAGCCAAATGCCGTAACCCAAACGGGACATGCTTGAATTTTTACTGACAGATGAAGCCACTCACTTTTAAGGCCGGGGGTGGGGGGGCAGTTAGGTTCTATCCTGATGATATGATTCTCAAGTAGAGTGAAATTCTGTGTGTACAAGTGCAGCAGTTAGCTGTGATGCTTTACATGAACCGCATGACACCCTGCAGAGCGCTGGACCCCAAGACCCAATCCGACATCTACGGCACGAAACACAGACCAGCTTCAGCAACAGCAGTCAAGAGAGATGGTGGGAGTTCTGTTGTCCCAGGACTGAGGGGACACTCATTCTCCCCCACAGGGGGCAAAAACAAGTGAACTGCAGTCTCCAAAAGAGAGGGTTAAATGAAAAAAGGTGTATTTCTGGATGCCTTCATTTGCTAACTGGGAATTTGTTTTCAGGACAAACACTTTCTGTAGGTAAATGATTACTTTCTCACTGGCCCCCGGCCGGGCATTTTTGAGAAAGTTGAGAGAAATGACACCTGATTTCTGTCTATTCTGCATTTTGGGTTTAAATATCCCGGCAGAGTCCCAGGATGCCTTGCGCCTCGTCCCAAGCTTCCACTGTTGGCGTGACTCCCTAAATATCGGCAGCCAGACCAGCACTTGTTTACTCTGCCCAGAGGTCACCACCCAGACCTCATCCGTCACGTTAACGCGGTCGATACACACCCAAGGGGGAGCGGCCAATCAGGCAGAGAGTGGGCGTGGCTGGGCCTGCCCAGCACTGCCTGGAATCTCAGGCCTACAAACAGACTGGCATATGAAGTATAACATCTTGTGTCACACAAAAAAATGCACAAACGAAGAAAACTGCGAAAGACAGACAAAGCCAACCGACTTATCTGCTGCATTTCTCTTCCTCATCGCCCCTCCCTGGCTGCCCACCCCATCCCCTAAGCCTCTCATGGCCTGTCAGGATGTCAGACTATAAGTCCAGGTGACCTTTGACCCCCAGCTGCTTGTCATGCATTAGGGTAAAGTCGGTGGGAAAGTTGGGATCTTCTTGGTGCAGACGGGGTGGGCTTTTGTGGGGGGGGGGGGGCCTTGGAAAACGGATACACATTCCTGTTAGAGTATCTCTGTGTTCTTTATATAATGCAAAAAAGTCAAAGCATGGTGAACAATAGGCTGTGAGTCTTTATGAGAATGTTTACGGGGGGGTGATGTGGGGGGAGGGGCCACTAGGCGTGACCGATGTGAAGACAGACAGTCCAGCGCTGCCCCCCCCTCCCCCAGCATGGCTCAGTGAGACGTCCGGCACGCGGCATCGCCCCCAAATGCCGGCGGAATCGGGGGAAGCAAAGAGCAGAGCCACTTTTAAGGCAAACACTCCGAATGTGTGTGGGGTGAGCAAAGCGGCAGCAGGCAGCGCGAACCCAGGCTGCATCCTCTTCCCCGTGGGAATGAGCATCCGATTCTCCGCTTCGACTATCTGCAGATTTTGAACTCCTAGGAAAATTTGAAAGGCGAGTTCTGTCTGAGAGCCGCATTTCTGCGCCTGCGGAAAAATGCAGACCTACATGACCGGGATGGTGAGGAGACGCCGCTTAATCCAGTCACCCACGCCCACTGTCCCGTTAAGCCTCCCCCCTTGTCTTCTACTTTCCATATTTTTTCATTTCTGCACATTTAAACATGACTGTGAATCCCTCCTTTTACTGTCATTTCCTATCTGCATGTCACACCGTGGCCCTGGGGGAGTATAATCTCATGCCGTTGCATTACTGTATATGGACGATATGACAATACAGCCCCTTAAATTGGCTTGACAGATGACAGGACACAGTCGGCATAAAGCACAGCCGGCAGCCACATCTGCCGTAGACGTCACCAGCCACTCATGCCAGCTCTGAAGGCCCCAGGTCACATATACAAAGCCACACCTACCAGGCTCCACATCCCAGACCACACCAGCCAAACCATACCTCCTAGGCCACACCACCAAGCTCCACCCCCCATGCCACATATCCCAGACCACACCTCCCAAGCTCCACGTCCCAGGCCACTTCACCAAGCTTCTGGAAGGACCTTATAATGCAATTCATGCTCTTGTTCAGTATTGCTTGCCTCTGTCTGCAGTAGCTCACTGCCAACCGGGACGCCTTTTCTCACTGGCTGCTTTAGCAGGTGGTCTTATAAACCCCATGTCTTTCACACCAGATTATGTGCCGCTTCATGGCCTTTCCATGTCCTTCCTCATTGTGGGATGTGCTTCTCAATGGCAATAAATAACCAATAATGCACAGTCATGGCCTCGTTACTGCTGATGAGTAAAACTCACATGGATGTGGAAAAAAAGATCCCTCAGTGGAGCCCTTTTCGTCTTCAGAACGGCCTTAATTCTTCGTGGCATAGATTCAACAAGGCGTTTGAAGCATTCCTCAGAGACTTTGGTCCATGTTGACAAGACAGCATCACGCAGATTGCTGCAGATCTGTCGGCTGCACCTTCATGCTGTGAATCTCCTGTTCCACCACATTCTATCTCCGCTATATTAGATTGAGAGCTGCTGATTGTGGAGGCCGTTTCAGTACATCAAACTCACTGTCCTCTTCAAGAAACCTGTTTACATGACTCGGTCACTGCATCTTCAAAACGCCAGTTTTTTGGGCAAAATGCTTTATTGATGTCAGAAGGACGTTACCTGCCTGACTGCATTATGCCAGCTGTAGTTTGGTGGCCTATAAATTCTCCATGGATGGCTGACCCTACATTCTTCGCTTCGCCATTTACATGAGGTGGCCTCCTAGGATGCTTTTCCTGCCGTCCTGAAAGAGGTTCCACATATATGCTGAGCGCTCATGGGTGGCTTTTCCTTCGGTCTCTGGTCAAACTCCTCCAAAAACCTTTCTACTGTGTTTAGGTCAGGTGACCAGGTCATGTGATGCAACACTATCAGTTTCCCTTGTGGGTGGCTTGGTGTGTCCAAACCTTTGACTTGAACTGTATATTATATATACATATTCATATATACATATACTTATTAATAATGGTAAATGGGCTGCTTTTGGTAGTTACTGACGACTGCATACTGGGAACAACCCACACGATCTGCTGTTTTAGAGGTGACCTGACCCAGTCATCCAGCCATCATATTTTGGCCTTTGTCAAAGTTGCTCAGATCCTTACATTTGCCCATTTTTCCTGCTTTCAACACATCGACTTCACGCAGTGACTGTTCAATTGCCTAATATATAATGACACCCTTGACAGGTGCCATGGTAATGAGATACTCAATGTTATTCACTTCATGTCAGTGGCTGTAATGTTATGGCTGATAGGTTTGGATCACTGCAAGTGGACTTCCATGGAGAATGGTGAGGGCCTCGGCCTACTCAGCCAGGGTACTGAGGAGATTAGGAGTTTCCTGAGGGGAGGGGTTTAAGGAGACTGTGTTGTTAATGGTCCTCAGAAATGGTCCTTTTGCAACAGCAAGAGGTGAAGGCAGGATGCAGGCTGTCAGTCAGTAGACTCCGTTAAAAAATTTGCGCCTAATGTCCAAACTAAAACTTATCCTGCACAGAAATGTTGAGCTTCACTGGGTTTCTCTGGCACTGCAGATTTGCTACTTCATAAATACGCCACGATTCATTGTGTATATATTTCTGTATTTCCTGCATCGGCAGGACTATTAGACAAGCTTTTCAACAATGTGGAAACTGACAAGCTACTTTCACTGCTAATTCTGTCTGAATCATATCGGCCACTTAGCCAGTCTCTCACAGCTGGCTCCGTCAATCTCCATCCATCTGATTTTACAGATTCACCATTAATATGTGATAATTCTTGCATGAATAACAGCAGGTCTGTTTTTGTTTATCCTGCTAAGTTAACAGGATCTAACTGTGCTACTTTCACTACTAACTATGCAAATCATTGTATCCAAGGTTTTTCTCCTGAAGGGGAGCAGGGTCCCATCTTTGTTGCATGACCCTGGGTCGGACAAGCAGTTACAGAGGACGGATGGAAGGATTCTTCTACTAATAACGATGAGGACAATGCTTGCATATTTCTATCTATCTATCTATCTATGAGCGATCCACATTTTTTCAGTTCCTATCCGATTGCGAAACAGGAGCTCTTTTACTTTAATATTATAACTAACATACCGTATCACCTCGTTTGTACGTGTTGTTTTACGTTTTTACGGCATTTTGCAGTTCAATATCTTCAAAGCGAGTATACACAAGTGGCAAATGCTTAAAAGGCCCACAATTAATTACTCTCCCACCAGCAACAGCGTCAAAGAAGCATCCCCTCCTGTATCACAAGCTGTAGCAGATGCGAAAAAACAAACAAACGAGCGACTCCCAAATCACCCACTGCTTTTTATATTACTGCCGTCGACTCGGACAATTCGTGCCCTTTTTTAGTAGGATTTTCCACTAAACGCTACTCCCACTTTGTTATTACAATTTCGTAATTTCAAATCGCTGTGCTATTAGTTGCTGTTAAAAACATACATACTTTCAGTTCGTCACCCTCTTACCTGATGTTCTTGCGCTCCTCGTACTGCTAAGGGTTTGCGCTTGACGTCACCGCGGGCGGAAGTTCCTGCGCTCTCGTCACTGAGTGGCAGAAAGACCGAGTGTTCATTTTGCATGCAGCAAAAAAACATCTAAAATGTTAAAGAGTTGTAGTGCGATTGATTGAGATTATACACGAAATAGGAGATATGTTTTAAAGACTGCCGAAAACAAAATAAGAAAGTAACGGTGGAACGGTCACATTTGTCATGTGTATGTACAATGTGGACACCTAAATTTCCTTCTGGATAAATAAAGTATCTCTATCTATTTATCTATCTATTATAAATCAAATATGGATAAGACAAAATGGATCTGCTGGTGCTTGGATCCCTAATAATAATAATAATAATAATAATAATAAGAATACCGTAATAATAATAATGGCAGGAGCTGGTAGCTTTAAAGCAGACATATATTAATAGAGGATCTGAACGTCTGCTGTCTGTCCTGAAGGGGGCAGCACTTACTCCTCACCGGGGGGTGGGGTGGCCCTAAGCGTAAATGCCAGCTGCGCCTTATTAGAGACTTCATGGGGCCCACCGGAAGGCCCCCGGGAAGGTCTGCTCAGCTTTTATGTTGGCAGCCACACCCCAACCCGCATGAGATGCCAGCCGGCCCCCCCTGCCCACCCGCCGCTCACCTGAACAGGCAGCACAGGTGTTTCATCACACACGGCTTAATTCGCATCATGTCAGTGGTGGGGTGGGAGCCGAAGGCCTGCTGGCACAGAATCTCTGACCTGTCTATGAAGGAGTGCGGCCTTGACCCTCGGCCATCTGCCACCCAGTACGCTGTCACAGGCAAAGGCGGCACGCATGCCCCCCCTCCACGCACCAGACTCACCGGGCGTAAGCTGAGCTCCACCATCAAAACACTAGAGGTTTGTTCCTGAAGTCACACCCTCCGCACTGTCCATGCTGTGCTGGGACACAGTGCCACCTTCTGTGGGAGCATTGTGCCATCCTGCTGCCCGCTGTGCCCAGCAAACCGGGCAGAGAAACACCCCCCCCCCCAACACACCCTGCTGCCAAAAATGCCACAAAACCTCGGCATAAAACAGTGAGGTGTCCCTACACCTCCACATCATGGAAAGATATTAAGCAGAAATTTAGCAGGAAAGTAACGCTAAGTTTCTATTTTTACCTGAAATATTTCTGTGCTTCGGAGCCAAAGCCATAGTGGAATTCCAGCGGCTAAGTGAACATCAAAGCTGGAGATTAAATTCTGACAGACGTCAGGCATGAAGGTGTCCAACCTAATTATGGGATGTAAGCGAACTGCCACCCCCATTTCTGGGTTAGGACAACAGGTATGCTGTCCAAAAACATCTAGTCGAACGAGAGGATTTAAAAAAAAAAACTGAAGCCAACTAAGAATCAATAGCTACACATTTGGGTGAAAGGAATGGAAACCGGCAGCAGTACGAAGCACTGGACGCTGTCATCCCGTTTCCTAAAGGGATGGGTCAACGTGGGACTTGACCTAGCTGGCTGCTGATGGGGGATCAGGGCATGCAGGGTAATCAGGTCAGAAAAAGAGAGCCTGACGTCAACACCAGACATCATTCAGCGGTACAGAAGTTACAGCTACGCTACTGGCTGTTACGCAAGATAGCAGATGTCAGTCATAAACCATTCCAGCCAATCACCGGTCATATTGCCTAGCACTGCCTCTTTAAGCCCCACCCACCAACCAAATACTGGAGCCTTTTGTTGTGTTGCATGCACTGTCCATGTAACACATGCACATTTCACGTCTCACTTTTGCCTGAGAATAAAAGTCTGTCCCTCCCATGTGGCACTGATCCTTGTCACTAGGTTAAGAGCATTTTATTCTCTCTTAGTTACACAGGTGAATCAGCCACTTCAACATCAACAGCTGAGACCTTTCCAGTCCATTCCCCTAATGAAACACACTGTTCCAAGGCAAGTCAGGTAGCGTCATACTGATTTCTGCCACTTAACCTAAAATAGACCAGGCCAAACAAACTTACACTTACAAAATGCAAAGTAATATTACCAAGGAACTCAGCAGGCTCCTGTGATACAAACCGGACGTGCCCACCTATTCTACCCAAACGGAACCACATAACGATGCAGGGCGCAAAACGTGACGCGGCCTCAGACAACTGGGACGATCCTGCAGCACAGAAAACAGCCTGCGCCTTCAGGAAGAATCCCAGCGTTAGACAGAATGTGCTTCAGCCCGTTACGTGACAAACACATTACAGAGGGTTTAATTTAACCGGAGCACATGCGCACCGTGGGAGTCAGAACGTGGCCAATCTCCCACACGGGCCTCTGGCACACAGACGCAACTAGGCACTGCTTTTTCTACATGAAGTTAAATAAGGAATAAACTGTTTTTTCCAGTGATGAGATGGAGGAAGAGCGGGTGGGGGGGGGGGGGGGGGGGGGCCCAGGGGGGGAGTGGAGGGAGGGGTCATGACAAAACCCCCCCCCCCCCCCCCCCAAAGGGCACACACTCCAGGCGTGCCTAAAGGGATGGAGGGTCCGAGACCAGGGGCATCACAGGGCTTAGGAAAACAAAAGCAAGACCATCAATGAGGCACAGGGAACAGGACCGACACACAGAACAGGAACAGAGACACCAACCAGGACAACAAGAGAAAAACCACAGGGGAAGCAGACAGACACAGGGGCACCAAAAAAAGGGAACACAGGACCTGGGGACACTAGAGGAAATGACACAGGGAGAACACCAACTGGAGGAATGAAGGGACCATGAGTGACACAGAGGGATGGAAAGCAAATGAAGGGGGCACAAAACCAGGGGGCAAGGAAGCAAAAGGCGGGGGGAAACAGAGAGCCGGAGGGATCCTTGTTGACGGAAGGTGGGAGCTGCAGGGTCAGCAGGCGATTGTGAGGCCAGGGCAAGAGGGACCATTGGTGACCGTGAGGCAGGAGCTGGAGGGGATGCTGAAGGGAGTGAGGGGGAAGGCAGAGGGATAGACGGAGGAGGAGAGGAGGGAGGAGAAGGGGACAGGGAAGGAGACGAAGAAGGAGGAGATGCTGTGGCAGGTGAAGGCGCAGCCACAGCCGGTGAAGGCTCAGGCAACAAACAAGTTGGAGCTTAGGGTCCCGCAGGTGACCGATGAGGTGTCGGAGGCAGGACCGCAGCGGGCCGACGAGGTACTGCAGGTGGGACCACAGGCAACTGCTAAACCAAAGCCAAGAGGACCGAAGGCGAGCCAGGGAGCAGGGCAGGTGGGATGTGACCCCCGTGCAGTTGTCCTCTCCCTCTTTGGGACTTTGAGAGATGAGGTCCTGGGAGGGATCTGCCACGCTGGGGTGGTGGCTGGGGTGACCCACCAGAGGAGTTCAGTTGGGTATTCAGGGAAATCCCAGAGGGATCCCACTTGAGCTCCTCCTCCACTAAGGGGGGAAGAGTGGTGGTCCGATAGTCCAGGATCTCCTCGGGGACCGGAACTGGGGTCTTGGGAGCCAGGCGCATGGGAGCAGGGTCCGAGGACCAAGGAGCTCCTCAGGGATAGAAACCAGAGGCACAGGAGCAGGAACCGGGGAGACTGAAACCAGAGGGTCAGGATCCAGGGAGACTGGAGGGCAGAGCAGGAAGCACCAGAGTAAGAACCACAGGGGGCATTGCAGGACATGGCTTCCAGGAGGACCTCCAGCGTGTCCCCACATCTTTAGTTTTTTTGCTTTTTCTTACTTACAGCTTTCGGTGGTGTCTGGTGCACTTCAGATAGCTTTGACACCAGACCATGGGGCAGTCAGCTGTCCAGGGCTACCCAACGTAGCTTCAAATCCACTACCCCTCTCCTTATCCACCACACATTGTCGCACACCTGGACCTCTGGCTGATTTACCCTAACCTTGTTCACGAGACCGAGGTACTGATCCTCGGTCAGGAGAGTCAACTTCTTCTTGCAGATTCCAGTCATTCTGTCACAACGTGTGTGGGGCATGGACCGGGGAAGTAAAGGCAGGACTCCAGGGGTAGGGTGAATACGGGGTTTAATTGAAGGGAAAACAAGCAGGGCAACAGAACAGGCAACACACTAAAAATGACCTAAATACATCAGACTAAGTAACAGCAACGAGAAACAGCTGGTAACACGGGGATTCCACGCAAGGTAGTGAGGGGGTCATTGCACACGGGATAATCGGACAAGCAGATCATGACAATATGTGACTGCACCAAACCACCTTATTTCATGTGGGATATCTTGTTGTTCAAAAGGACCCCAGCAAATAAGAATTATTTATCTCCATGCTTTATGATCGCAAGGGTTACTTTATGATGCATGCTTAGAAATAAAAAAGAAATGCAAAGCACAGACCTTAGGATCCTAATTCTGCTCCAAATAAAACCAGTCCCAAAGAGCTTTACTCTACTCCAGGTTTCCATGGTTACAAACAGAGCTGTTATGAGGGAACTTGAATCCCAATAAGCACAATAAGCCAAAGACTGTATCAATAGTGTGCCTCTGTACTTCTGGACCAAAAGCAGATTCATTTTGTAAGGTGAATGCAGACAAGATGTATATCTTAGGAAATTGCTGGTCCCCAGTTACATTGGTGGTGGTGAAATGGGTGTTTACAGAACAAGCCTGGTCCTCATTTAAGGGGTTGAGGATGGGTGAGCAGGCTTGGATGTCAGTTATGGGAGCTGTAGGTGGAGGGACGTGTGATAAATCACAATTCCGCAACCGCTGTATCATCCCCTCCCGCTCCTTGTTGCAGCATGATAGTGTGACTGTGACAGTGGCAGCTGCGATTGGCCTTAATCACATCTCAGGATGGACATCGTGCTCTGGGATCAATGAGTAATCAGAGAGTACCGTGTTCAAGCATGACCCGCTCTTCCGAGCCGAAGACAGCTCATTTGTCGCAGGCACTAGTCGGGGGGGGGGGTTTGGCGTCACCAGTGGAAATGGACGTCAGAGAGTTAATGATGGTAAATAAGGGGCCTCAGGAGGTAGGAGCCCGGTTTTGGAGTGGTACCTTCAATTTCCCCTGCAGCCATTTGGGCCCACATGTTTGAACTCCTTGAAAAATAGCAGACATCAGTGATCTAATTTTGCATAACATATTTAGCATTTAATCTTCCAACGTGAAATGAGGAGTCAGTATACAGACAGCATGTGTCAAGTTACTGCTATTTGACAAGTGGATCTTAAGACATGACACACACAAAGGCTTTTTCTGAAATTTTTCTGAAAATGCAATTTTGTTATATGTGCTGTTAGTACCACAGATAACTGGTAATTCACTATATATACCATCATATTTCCTAAGGTTTGGCTTATGACCCCACGATGCAAACAGCTGGAAGACCTCAACATCTGGTACCAGCGAAGCCACAACATGTGAACACAGTGTGCAGTGCAGAACCCTTAATTTTATGCCTTTCTGTGCCCATACAAAAATGAAGTAAGGAATGGGAGCAAATGTATAACATGCTAATGAAGTCTACATTAGTATTCCCTTGGTGGAACTGAGGTTGATTCACAGCCTCAGTGTGGTACAAATGAGACTCCCCTTCCTTTTGCATCCACTGTTCTGATTTCCAAACGGTCCCATGTCATTCTCACGCTAACTTATCGGGCAAGCATTACTCATCATTTTACGGTATCCTGACTCTGGGATCAATGAGGTTCCGTTCCCTTAAAGACTACAGGGAAACTACATTTGCGAAAATGAAATTGAACACAAAACATGAAGATGAAGCGGTATTGATTTTTGAGCTAAAAAACCCAGCAGTCACAGGCCTAGAATAAATATAGTAAGTCGATTTCAATTATGGCATTGCTTCATATTTCGACAGTGGGATTAATTTAGAGAAAGGATAATTTTCCCTAAAACTACAAAACAAGGGTTCAACTTTAAAGAAGAAGCGTGGAAATTAAGATCCCTAATTCTAGAGCATCATGAAACCAAAACAGCAGGAAATCTACCAGAACTAAATACAATAGCATTCTCTCTATTGCGGTGCTGGCACCTGTATAAGTCTTCTCAATGGCATGTTCATTGTTGTGATAACTGACTCCCCCTCCACCTCATTGCTGGTTGTCCTCTGACTCTATTACCTTCAACTTTCCTAATTATTATGGACTCTTCTATACTGCCATATCTTCACATAATGTGCCCAAAATAAACTGCCTTCCATTGCCTTCCATTCATGCTTCAAATCAGAAGCTCAAGTTCTTCCTCAGTCTCGCCCCCATCATGTTTGTTATGTAATGTAGGAATAAAATTTAAATTGTTACATGCGTACATTTATAATATCAGGTTCGTGTGAAATAAATTTATGACACTTTTTATTATTATTTTACAAATTCTCCATTCCACCGCCACCCTTTATTAGGCAAGCAGCAGAACTCACCCCACAATGTCAACATCAGCTGTTTTTTTTTTCCGACACATTTCTGTCTTGGATGTAGAGCAGCTCTGAGATGTATAATTCAGACGGCTGTCTCTTGTAAAACACAGGGAACACTTCATCTTCGGCTGGCCGCAGTCTGAAATCCAAAATAAAGGTCTCTAAAAACGTCAGGTCCAGGAGGATGATGGTTTGGACCTCTGTGTTGTTGGCCAATGCCTGTTGCTATGGGCGACATGGGAAAAGGGTTCATGTGAGGGCATTTACTTTTGGAGGGGGGAGACTCCCTGGGGCAGTGCTCCCTGTTGAGCTGAAATGGGGTACAGTATACAGCTGCACTTCATTGAGTGGTTTCTCTCTAGGGAAAACCTTTCTGAATGCTCTGCCATTGTGGCTCAGTTTTCAACCTTCTGTCATTATGCAAGGCAGGATGACAGCAGAGATGCATGTCTACAAACTCACAGCCTACACTGTCTGGGCTATCTGAGACTTCCAACGAGTCAGGAGGAAGTGTCATTGTAAAGAAACCTCCTGCTTATTTAGGGAGAGTGATATCTCTTGAACTGGAGTGATTATTTACAGTGTGAGTAGAGGGGTATGCCACATTTTGTGAATTTGCGCGAGCCACGTGATCCCCAGTGCTCCTTGGGACAAATGTTCCCTGGAGGCTAATATTGGTATGCTCTGTTGTTAAGGTGACACCGTGTTCTCAGAAACGTTCCCCGGTTTGTGCGGAGAGCCGCCCGCATTCCAACCATGGAATGATGGGGAGGATTCCGAGAGAAGCCTGGCTGTTGCCAGGCAACTGCCCAACCACCTGCGCAAGCATGCAAACACTCAAAAAAAAACGAAAAAAAAAAAAAACAGTTTTAGGTGTGAGTCTTAAGTATTAAGGTCAGTCATTATTGCAAATCATTCTCTATGTTTTGTGATGGTCAGTGATCATGAAAAAATGATTCCCTAATTATAAAGGTTTTCCTTTTAAATCTCTTTGGAAACAGCTACTTTACTTAAATATCAAATAAGTAAATGTAGTCCTATCAGCTGAACTTCAGAATATCGTAGTTTCTCTTTATTGTTTTTTTTTCAATTAACATACTCACTACAATACAGAGACTGAATTATCTGTCATGCTGGTCCCTAACCCAGTTAAAATGACTCCCAGTACTAGGTGCTGAATTTAGGTCAGTGAGAGTGCAGAGGTCTGGCTGCCCACAATGTTGCTTTGTGCATATCCCTACGTGAACATCTCCAGCCAAGACCAAAAAATAAGCAATGCTAAGGGTCACTGTCCTGCTGCTATGTCTGGTGGTATCTGTTGATATGTGATGCTTGGTATCTGTCATTGTTCCATATATCACTGCCGCGAGCATTCTGCCTGACTTCGCGAGGGGAGAATTGCCATTTTTTATTTTTTATTTTTTTTACGAAGGGGAACTCTTAAGTGGGTCAATGTGGACGATGTACCAGCCACAAGCAGCTGTTGTGGGTCACTCTGTAACCCTGAAACACCAAGTCTCTTTGCTTTCTTCTCCTGACAATTAGATACTTCCTGTAACCCCCCCCCCCCCCCCCCCCCCCCCAAAAAAAACCACCCCTTTTTTTTTTTTCTACGCTTCCGGCGAGATCCACGCTCGCCCAGTTGTGC
>JAABNY020000001.1:49686491-49699453 GCA_015164015.2 Brevimyrus niger
TAAAGAAATTTTCCCCAATTTTTTTATATATTTTAAGAGCAGCCCCCTTCAAAACTATGTTTTCCCAAGGCCCCAAAAGCCCAATCAAAAAACCCCCCCCCCCCCCCCCCCGCTAGGGTCGTTGTCAAAGGGGGACAAGACTTAACAGAGCTAAATAAGAGCGGTTTGCATGTTATGTTATCCAGATGCACATGGGAACCGTGATACAGACGAGCAAGTCTCATTCGGCAGTCTAAATGTATTACTGTGCATTTATTTAATTGAAACTGCTTTGTGTTTGTAATCCAAAGTCAGACAAAGGAGGACTGTGGCTGAACAACAATTTTTATTTGTGGGCACTGATCCTAGATTTCCAAATCCACTAAAACAAAATGGAGAACCTTTTGAAGGTAATTTGTATGATTGAGCAGATAAAATTGAATAGATATAGACATTTACTTCAAACTATGACCCACTGTTCATGTTAGCTATGTTCTAAATATCAAAACGCTCACAGTTCTTGTTCTGTCCTTTGCTGTAGTAAAGCATCCTGGGGCTAATGATTCTGTTGCCCATGTGCTGTGTCCCTGAAGCAGGGTGCATTTACACACCTCCCTCACTCGTGTATTTTGGCTGTCCCCTGATCACATGTCCTCAGCTGGTGGGTGATGCCTGTCATGGCCACATAGGTGCTTGGCTAATTGGATTTCAGCTTTCCACCAGCAGGCTGCTCAATTGCCCGAATTCCCATTCTGGTCCAGCTCAGAGTTGTGAGGGGATCTGTTCCCCCAGTGCATGCTGGGAGGCTGGGGCCACATTGAGAAAGGAAGTTCCCAGTTTCCGCCCTTTGTTATGCATGCCCTGAGTCAGGTGCCCCCCGTCTGCACGTTTCCGTGCAGGTGGTGGCCCTATGCATATCATATTATGTTCCAGATTTTTTAGGGCCCATCTTAATTACCCGCCTCTTTAAGGCACCTTTGCAGGTCATGGTTCAGTTTTAGTCATTGTCCAGGAAACTCAACTGCAATTAGCAGTCCATAAACTTGTCAGATAAAATAAGCCCCCTCAAATGGTTTTGGCAGGGAGGAGTCCCATCTTTGTTTTTAGCACTATTTATCCCAAGACTGCCTCCCCCATGCAGTTCCGCCTGTGGCCTCCCAGCAGCGTGTTTTCCCAAGCTCTTGTTATGTAAAAGGAGAAAATGTGTTTTCACTAATGGGTTTAAGCGAGGCCTGTAATTGCCCCTTCCTCTCCGCACGGCGGGCACTCCGAGGCGGCGACTCGCGTCTTTCCAGCCATCTCTGCACTGCATGATTGCAGTGTGCTGCTGATGTCACTTCACAGAAAAGCAAATTACCTTCAAAACATGAAGAGGTGTATTTTTTTAATTATTTTTTAGGGTGAGGGTCCTCTTTCCAACAATGGCAGTTGAATTGACCGTGAGCTTTGTGCTAGGGCTGGGGGGCTGTTTTAATTTCGCAGTGATGAATCCATTACTAGAGAACAGTGTGATCCACTCTGCTGTACTGCACACTCTCGCCGAGATCCTGGAAATGGCTCAGATCAGCGTGTGCCTTTTTATCCTCCTTGAGGGGGGGGGGCGGGGGGGGGGGGAGGGAAGCTGGCGCTTGGCTGACATCTCTTTTCATTTTCTCCCACTGTGAAGCCCCCCCCCCCCCCAGTATGAACGCCTGGCTTCCCGTCTGCAGTCTCTCCTTATTGTAATCCCTCACTGTCTGCTGTGTGAGTGTGGATGCTGTCCATCCTGAGACTAAAAAGCCCCGTCCTGTGAAACACTGAAGGTACGCTTGTTCATTAGCAGCCATGAGTGGTGTACATGAGGATGGGAAGTTTGGGGAGGGTGGGGTCTCTTCTGTAGGTTCAGTGTCATTCACAGCGGTAGCCTAAGGTTATGCGTACCCCCCCCACCCTTCAACCTTTCTGTGTTCCAGGTGTAGGCATCGCCATGGCAACCAGTGCTGTTCCCAGCGACAACCTCCCTACGTACAAGCTGGTGGTGGTGGGAGATGGGGGGGTCGGCAAGAGCGCACTCACCATCCAGTTCTTCCAGAAGATTTTTGTGCCGGACTACGATCCCACCATCGAGGATTCGTACCTGAAGCACACTGAGATTGACGGCCAGTGGGCCATTCTCGACGGTAAGCCACCCCCCTGCTCCCCCCCCCCAGTACCCAAAATGCTGTGGCTGGCTCTGCTGTGAGCGTGATGGCCGGCATCCTCTACTCTGACGCACTCCAACAGTCATGCTTTCTTGTTTCTGTTTTTTTTTTTTTTTTTTTGGGTGATTCATCAGCCTGAATCTGTGACTCACTTTCAGGAACCATTGCCCCAGAGCACGGTGCCAGGAGTTAAATCATGTTTTCTGAACACATCCCACTTCATATGCATGTGCTTGGCTGTTTAAGGTCACTTGTACTTAAACTCAGAGCACAGGGCACAGCCAAGTTGCTCACGTGCGTTTGGATGAAGAGTGTGACAGGCCGTGAGGGTTTGGTGCGCGTTCGAGCATGACTGCGCTCCTGAATGCTACACTGCCTCTATCCCTGCAGTGCTGGACACGGCCGGCCAGGAGGAATTCAGTGCCATGCGGGAGCAGTACATGCGCACGGGTGACGGTTTCCTCATAGTCTTCTCTGTGACAGATAAGGCCAGCTTTGAGCATGTGGACCGATTCCACCAGCTGATCCTGCGTGTGAAGGACAGGTGAGATCTCCCTCCAGGTACCAGCTCTGAATCCATCTGCTTGATACCAACTACCCTGTGAATTTCTAATTATCCTTAGCATGTTAGCTTTTAGCCAGCATGTTAATCTTAAGCTATTTTTTTGTTCTTGTTCTTCAGGGACAATTTTTCTTGTTTATTTAGCTGGTCATCTTTAGTCATGCAGTTAAGCATCTTCCTTCTTAAAGATCCAACGCTAGGGCTCCCACTGGGACGTCACCTGTTAGGTTCCAAGCACTTGGTGTACAGCCGACGCCGGTCTTGTGACGTGTTTTGGTCTCTGCCTTTCCAGGGAGTCCTTCCCCATGGTCCTGGTGGCCAACAAGGTGGACCTGGTGCACCTGAGGAAGGTGACGACTGAGCAGGGCAGGGAGATGGCGGCCAAGCACAGTGTGAGTGTCAGGGGGAGCCTCTGTGGGCCCTCAGGGGCCTGGGCCCTAAGTGAAAGCTCCCATGGTTGTTTGATACAGAAAGTAAATCAGTTACTGTCCTTATCACATGTTCTGTTCATCAATTTCTTTAAATGTATCACATTGTGTTGTCTGTATTATAAAATGTTCTTCAGTGTGAGAAAGGTGCTATATAAATAAAGTAACATATAAAAACGGACACTACAGGTTACAGTAGAACAGGACGTCGGAACAATATACATGATTAATGTGAAAATCAATATAAACAAGTACCAGCTTAACTGATGTCTCCACATGGCTTTGTGGGGTATCTACAGGGGTGGCTGTCCAGCAGGGGGTAGGAGAGAGTCCATGTGGGGCAGGGTATGAGGCCTTGCCTCCCCGCTTCACTGCATCAGTGTACCAACAAGCCGCTGTCAGCTTGAACTCCGCCATGCCTGTAGATGTGTTGCTCAAAAACAAACTTTGCTATTCTTGGAAGTCTGAGGTCATGCTGAGAGCGCTAACGCCTGTGAGACGTGTAACTGAGAGAATGAAAAAGAGTGAGAGTGTCTGGAGTGTGAACAGAGCCCATAATCCAAGTGACAGGTTTTTGCTTGGCAGTGAAGGGTTGTTGTAAGATGTGCAGCCTTAGCGTGTGAAATGAGGGCTGATGAAGTCCAGAATGATATTCATGTTTGTTATTTGCGTGTGTCATACAGATTACATACATCGAAACGAGTGCCAAAGACCCTCCCATGAATGTGGACAAAGCATTTCACGAGCTGGTCAGAGTGATCAGGTAGGTCAGCTCTGATACGCATGTCAAGTCTCGCGTATCTCCATCGTTGAGGCAGTTAGCGCTTAGCATATCACCTTGTTGAGACAGTTGGAGGGTAGCGTAGACGCATCCTTACTGGTAAAGCACTTAGAAGCTAGCGGGAGCACTGTTGAAAAACGTAGTGGTTAGGACAGGCACAACCATGTAAATCAAGACTCATCTTTGCAAAAAGATCTCAAGGCCAGAAGGGATTAGGATCTGTATTTATAAAGAAAACTTGTTCCAGAATTATAATGCTCACGCAGACCTTTTCATGCAGCCTTGAGCGGTTTTGGTTTTTCTACACATGAAACAAAAAGTGGCGGTGGGCTGGCTGAAGCATGCCCAGGATGGTACCACCCGGACTTCAGGCCCGTTCTGAGAACCTGAGAACAACAACCTCGTTTATGAATGACAAATTGTGAGATTAGTCAAAGGAGGCCTGCTGTTCTGTATCCAGTGACGGCATTGTTTTTGTCTGAGTGCCTCAAAGTATTTCCCAGGAAGTGTTCTGAGGAAGTGCAGATCTGCCCTCACAGCCGGTCGAAATCAAACCAAAGCTGCCAGGGCTTTGGTAAATCGCTGCTCGCACGCTGCTACGAGGCACCGTTTCCCTGGACAGGAAGCGCTCCGGAATCCCTGGGCTGACAGTGATTGTGTTTCCCCTGTCATCACTTCCTGTTTCTGCCTGGGGGCCACGGTGACAGTTGCCAGGGTTATCAGTCTAAAACCTTGTTCTACCCCCCCCCCCTTCCTCCTACCATCCCACTCTTTTTCCTGCAGGCAGGAAATCCCAGAGAAGAGCCAGAAGAAGAAGAAAAAGAAGGCCAAGTGGCGTGGGGACAGGTCCACCGGCTCTCACCGCCTCCGCTGCGTCATTTTGTGAGCGGTCCATGCTGGGGATAATGGCTTGGCGCTGCCAATGCCTCTCATCATCACAGCCAGGAGAACTGCACGTGTTCAGGCTCCACGTCGCATCCCCTGATCGTTTGTGAAAGGGGTGAGGCTCAGGGTGGTCTGATCCCGCCCCACCAACAGGCCAGGATGAAGACTGGTTCATGTTTGGGCACTGGCCAAATTCACTGGGGGGAGGGGGAGCGCACTGGGTTTCCCAAGGAGTGAAGCATGACCAATCCTGGGCCGCTTTTTCTACCGGGCTTTCCGGGACAGGAACGTCACAGTGAGGAAGAGCGGGGGCTGTCCCCTGGCCAGGCAGAAGCAGAGTGACCCACAGTTTGGACGCCTAGATGAGCTCCAGCTGGCCGGGGGAGGAGCCCCAGTAATTGGTGCCATTAAAGGGTCTGACACCGTGTCGCCCAAGGGTTACACAGTGGCTTGGTGGGGGTGGGGTGGGAACCTACAGCGCGTAGTTTTTTTAAAAAAAATTTTTTATTTGTTTTTGTGTGTCCAGCATGTTGAGAAGGCCCTGGGGCTTTTTTTTTTTCTTTTTTTTTTAATGTTAGGCATGAATATTTAGCTGGGGGGGGGGGTTGGATCATGAAGCCAACATACAAGTGAGACTTTTTTGAAGGACGTCTTTCCCAACGTTGTTCTACATGTATTCGAAGGGTCTGTGCGCCAGAAAGGAATTTCAGGCTTGGAAAGCCAATAAAACCACACTCGTGTTTAACGTACCTGCTGCTTCCCTTCAGTGTAGCGAGCCGTGACAAGATAGCTAGCTGGGGTGGGTGGCGATGACCCTCCTATCACTGGTGGCTGGCTTATCGTTCCGACAGGGTGTTCGTGGTGAGACGCCTCCCTTATCTGCTGGGAGACAAAAATGAAGCCTGACTGTTTTTTGTGCAGTTTTTAGATGTTGCAATTTGACTGATTTTTATGGCTGATTGTCATATTTATTTCCATTGTGTGAAGTTTTTTTTTCCCCCCCCCACGCATCCCATTGGCTGAGATCCGTGGGGGGAGTGGAAGCCTGAGTGTTGGCCTGCCAGCCGAACCTGCTGGTGTGAAGGACTGGGGGGGGGGGAATAAAAGAGAGATCGTGACTAAACAGAGCAAATGTAATGTTTGTGTCAGGAAGTGTTAGAAAGTATGTAACAGGAAATGCTGGAGACTAAAGGAGGTACATTTTGTGACCAAGACAGTACAACTAAATTTTACACTGGTGTGACTGGCCATTTGTATTTTTATTACTAACCATCATTGTATATCATGTGAGAAACAAGGAAGGAGCAAGGATTGGTGCGTAGGGTTCAGTATTGAAACCGGAAGTTCCTCATCAATTCCAATACATGCATTTTTTATGAACTATGTAAGGGTTACTGCGTGACAACTCCACTTGCATGATTGTACTTGAAATTATTTTTATGTTTACAAACCTAAAATACATTTATTAGTAGAATTATTTAGGTTCTAGGTTTGGGCGGTATAATGGCAGCATAGTATATTTCATTTTGGCAGAATTGTATCATGGGGGATTAGTGTTGCTTTTTAAAATATAGTAGAAATTCTGTAAACCTATATGGACAGTATGAAATATTCAGATATCACCTGCTACTATTAAAGGTTTTAATTATATGTGGCCCCAAGCCACCATTTATAATTCTCCATCGCTAGAATGGGAAGCCAGTCGTTAGTTTGGAAATTGGCTGCTGTTAAACCGAAAGGCCAATCTTCATGTACAAAGTCAAATGTGTAATAACCATGGAATTAGTGGGTATTATGTTTTCAGATGCATGGCTGCAGAGAGAAAGTGTGTGTGTGTGTGTGTATAATAAAAATTTATTTTCAGCTATTGTTTCAATTTCAAGCATTATGTACCTCCTGGTATTAAGCTGCGTTATGGATGAAACCCGGACTTACTTGCCATTAACCGATTATTAAAACTGGACCTGCCTACTATCCAGTTTCGAAGGATAAACACACCTGTAAAGTACTACTGACATCGGTGGCAAACTGTCATCCAAGACCCAGTATGGTTGTTAACCCTATTTATTCGTATCTTGAAACACTCTGTTTTCGTTTTAACAAAATTTGGAGATGACAGACCTGCGTCAAGTAACCTTTGCTGTAAAAGTTGAATAAATGCAGTGTTCTGTGACTGAAACATTTTGACATTTTTTTTAACTGTATAAATTGAACCAAGAATCAATAAGAACTGGATTTGTAGAGCAGAATCAGAATTGAATTTGTAATCTGTAAAATCTAAACAATTCCCAGCCCTACTGTGTATGTGCATGTGTGTGCGTGCGTTCGTGCTCGTGTACAAGATACACAGTGATTAGAGTGGAGAGCTAAGGATAGGCTTTCGTCATAAACGCGGGTTGGGTACAATTCTACACAGGATGTCATCTGCCTGCGTCCCGTCCATAGTAAGTCTCACTCTCACTTGGCCCTTTGGTAACAATAAAATGAACTTGTGTTGGTGTTGATGTTTTAAAAAAAATGCCATTAACCTTAATGATTTTTTTCTCTTAAAGCACTACTTCACTTTCTATGAATTTTTTTTTTCCATTACAATAAAATATTACATTGTTATTTCTGTAAATCATATGTTTATTAGCAAAGCATTTCTCAGTAAAACGGTTCAATTGAAAAAAATATAAATGTGTTACATTGCATATTGATGTAAGTCGTGCAGCTACACGTGGTGCTGATGAACCTGACATTTTCGGTAAGGAGTTCCAGTGCTACTAGTGGGAAAAGTTAGTCTGGACCCTGAGATCTCAGCAGGTCTTCAGACTTGAGAAAGAAATGCCTGGTGAGTCAGAGCTATGTGATTTGTAAGAAAAACACAGAGACGACACTGGTAGTCCCATGCAGCTGCGGACAGGGAGACTGTCTGGGCTGTGGGCTTTATTCCAAGCCTTTCTGGCTGACTAAGCATTTGGGGACCACCCACATTTTAGTGACACGGTGTCAGTTTTGAATTAGATCATTAGTGGTGATACAGTGGGCGTGTGTGTGGGGATTAGTTTTATGTTACATTGTGGGGACCAAATGGCCCCAACAACCTGTTATTCTGACCATTTTTTAGGTGCCCACAAAGATCTGTGAATGCAACCAAAAAAAAGTAAAAATGCCTGCATATTTTGTTTGATTACTTATGGTTAAAGTTAGGGCTGGGTAGGGGTTACGGTCGTCATGTTGAGCTTTGAGTTTTCCCCATAGGCGTGAATGGAGAGACCCCACAAAGATGTAATTGCAAACTTGTGTGTGTGTCCAAAATGCTGACATTCCTGTCTGGAGTAGCACTACCTTGTGAGAGACTGACCCTCCCTCTTTCCTACACACTAGCATCCTTCTCCCGCTTCACCGAGCTGTGTGCCCAGATCTTATCAGCTATGGGTGACCGAAGTGTCCCCGGCAGTGACAGTGGTCACCCGGGTGACACATTAGTGTCACAAGCTATTTTTCCTCCTTGCTTTTTCGGGCCCAGAGCCCTTGGAGACACCCAGTCCATCTCTTGTCGTTACCTGAGTGACAGGGGCCCTAAAAAATGGAGCATAATTGGATTGGTCCGGGTTGGGGGCCCAATGAAACATGCTGTCCCCTTGTACAGATTTCTGTTTACATGAGTGGCTAGCAGCTATAACCAGTCTAATGTGATGCTTCTGCCATACCCAATGTAACCAGCATTTTTTCCAGTTAATGAAGGAAACTAAGCTCAAACCCATTACCCCTCCAGCTAACAGTCACCAGTCAAAATACACCAGTCACTAAAAGAAAAAAATTGCTTTGGAAAGTTAGAAACACACTGAAAGAGAAGAATGTAGCTCTAGTTCGGCTGTCTTCCGAACAACCTTTGATCGTCTCATGCTAGAAATACGTCCTCTCCCCCCACCCTCGTCTGCTGGTATGACTTGGGGCAGGAATGTGGTTTCTCATGCCGCGCGACGCACGTCACAGCATAGTTCACCTCTGGGTTGCCGTAGGAGACGCAGGCGGTCCGGCGTCACACGGGCCGCTCCAGCACACGCACGCGCTGGTAATGTGATGCCTCGAGCAGTGTAAATGGGTAAAACGTTAAAATACACTCCTGAAACAAATGTCAGTGGGTAGTGAAAAGATTACAGACTTTAACATTGAAGGTTACTGGTTTGAGTCCCACTGAGCTATAATATCTTTGAGCAAAGTAAATCTCATCCCTAAAAGTGCTCTGGAATCTAAAATTAACAAATTAATACATTAATCTCTAAGACACTTAAAGTAAAACATAAACGTCAAGCAGACAATAAAATGTATTTTAACTGACACAACTAATCCTTCCTTGTTATGCACTGTGTCTGCATGGTGAACACACCTAAGAAAAACAACTCGGTCGTTGTGGGACGTTGTCACACATTTGGGTGGTTTACATGCAGTCGGGCAGACAGCGCCGGCATTTCTCATTTCACATCGATGAATCACCTGGAAGTCAATCGGCCTTTTTTCTTTTTTTTTCCCAGAGTAAACGGCTTGTTGGAAACTTAACGCCGAGTTCGAGCCCCGTTAATGAGGCAGGCCAAGGCGCAAACTTTCCATTTATGTCGGTTCATGAAACTCGTAATTTGATTAAAAATTAAAGTGAAAAAGGAAAACTTAACTGCGCCCAGGCAGTTGTAGCCATTCACTTTACCGAATATCACCTCTGGTCAGCGGACTTTTGACTGTGTTACAGATTTTTGTATCCATACATGAATCATTTCTACATTATTAATGTAATATTTTCTGAGAATGTTTCTCGGCTACGTACCTCCCAGTGTGTCATAAAATAATACATTTCCTATAAAGCCTTGTAGGTCTTCATTTTAATTAGGCTACCTCTGAAAATTGATCTGTGAATCGCTTTGCTGCAATGTTTGTACTAAAAGGATTTTATTGCATAAATAACGATCACTGGAGTGGGAAAGCACTTTGGGAAGCCATTTTAAGCACACCGTCTGGTTTGACATAGCCTACTTTTAAATAGTGAAATTGTTCAAATACCTGCTTATAGCGGTATACCGATTTCTTCATAAATCAAGTAGTCTATGGTCATTTTGACTCCCCATTAAATAATATGGGTCATTAAAATAATACGTGGTGTAACTGCAATGACCTCAGCTATTATTGGCAGAGTACAGCGATGATGTAATCTCGGCTCGCCGCAGCGCTATCGTGTATTTCACACCGTCTTGCTGGGTGACTGAAAGGCCACTGCACACTGGCGGTCCGTTCAACCCTTCGCCAGATTGTCATTACCTGAGGATGTCGACACAATGTAACAATCCACTGTGATCTGGTGAATACATAACCAGTTACATTATTTAATTTTCTCCCATTCTTATGAGACTGACTGGGTACACTGGCGTGTTCAATACTGCTATATTACTAAACAATCTGCAATTCCAGGTGATTCATTTGTGAACATAAAAATTTGTTTTTGCATAATAAAAAGAGATATCCAAATGGAAACTCACATTTCCTGCTTCAACACGTTTGAGACAGGCTTTTAAATATCTTAACAGGTATACATTAGGGTGTCCCGGTGCATCTGAGGTCTCACTTCTGGTACAAAGCAGGTCTATTCTATCTATAAAACAAACTTAATGCTTAAATCACTCCATGCATCTGTCCGAAGCACAATATCTGTAAATACACGATGCAAAATCGATGCGTACACAGCTACAAGTATCCCTTGCAAATGAAAATTATCGCTCCGCTGCAGACCACACAAGCAGTACAGATACTCCTGAACAAAACTTACTGACCTGTAGCGGATGTCCAATGTTCATTGAGCGACCCCTACTGGTTGTTTTTAAGCAACACTTTTTAACTTGACGAAATCATATTTTTACAGTAAAACCGCATGTATCTCTAGTAGATAGGATTTACCCTTGATTTGAAATCCATAGATAAATAAAACTACTCGTTATTTGCACCTTGTTTGGTCTTCTTGGCTGTAATCCACATCAAATGGAATACTAATT
Organism: Brevimyrus niger; assembly: GCA_015164015.2. Classification (NCBI taxonomy): domain Eukaryota; kingdom Metazoa; phylum Chordata; class Actinopteri; order Osteoglossiformes; family Mormyridae; genus Brevimyrus; species Brevimyrus niger. The sequence goes on from JAABNY020000001.1 coordinate 49,697,330, forward strand.
CTAAATGACTATGCTTGCTACACATTATATTGCTATTTCGGGAACTAATTGAGTTTAAGATCTCTGATGTGAAGTTGGTTTAAAACAACTGATGTCTGTCTATAGAGGTCTAGCGTATTAGCTAGGGTAGAGAAATGTGGGTAAAACAGTAAATTGCGGTATACACAGCAAAACCACCGGTGACCAGGAGGAGGCGACACGTGACCTATAATACTTGGACGTCTATTCTTAGAAGGCACTTTGATTTAGTTCGAGCATTTTGTTACTTATTCCTCAATACATTATTGAAATTCGGAGTACTTTATTATAATACAGACACACCCACTTATGCTGGATATGCTGAAGCAGCGTGTCCTGCTAATCAGCTAACTAGCTGCGATCTTCTGACTTCTCACTCGTTAGCTGTCAGTTTCATTTTTGACACACTGGAGTGCAGGAGCGGGGTCCCTGCTGCTGGTTTAAGACAGGGCAAGTTGCACTTTGATAAGGGCTCCCTGGCTGGGCTGAGGGAATGAGGTGGGGAGGGCATCCGAATTTATGGCGCATGACCAGGTTAGAGTACAACCCTGTCATTAATGCTTGGTTCCACTCAGCAGCCGCTCATCTGCCGTTCTAATTGGCTGCTAATTGCAGGCTGCTGTGTTTTGAAGGTGCCACAGCGAGCGGGGGGCAGGATGACCCCCTCCCCACCTCTCTGTGGATAAAGATGAATCAGAATCGCTTTTAACGTTCGGACGCAAATTGTAGCCAGAGCTAATTATCAGCTTGCTTTACTGCACATCCTCATAAGATGCATCTTCAACTGGGTCCATGTTGTAGCTTACGTGTGACTCAGAGGGGTTGGCTTTCCTGCCTCTAGTTGGATGCCATTGTGGGTTTGAATCCTGTGCTCAGCAAAGTAGCCACGTCTCTTTGGGCCCAGGAGCAGCGTCATTCATCCCCTGAAAAATGCTCTAGGGGGTGCTGGATGGATGGCTGACCCTGGGCTCAGATCCTAAACTTTACTCTCACCTCTATATGTGCCCTTAAAAAGGGGAGTGAAATGGGATATGTGGAAAAAAACACCTTCCAATGTATTTGTATAAATGGCAAATAAAAAGCTCCATTTTGTTGCAGATGTGAAGGCATGGTTCATATTTCTGTCTGGGTCTCGCAGCCAAAACTTTGCCCTGAAACAGGTGACCCCTTGGCTGACTCACTGAATTGCTTCTTTGGCTGTAATTTATCTCTTTTCAGGACTTCAGTGCCAGACATCCAAATATCAAATGACTGACTAATGAACATCTGTGACCTCTTTTATCTGGGAGGTGTGTCCCTCCACCCGCCTCTGACAGCTGTCCACATCTGTCCAGCTGCTGCACCCTGAACTGCAGATTACAGAGCTGGACACTGTTTACTGTCCCTTTGACAATATTAAACTCCCCCTATTTCAATTCTGCACACAATGATTGCTGGACTACAATGACCCTCAGGGGTTTATAGATAATAAAAATTCACAAATTTGGCTTGTATTAGTCCCACATAACTGTCATATTCCACAAGATGTGTATAAAGTTTGCAAGTAGCTTTTCAGGATTAATATATTGTCAAAAATACAACCCTGTTTCCAAAAAAGTTGGGACGCTGTGTAATATGTAAATAAAATCAAAATGCAATGTTTTGCAGATCATATCAACCCATATTTAACTGGAAATCGAACAAAGACAACATGTCAAATGTTGAAACCGAGCAATTTAATGGTTTTATAACAAATATATGCTAAATTTGGTTGGGACAGGTGTGTTTCCCTCTGTGTAGCATCGCCTCTTCTGTTAACATCATTCTGTAAACATTTGGGAACTGAGGAGACCAGTTGCTGGAGTTCTGGTACTGAAATGTTGTATTATTTTTGCCTGATATAGGATTTCAGATGCTCAGCAGTTTGGGGTCTCCTTTGTCGTAGTTTTTGTTTCCTGATTTATGAAATGTTTTCAGTGGGTGACAGGTGTGGACCGCAGGCAGGCCAGTCCAGTTCCTAGATTCTCTACTCTGAAGCCATGTTGTTGTTCATCAGAGGTCTGCCTTAGATTAATGGCATGTGATACACACACACACACACACACACACACACACACACACACACAC
>JAABNY020000001.1:49701517-49726346 GCA_015164015.2 Brevimyrus niger
ACCCAGGCGGAGACTCGAACCCGGGTCCCAGAGGTGTGAGGCAACAGTGCTAACCACTGCACCACCATGCCGCCCCAAATTCTAATGATATTAATAATAAATATTATTAAAATTATAATAATGAAATAAAGCAACACAAGTTGAATATGAACATAGCCTTAAAATTATGCTTAATTGGCATCTTTTAGAAAATGGTGTTTTTATCACATTCTCACAAAATGTTCATGTTTTCCTGGACATGTGACACACAGTTTACACTACACATCATCCTTTTCAGCTCCTGTGATTCATGTGTGGATAAAAAGGACTGTAACCTAGCTCAAACATTCACATAAATGCTACACTGTACATGTGCGCCCCCTCGCTCTCGGACCTTAAAATGCAGATAGACTGAGGCTCATCAAGCAATCCACGAGGAGAATGTATCTTACCAGAAAGAGCTGGCAGGCTGGTCTGTTGGTATAACTGGAGTAGCCTTTCTGCTGGTTCGATGACTATCATATCTTTGTTCTCCTTTACACATGAGATCCATTTCCAATCTGTTTGTTTCATGACGGATCTGGGCTCATCTCCCGTGAAGTTCCAATAACGCGTAAGGACAACAACATTCAATGCCGTAATGAGATGCCCCTCAGCCACTGGATGCTTAATTGTGCATTGAGACCCCCTAGTAAGCACTCTGGGATAGAAAAATATTTTTCTACCCTCTTTCACATAATTTTAACTCACAACCCAACGTCAACAACCTAGAGGGTCGATAAGAGGAGGAAGCTTTTAGCTTTGCGTGCCCTCTTTTTTCTGCTGTATGTAATTTCATTGCTTAAATTGCTGTTATTGAAGATGACAGTAATTTGCCGGGAGTTGCTCATTCTTGCTAGCAATGAGCATTAGCAGAATCAGTTCAGGTATACGTAGCGATAATCAGCCTAGATGCTTCACGCTGCATTTTAGCACAGAGGACAAAGCCTCACAGTTAAAAATAGAGATAGATGGAAGTCTGATCACAAACAAAACTCTCATCCAACTTTCATCTGCTTTTTTCTGATGAGAGTCACAGGTGGCCTGCAGTCTGACCCATGCATAGATCACGTTATGGATCAAAAGGCTGGGTTAGACTTCAGACGGGATGCCAGTCCATCACTGGGCACAGGACAGGGGGACACGCTAGACGGGATGCCAGTCCTCACAAAACCAAAGATTAAGACATACTTTACAAAATTTCCCTGCTGCCTTGCGACACCAGAAAGCAACGTTCTGACTCAAAGATTGTGGATAATAGTTTTCTGTCCTTCTGATTATGCTGTGTTCGACTTTCAGCTTAAGGACTGCTGTGGGCTGCGTTATCCTGCCATAAATCATGCCGTAACAGAGAGTAAGAAAAATATCTTAATCAAACTGAAAATGATTTTTAACATTTACCTATATAAAGTAGATTTTTCATTGATTTAAATTTTCAATCCTATTTATCTCAGGGGACACATCAAATTACTACTGTCTTCTCGTGACCTTCTGAGGGAGCACTAAGTACGGTTCGTGATTTGTGTAGCTCATGTAGCCGGTGGATGATTTTAGATCAGGGTATTATAGGGACAGCTATATAGTAGCCAATGGGAATTGGGACAGGCACTGGGTGGGGTACCTAAAGTTGTTTAAAGACAGGTGGGGCCCTTGTAGCCAGAGCGAGTGTAGTTGGTAGCGTGCCGCATGTGGTGGGCTGTTTCTGCCTTTTGGTAGGTGCCGGATGGTTTAATTGTCTTTTTTTAGTCATTGGTAAGCTTAATGTGTGTTTGTGTGAATAGTGACGGGAAAGATTCGGTGGAAAATACTAGTTCCCGAACGGGTGTGTAACCGGGTGGTATGGTTGTTTGCCAGCTCAACCTCTAGTGTATACAGTGGAGGCCGGGACAGGTATGTTCTCTATACTGTGTGAATGTGGTGCTGCTCATGGTTTTGTAATCGTATTAATTGTTTTTAGTTTTTTTGTTGTACTCTAGCCTGCGCTAATCGGACTGTTTAACACTACGCAGTGTGAGGACTGCTTGTGTATTGCAGGTTAGAGTGGTTTTTGTTTTCTTTTTCTTTTTTGTTTCTCTTCCTCTACGTTTCCTGTTGCCCTTTCCCTTATTTCCCACTAGCTTGGGCGCTGGGTAGGCAGAGAGCCTACTGGGCAGTGTGAAAGCCGGGTTTCTTAGTGTGTTTCTTTGTGTGTTCTGACGATTGCAAATCTTGCTGTGTTAATGTGAAGCATTGAGGGGAGAGGGGTTTTGGTTGTGAGGGATCCAGGTAACGCTACCCTACAGGGTCGTAAGGCTGAGATACCGGGTATCTTGGGTATGAACGTTCTTAGGGAGTGTTATAGGGTTCTTTTCGAGCAGCATAGTTCACAGCTATTCCACTCCCCCCCCCGGTGGAGTTGGCCGGTCCGGTCGCACGGCAGGTTTTGTGGCACTGCGAAATGATACAAGCTGTCCTTCAGGCCTCTGGGTCTTTTAAGTTGAGAGTTCAGGGAAAGGCTCCAGTGTGTCTTGGGCCGGGTACGCTTAGTATGGTCCCAGTGACATGTCCCCAGTTGGAGACTGATGACTTCCTGCTTGAACCCTTGTGTATGGAGGATGGGCAATTGCCAGAGGGTCTGTTGGTCTCTCCGACACTTGTCGGCTAGAAGAGGCCTTTTACATGCTCCGGTGGTTAATGTAGGATGTTCTGAAGTGTGGCTTTCCCAGCGTCAGGTTGTTGGGACTGTTCAAGCCATTCAAGCGGCCTTTCTGGGCTCTAGGTCCATTGTGGTTGAGCCGGTATGGAAAGAGTGTTGTGCTTTTATTTATACCCAGGAAGCTACTCCTGGTCCAGATACTGGGCTATCTTCCCTTCCTGATTTTGAGGGATTGACTCCACAGTAGATGTCCCAGGTTAGGACCCTTTTTGCTAAGTATGAGGGTATTTTTTCTCAGGCGGATGGAGACTTGGGGTGTACCTCTTTGATTGCTCATAAGATCCCGTTGATACTGTTCCGGTTCGTCAGTCTTATCAACGGATTCCCCCTTCCCAGTATGAAGTGGTGAAAGAGCACATTCGACAGTTATTGGAGAGCCAAGTCATTAGAGAGAGCTGTAGCCCTTATTCCTCACCTATTGTTTTGGTGACCAAGTAGGATGGAAGCCTTCGTCTTTGTGTTGATTATCATCAGTTGAATTCCAAAACTCGGCGTGATGCCTATCCCCTTCCCAGGATAGAAGAGTCTTTGGATGCGCTTTCTGGGGCGAGGTGGTTTTCCACCTTGGACCTCGCTAGTGGATATAACCAGGTTCCTGTTGCAGAACCTGATAAGGGGAAGACTGCATTCTGTACACTGTTTGGTATTTTAGAATTTAACCGTATGCCTTTTGGATTATGTAATGCCCCGAGTACATTTCAGCACCTTATGGAGCGCATTTTTGGTAATCAGCGTTACCAATCTGTCCTCTTGTACCTTGACGATATTATTGTGTTTTCCACCACTGTGCAGCAAAATCTGGAACGGTTAGAGGAGGTGTTTGGTCGGCTGCAGAAGCCGAACTTGAAGGGTAATTTGACCGAATGTCAGTTCTTCCAGGCTCAGGTGAATTATTTGGGGCACATGGTCTTGGCTGAGGGCGTGGCCACTGATCCTGTTAAGATGGAGGTAGTTAAGGAGTGGCGGAGGCCAGGCCACCTAGCAGAGCTTCGTTCATTTCTTGGCTTTGCTAGTTATTACTGCCGTTTCGTGGAGGGCTTTGCTAAGATTTCTGCCCTTTTGCACTCCCTGGTGGGGAGGCTCGGGGGGGTCACGGCGGAAGGGGAAGACTCCTCTGGTTTCCCTGGTGACAGCGTGGGATGAGGCGTGCGAAACTGCCTTCCAGGTTCTGAAAGAGAAGCTTACTTCTGCTCCTGTTTTGGCTTACGCTGATTTTAGCAAGCCTTTCTTGTTGGAGATTGATGCCAGTCATGGGGGTCTTGGGGTTATTCTCTCACAGGAGCAGGATGGGAAGACACAACCTATTGCATTTGCTGGTAGGGGGTTGAGGCCCACTGAGAGAAACACGAAGAATTATAGTTCTATGAAACTCGAACTCCTTGCGTTGAAGTCGGCTGTAACAGAAAAATTTCGGGAGTACTTGCTTGGAAATCATTTTACCGTCCTGACAGATAACAATCCGCTTAGTCATTTGCAGACTGCCAAGTTGAGGGCGATCGAGCAACGTTGGGCCGCACAACTGGCTTCCTTTAATTTGTCCATTAAGTATCGTCCAGGGAGAAATAATGGGAATGCGGATGCCTTGTCCCGACAGTATTTGGAAGGCTTTGTAGGTGGTACAAAGGTCCTGCTGTTGGGGCCGCTGGCTGCTGTGGATCGGCCGTCCAACGTTGGGACCCTGTGTGGCGAGATTGTGGCCTTACCTGGCCGCACGCCTTGTGATTTGATCGCACTTCAGGAGGCAGACACTGTTATCGGGCCCATTTGTAGGTTTTATCTAGAAGGTCGTCGTCCACGGGCAGAGGACCGTGAGCCGTTATCTCGCCCCAGTAGGGTGTTGTTGCGCCAATGGGACCGTCTTGTTCAACAGGAAGAGGTATTGTATCGAAGGGTCTTTGCCCCTGGAGGGGGCCTAGAGGTGCTTCAGTTGCTTCCTAAGTGTTTGCAGATTGAGGTCTTGCATAGTGTACATGATAATCAAGGGCATCAGGGTACAGAGAGGACCCTTCAGCTGCTTCGGAGATGATGTTTTTGGTCAAACATGATGAGAGACGTGGAACGGTGGTGTCAACAGTGTCAGCAGTGTACACTGGGGAAGGCTGTTCAGCCAAAGGTTCGCACTTATTGGGGTACGTTACAGGCGACACGGCCAAACGAGGTTTTGGCTATCGACTTCACTATTTTGGAGCCAGCTAGTGATGGGCGGGAGAAAGTGTTGATTTTGATCTGGGCATAATAAGATTCAAGACCATTGGAATCCTGCTGTGTTTCAGGTGATGCAGAGCCCCTGTGGATGGGTAGGGGCCATCTAGGCAGGTGCACCGCTCTGAATTGCAGTTAGTTCCGGAGGGGTTGCAATCAGGTGCCGGTGCGCATGTTGGTCCTGTGACCTTGGAGGATGGGTCTGAGGTAGGAATGGGTGGCCTGCACTCAGATGGGCCACAGGAGGGTTCTTGTTTATCTCCGAGAGGATGTCGTCCCAGGAGGTGCGGTCCAGAGGTTGAGACGTTCATCCCGGGTCACGGCTGGTCAGCATTCCAACCCCTATCAACTTTCCTGAGCAGTTGCTCTTGAGGGTGGAGGAAAGAATGTGGACAGGTAGTGAAGGATAAGTTGCCCAGCAACCTGTCATTGTCGGGCCGCTGATTCATTCGGAGGGGGTGGATTGTAGCCGGTGGATGATTTTAGATCAGGGTCTGATAGGGACAGCTATATAGTAGCCAATGGGAATTTGGACAGGCACTGGGTGGGTTACCTAAAGTTGTTTAAAGGCAGGTGGGGCCCTTGTAGCCAGAGCGAGCGTAGTTGGTAGCGTCTTCTTTTAGTCATTGGTAAGCTTAATGTGTGTTTGTGTGAATAGTGACGGGAAATGTTCGGCGGAAAATACTGGTTCCCGAACGGGTGTGTAACCGGGTGGTATGGTTGTTTGCCAGCTCAACCTCTAGTGTATACAGTGGAGGCCGGGACAGGTATGTGTATTAAATTAATATATTTTAAGTAAGTGGGTATGTTTTGTATTAAACTATGAGCATCCGCTAGCTGCCCATTAGCCATTGGGCTACTGAGCTGTAATGTTAGCCAGGGACTTAACCACAAGCACTAATGTGCGTGTTTGGTTCGCAGGGCTATGTGGCTGTGTTGCCCTAATGGCTGCTGTTCTCTATACTGTGTGAATGTGGTGCTGCTCATGGTTTTGTAATTGTATTAGTTGTGTATAGTTTTTTGTTTTACTCTAGCCTGCGCTGATCAGACTGTTTAACGCTATGCAGTGTGAGGATTGCTCGTGTATCGCAGGCTAGAGTGTTTTTTTTCTTTTTTTTTGTTTGTCTTCCTTTATGTCCCCTGTTGCCCTTTCCCTTATTTCCCGCTAGCCTGGGTGCTGGGTGGGCAGAGAGCCTACTGGGCCAGGGGGAGGACAGTGTGAAAGCCGGGTTTCTTAGTGTGTTTCTTTGTGTGTTCTGACGATTGCAAATCTTGCTGAAGCCTGTGGTGTTCACCTTTTATGGTAATGTGAGGTGTGCCGTGGTGGGAATTGCAGTGGATAGCAGGGCCAATGGGTCTCTGCAGTCATGTGTGTTAATGTAGCCCTGGCTTCTGGTGTGTCCTTCTCTGTGGGGTGATGGGCTCCTGGTACAGCGATGGGGTGATTTGTTTTCTTTTTCCTTCCCCTTTTTGTTTTTGTTTTTTTGTTCTGTTTTTGATTCTTTTTTTTTATCAAATTTATTTATTTTTATTTAGGAATGATCAAGTTGCCAACATGTTAATTTGCTTTGAATGAATTGTCAAAGATTGTATATTCTATTCTTTCTATGACTTCTGCGTTTGTACACTGTCGGAACTTGGTTCCTTTGCTGGGTGGTATTATAGGCCAGGCAAAGGGTGGCATAGTCAGTGTACCTTAACGGGGGTGCCACACTCAGTTTGAGAACCACTGATTTAGGGCTATCTCATAAAATGGTATAATACCCCTGAAAAATCATGTCATGCCATTATTCCTCTTTCAGCAAACTTTACAGTTTACAGCATGATGCAGTCAGGCAGGTAACATCCTGCTGGTATCTGCCAAACCTAGACTGCCAGACAGAGAAGCGTGATGCAAACCTATGTTATTTACATGTTTACCAATTTGACAACTGGTAAAATAAGCAAAAAAAGCACATACTATGCCATGCAGGGCACCAGGGCACCATTAACTGTGTATTCTTCATTATCTACATAAATGTACAGTGTTATATTTGAAATTCTCATATTGAACACTTTGTAGGTAACAAACTACATGAACTGATTTGTATTGAAGTAGTGCTTACTATGTGTTTCTTAATCACGTTAATTTCCTTAATTTACAGCAGTGATTCTCAAACTATTTGGTCCAAGTACCACCTTGGGTTAAACCAAATCAGCCACACACCTAAAAATGGCACTGTGAGGGGGCCAGCTTAGCGACGGAGAGCTTTGAAATGCCAGGGATGAGGGTGGGAAGCTTTATGCGCATAAAGCGCAGGAATATTTTGCATGCAGTATTGCACAGACTATGTCAAATCTGCCCCAAATGAGTCATGAATATGAAAAATATATATTCATTAACCTGAAAATGATTATGATATTTCATTATTTTATATGAAGTTGATTTTACATTGATTTCAATATTCAATCCCTATTTTTTATGTGCACATGTCAGGTTACCATAGTCTGCTCGTGTAGCTCCTCGGAGAACCCTCTGCCTACCACTGGTGGCCCACGTGCTACAGTTTGAGAACCATGGCTGTAGTGTAAACAGCTGCAGCCCTTAACCTGACCAATGTTGTCATGATGTTCCCACATAGGAGAGATGCACGACGGGAGGTGATGAAAACAGACTGAGAAATGTCCAAATCTTCCCCTAAAGTGACATGTGGGACTCTGTCTTTGAGATGGACGTGGGATGTATATCTTGTTTCACCGCTTGTGATTGGCGTGGTCTATCTTGTGACCTCCCTCATACGGGTGGCCCTAGAGTCTCTTCACCGTTGCTGCGGACGACGGAGCTCTGCGTCACTGGGGTCTCCTTCAGCAAGATGTCGTCCACTTTGCCGGCGCTGTCCTCCGGATCGGGACGCCCCTCGGGGACAGAGGCTGGCGAGCTGTCCGCATCAGAGCCGCTGAGCACGTAGCCTGGTAGTGCGGCGTGGCTGGCAGCGGTGCGCCCCCCCCCGCTGCGGTACACCCTGCTGGAGAAGAGCGCCGTGGTGCGAGAGGCGGCTGCCAGTTGTGACTGGCTGCCTGTGCTCTGGCTCAGGTTGGTCAGCACCGAGCCGTAGCGGTAGCTGCAGCTGGCACAGGCTGCTGGGCCCGACCAGTCCACCGCCAGGCTCCACCGTGTCCAAGTCTTCTTGATCTCCGCCTGGACCTGCGTGGACAGCCAGGTGGTCACAAGCTCACATCCAGCATGGCTTCCTCTCTCTCCGGCATGGCCATAAATTATGGGGGAGTGGGGGGGTTGTAACTCCCCCAATAACCAAAACAAGCCAATGCAACCCCCTAGGCCCCCTTAAATGGGTGGAGACCTCAGCAAAATGCCCCCCCCCCCAATGCTCAACCCAAAGTTATGACCTTGGACTCCGGATTATCTTCTGCTCTGGGATCTGCTACAGCATAGTTTTAGCCTCAGAACTGACATAATTTCTTGCTCAGTAAGTTATGACACAAATTTATTACAAGTTGGTGAATGGCTTTTTTTATGTTGCCCAGGTGTTTTTTTCCCAAGCCCCACAGTGCGTGACTCTGCAAATGGTCACGCGACACACAGGGCATGAGGCAGCAGCTGAGAATAAGTCATTAATAATGATACTTATGATATGACTGTTGATTCAAATATGATGATTGTAACAACATTCAATATACTAAACATATAATGCAAGCTTGCTTAAGTAATAGGTTTTAATTTTTTTAGGTAAGAGGAACTAATGGATTTTGGTATGATGAGTTTATTCTGCAAAATGGACCGGATCAAGGTACAGACCTGATCTGAGAAGTAAGGCTGCTGTAGAAAACATTTATAAGATGTACATGTATGTTAGGGGTTAAGGGTACGAGAAAAGAGAACCAACGAGGAAGTGAGATGAAGAATTCAACTTGTTTGGACAGGGTAATGTGACCACAAGAGGGATCATGAAAAGATCAGTCCTGCCTTTTACCTGATAATAGGTCCAGTTTAATCGAAGTAACTGGCGTCTACAGATATCCGACCCCTCCTTGAACTGTCTGTAAACAGTTGCATTTTCGGCTATAAAAGATGTATGCACTTGTTTTTTGGGGAACAGAGCGGGAGACACATGAAAGACTGATGAGGGTCTGTTATTCCACAGCTTTGCGGTGAGATAAAGTTTGTCAGACTCGATGTCACCCCACCACACAATCATGAGCATTCCCATTTGTCAACCTGCACCCCCTCTAAAAAGTTAACTCTGCCTACTATAAAACGGGCCCTGGATGAACTATCACTGCACTGAATAACTGCACTCTGCACTGTATTCAGAAATAAACTGATACCTATTTACAATCCTGCAAATGTTTTAAGCTTACACTATGTGATTGCATTACTGCACTTTAATTCACTATTCACCTATATATCTAATAATAATAATAATAATAATAATAATAATAATAATACATTTTTTATTTTGTATGCAACTTGAAGAAAGCTGGAGAAAGCACACAGATTTCATTGCACATACAATGACAACAAAAATTTTCTATTCCATTCTGCATCTACACAACGTATGATACTCGAACAAGCAGCTATTCACCATGATTACTGGATCCTTCGTTGGAGCATGGTAAATGATTAAGGTCTCAGAAAGCGGGAATGGACACTGCCTGCAGGTCTTAATTCCTCAGTTACACCTTGTGTTTATGTGTGACACTTACTTTGAATTTGCTGTATTACATTATTCATAAATTGGTCCTTTAGAGTAATTGCATATGTTTCCACATGTATCAGCTTAAATTTCACATTTAACAGTATTAACACTTAGGAAATTAACCTCTACCTCTTTGATCACAGCCCTGATACCGTAATTAACATGATTTAACAACATTATTCCTCAATTTAATAACTGAATGCTATCAAAATGCCTTGATCGTTGGGCCCCTGGCGCTAAATGCTTAAGATAAACTATCTTAAAAACATTACGGCACATCAACAACCGCAAGTGCTGCAACTGACATAGTTTTGCTTGCATTTAGAGATGCACCTTTGTTTTTTTCACGGTTACATGGCTAGATAATTTAATGGAGAAGTTTAAGTGAAGTACTTAATTCAAGGGTCCTACAGCAGTGCCCTTTCTGTAAGTGTGACGTGCAGGAGCCCAGGCCCGTCCCGCACCCAGCTGGCGCTCACCTCTCCGTTGCAGTAGCAGTAGATTATCGACACAAAGAAGCCCTGGAAGAGAACATAGCATACAGTTATGCTGTGTGGACCCTGCCACCCTTCCCCATGCATTTTTGTATTGGTTGTAACCTTAAATAGATGAAAATGTTGCCTGTTGAGATGACCTGGCCTGTTAGGGGGGGTCAGATGCATTAGACTTTAATGTCCTCCCAGTATTACTTACACTAGATTGCCAGCATTAAGAAGCAAAAGACATTGTTTTGAAAACCGATGGTATTTATGCCTTTTTTTGCAGTTACATAACATTTTATAGTTTTTCTAAATATGGTCCTCACTCCAATTTCTTGTTTAAACTGTTTTGCTTCCACAAGGTTGATTACTTTGTGTCTGTCATTATCCTTACATCAACTGAAGCGACTCGACCACCTGGTGCCCCCATGTTAAGAGTTCGTCAAGTAAATGTGTTTATGTTTGTGTATCACCTGTTTCCGGCGCACAAAATTTTAAGCCACATATATAGATGAAAATAATACGAATAGTACCAGTAATAATGCATCAATTTCAGAGCTGAGTAGCCTACATCCTTAGGGGGCCATGCATGTTGTCATGGGGGCCCTGACCCTCCCTATTCCCTCCTAGAACCACCTCTGCTTCCTCCTATTGCATTTCTGTTCTTGGGACCCTTGAGAATGATCTTGCATTCCAGTCAAGACAAGGCAGTGGAGACTTATGGGGAAGAAAAATAACAAAAAAGCAGGATGATTTCAGCTTATCAGGTCGCAGTTACACTCAGCGGCAGGGGCCTATTCTAGTCGCCTTTACTATCCCTTGTCAAGTGCAGAGTCTCCCACAATCAAGACTATTTTACACGGTTAAGTTGTCTAAGTTAAAAGGAACATTACTGTCCCATTGACCCCAGATCAAACCCCATCAATACTGTGTGACCCTGGGCCATCCTCAGCCTCAATGGCTTCCCCATGAAAGTCTGACCTGGAAGGAGTTGAAGAAGAGCTCGCAGTACATCCGGACTTCCCAGCCGACACCCCTGAAAGTGTGCGGCATCCCCACGAACACGATGTAGTGCACGCCAAACACCAGCACTAGCACCAAGGTGGACTTGGCCAGCTTCCTGTCGGGGGGAGAGCAGATAGGGCTGAGCCAGTTGCTCCAAGCTGTGATGAAAGACTTCCTGGATTGCTAATGATTTATCATAGCACACCGAGTATAGGGAAAAGTGGGGGCTCACATTTAAGAACTTTCTAGGTTGCAGCCAAATCAACAAAACAAAACATACTTGGGTTAAGTTATGTAACTGGGCATTGTTTTTTACTTCAATTTTGACACAAATTTCTGAGCAAGCAACGTTTTTCCTCTCAGGTTGCAGCTCCAGTGGCTGTGTGGCCTAGGGCAGCATCCATCGGTTGCATACTTCAGAATTTCTCAGAATGTAGTATGACATGTACCATTCGTCTGCTGTGTCATTCATACTAAGGATTTGGACATACTACTCACCTTGCATGGTGTATTCAGCCTACTGTGGAGTAAACAAGTATGCAATTTTGGATGCACCCTAGGTGTTGGATTTCATATGAGTGCTATCATCAGGAGATTTGGATATACTGCTCACCTCTCATACTATATTTTGCCTACTACAAAGCAAACAAGTATGCAATTTCGGATGCACTCTAGGTGTCTGATTTCAGGTCAGAGACATCATCATCAGAAGGAGAGGCCCCTCCTACCTGTACTGCTTCCTGGTGTCGTACCGCCCTGCGTTTGTCTCCCTGATCTTTGTGGCCAGCACTCTCACGATGTTGACAAACAAGATGAAATTGAGCTGGAAAGGTAAGGAGGAGAACAAATGGCCAGGGCTCCCATCAGCCAGGCCTAAACTCTCAAGAGATGATAAAGAGAACTATAACATGCCCCTCAGAGACATCACACAAGGTTTCTAGAAATAGCCCTTGATAACTCCCTTCCCAGGAACCTGGGGTTTGGGCTGTTATTGCTCCCTGTCTCCAGCGGGATGGCATGCTCTGCTGAGAGGCAGGATTTTTCTGATGAAGATTATGTGATGTTGCAAGAGCTGGTGATAAACTTCTGCAGAGAATCTCAGTCCTTCAGAGTAACGGGTGTGGGTATAACCCCTGCAGGCAGGGGGCGGTGCCCGGGGGGTGCTATAGCCACCCATAGAATAGCCATAGCACCTCCATTGCACACCCAAGATAAAATTTTTATGATTATTTAAAAATTTACATTTCTTTTGCATGGACACTATGTTTGGCCAATTAAAAAATAAACATTTATAAACGGAAAAAGATAATGTCACCTAGAAAATGATCTGATTCAGCCAAGGGCAGAGAGCATATTTAAGGGTTGAACTTACGTACTTTTTTGCATTCTGTGTGTAAGGGACAGAGCATGCCACTAACCTCAAAAAAACAGAAAATGGATCATTTTTGTCTGCGTCATATAAAAATACTACCTGAGGAATAGCAGTGGGGACTGTCGAACCAGCAACCTGGCACTTTTGGTGATTAACCCTTAGTGAAAAAAAATCATTGATGCTTTTTCACTAAACCACAACAACAGGTGCATTGTGCTGTTATAAAGACATCTAATAGTAAGTGAAAGATTTTCCAGTCTCTAGCTCATTTTGAGTTCAATTATTTGGGACTTGAGACTATTTCTAAGTCTAAAATGGAATACTGCTGATTCCTGGTGACTCATTTCAAATACTTTTCCCGCTGCTATGTTCATGAAGCAGTGTGCTTCCGTTTCTGTTTGTATTGAACAATTAGATTTGTGTTTGCATTCACTGTCAGAGATTGTCCGCAGATTTGTTGTCCATGCCTACCACGATGTGTAAGCATACATGTGTGCATACGTGTTGTATTAAAAAACTGTGATGACACATAACCAGAAAACGCAAATTTCACAGCACCCTAAACAAAAGGCCAAGCTACCCCATAGCACCAGCAGTAGAAATTCTCTGGAGCCGCCCCTGCCTGAAGGACAGGGCCTTTCCAAGAAACGCCGACTTTCCTTAGTTCAGGGGATAGCCCACTTACCCCAATGGCTGCCAAGATGGGAGCTTGGTATATCCACTTGATGTTGCCCGCACTCAGCTCCCAGCAGCTGCAGGGAAATGGAGGGAGGCAAGGAGAGAGGGCAAGAGCTGACACATGGGCTACGTGCAGTGTTGTTTGCATAAGTGAGCTCACATGATTCATGGCCTTACTGCAGAGTTGTTTGGCATGCCGGACCATTATTCCCTTTTAAACGTATCAGCTGTCTGTTTCACAGGGGGCACAGCAAAGGGAACAAGCTGCGTTGAATTTTTAAGTGCTTTTTTTTTCTTTATTGTATAAATAAGATTAGAATAATCAGTCGCAGCTGCCCGTGCCAAGCAAAACCTCAGAACCTTTCAGCCCCAGAGGGAGGAGAAGGACCATTCAGCCGTCCTGCGGAGCAGCAGAGTGATCCAACCAGCTGAGCACAGCCGCGTGTTGATGGATGCAGACGGCATCCCGCGGTGAGCCCAGTGGAGTGCAGAAGAAGGTCACGAAAGTCAATGCAGAACTCCAACCGGCGAGTGTGGGATGGGGTCCCAGAAAATCTTGCATTTCACATTTACCAGATACTTTCATCCAAAGCAATTTGAGAATATTTGAGAAAGCTGGACCAGTCAGTCCCTGAAGCAACTGAAGAGCAAATTTCCGTAATTCACTCATTTTTTGTTGTTGTTCAGCTGCGCCTGCCAATGACCTTCCTCATCATATGCTGCAGAACTCGCTCAGTGCTCATGCAATCTAATGAAGAACTTTTAAGTTTTCATAACTCACCAAGTTCACAGAAATGGTACTTACTTAGAAACTTATCCCATCCATGGGACTGAGTGAGTGAGTTTTGGAAATGTATTTTTCATTTTTTATTTTGGGGGGTGGGGTTAAGGGCCTTCTCCAAGGAGTAAAATTACTCTGTCATTACTGAGATTTGAACCAGCGATCTTCTGATCACTGGCCCCTAAAAACAATCTTCATTGCCATGGACGGATGAACATGTAAGTTTCAGTAAGTGTACAGATACCATACATATTGTGTATATATGGTGCCACTATTGCTTCATGCCTCCAGGTTATGGAGTTCAAATCCCACAGTTTACATAACACACTGTGTTCCATTTCCTCCAGGCACTCCAGTTTCGTCCCACAGTCCAAAGACATGCAGTTAGCAGGGGTGTAATGATACAGTTGACTTTCAATTTAATTTGAAAGACAATTCAGGGCTCATGGCTCGATACACTCATAATATATTCAACAAAATAAGACAAAAATCTCAGTTCTTATTTGTTCCATTTTAGGCATGCACATTTACCAAAAAAAACTGTTTTCAAACCATTTCTTTTTTCTTGCAGTTTTTTCCCCTTATTTTGCAGAATCCAGTGCAGAAAAATCTCAGAGCAAAACTTAGATTATGCCTATTGCACATTCTTGTGTTAACATTAATTAATTATTTCATGGAACACTGTTACACCCCTAGCAGTTGGGTGTATCTAAATAGCCCATAGTGTGTGAGTGTGTGTGCCATGTGTTAAACTGGACAGGGGGTCCCTCATTTTCATGCCCTAAGCTATTTGGGATACTCCCCAGGATCTAGGATCTGTTGTGCTGGATACATTTTTGCAAGACAGACGGATGCGTGGATGGTGATTATATATGATTATACAGGCATGTGTGTCAAAGGGCATTTACTGTATTTAATCAACCATCATCAGGTTTTGGATGATGGAGGAAGATGTTTGTATTTCTCTCACCTGGCGTCTGCTAGGGTTGCCCGGACGACGGCCCAAGCAGCCACAAAGACAGCGGGAACACCTGTGATCAGACAGACAGGACACTGACAAGGTCACACTGACTTGCCACTGTCACCCTAATCATAAACTGATGAAGAGATCAGAGATCAGTGAAAGGAAAACCACTCTGATTACAGCTGGAATCAAGATCTGGATTTTATTCCACATTGCCATCCTGAAGGTCTGTGGTACAAAGGATTCAATCAAGGGAAAAGTAATGGCCTCGGAGAAGCTTTTGGCATGAGGCGTAGCCTGGTGTGTATAAACAGGACCTCCAAGCTGCCTTGGAGGCCCAATACTTTCTTGTTTCATTTGAACAAAACATAGATGCTGTGCGAGTCTTGTTACCAGATCAGGTATGTTCATGTCGTTTTTGAGGCTAAAATAATGGCATGGATATTTTATTGGGAACAAGGGACAGGTTGGACTAATCATGGGAGTAAATTATGGGGGGATGGGGGGCTGTGACCTCACCAATAATCAAAACCTGCCAATACAACCCCCCTGGACCCCCTTAGATGGGTGCAGACCTCCACCCCCTCCAATGCTGAACCCAAAGTTATGCCCTCAAAACGAATCAACGCGAAATGTCCACTTAGCTGGCCCTCCACTCCAAGGCTGAAAGAACCCAATAAATTATTCTAACCATAAATCGTTTTCACTTCAATTAATATTTTCTTTCCATATCTCGTAGTGTTTGTTTTATAGGCACTCACCCCATCCAACCAAAGTGAAGCCCCACAGATACTTGGTGTCAGATAAGAAGGCCATGAAGATCAGGCTGTGCAGGTAGAGACCCTCTACCAGGATCCAGTAGTAGTTGGTCGCCAGGAAGTAGATAAACAACAGAACTGTAATCTTGCAGCCAATCTGTAGGCCAGGAGAACATTTTTTTGATAAGTTCATGAGACCCTGCCAAGACCAGAAGTTCCCAATGTGAGGGTGCTTATAAAAAGTTAAATGACCAAACAATTGTGATTAATGCGCCATACTTAGGGGCCGTGTTTGAATAGTTTTGGAACAGAAGGCCTAGGCCAGTGTTGCCCAGTCCGGTCCTCTGGAACCCACAGCTGGTCCACATTTTTACTCCTCTTGAGCTCCCTAACTGACAATCCACATTTTTGCTCTATTGGGAGCTGAGAGGGAGCAAAAACATGGACTGTCTGTGTGTCTCCTACGACCAGATTGGGAAACACTAGCCTAAATGTTCCCCAGGGAATTTTTGCAAACCAGCCATGTTATTCATTCCTCCTTTCCAGTAGAGGCGCTATTGCAGTGAAGCATTTGACAATGGAGACTTGGTTACTTTTGTTTAATGGTTGACTCCATGAATCAGATTTTGGTCTAAATTACATGATGAGGACTTTGCGCTCAGACTGATCTGAAATGTCACTGTTCTAGGCTGTCATTGCCCTGGCCCTTGAGATGGAAAAACCCATTATTATCTGAAAGAACACCTTACGGTGTCAAGGGATGAGAAGAAGGCTTCTCTCCAGAGGAGTCTGTCCGAGGCAATTATGGAGTACGTTGCCAAGGTTTGGTGCTTTCACAGGAGACTCTGAAGTCTGGGTTGTGGGAGGACAGCTCTGATTTGAGCTACCATGCCCTCCCAGGAAGGGCCCAGCTTCACTGAAAAAGCAAACCAACTCCTCAGTAAGATATTTCACAAAGGGCCCTGCCAAGCAAAGTGACATCTCTTACCCAGTGCACTCAGGTTGTGGGGATAGTGTGCAAACATCGAAATGGAGACATATAGAACAATACCGAAATGCTGTTGAATAAGGATATCCTGTTTTGGTCCACATTAAGATCTTAATGTGATCATATAGTAAAGAAGATGTGCTCTTTTTTGGATTCATTTGAAACATTTATATAATGACCAGAATAACAGGGAACATCTGAAAGCTAACTGATAATTATATGGTCTTGTGCTGACCCACCTACCTCGTTTTTATGTAAAAGGGCTGCCTGCTAATGCTCTTGTAACCGTGGCGACGTGGTACACGGTCGTATCTCTGCAGGGCTAATTGGCAGCCGAATATTTTTATCAAACAGTCAGCATGGTACTCTCATGGTCAGATTTTCCCTCGGCCAATACCTGGCTGAAACTCTCTTGCCTCTCCTGGGCCTTGCCATGCAAATGGAGTCGACCCCTTTAGGGAATCGGGCCTGGAGATGTGGTACAAAACTTGCTGGCTGAAATATTTATGCATCAGACCCAGGGGCTGCCTCAAAGAAGGGGCACAGATTACCGCGTGAGGCACCAGCAGGGGCCCTGTCCTCAAACTCGTCCGTTTCACAGTGCTGGACCCGAAACCTAGTGCTGTGTCTCCATGCCAACTTAGAGGAGATCCCTTTGATGTATGTGAGACAGACTCAGGCTGATCGAGCACCACATAACCAGATTACTCTCTTAGTCCAGGACCAAAAAATTGCAGCATTATGCTCCATGTGGATGAAAGGATTAAAGGGAGAGCAAAAGATCAGCATATACATGCTGTGTTGCTGCGTTACCTTCCTGGGAACAAATTCTTATAACACCCTAAACTGTGCGGCAAATTCTGCAAAGTAAATACATTTTGAAGATGTTACCATGGCTACAGAGAATCTGACTTTTCTTGCCTCTGTCTGCAAGACCGAACATTTCATTAATGATAAGATTACTGATTTCATACTCAACATCTGTAAAATGGGGCATGAAACAGCTTACACAAGTTACCTCAGTGAGTGAGATCAAACACTAACTCTATAATGGACAGCGTTTCGTGTAAAAATATTGTTTAAAGTGTCATTACTGCTAACTTTAATAGCAAGCCTTTGAAATAATGAAGGGAAACTTAATTACATCACAGCATAATAATTAAAAGCATGGATAATAGTATAAATGGAAGCAAATGGAAATCAAACAAACAAAATACTTGCAAAAATGAAATGGCTTGCAGGCTGTATGTGATTGAAGTAATTGTTTATTTTTATGTTTTTATCTTTTCTCAGATGTTAAGATGTGATTACAACAGCAAATAGGTGGGTGTCATCTTATTCTTTTGTCACAAGTCCAAACACAAATGACATCACAAAAGGTCACTGAAAATTGTCAACTAAATTCCACACGTAAGGTATACCTGAGCTACGCTCGTACACATTACAGAACATTCATCACCACTGGTAATATGGGCCTTGGGTTTGGCCACAAATCTATACCCTGATAGCCTTGACTGTTAATAAATGCCTCTGTTACCTTTGCACTTGACATGTTTCTGGCCAACCAAGGCTGTGCATGGGAGACACCTGCTTTATAGAACAACATGCACCAGCGGCTCCACATGCACATCAGGAGACTTACTTGAACTCAGTTCTTGGTTAAGTTAACAATAGTGTGGGTGCCTGAAAACAGTTAAGGACATGAGCACCGACTCCCATTGGGTGGGGGAGCTGATAAACATGAGCACACACTCCAATTGGGTGGGAGAGTTGATACACATGAGCACAGACTTCCATTGGGTGGGAAAGCTCATTAACGAGAGGATACACTCCCATTGGTTGTGGGAGCTAATAGGTATGAGGATACACTCCCGTTAGGTGAAGGAGCTGATAGAGTCAGTCTTCTAAAGGAAATGAATTAATATCGCTTGGAATAATGTCTTCTTGGATGTTGTAAAATTTGCATTGGATTTATATATTTAATTTTTCCTGTGATTTTACAGGATGGTGTCAAATTATTATAAAAATATTATATTGTTGTCAGGTGAGTAAATGAAGCATAAGGCTTTCCCAAAATATATAATCCTTCAAAGTATTTCAATTTGCATTAGCAACATAAAGGGTAATAAACCTGAGAGTATTTGTTGTTCATTTTCCATAGCAAAATCACAGATAAAGGTTAAGCACCTTTCATGACACTTGACAGGCATTGTGGGCTCATCATGACAACAACATGCAGTTGTTAACTCCCACACAGAAACAGTAAGAGCCAATCACACACTTGGCTAGAGAGCTTTTTGTGATGCATTCTGGGATACAGTCTGTTCCCCTAATTCTCCTTGGGGGTATTCACTATCTCGATGTTAATTTCCCCCGTTTCCCCCCAAGCATCTAGGTGCTTTAAATAATTAATTATCTTCCAATTATCGTGGTGTAGCACCATAACACAGTAACACACAACAGCTTGTGGCAGCAGGGCTAAAACACAAAATAGAACAATAGCTATATATGAAATGAAAATGACAGCATTTTGATTAGAATTAGACCTAGTCTCTATCCCACACTGTCAGAGATGGCAGCCTTCCTCAATTTGTCTCCCACTGCTGGCCTGGAGTTCATCTGAGTTAAAATATAAGGGGGAATCTGAAATTTCAGCTTCTGGTTTCCACATCAAAGCCCTTCGTGTGAACATCCTGGTGAGTAAGTTCCTAGTGACTAGTTTATACTCAGTCCCTCCACCATGTGCCAGCTTTACATATGGATAGTTCTATGAGATAAATGCACTGAATGAACACAATAGGAGAGAAGTGGCACTTACATATTGAGACTTGTCTACAGGGGCCACCGAGATGGTCTTGAGGTCATCCATGAGCGCTGCATCCAGCTCCTGGGGGCCAACATTGGCGTGGACCACCCTGTCCTTCACGAAGATGCTGACAGCCCTCAGTATGAATGACACAAACAGGTGCATGTGGATGTAGTTCCTGGTGCAGTGCAGACGCCTGGAGGGACAGGTGGAAAACAAGTGAGGGACAGGTGGAGGAGATAGGTGGGGGACAGGCAGGGGGACAGACAGGAGAGCAGGTGCGGACAGGTAGAGGAGCCAGAAAACAGGCGGGAGACAGGAGGGAGACAGGCATTGGGATAGGTGAAAGACATGTGGAGAACAAGTAGAAGACAGGTGAAAGAGACAGGTGGATGACAGGCAGGGGACAAGTGGGAGATAGCTGGAGGAGATAGGTGGGAGACAGGTGGGTGAGATAGGTGGAAGACAGGTGGGGGACAGACAGGGGAACAGGTGGGGACAGGTAGAGGAGATAGGTGGGAGACAAGCAGGGGGGCAGGCACGAGACAGGTGGAGGAGATCGGTGTGAGACAGCTGAAGGACAGGCAGGAGGGACAGGGGAGCTCAGAGAGCCAGAGAAGCTGGGACATGTGATATTGATACATCCTGGAGTCCATCCCCTTCTGCTGCAGGATGGCTCTTAAAATCAAAGTGCTGAGAGTGAAGCCTGACTGCCCAAATACATTTCTCTGTTGGACAACAGCACCTACATAAGTGAACAGAGGATGCCAAATGTAAGATGGGTTCATAATTAAGCCCTGAGAAACAGACACTGCACACCCCCTATGAGAGGGGAACAAGCTGGTGCTGCCGCGGCTGGCCCGCAATCAGCCATTGGGTTTTACCGCATATGGACGTGTGCCAGTGCTTAAAGCTCCAGCAGTTCCATTTCCTGAAGACGGCTACATGCTGTACTCAAGGGGACAAAAAAAAACCCACTTAATCCATATCTGTGCTGGCAAAAAGCGTTCCAAAATGCCTCCTTCACTTTCCAAGGCGTTTGCAAGGCCGATTTTGCACCCGCCGTCTCTCTCTCCCTCCCTCCCTTCCTCCTTCCCGCCCGCCCGTCCGCCCTCTCTCTCACTTGCGCTGTCTTTCTTGAGTGCCAATTGGCACATTTGTTCCCAGAGACACAGAGGCGAGCCAGGCTTTCGGAATCCTGGATGGTTCTTATCTGACTCTCTGTGAAAACTGGCAGACACCAGTGTGCTCCTTCTGTATGCTGAGGGACATGTTTCCATTTCTGTTTGTTTGTCTGTCAGTTTTTCTTTTCCCTTAAAATTACAATGAAATATGTCTACCTGATACAAAAAACATCAAACCGTTAACTACAAACTAGCTGAATATAAACTATTGTAATGTAATCTAATCCACTTCAAGAGTTCTGTCAAAATGCAGTTGTCTCTCACTGCCAGATGTTGGTGTGCACTTCAAAACTAAAGGGATTAAAAGGTAGATTTGAAATTGCCCACACTTTTAAACCGCTGAAAGGAAAAAGAGCAGGAGCTTTAGAATGACCTGGGTTTTATTTATTTTCTATCTGTTGCTACTCAGTAACACTTTACTTGACAGGCCACAAATAATACAGTATTTTAGTATTACTTATGTCTTAATTAAGGACAAAGCAAGTCTTGCTTACATGCTGATTTCATGTTAAAACCTGTACAATATTATTGAATCCTGAAGCAGTTGCTATATGCTACAATATCTAATTCAGGAAACCCTTGCGATCTACTGAATGAATATTTAATGACACATGACATACTGACTGCATGGTTATTCATCATTAATAACCCATGATACATCTTTTATTTCAAGTTGTGTCGATGATTCATACTTCAGTTATTAATAAGGTTTTGCGTCCCCTCAAGTAAAGTGTTATTATCACAATAAGAGAGCACCAGGGCAGGGTACTGATAGGAAGATATTTAAAATGAACAACATAAAAAAAACTGGAAAATCCCTCTTGATGAAAGTGCTGGTTGAAACAGGAATTGTGGTAGAACAGTTTGGGTAGTTATGTACATGGGGCCTTTGGTTCTACAGGAGGTTAACAGGTCAGTGGAGTAATAAAGAGCTTTAAAAATGCTAATTTGAAATAGATTATGTTGATGTAGGAAGGGGGAATCATCAAAAGAGCGTTCTAGAAGAAACTTTAATCTTCTGATTGTGTTTTTGGTGCCAGAGTCACACTGGCACCATACCCCTTCTGGTTTCCATAGCAACGTGTTTATTGCTTCACCTGGAACAATTAATCACCTAGGCTAATGAAAATGATGTGACCTCTCCAAGTTAAACACCTACGGTGCTGGGATTGGCAGCCAAGCTCACGACAGAATTGTAAGTAGGGGCTTTGTAGAGGGAGCCCGGAATGGGCGAGGTGGGGGGCATCCTTTACCTGAAGTACCCAATGATGAATATGGCGACCAGGAGAGAGCTGAAGGACATGGCGTATCCGATGGTGTACATGGTGTAGAGCCGCTCAAAGAAGTCCTGCTGAGGGAGGGTGTGAGAAGAAAAATACTAGGGCATCTGCAGAGCCACCTAAACCCAGGCCCATTTTGAACAAAAGGCCCCATCAGAATAGCCCAGGAGTTCTTACCTTACTTCTCTCATGTCCAGGCTGCATGAACCGCACGCAATCGGAATAATTCGCCCATGGCCTATTAAGGCTCTCCACAGTCACCCAGGAACCATTGGCATCACACTTCCTGTAGGCATGGCCTACATACAAACATACACATACCACAAAACAGGGGCTGCCACTTAAGATCACGGTGAAAACACTATGGGATCAAAGGCAAGATCAGAAACTTTGGCATCAGCATACCTTTGTGGTCAAAGTCATAGATGTATGTGGGGCAGGGCACCTTGGTCACTGCCCCAGGAGAGCCCTGCGGCCAACAGATCAGGCCGTCCCAGCCTGGAGGGCAAAGATCACCTGCACAAATAAGGTCCCAGAGGTAATGACTCCTGAAAGCACTGTCACCTTTGTCACAGTTTCTCTCAAACAGGAGTCAAACAGCTCTAAGCAGCTCATGGTCTAAGGTTGGAACCACTTTCCTGGTGACACCAATTATACAAAATGAAAATCACTAAGCTCCTACGTGCTTGCCACCCTTCCTTGCCTGCATATAAACCTTTTATAATCTGCTTCTTCAGAACAGTGGGGATCGTGTGCTGGACTTCCCCATAAAAAGTCATACCTCACAGAGTTAACTAACGTAACTGTCTCGATTACAGATCAATATTTCACCCACCCAATTGAAAATGCTCTGCTGCAAGACAAAAATGTCTTTGGTTATTAGGATTCAGGATTGATTTTTTTTTTAGCAGTTTGACCTGTACTCCGGGTTCTGAGTCTTTTAGCTTCATTAATGCCAGCAACCGGAAATGTGGCATGTAGGAAAGGGGCGTCTGGAGTGTTTATCTAATGAGATACAGTCAAATTAATGAGGGGACCCTGTAGAGGGCGGCCCTCTCGAGGCAAGAGGCACCAACTCATGGGGCTACTCACCAGTAGGGTTATCCAAGGACACATTCTGGTGGCACTGCAGCTTGACATCATACAGGAGGTACATCTGCTCCTGGGCTGTGATGCCCCCGTCGGACGCCACCTGTGGTGAACGGTGATTGGATGATGACAGTGCAAGACCCGCCTCAACAGTCATGTCCTGGTCACATGCACTGGAACATCCAAGTCATCTGATTACCTGCGTATATAATAATTGGCTGAATGGTTGCTTACCTCATCACCAAAAAATGTGCTGATGTGTACTGAACTGGAGGCACGTGACCAGGGTGAGATGAACCCCACAGCAAGTATAATGCTTTAACAACAGGAGTTCTAGACCATCTCAACTGGGAAGGGGGGGGGAGGCTGGAA
This sequence comes from Brevimyrus niger, assembly GCA_015164015.2. Taxonomy (NCBI): domain Eukaryota; kingdom Metazoa; phylum Chordata; class Actinopteri; order Osteoglossiformes; family Mormyridae; genus Brevimyrus; species Brevimyrus niger. Next base: position 49,724,886 of record JAABNY020000001.1, read on the forward strand.
AAGTTATTTATGCACAGCTTTGCAGTCTTATTTTTCAGTTTTTACAAATATGCAACTGACTGACTGATTTTTTGTTGAGACTGTCTTGCTTCCACAAGCTTGATTATTTTCTTTCAACTGAAGCGACTCAACCACCCAGTGCACCTGCATTAAGAGTCCATCAAGTAAAACTTTACTCCATTATAACATTATATTTATATATTATAACAGTAATAATAACAATACATGTATTTCAGACCCAAGTACCTTATGTATTTAGGGGAGAGAGCCATGCATGTTGTCATGGGGGCATTGCCCCCCCCCCCCCAGAACTGTCCCTGTTTAGCAAAGAATGGCTTACAAATGCCAATGCAGGCTGGTGGTAAGCTGTACACAGTACCAATAACTAAATCTCTTTTTCTCACATTTAATGTTTTAAATATGGTTGTGTTAAATCTGTTGATTTTTTAACTAGCATGTTCACAAAAAGCCTTGAAAGCATAAACAATGAGTTGAAGCCATGGTACCATGCTCACCCAGTTCCGATAAAATAGACTCAGCTCTACACTTACAATGCAATATCTGAGCCATTAAAATGATTTTAAAACTTCACCTCCGCTTTCTCTGTACAGATGTCAAGTTGCCCCCTTTTGCTTAATTTATCTCAGAAGGTGGCTTTCTGAAATGCCTCTGTATTATGTTCGGGGGTGGGGGTCTCTTCTCCACACCTCAGTGTTGAACTGTCAGAGGCCTTTCAACTAACAGACATCATCACATCCATTTTTTCCCCGATAAAATTTCACCATGTCATGTCGTCGGATTTCTTTCATTTTCACACCTCCCATCATGCTTCCCTTTTAGGCACCCACACAATTATAAAAGAGAGTGAAGCCTGGCGTATGAGCAGAGGGTCAGCCATTTATCTAGCAGCCCTGGGTTAAGGGTGTTGCTGAAGGGCCCAACAAAGACTCCTGAGCGTGGGATTTGAACCAACAACCTTCTGAGTGCATCTTCCTCTTTAAAATTGGCAGAAATGTACCAATAAAATAAGAAGCCTCTTTGAAGTGTTTTCACCAAGCAAGGGTTCACTTTCAGTTGCAAAAGCAGTTAAGCTGGTGTTTGTTCATCTGCCATCGGATATCATTTCTAACTACAGAGCCCAGCCAGGGTACTTTATGTGTGGATATGAATATGTGAATATGTGCCATTTACCTGTCAGAAGAGAATTTTTTTATCCCCAGCAATGCCTGTGATCTGAACTCGAGACAAACCCACATCAGAAATTACAGCTCTACCCTGGGAGCGATGCACGCCATGAATTCACAAGCCTACAGACTCTCAATACTCACACCCAGAGGGCATCTTGACCCATATCACATACAGGGACACAACCCTCTGGTGTGGGTGTCTGTTTCTCCAGTTTCCCCCATAGTCCAAAAACATGCTACGGTGTAGGGTAAGTTGCCATATTGTCTATAGATG
>JAABNY020000001.1:49726446-49737052 GCA_015164015.2 Brevimyrus niger
AAAGAGGGAAACCACCCGTGGGGGGGGGGGGGGGGGGGAAAGGGGGGGGGGGGGGGGGGGGTATAGATGACTAGTAAGTGGTAAAGATGGCTTAGAGGGGTAGAGATGGTCATTGGTGGCCAAGAGGAGGTGGAGATGGCTGAAATGGGGAGGACATGGCCAGGTGGAGATGGAAATGGAGAGGAGATGGCCCAGGGATGGGGTCTCTGGGGACCCATGGATCTGCTTCTTCAGATGCTCACTCTCAGTTTCTGCACACCCCTTCCTCAGATACTCCCAGGCTACCAAACCCCGTCATTATCTTCTGGCCCTCCATTGCATTGACATTTGTTATGCGCTTAAGCGATCCTCACCTGGGAGAGAATTTTCTCTGACATAATTGGGGACAGATGCAGCTTGGAACTTGCTGGTCGATATCTGGCCACCTTACACCTTATGGACCATTTGTTCAAACTCTCAGCTTGATCTGCAGAGTTTGAGTGCTTCCTAAGTCCCCAGGCTATGAAATCTCAAACTGCTATTCCGTTTGCTCAGTATGTGAAGGACCCCAACCTCACCCCTTCCCTCTATTAGCCGCTCAATATAAGCAGCTCCCAGCGGCTGATAATTGCATAGTCTGAGTCATTCCCAGGCAAGATTTTGGTGCCTTGTGCCTGATCTGTTAATGTTCATGTTCACGTGAAAACAACAGTGAGTCGGTGTTCTGAATTAACCTTTGTTTATTTTCCGTTAGCTCCTGGACATATGGCAGTTACAACAGCAGAAGGCCATTTAGCAATGCCAGTTCTAGCCAGGTTCATTGTTAGCCACTGTTAGCAATACCAATTGATATTACCACATTACGTGGTATTTCGCGCCAAAACTATAGCAACATTTCCACAAATAATAGTTGGAAAGTACTATGTGTAACTGATTTAATGAGACATAAATAAGTAATAATAAACAGAATATAGCTACAGCTTTCACTTCTGTCGATGAAAGGTACAGCCATCTTGAATTCTGAGGTTGGGGTTGTAGAGGTTTCACTGACTTCAGAAGGCGTTCCAGTTGAAATTTCAGACTAAGAACTCCAAGAATTCTGACTTCCGAGTTGAAACAGAATGCACCATAAGACCTTGGAGTCATATGACTTAAAAATCATTAGCCCCTTTGGAATAATAATTCACTGTAATGTACAAAGATTCACATTGTACTGTTATAAGCGAGATAAATTACAGCACGGGTAATGGGATAAATTACTACATGAATAACCAGAGATAATATAGATTCATAGTGATTGGACAGAAAGACTATATTATCATCTTTATATCTGTTGATTGCGTTGTGAGTCATACATGCTGTACAAAAGCCTTGTGATTTTACAAACATGCTGCTTGTTCGAGGTGGACAGATTGAAAGTGCATCTTTACACTTTCACCGTTACCACAAAGTATAAACTTCGTATATTACTACAGCCATGCTTGCATGTGTATTGCGGTGTTAATGAGTCCAATCTGGATAATGATGGAGGAAAAGATATCTGTAAGGAGAAGAGGTCATGAAGAGGGAGTGAAGGTTAGTGTCGGAGAGGATACGCCCGCACACACACGCACACACATACACACACACACAAATACACTGATTGCCCGTTTTCACGTGTCATTATGTGCAACCCACATTTCTCAGTCCTGACTCACCACTGCAGACTCGCATGGGGTAAACAGCTATTATTATGCAAAGCAACAGGCCGATAAGCGGCTCCAAGCCTGCCGATGCTTGCAAACAATGTTGAGGTGTAATATTTGTTACATAAAAACAGGTCGAAGGCTTGTTCAGTCGCACTCGAATGATCTGCATGTTCGCATTCGTCACAATTCCCTCATAAGCAACAGAACCTCTTTCTGTAAGTTACGATTGGCAAACTTTTCAAATACCAAATGTGACGTTTTTTTTTTTTTTTTTTTTTTACCAGCGAAGTAGAACAATGACAATAGCTATAAATAAAGCACAAAAATAATAACTGGTCGCCTCTTTCTTACCTGCGCTTCAGCTAAAGTCCAACACATGATGACTTTAGTAAAGTTACACAGCAAAGTCCTTTTCATAATTGTCGCTTTTGAATTCCCCCGCCCGATGAAAGGTATTTATTATTAGAAATTATGTGGGGATAATCAGAAACTACTCGTTATCGCGGCTGAATAATTTTTCACGGAGGCATTTCGCAATTTCCAAAGCCCCATTTCCATCTGTGTTGCTGACAACAGTTCCCAGTGAGATGATTTGGAATAATAAAATCCAAGAAAATGAATCTTTTCTTCTTCAGGTATTTCGGGGACACACAAGAACGGGTTCTTTAGAATCGTAGTAACAAAGTTATCGATGCGACAGAAAGGCACACCCAAAAAGAAAGACTACGTGTAAAAAATGTCACTCAGATTTGTGCAAACAGATCGATTGTTGAAATTTTGAAGTTTAAAAAGCGAGCGAAATGTCAGAAGTGTCGTCGCACACTGGGATCGGGAGCTTACAGCGGATACTTTGATTTGGATCGCTCAGAAGACGCGACTGCGCTATGGCAGTACTGAGCTGTTCACCTTTCCACTTTTTCCCAATAAAGAAGATTTAAGAGCAGCATCATATGCAGCAAATGTCTACATTTGCGCAATGACCGCAAAGAATTACAGCATCATTTTACGCATATAAAGACTTGAAAATATTAGTGAATAAGATTCAAGCTGCACACAGTTATTCGGTTATAAACTGCTGACAGTTTTCCTTACTTCTGAGTGTCGTATTTGAGATGCAGCAAACCAAGGCGCGTTTTCAAGTTGTTTCTCCTGAACTGTCCAAGGTGCTGAAATAGTCTCCGGCGGAGGAGCGTATGAAATGCGTCTAGCCCCTGACTCCGCCAGCTGGGCCATTACAGCTTCTTAAAAAGGAGCTTAGCTGGAAAGGAGAACTTGAAGCATACCTTATAGTTGCTGCAACTTTTGCGCATTTCAGAAAGACTTCAAATAGTCTTCTGCAGAGATTCAAACCGTGGAGCTGTGTTAATTGCTCTGAACGGATGGGTATAATGGAAATTAAAGCCTAGTGATTTACCGCTCCATTTACTGTTTGCGTAGGATGAGTCCAATTCAACTACAAATTATGCTGCATGAGGCTATTGCAGTTATAATGCGTACCACATGCTTTCAAAAGGCATAATTTAAGTGCAGCCACTGGATTTTGTAAGCCTTAGTACCTATACTGTTTCTGAAACAAGGAGGACAAACAACTTTCATATGCCTACCAGTTTTCCTGGCACTCTTAAAAAAAGGGGTAAAAACCTGTACTTTTGTACAATTACAAGGGTATACATCCCTAGCGACACGCAAAAGTACAAATTTTTTAACCTTGATTGGGGCTGTATTTGTGATGACTGCGTGCCGGCGAGCGGGGAATCAGGAGAGAGAACCGTGAATACGATGAAAACGGGGTTTTATTTAGGTCTGGCAGGTAGACAGGGGAGCACACAGCAAAACCACGTCAATAACAGACCGGGGAAAAACGGACTTAGACGTGTACTAAATACACAGGACAAGCCGAAAATAACAGGCAACAGGTGGTCACAATCAGGAAGTAACATGAGGTAACGAGGGGGGCGTGGCACACAAAAGGGATCGGACAAGCAGGTCATGACAGTGTTTTTGTGTGGGAACCCAATAACGAGAATGTAAAAACATACAGCAATTTTAAGTATTTCAAAAACCTTTCATAAATTTCCTTTGAGCCAAACACGGTAACCATACTACAATAACCATTCCCAGCATGCAACCAGATTCCCCATTATAAAGATTCACTATATGGACACAAGTATCAGGACACGCCCCTTCATCATTGAATTCAGGTGTTTCATTTAGACCCAGTGTCACAGTTGTATAAAATCAAGCACCCAGCCATATAATCAGGTTTATAAATATTGCTGCAAAATGGTTTAAGGACAACAGAGACTCAGCCATGAAGTGTCAGACCATGTAAAGTATCACAATGGGGTTGCCGAGTGCTGAGGCACATAGTCTGGGAAAAAAAAGTCACAAATGCAGAGTTCCAAACTTCCTCTGGCATTAACCCCAGCAAAAAATCTGTGCTAAGAGCTTCATGGAATGGGTTTCCACGGCCAAACAGCAGCGTGCAAGCCTCACATCACCAAGTGCAATGTCAAGCATTGGATGGAGTGGTGTAAAGCATGCCACCACTGGACTCGAGCAGTGGAAATGTTTTCTGTGGAATGATGAATCATGCTTCTCAGTCTGATGGACGTGTCTGGATTTGGCAGATGCCAGGAGAACATTATCTGCCTGACTGCATTGTGCCAACTGTAAAGTTTGGTGGAGGAGGGATAATGGTATGAGGTTGATTTTCAGGGGTCGGGCTAGGACCCTTTGTTATAGTGAAGGGAACTCTTAATGCTTCAGCATACCAAGACATTTTGGACAATTCTGTGCTTCTAACTTTAAGGGAACAGTTTTGGGATGACTCTTTTCTGTTCCAGCATGACTGTGCGACCAGTGCATAAAGCAAGGTCCATAAAGACATGATTGGGCAAACTTGGTGTAGAAGAGCTTGACTGGCCTGCACAGAACCTTTACCTTAATCCCACTGAACATTGACCATTCTTCCAGGAGAGCATTTGTAAAGTCAAGTACGGATGTAGGACGAGAAGGCCTGGCTCACAGTCTCCCCTCTAATTCATCCCAAAGGTATTCTGTCAGGTTAAGGCCAGGGCTCTGTGCAGGCCAGTTTCTCCACATCAGACTTGCTCATCCATATCCTTATAAACCTTGCTTTGTGCACTGATGTGCAGTCATGCTGGAATAGGAAGGGGCCATCCCCAAACTGTTCCCACAAAGTTGGGAGCATGAAATTGTCCAAAATGACTTGGACTGCTGCAGCATTAAGAGTAACTAAGAGGCCAAGCTCAAGTCCTGAAAAACAACCCCACACCATAATCCACCCTCTATAAAACTTTATACTTGGCACAAGGCTTTCAGGCAAGTACCGTTCTCCTGGCAACCACCAAACCCAGACTCATCCATCAGATTGCCAGACAGAGAAGCACAATTTGTCATCCAAGAGAACACGTCTCCACTGCTCTAAAGCCCAGTGGTTGCGTACGTTGCATCACTGCATCTGACGCTTTGCATTGCACTTGGTGATGTACAGTAAGGCCTGGATGTGGCTGCTTAGCCATGTAAACCAATTCCATAAAGTTCTCTATGCACTCTTCTTGAGCTAACCTGAAGGCTGCATGAAGTTTGAAGGTCTGTAGCTATTGACTCTGCAGACAGTTGGTGACATCTGCACACTTTGCGCCTCAGCATGTATTGTCCCCGCTCTGTGATTTTACGTGGCTTACAACTTCATGGCTGAGTTGCTGTTGTTCCCAATTGCTTCCACTTTGTTTTAATACCACTGACAGATCATGGAATATTTAGTAGTGAGGAAATTTCACTAATGGACTTATTACACAGGTGGCATCCTATCATGATACCACACTTGAATTCACTGAGCTCCTGAGAGCAACCCATGTTTGTAGAAGCAATCTGCATGCCTAGGTGCTTGATTTTATACACCCGTGGCTATAGAAGTGATTGGAACACCTGAATTCAATGATTTGGTGGCATGTCCCAGTACTTTTTGCCAATATAGTGCATATCCCTTGCTGCCTCCCATACATTAGTGGCACAATGAAATGTCACAGACACTCACACATCTACTCACATTTAAAGTTATGCTTTTCCTGTCCCCAATTAGCCAACACCCCTAATATCGAAAAGTGGCTCTTTTACAGGACAAATATTATTAAAAATAAATAAATAAATAAAATTTGTGACATGTTTAAACCTCAGTTTTCCCTTTATGTTCTCTCTCATTTTTTCAGATTGGCTTGATGCTGCTTCACTGCAGAACAGCTTGTTGCTTTTTGTGAGACAGCGAGGGGCTTTGATCTACAAACCATCAATAGTGGTGACAATGGTGACGGCTCCTTGAAATATTCATGATCTGTGCCAGGATCTGTGCCGCACAACAGTTTCAAAACGCTTTCATACATCTTCCCAGAAAACAAATGCAAAGCAAACAGGAAAGAGCTTTAGGTGAAGTCTCTACAATGTGAAAACGAAATCCGAGCTGAAGATGCACATTTAATAAAAGGATGAGCAAACTATATATTAAAGTGACTTTGGCTCACAGTGGTCACACCTCACATCCCCTGGTGATCCTGAACTCGCCATAATGGCCCCGAACACAAATCGATCGGCACTTAACGGAGGATTCTGTAGCACCAGTTCATTGGTTCAAGACCCAATATCTTCAGCACAGTGCACTCTGCATCCCTCCAGCTCACGTGGCACTCTTCTTGACTGTAGCCATACTGTAGTATCTTTGTAACTAACATCCAAGTGCTTGCAGATTTAGATTTGTCCTCCCCTGCTGCTGAAGTCTCTTCCCATGCCCAATTTGTTTGAAATATTTTAAATGCATTTTTTTTTTTATTGTAAAGAAGCTACAAGCTATTCAAGAATTGTTGTAGTTTGACAGCAGAACAGAAAAAAAGCATAATACTGAGAGACCGAAACTTTGGATGTGGTCATGTGTTTACACTTTGTAGTTTATGGAGTATGAATTACAAGATTTTAGCCGGAGCCAGACGGGCACTTAAATATCTTGCGGTTTTTATCTATTTTTACAGCTGGTTATTTTACTCAAGCGTTTCGGGTGAAGAATTTAGCTCAAACGTATCCAGCGGCTACAGTATGACCCCAGGATTTTAACCACTGAGAAAGACAGGGAAAGATCTGAAGAGAAGGAGTCTATGCTGAGCTTCTGAAGAACTGGAACATGCAGCCATTGCAGATCATTCCCAGAGTGATCTACCAGTGGTGCCTGCAGAAAATTTTAATTGGGGTGGCCATCAGGAGCTAGTTATATTAACTGGGGTCCCAGTGTCTGGCCGGGGTGTCCCCTTGGTATCTTTTGCTGACTAGCGGGGGCAGGGTCCCCCATCAGACAGTATGTTTTGCTGATTGCGATTCACAATCGACCGGAAGACTGCTAATGATGAAGTGATGAACATTATCCATTAATCATCTCACCATCCAATTAGAGATGTGCCGTAATTGACTGATCGATGGGTCAGCCAGCTCTGGTTTACAAAATTAATTAACCTTAACCACAGCGATGCGAAAAGGCAAATCAAAGGTACAAGAGTGAAAGCTTGTGAAAGCAATCCTCCGTATCCCTGGGGGCCTGTTAATGAAACGCAGCATGGAATAGCTCAGAACATTCAGAGTTTCAGTGTGAAATGTTCAGAAGTCTGTCCCTGCAGACAAAAATTATGCAAAAACATACATAAATACGCAGGTCACTTTGTATATAAACACATTAATCTCCATTTTAATAGGCCATTTAAATTTTACACTTGGCCCTACTCCCAGCATTCAGGCAAAAAGCGGTAAGGATTTTATTGTAGACACACTCTTTTCCACATAGTATGTTAAGATTATCACCAGTTGAGCATAATAATCCATGAGAAAAGGCTCAGGTGCTTAAAATAACAAAAATGTCCTCAAGTGGACAGCAATCTTACAAGTCCCACCAGTCTCCACAAAACAGACAAGAATGCCTTTTCTCCCACCTGTTCACTTAGATATGTCAGGCTGTATGATTGGCCAATTGTTTTACCTGTGTGGAGCATGCATATTGACTTACTCCCTCCCTCTTCTGATCTATTAAAGATGTCTTTCCAATCTGCAGGAGTCACCTTAGCGGTAGGTTCTGTGTAGACTGCCATAAAATTAAAACAGTTTATGTATATGAAGTTTTGTTCTACATACAGAATTTTGCTACGGTAATTTATCTGCAAGTTTATGGGAGCCGTGCAACTTCCATGTTTTCCTCCCTTATGCTACAGCACACAAAATTTCCCTATTACATGCTGCAGACATGCATCTGTATATTCCTTCTTATGCCACATGATTGGACCGATTTCACATTTCCATTCATTCTACACCTGGATAGTTGTTTGATTTAAGGGCCATACATCTGAGGTTCTGTCCGAATCAGATTATGGCAGTGAGATGGTTGGGGGGGTCTGATTGGCTGTGGGGAGGCTGGTTGATCGGTGGGTTGGTGCCGGGTTCCGTTACGGCTAAGCATGAACTGGGACCCACTTTCCAAAGCTCCTGGTGGATAGCATCAGGCAGGCTTGGGTCTCAGAAGCCTGTAGGGTTCTAATGATGTCATTACTATGGAAGGAAAGCTCACCACTGCTAAGCCTTAGCCTAGGGCCACCACCACCCCCCCCCCCCCAACCAGTGCCATCGGATTTGTGAAGCTGCATCGTGTCCCGATTCTCAGCAGACTAATTAATGCCTCTTTGCTTTTTTACATTCAAAAGATGTGCTTCTGTCTGGAAAGAGGCCCAGGCAGCAAATTATTTACACCTGCAAAACCTAAGCAATGTGATTTTCTGTCTAAATAAATGATAATTAATCAGCACGAGCTCCGGGGAACAGAGTACAGCTGTGAGTGGCGACGCTTTTCTCCCTGTATTACATACCGGGCTGTTCCACGGTGTTAATGGGACTTGGGGAACATCTTGGATCCGGAGGGTGAACACGATGCAGGGACGTGGAGAAGAGGGAAAAGGGGGGTTTGCCAGGGACAGGGGTGGCGTGTCACGTAAAGGACGCATAGAAAATTTTAAAACTGAATGGTGAGACTGGGACAGAAAAAGAATAGTGATTTTGGGAATACAGGTTGTGGCTAGTATCAGAACTTCTGTTAAGTTTTGGTGGTGAGTAGCTCAGAAAGTTAGGACATCACACCTGTGATCAGGAGGGTGCTGGTTCAAATCCCAGTGTCACTAGCGTGACTTCACAGCAGGGCCCTTGCACAAGGCTCATAAACCCCAATTGAACTGCTGACTGTTTGGTTAATCTTTCTAAAGAAAAACAAAGCATATTGTTTAGATACAAGCATCTACGAAATTAATAAATAAATAAAATGTAAATTAACATTGCTGCATAAATACCACTGTGAAGTAAGGTTTGGTGGAACAAATTATGCTGCTTTCTGAAAGAGCTGGATCCCCCAAACCTCCATGAAAGCTCACGTACCTTTTTGCTTCTGTTGCTCCAAACAGAATGGAGCAGCGCGCCTGGCAAGGACATGTACGTTTGGGAACCCTTAGGAAGAGCGTTTCACCTGCTCCATCCTGCTCTGACTGCCGGTGCCACTGTTCAACCCACACCGAAGAAGAAAATTACAGCTGCAGGTAAATATGACGAGTGATGTCTGACTCCCTCGAGAGGTTTAGGGCACAATGGATGTGGGACACTTGGCGAGAAGCCATGTGGCAGTTTATAAAGTTATAATTATAAGAAGAAAGTGAAATAATCGCTCTCATTCACCTCCCCACACTTCACACTGGGCCAAGATGATCCAAAAAAATCATCTGTGCGCTTCAGTATGCTTCAATTTGTCTCTTGGTCACCCATCTGCGCAAAATTGTTCAATGCTTTTAAGAAGCAGAGGCAGGAGGAACACCGTTTACAGAGCCGATACGACGAGGCTCTGAGGTGCATGGTTTGAGCCATAAGGTTTAAGGTGGCATGTGCAGATCTTACCTAGTGGTGTGGAAATTCATACAATGTTTGTTCTATACAACAGAAATAAAAGCCCTACCCTGACATGTGGCCTGTTTGTAGCCAGGCACTGCCCACTTGCTGGTGTTTCACTGCTCTACAGTGATGTCTATTACCACCACCTACAGGACTGTGGGTGGAACTGAGTGTGTTATCCTGCTTGGTGAAGTGTGTAGATTCTGAAGTATCAGGGTGTCACACATTTGAAGAGGTGTGTACTGGTCTTCACCCCTTCCGCGTCATCATTGATGCCATGTTTCAAGGCTTTCTGAGGGATTAAAGAAATTGCCATCTTATAAAACTCACAATCGTGACAACCATTTAGCAGACCGTATCAAGATAACATTAATTCATAATGTCATAATGAAGATTTGAGGAAAGGGCTTAGTCTTCGGAAAAAGAACAAAAAGGAGATAATGAACATGAAAACGTTTTGGTATAAAGTTTTCTGGGAGCCATTTTCCTGGGTTTATAGACCTATTTTGACACCTCCGAACACAGTGTGCTGCTGTCACTGTATTCTTTGTCACTATGTCATTTTATGTGTCTCTGTTAGTCGTCCTTGGTGGAAAAGGATGATTTGTACTCCTGACAGATTTCCTCTCTGAAGAAGAAGCTTAGACCTCTGTAATGTGACCAAAATCAGAACTTCTAGAACAGCAGTAGGAACAGAGTGTTAACCAGCATCCAGTATGGACTACAGTCTCCACGGAGGATTGGTAAGATGCATTTACTTATGACTGTGGTATCCTTTTCCTCTCAGCCATGAGTTGTTTTCATATGGCTACTTACCTGAATCTTGAAACTCTTATGCTCTGTCCATTGAGAACTCAAACCCAATTCACAGTAACACCCTCTGCTCCCCCCCCCCCCCCCCCCCCCCCCCCCCCCCCCCCCCCACCCCCCCCCCCCCCCCCCCCCCCCACCCCCCCCCCCCC
>JAABNY020000001.1:49761281-49775423 GCA_015164015.2 Brevimyrus niger
GGTGTGGGGGTGGGGGGGGTGTGGTGGGGGGGGGGTGGGGGGGGGGGTGGGGGGGGGGGGGGGGGGGGGGGGGGGTGGGGGTGGGGGGTGTGCAGGCATTTTTGTGATTATTACATTGTGGGGACCAAATTTCCTTATACAATGTGATTTAAAAACCTTGACTCAAAAACTTGTATTGACATTTTTTTGGTCCCCATGAGGAAACATCAGTCGCCTGTACTGAAGCGGGGTCATTGGCTTATTGGGGTAACTTGTCGGATTTAAGGTGGTTTGGCCAAAATGTAAGTGAATGAGTATGAAGTTCATTTAAACTGTGGTACCTTAAATCCGACAATATACCCTGATAAGCCAGTAACCCCGCTTTGTAGTACAGGCCAGTTTTATAAAAATCTGTGACTGTAATCACAACCTAAAAATGTCAAAAGTCTTGTATTTTGTTTGGTTACTTATGGTTAAGATTAGAGCTGGGTACAGGTTGAAGTTGTGATAGTTGAGATTAGGTTTTTTTTTGGGTTTTTTTTTGCGATTAGGTTATGCCCATAGAAATAAATGTGTCTCCATGAAGATATGAATATGTGTATGTGTTTCCATGCAGCACACTTGCCTCCTAAGAAACTTCTGTAAAAGGTCCCGTTTTAGGCCACACTGTTTCTAACTCTGTCTGACTCTTTAGCTTGTTCATCCCCTGCATTCTCAGGAGGGCTCTTTGGAAGTGTCATTCTTCAAATCAACACAGCACTGCTAAGGTTTTTTTTCTTTCTTCTGATTTTCTAAGATAAAAACAGGCAGGTGTTTCTGAAATTGTCATGCCCTGGCAGGCCTTATAAGATGTTTATCGGGGTGGAAAAGAGTTGCTGTTGGGTAAGGATGTCGTTATGGTTTTTCTAGAGAAGTCCTGTGGTCGCCGTGTTCTTCCTGCCAGCTGGCTGTTTATGGTCCCATGCCTCACAGCCAGTCACCAGAGAGCTCCTCTGCCTGTCACAGTATAGCCACTGTAGCCAGCAGCACCCACATGATTTCTGTCTACCTCATTTCGGAATTTCTCTTTCTGTATCAATGGTGTTTTCATTTTCGCAGATTTTCTGTGTCTCCGCTTGTGCCCCTCCCCACTTGCTTGGTACATGCGACCTTCATAATCACGTGAGAGTGCCATCCTATCAGTGGGGTTCTTTGAGGAAGCCACATCTTTTTGCGAAAGCCACAAGCAAGACAGGAGGACCACACATTTTATTTCCCTCCTGCTAGCAGAAGACTGGGTGATGGTTCAGGTCTATGGTGTACAGAAGAACTTTTATATTGCTGTGTAGGTTGGGTATCTGACCCTGTATGAGCAGTCTAGACTGAATTTGCATTGTTTATTTAGCAGACACTTTTATCCAAAGCAAAGAACCATTGAAAAAGTATAGGGTCAGGTAGTGCCTGGGGTAACTGTAGTTTAGGAGTCTTGCCCAATGGTGATATCATTTGCTGACTCTAGGATTTGAACCGGCAATCTTGCAATCATAGGCCCTCTGTCCTAACCCACTGAGCCCCACACTGACTTTTAATCTAGGCTTTTGCGCAGCTGTGTGTAGTTTTTTTCTCCCTGGGAAAAACTAGGCAGAGGGTTTGTAGTTAATTTCAGTTGGTGTTGCAGGACTTGATTGTTTTCCTAGGGCCACAACTTCCTCTTAGGATACACTGATTGGCCTGGCCTGCTTCTACTGTGCTAACATACATTGGTAGTGTGACTTTAAGCAGCCGTTCTTCACCTAATGTCACGCAGAGAGTGTCTCCCTGCCACCCCCATTGAAGTCAGGCTTTTGAATAATGGTGTCCATTAAACAGGGCTCTATGCTAACTTTTTCTTTTTCGAGGAGCACTTGTGCCACTGAGTTAAAAAAAAAAAATTAAAGACAAAGATAACAAGCTGTTATAAAAATAAGATAAGCATAAAGCTATTTAGTTTGTTTAATAAAAGGACAATGTATAGACCTGTTCACATCACAGTTGGCTTAAACAAACAGATGCAATTTTTCAGCACAGTTCGTTTCTGTGTATTTTAGCATTTAAAAGCCGTAGGCCGGCTCTGTCCCTGCAGTTTCCTGTGTGTCACTTCCGCAGGAGCTCTATGGCAGTGTTCTTGAACATTCCCCCACTTGCTGATAAGTGTGGAAATGGTGGCTCGTTTGGGTGTTGAGTTGTACAGGCAGGCTTATCTGCCCCCTCCGCCTCTACAGCTGCCACCTCCCTGTAACCTTGCCCCTGTGACCTCGACCCTCCCAAGGCAGCAAAAATGCCTCAGACTTGTGGAAGCAAGAGCCGTGTCCAACGTCCTGTGGCCTTTCCTCCTGCCACCAGAGGTCCTTCAGACTTTGTAGGCCTCTGGTCAGGTGACAATGTGAGTGTTACACAGAGATGTAACCCGTAGGTACACTACAGGCCAGTGTTTGGGCCCAACCTTGGATTTAAAAAAAAATTAATGATACACTGTATTTTCAAACATTTACTACTAGGAAGTATTAGAAATACTTAGAACAAAGGTTTGCTTGTAGTAACAAATTAAGTATTTCTAATATTTTCTTGCAGTAAACGTTTGAAAGAACAGTGTATTGTTTATTTAAGAAAATAATAATTGAAGGGTAGCCCAAACTTCTGGCCTGTAGTGTATTTCCTGTTTTTGCTCCTTCCATCATGTGTGATTTTCAATGTTTTTCCTGGATCGTGTTACAAAACGTGCTGTCTGGCATCTGCAGCCAGACAAAAACCTGCCTGAGCCACGTCCCGTCAGTCCCGTGAGTCCCGTTGAGGATCGGTGTGTCTGTAATCAGTCCACACCCCCAACTAGTTAAGACCATTGCAGCACTCAGAAACAGGTTGTCAGCATGTTTGGTCAAAGGTACATTGCCATAACCAGGCCTCCGTTAAAGTGCCTTTTGGTAATGATCCTGAGCTAGGTGGCCATCGCACACTGTCACTCATACACATCGTGATAGACTTCCTGTTTGCGAGAAATTTGTCACGACTTTCCTGTCTTTTGCTTTGCTTGCGTGTCGTCATCTCGTGTCCTCCCATCAGTCAGCTTTTAACAACTACAACAGTCATCGCTGCGATGCCTCAGGTGATTTTCTGTGTTAGTTTCTACCCAGTTTGATCGCATTTTGATTTCTGTGCTTTGTGAGGGGTGGGAGTGATGCTATATGAAAACTGAATTGACTGTCTATTCTTTGTTGGGATGAGTCCAGGCAGCAATCGAAGGCTTATGGTGATTCTCCCCCTCTCCCCTCCAATGCATACTTACTGCTTCGGGCTCCAATGGGGCACGACGAGGCATGGCAGTGTGACTGTCTTTTGGAGGCTTTCCAGTGGCCTCAGGAATTCCACAATCGCTCATGACTATGAAGGGTGTTTTTTTTTTTCTCTTTTGCTCACCTTTTCAAAGTTGCATTATTTTGTATAGTGGAATAATAGTGCACTTGTTTGAACTTGCCTAATTTGAAAGTCTTTGTAGCAGCTGAGGAGAAATCTTCTGGTTTGTGATGCAGGCACTGATACAATATGGATTTTATAACCGTGCAAGATGCAAACAGAGGAGCTGGTCAAAACCAGGATTAGCATGTCAGGCCTGCATCGATAAACGCTGTTTCTGTGCCCATTCTGACCCGTGCCTCTATTCCCCATAGGGAACCTCGCCACCATGCCCCGGCCCAGATGAGAGCCCCGTGATGGGCTCATGAGAGAGACGGCAGAACCTACCCGGACAAGCGTGACAGACAGCTCGGCACCATGGCCCGGCTTACTGCCTGAGCACAATCCTCCTTGCCCTCTCTATCTCCCTCTTTCTGTCTTTCTCTCTCATTTACTCCCCTTCCTCCTCCCACCTGGCCACCATGGGCTCCATTTACCTGTGGAAGCTGTCCTCCCAGAAGCTGGGCTTCTTCCTGGTCAGCTTCGGCTTCATCTGGGGCATGATGCTGTTGCACTTCACCATCCAGCAGCGCTCGCAGCACGAGAACAGTGCTGCCCTGCGCCAGCAGATCCTGGACCTCAGCAAGCGCTATGTCAAGGCACTGGCTGAGGAGAACCGTGACGTGATGGATGGGCCCTATGTGGGCACCATGACCGCCTACGGTAAGGCTGGGAACACCAGGGGGCTCTAACCGTTCTAGTAGCAGGAGCAGCTCTAGAATTAGCAGTTGCAGCTCTATTAACTGGAACTAAAATATGTGCTTTATGGTGCCCTTCTGTACTGGAGAGTCATCAGATGACAAATGTCAGTGGATGTTTTTTTAAAGAAAAGATTGATTCAGTTCAGCTTCCTTTCATTTATTATACTTCCTGATTTATAGTGCTTTGGTGAAAACATGGTGAGTCAGATAAAGTAAGAACAGCATCAGAGACAAGGGTTAAATTTTTATGAGTAAACAAGGGAATGGTCAGGAGCTTAAACAATGCATCAAATGCAGTTTTTAAAAGGTCACATTCAGTAAATGTTGATGTTTTGTTTTTTGTGTTAATGCTAAGGTATAATACAAATGTTCATGTCTGACCTGAAGACATTTGCATCAGAAACATATCTTTTCAAAGAGAATTCACTCCTTCCCCTTCCTAGCATTAAGCCTGACTTGGTTTCTCTGGTTAACCATCCCCTGTAGAAGAGTAGGCGTAACTCTCGATTTGTTATCCCTGATCTGGATATGTGGTGTAATGGGCCCTGTGAAATTATTTCAACCATTTAGTCACAGTGAGGATTCCTTTTAGAAAAGTGTGGACATAGTCTATGTGTCCAGAAGGTGGGGAAAAAGCCCCTGTTTTGTCTGACTGAGGAGGTTCAGAGAGGGAGGAGAGAAAAACTAAAAATTTAATGATCATTTAGTGTGCGAACAGGGAAGCGGTCGAATCACACTTAAGGCAAAGGACAAGTGGTCTGAAATGATGAAGGTCTAGCTGACCTGTCATGCTCTTGTACAGAAACATGCTCCTTTACTCCCTAAAGGCCAGGTTATATTTACTGTGGATGGTGGTAGGAACATAGTTTTTGTCACGGACGCAAATCACTTGGAAACTGAATCAATGCCATTCAGGGACACAAACTCCCATCAATCTTTTACTGGCCTGGGGAATGGTTGTAAAATAGTCAGAAAAGACATTTCGTCATGCACGCTGTGGCATGCCCGGCTTTGCAGTAAGTAAGAACCAGGCTTTGGTGTTCAGAGATGTTGAGGTTAACTTTCCCCGGTCACGTGTGCTTAGCAGGGTTTTTATTCTTCCTTTCTGTTGAGCAGATGTGATCTCCGCGGACAAGTTCAAACTGGCCATGAAATGAAATCCATTTTATTACGTGGAGGCACAGGGTCTGTGAGGCAGTGTAGTCGCATGGAGCCTGCAACAGAATTGACAATGTTAAAAATATACTTATTTTACAGCCCGTTTACTGTGCCTGCATCATGCTTTTTTGGTGTGAGGATCTTCATTGTGAGGTTGAGGATAATACATCTTACAGCCATGCAATAAGCTGATGGTACGGTTCCTTTTTTCTTCTTTTTTTTGTCAGCTCAGTAAGTTCAGCAGGAACAGGCTGTAAATAAAAACTTCCTCGCAGTGTGACGTCTGCTGCTTGTATTCGCCGTGTGTGGGTTGGTACGACCGGGCATGCAGCTATCCATGTTAAAAACGTATTAAAAACATTACAGCCGGTCAGAGTGGAACTCATTTGTTTGCAATTAGATCATTAGAAAAGAATGATTTTGGCTCACTTTTTTTAATGATCTGGCCCTATGGCACGTTTGAGGGTGTGCTTGCATAATAGGCTCTTATTATCTTAATAATATATTATATTGGCATCATATTACACAACAGGAATACGTTATTGGTGAAGGGTGTTCCAGCCTAGGGAGAAGTACAGTAGCCCCCCCCCCGAAACCTTATATGTACTATGATTTTCCTATGCATGCATACCTATGATCAACTTTAATTTATAAATTAGCCGCAGTAAGAATTTAACAGCAGTAATAATAATAAAAATGAATAAGTCTAACAAATTCATAAAAATGTGGGGGGCGACTTGAACAGAAGCACCGCGATTGGGCGACAGTAGCTTTGATAACTGAGACTGCTACTGAGTGACTAATGGGCAGGGAGCATATGCAGCATGGACATGCTAGACGAAGGGGTGGTTCAAGTCCGGGGCAGAACGGCCGTGTGAAGTCTTTCAGAACAGCACAAAATTTAAAGCTTAGGAGTCGTTTCTGGAATTTTCCATTTAATATTTTTGGACCTCGGAAAACAAAACTGAGGTTAAGGGGGGGCCACTATGCAGTAACCCGATAGAAGTGGCTGTCCGCACTGTTTGACAGCTGGAAGCTGGCATGACAGCCTGCAGATATCTGATGAAGAGGAAGTGTGTGAAGGTGTGTATCTTGCAACACAGGGTTTGACAAGCTCCCCACCTACCTGCATGTGCCTGGTCTGGGTGGCGCCGGTCGTGCTTTTGTGCCTGGGGATTCCCTCCTGCTGCTCAGCTTCCAGCATTAGGCTCAGTTGCTGCACGGCAGTGCCCCCTATCCAAAGTCTTTTTTTCTGGCAGCGTGACCTTTCCCAGATTGGCAGCCCCAGCCTGTTTTGCGATTGGAGCAGCATGGAAAGGAAACATGAAAAAGACATGGATCAAACCTCCAAAAATGGGACAAGTCTGGAGACATTAACTTGTTTACACACATGCCACAGAGTGGGTGTGAATGTCTGCTTGTCTGTTGGTTACTCTCTCTCCCATGCACCCACACACATGTGTAGTTACCCATAATCCACCAGTGCTACTTTCTCTCACTATAAGTTCAGTTTCCAAGTATGCTCTCTGTCTGCAAAGCATGTTGCATGCCTTACATTCTCTCATGTACATCCACAAATGGGGCACTAATTGCCCATAATTCACCAGTGCCACCTTTCCTCACAACCCAGTCCCAGTGTTTCAAAGTTTGCTCTGATCACTCTCTCTCTCTCTCTCTCTCTCTCTCTCTCTCTCTCTCTCTCATATGCACACACACACACACACACACACACACACACGCACGAGAGACACTAATTGCCCATAACTCACCAGTGCTCCTTCCCTCCTGACAGCCTCAGTGTTTCAAAGCTTGCTCTCTTGTCTTCAAAACATGTTGCCCAAGTGATCACCTGTCTCCTGCCTAATCCTTTTAGGAGAATGCAGCGTGGTGTAATGCATTAATAAAGCACACTGCACCGAGCACAGATGAGGTGGCATTAAAGGATGGATTTGGCAAAATCGGTAATTCAGAGGATCCCCATCTGCTGCACTTATTCTGCAGCTGACAGTAGTCAGGATTTGGCAGGACGGTAAGACAAGATACAAACAGAACAAGCAATCTGGTCCTGTTTTGCAGTTCGACGGTGATGTAATGATGTAAAAAATAAAGTATTTTGCCATCTTTCATCAAGCATTCATTAAAGACCATGAATGTGCAAGCACGTGACAGAGGAAAATGGATCCTGCTGCTGTTCTAGCTAACGGGACTCTGGTCCCGAGGAGACAGAGTGAGCTGTTGTTGTCACTGGACACGGTGCTTGCTTTGTACACTGTTCTTTTGGAAGTTTTTAGGCGGGACAGGATACAAACAAACAAGGGGAGGGTCTTTTGGATGAACAATGGCTTGGCAGGAAGGATCTCCCATGGTCCCCCGTGGTTCATTTCGGGTCTTGGGAATGATAATGTGATATTCGAGCTGTTCCCGCGCTCTCCACAGCGGGGGGAACGCTGGCAGTGGGATGAAAACGGAGAGCATTACTTCATGCAGCTGGAAGCGTGGCTGAACGTGACCACATGCTCAACCTTGTGATATGCTGAAAGGTCACATGCAGCCATATGGGGCTCTGATCGTTGGGCATTCATCATCACATAGGCATGGAAACGCAAATGTCTGAGCCAGTCCACAAAAAACCATTTAAAGTACCAAGAATCAGAAGACCCATAAGTCACGTAAAACATCCGGAAACAGCTTCCATGTTGCTCCCTGAAAAAACAGTGCCCACTGACAGAGCCTTTAAGTGTCTATAAAACCTGGCTACTCTTGTTCCACAATATAAGGATCACTGCCTGAGTAGCATCGCCAGAATACAGGTCATTTTAGGCCAGTGTCCATGTTCGTTAAAGTGCTAGGAAACCAAGGTCAGTAGGGGGTCAGTGCAGTGTAGGGTAAGTGTGAGGATCATTCAGCCAAATCCTGGGTAATCAGTCAAACATCTGCCCTGCAAGGGCCTTTACGACCATGCTAAAATCTGCTCTATTATTTGAGCCACTGAATGAGTCCATTGCACAATTAACATCACACACTACCGCTTTCCGTTGCGTAAGACTATATTCGTTTATCATTTCAAAAGCTAAGGTGCGGTTCTTATAGTAAAATGCCCTTTAGCTGAGTCATTCTGAATTAGGAAGATCAGAATAACTGGGTATTAGACCTCATGTAGAGTAATCAATCATTTATGACCAGCTTAATGGTTCAGACAGTGAGAACTTGACTCTTTACCACAGTGTGCAAATGCTTTCAAAAGGTTGTTAAACAGTCCCAGTGCTGTCAGAATACCTCTGGCACTATGGTAGTTCAGGTTATCACTATGGAAACATGACAGCCCACAAATAACTTTCTCGGCTCTGTGGGATTCATTCCATGGTTTGTTCTCGAAACGGCTTCGTTAGGGCAGAAAGGTTAATTAATTAGGAGCTATGTTGAAAAGAACACCAGTGTGCTCGGGTCCCTTGTGGAGCGAAGTTTAACACCCCTGATCTGCTGTGATAAGCCCTTACCCATAGGGACATGAGTGATGTACACACACACACACACACACACACAGCTACACCTGGGTAAAATCTGGGTGTGACCTTTTTATGACTTTGCACCAAAATGCCCCAGCATTGATTCAGGACTGCGGATGGAGCTCCATCCGTCCTCTGGATGTAGGTTTGGCTGTGTGTCCCAGCCGTGCCTCTGACCCATGAGGGCCGCTGTCAGGGTTGTAGCCCTCCTCTGTGGATGGTGGTGTGTCACCCTGGCATGCTTCTCTGGTGAGCTTTTCCAAATTACCTCGGTCTGCCCCTGGGAGGGGGCTTTCCTTTGGCTGTCACACGGGGGAAGCATCAACCCAACCTCTCTGCTCGCAAGCTTTTTATGATTGGAACACAACCCAGGGGTGCCTCATTAAGGCGCCCCCCCCCAACTGAGCTCGCAGTGTGAAAATGTGCCCAGCGCCTGTTTCCTGACAGGCTGGCTTCCGCTCCTCTTGTTGTGGCAGGCAGATTCACACCTGCAGCTCGCAGGTTCTTATTACGATGATGTGAACTGTCCAGAGTAGTGTATTGGTGTGCAAACCTAGACCTGGGTATGCATGGCTCCATCCAGCGGTTCCTAAGGCTCTTTCCCATAATGTGTGGTGTCAGCTGTTGGCCGAGGCTCTGTTTACTTTTCACCAGGAGGTCGAACTAAGCTTCTTATAAGACCATAATTTGATCAGGAAGCTAACATGATCCTCATCTGTTATCCCCCTGTATATGTATCTCTCAGACCTAAAGAAGACGCTGGCCGTGCTTCTGGACAACATCCTGTTGAGGCTGGGGAAGCTGGAGTCCAAGGTGGATATGGTCATCTTCAATGCAACGGGCAACCTCACCAATGGGACGGCCACTGGGGCCACAGCCTCCAGCACAGGCAGTGTTGACAAGGTCAACGTGGCAGGTGGGTGGCACTGGGGAGGCACTCGGGACCCCGTGGGACGCCGCCCCATGGACTGTTTTGGTGGAACCTCAGGGCATGTCCTAGAAACGGTCACCTAGAAATGAGCGACAATCTCACGGGATTGGAGCGGCTCGGCTGCTTGGTCTCATAGCACTTCAAGCTAAACGATTCCAGCAGATAATGGCCCAAATAACCCACATCTCCACTGTCTTCAAACCCATCCCAGCCCCCTCCCTCCCCGCCCACTGCTGTTGTGCAGCAGAAGGCAGCTGCACGTCCTCTCCCTGCAATTGCAAATAAATATCCCAGAAATCAATGCTGCCAAAAACGAGGCTAACGAGGCCTGTAGCGCTTCCATGCTGGCCCGCAGAAACTCTGCCTCGGTAAAATATGAAGCCCCTTGCGGTGCACCGGCAGCAGCAAGACCCTTACCGGCTGTGCCGGCACTTCCCCGTCTAGATTAAGAGGTACCTAATGTGCGACGACAGCATTCTGCCTGGAGATTAATGAGCACGGTGTGACCAATCAATGGTGGCACCCTGAAGACGGGGCAGGGGGTGACAGGAAGTGGTCCCGGCAGGGGAAGGCTTGTGGTTTTGGTTCTGATCGGCATAGTCTCCAGGGTCTGCTATTTCACATGTTTTTCTTTGTTTTTGTTTTTTTTTTTTATTCTGGGTCTCAGGGTAGAGCCTGTCTGACGCTGGGGATGGGATTTTAAGGTGGAGTTCACTGGCGTGATATAGGGCACGATATAGACCGCCTTAACCACAATCATCCAGGAAGCAGCACAAGGCTCCTTATTGATATTTTTCTCTGCTTTTTATGGGGGGAAAAATAGCCAGAGCAAATTGCTGGGACCTGCTCACCCCCCCCTTCCCCCACCCCCCACAGGGTGCCCACACCATGAGTCGCAGTCTTGCTCTTCATTACTCCCTATTGATTTTTTCCAACTGTTTTTCCTGCTATTTCCCCCTTCCTCCTCCAAGATGATAAAATGAGAAGGTTAGGATATCAAGTTCAAATGAACTTCCGTTGCCGGCGTCACGTCTGGAATTATCTTGTTGGTCCTAGGTGTTGAAATGCAGTTACTTTGGAATAAAGCCACAGTTGACTTGCATATCTGGGAGGCTATAGGACCTTTCTGGAGCTTTCTGATCACACGTCTGGATGATGTGTTCACCGGTTTTCTGGAGTTGGTCTGTTCTGTTCCTTGTGTTTGAAACCTTGGGTAGGGGCTGTGACCTGAATCTTAATGGACATGATTTATGACTGGTGGACCCATTACTTTTCTGTGGGGGCATGTCCTCTTTCCCTGTGACACACCTGCTGGACTGTGACCGGAACCGCGGAGTTCCAGCTCAGAGGTGTGGTGTTGACCCCTCCCAAGGTGTACATGGTGAAACCAGACAGCTGTTTCAGACTGTGCTGAACTACATTGAGGCTTTCCCAGGAGTATAAATTCACACACACAAGGCGTGTGGGTCATGTTTTCGAAGGCAGGGAGGCAC
Source organism: Brevimyrus niger (assembly GCA_015164015.2). Lineage (NCBI taxonomy): Eukaryota > Metazoa > Chordata > Actinopteri > Osteoglossiformes > Mormyridae > Brevimyrus > Brevimyrus niger. The sequence continues at coordinate 49,772,518 of JAABNY020000001.1, forward strand.
GCATTCCCTCACTGACCCTCCTAGCAACCGGCCAGCCACGGTATCAGAAGATGTTTGCTTCTGTTACCTTTATTTACCAGATACTTTTATCTAAAGCAACACACAATTGAAAAGGCAGGGTCAGCTAGTCCTGGGGACTACTGGAAATTTGAGGACCTTGCTCGGGCACCCAACGGTGACTTCACACTGCTGACCCTGGGATTTAAACGGGTGACCGGAACCACACAACGCAGGTTTCTGGAATGAGTTTGTGGAATCTGAGTCTCTGGTGCCTTTTCGCAGCCCTAACTTGTAGTTTTATCAGGGTCAGCTTGACATGTTGACGGGCGAATTTCACCTTGAAGGGGCCAAAAACAGTGACCATTTGAGTCAGGGCTAGCGTTGGCAATTTGGAATAGATCATGTGAGACTATTGATTTAGTGTTCCTGAAGGGCAGTTTGAAAATGCAGCTCAACATTAATGATGGTTTTTAAAAAGGTTGTCGCTGCAGAACAGCAGGGCCGCAAATCATCCTGCCGTGTCACCTACTCAAACTTTGCCTTAAGAGATTTTGCAGTTTTCCAATTCCCAGTGCTTTGATGCTTTGTTTGTGCACTGTTATAACCTGTACCAACTTTGCGATTACCCTGTAATTTTAGTGCTTTATGAGTAAAGGAACTAGGAACATACTGCCGAATGCTTACTTCCAGGGAGTTTTTCTTTCAGTTCTCCAGACACCAGAGTCTATATTCGTTTAAATGCTTGAATAAACAGTGGTTTTGTTCACTAAGGACAAACACACTAGTGGTGTGACTGTTGTTCCCACAATCCCCTGGCACTTTTAAATGGCCACAGACAAAACTTTCAGTGAGCATATGTTTGTTTCAGTAACTGGTTTAGAGCACCTGTGTTTCTTAATATCTGAGGATTGTGGGTAATTTTTGATCCACATCATGTTATGCTGGATGTTTTGAGGCAGTGTAGTAGTGTATACAGTTTTCTTATTAGCAATTGTACTATCAACTGGAACTTGATGGGGGCACAGTGCCAATAACCCCATTAGGAAAGGTTGGTTACCATGGCCTTGCCCCCACGGGCAGCTGGTGTCAGAGTGTGGGTCTGTGAGAGGCTCCTTATGCAGCCACTTGGTCTGAATCTCTTTTGCTACCCTGACGTTCCCTGCCTTGATGTTATGTGTTTTTCTGAGACTGGTGACCCGGAAATCCTGATTTCCTTGTGTGACCCGTAGCTGCTCAGAATAGCAGGTTGTCCTCAGTGCAAATCCCAGTCACCCTGTTCCCATTGTGTTTTGGCTGGCATACATTAGGTACCGCAGTGACAACTCATCGTACCCAAATGTCATGACCCCAAGTAAACAATTAATTTAATTTTATTTTTTATTTTTTTACAACTGCTTTCTGCTTCCTTTTTTATTTTTTTAATATTTTCAATGGTTTAATTTGTTTTTGGTCTCCAGTAATGCCTTCTCCTACACCAACAGTCTGCGATGTGACTCTTCAATTCCAGTTTCAATCACATTGGTTGTGACACCATGATTGATGACAGTGACAATCAGCATCCTGTGAAACTGTACATCTTAAAGTCTGTCTGCTGGCGCTAGTGTGGTTTCGTCTGCATGCACTGAAACTGTCATTTCGGTGTTTGTCTGCACTTTCCTACGGGAGGGTGTCTGCCTGCTAAGCACGCACGCTGCCCTGTTCACCTCCCTGTTCGCGTAGCTTCTGTATCTCGCTGGAACGTTGGTGTCCGATCAGAACACGCTGCCTGCAGAGCGCTTGCACCCTCACACAGCGGTATGGGTTGCTCGGGGTACACGGGAGTGTCATGGGTGGTGAGTCACAGCGCCGATTGTGTGTTCTATGGCTGAAACGGGAACTGAGCCAGTGCCTTCCGGCCAGGCTGCCCATGAGCACAGCTTCCTGTGGCTTGCCATTACACCTCTTTCTGGTCTGAACCAGTTTATGCATCACGGGACGAAAACGGGCCTGTTAGTGGCCCGCCCGAGCCAGCCCTCTTCCTGATGAATGCGGGGCCGTTCTAGTGTGGCGAGGTGCCGACGCCGGGCTCGCGTTCCCTGGTGGCCTGTTCCTCATTAGCAGTGAGTTTTCTGCCGTTTCAGGGGGCCAGAATCCAGGCACTGATGTGGTCTCCAATGGATACCGTAGCTGCAGAGTGGGGGCGTGGGTGAATGGCCGTCCCGCCACGCCGTAGTGTGGTCCAGTATCCCTGCTTGGTCTAAACGTTGGTTAAATGAGATGTATAAGTGCCCATGTGGCCTCACACCTCCCTCACAACCTCTGTCATGTATTGTGAGCGGCCTGCTGTTTCACACCACATCGTCGGTCACGTGTCCTTCCCCTTCACCCCCCCCGATCCCCAGTGCCTCTGAACATCTGGGTAACCTCAGTGACTGGAGGCTGGTGGGCTATTCCTCGCTTCCTCGCCTCTGCAGCGTTCACCTCAGTCCCAGTGAAGGAGTCGCGATCCGAGGGACCATGTTTATCAGCCTCAGCTGTACACCAGCCTTTAGGTCTAATTTTTTTTTTTTTTTGCACGCATCCATTATCACAGAAATTGCAGCTTCTTCAGGCCACCTCCAGTAGGAAAAAGTGTCTGTCAAGTCTCGAACAGTCAGTAAATTTTAGGTGTTCTTTGAACACCCCGTTTTTCTGGTTTGGCTGGTGTGTTCAGGCAGGTCTGTATGGCACTGGGCGATCCAGAGTGATCACACAAGGACAGGTCAGAACAAGGGCCCCAAAAAGAAACCTGCCTCAATCGTGACGCTGACACCAAAGTGAGAGTTAATTTGCTTTGTGAGGTTGTTAAGGCTCGTTGGGGCTGCGCACATGTTCTCACTCCCATGCAGCAGCCCACTTTTGCTCAGCTGGTTGAGACAGATCCAGGG
>JAABNY020000001.1:49775523-49808866 GCA_015164015.2 Brevimyrus niger
CTCGTTGGGGCTGCGCACATGTTCTCACTCCCATGCAGCAGCCCACTTTTGCTCAGCTGGTTGAGACAGATCCAGGGAGGTGTCGCAACACATGCATACCTGCGAGAGCTTCTCGCTTGGATTCCTCAATGCTAATGAGTGGCTGCAGTACCATCATCATCCTCCTCCTACTCGTTCTTCTTGCCAGTGACAAATCGCTCCGTTCTGATTAATTCAGTTAAATGGCGGAAAGTCAATCCGACACCTTTCCAGACCTCTCCCAGATATGTGAGTGCCCCCCAGCAACTGTACCTCTGTTGGGAAGTGTTGCTGCAGCTCCCTGCATCGCCGGTCCAACAAGCTAAGCTGGCAGCGTTTGACAAGTTCTTCCTGGTACTGTGGTTTTGGTAAAGTGCCTCTGTGGACACTCAAACCAAAAACTGGTTAGGACGCCCTGATGTGAAAGGAACCAATCAACTGAGGCAAGGTGATGGCACCGAGTCCTGTATGTGTTACTGGAGAGGCATGACATCACCTCTCACAGGTCACGTTCAGGAAAGGGGGGACCTGTTGCATTTGTCCCTGGGAGCAAGGGACTTTTATTTTTGAGAGCGTCTGACAGAGATCAGACAATGAAAGTGAACCCGCCCTCAGCTCTGCGTCAGAAGGATGGGTATTTGCAGAATTGTATAAGGATTGCAGTTTTTTACCATTCCTTAGCTAATGAATGCGTCTTTAGAGCAGTACCTGGGCTTCAGGTTCTTCCCGATTGGGGCCTGTGAGAATTGTAGGCATGCCCATAGGCTTGCCTATCATGGCTTTATGTTTGCTTGGCCAGCGGGGTGTCACTGCGGCTCTACCATGGCTGATAGCATCAGAAGGAAGCTTGCCTTTGATTGCAACCTCGCCATCACCTTGAGGCTGGTAGCTGATTCCAGTAGTGCTTCGCCTTGCATTTCGTTCCGGTTTGCGCTGAGCGGTGGATCGTTACGAAGCTTGCGCATCTTGCTTTTTCACCCATTTTCACCCGTCCCTCGCCGCAGTGGCATGTTGCGGCGGCGGTGGGGAAGAGACTCCTATCCATCAGCCAGTACGCCCAGAGGCTTGATTGAATTTGTGAGTCGATTCCTTCTCGTCTAAGTCAGGATCCCCCTGGAGAGAAGGGCGAAGCCGTTAAAGCTTTTTCAGACGGATTAGTTTGTCAGGGAAGCTTATCTCAAGGTTGACTTAAACTTCTGCAAGCTGGAATTTACAATTAATTTTCCACAGACAAGCCACCCTGCAATTATGATTATTATTGTTGTTGGTTTTTGTTCGTAATCTATTTCATTTTTATGATTTTAAAGCGAAAGGGTTTAACAGCCCTGATGATAAACTGTAAACAAAGACAACGGAAGTCAAAGACCGAAAAAGACTAAATCAAAACAATCCTGTAACCATAGCTACAACGGAAACCCAGCGGGATGCCATGCGTCAGGGAGGTGGCGCTAGCAGGCCTGTTTACTGTTGAGGAACCCTGCTGTGAGAATGGCTCAACAGCCCAGCTCTGTTGAAAGCCACAAGTCTAAATTGCTAAGGTGCAGGAAAATGGCTCTTTAAGCCAACTCAACCATTGTAGAAATGCTGAAGTGCCAAAATTCCCATAAAGCTCAGTCCTATCCTTCTTGCGCCTGGTTTCTAAATCATCTGCGGGGGCATTTATTGTGATGGTCCAGCAGACTGGATCAGCTTTGGAAAAATTAAATCTTGGCGCCAAGTTGCGACAGCTGACCAGCTGTTCATGTGAGAACTTGCAGTCTATCGCTTCAGCTGTCGCTATTATCAGTGTATCACTTTATCATGGTGTCTGTTATAGGTGAAAGGACACTCCCTCTGTCCCAGGGGTACGTATTTGCTCACGCTGCAGTCCAAAGACTATTTCAACTTGTCCTTCTCCTCAGAGGACTGCAAGCAGTTGCTATGGGTGGGACGACATCAGCACCTTGACTGGGGTGAAATGTCATGCCAATCACCGAAGGCTGTCCATGTGTGTGTCTCTTCTGTTGTACACTCCCCCTCCCATTCACCAGTTGTACACAGCTCTGAACAAGTCCCCTTCTCCCCCCATAGACCTTTTGAATGGGGCCCAGGAGAAGTGTGAACTGCCTCCCCTGGATGGCTTCCCCCACTGCGAGGGCAAGCTGAAGGTAAGTGCCGGGCCCCAGTTCTGAGCCTCTGTCCTACCCTAGGGGGGCACCCTTCACAGGCATGGGGTCCCATCACCTGTCCCTCGGCTTCTAGAAAAACAAGCTCTTTGACGTGTGTGTGACCCTGTACAGTTCAGTTTCCAGCGAGTGCTTAGCTGGTCATTGTTTGTACATTTCTGCTTTCCAAGATTCTGGCCCAATCAAACAGGGACACTTTCAAGTCAAATCTGCTTAGAGGAAAAGATCACAGTGTCTTGGCTTAACATTTGACTGGCTCATGATTAGTGTTCCAGTAATCAGTCTGTCAGTCTTAAAAAAAAAAAAAAAAAAAAAAAAAAATCTATTAACAACATGGAAAAAGTGCTATTGCAGATCCTCTTCTTTGTATCAGTATGCTGCAGTCTTTAACTTATGGATTTTTATTGTTATTTATTTAAAAAAATGATGGTTACATTACTTCAAGGGAATGGCTGTTCCTAAGACTCATTAGAAGTTTGAGAAAGCAGATGGAAAGCATGAATATGTGGAAAGTTTCAAAGTAGTTCTGCAGCAAGATCTTTATATTTGATGTTTTTATTCCTTCCACGTGTGTTCCATCAGAGAGGATTGAAATCAAAATGCTGTGTCCTGCTTTTGCTGCAGAACGTGAATTTCAGTAGACAAAGCTTATGCGGGTGCCCAGAATGTCTGTAATAATAGCAGCTCAGCGATGAACGGTTGATTACAGCTCAGATAAAAGGGCACCATGCAGTCACTTACAGTACATCTTTAGAAACAGACTCTCTGCACATGTCAAAGCCAAGCTGAGGCTTGGTCTATTTAAAGCGTGTCTGTGATTGCTGCCATGTAAGCCCAGTCCCCCTCTTCCTCAGTGGATGAAGGACATGTGGCGCTCTGACCCTTGCTACAGCAACTATGGTGTGGATGGCTCAACTTGTTCCTTCTTCATCTACCTCAGCGAGGTGAGTCTGCCCTACGATGGGGGCGTTTTGGTGCATCCATGAAGTGTTTTCTGAGAAGGCTAACTCCATATGAACAGACGGCCGCGATCACAACTTGCTAATAGCAAAGCAGTGAGGCTTATTCATCACTTCCCTTTTTTATACGCATGGTTTAAAATTATGGTTTAACGCAACCGTGGAAGCGTGAAAAGGCAATAAAAGATGGACTTTACCTGTCTAAGTAGCTGGTGCTTATATGTCACGTATTTGTGCGTTTTCTGTTAAAGCCCATTATGATCTCTGCTTCATCCAAAACATCAAATACGCTCAAGATCTCATAAAAATTCAAAAATTTTCTTAGGTGAAGGAAAATTACTGCTAAACATATTTCAGTCACATAATATTAATATAAAGTCTTGTTTTATTGTTGCAGGTCATAAAACATTTGGAAATTAAACGACCCTTGTTTCTGTGGTAAAAACAAATTGCGATGGCAAAATTTATGATTGCAATAGTTAAACATTAGGCGGTAATTCAAAGAAGCCCTTTAAAGAGAGTCCGCAGGGAGCTCATGTGATTTTGTAGAAGCTAAACTAGACCTTATGCCATGCGGTATGAAGGAGACCTCCTCAGACCTGGCCATGTTGGGTGGCCCGTGTGGTTTCCATGGTGATACGCCTGCTTTTTCAGCACGTAGTCTGTGCTTCTCCCTTCCAGTTTGTTTCATCACCCGGGGGAGAATTTGAATTTGCTGAACATGCCCTTAACCATGGGGACCAAATCTGCAGCTCAGAAACCCAAAGGCAAGCCTGTTTCCGCATTGAACTCTGCAGCTTTTGAGGTCCTCAAACCAGGCAGAATGTCTGAATCTACCTGCCTGTTGGCTTTAGGTTGTGAGAGGAAGGCTGGACTGATTCACTGCCAGACAGGCAGGTGTAGACAGTAGTTCCAGGCAGAGATTGGACGTGGGTGGGGCTGCCTGGCTATCAGTGTGGCTGGTCAGCAGTGTGTCTCCTGCTCTCCTGCTCCCCTCACCTGTGCTCTTTCAGCTTCAGGTGTTTCAGAGTTAACCCACTTTACAGTCGGTGATAATCACCTTCCTATCTGTGGCCCCCAGGTGGAAAACTGGTGTCCACGATTGTCCTGGAGGTTGAAGCGTTTCAATGAGGAAGATAGCAAAAGCTTGGTGAGTACACTCCCCCCCCCCCCCCCCCAAGAGTAGGGCAGAAGGTGCCCATCACTTGACTCCCTGGCCACCTCAAGCTCCACTGGCACAATTAAGCACATGCTGAGCCCCTTTCTAAAATGCCCTCCTTTTAATGTGTCCCTACTTAACATGGCCCCGTTTTGAATCTGCCAGGCACCTTTTGTTTTTTCAGGGCTGGCTCGTGGGTCTTGGGGTGTCTCACTGACCCGGTTCACTGTCCCGGTTATGTTCTACCTTTGAAGGAATTGTGGCGCCCGCAAGTGTCTCCCAGTGTCACCAAGTGTCTCCCAGTCATCCCATTTGGACGCACATGGCTCTGCCATTCCCTTTGTAGCTGTGATTAGCACACAGGGAATTGCAGGTGCTGAAAGATGTCGCCATTGAGCCCTTGAGCAAGGCTCATAACTCCCAGTTGCCCTAGGAACACGCTCACCCTGCTTTCTCAAAGGTACACCGCTATTAATGCAAAGTATCAGATGGATAGATGGATGTGTATTTTACGGAAGCCAAGGCATGTCATACATTCTCTTCGGACGTCTCTGAAAAGGACACTCTTTCTCACTCCTGATCCATGAATAGATGCATTTCTCAGTGAATTCCATCACCATACTGAAGAAGAGGGTTTCCATCTGATACTATGGCTGTGTGTACTACTGCTCCACCCTGCCCTCAACCCCCCCCCCAACCGAGCTGAGCTCCTTATTTGTGTAATGCTGCATATTTAGCTCCATCGTGCAGTTCAGTGCCATGATGTGACTGCCGGCTGGCTGGCCAGTGCACTCCTGTTTCTTGTCAGCTGTTTATTTACGCTTAATCATTTTAACAGTCGTTTCCCGTGAATGTGTTGAAGTGGAAATGAAATGAGAGCAGGTGGTAGGGAGCAAGGGGAGGCTGAGGGTGCACACTCTTTGGTCCTTTGCACACAGACCGAGATCCGGACCAGTTTCGACGATCTGTACCGGATGATGTCGCACCGGGAGGAGTTCCGTTGGATGATGCTGCGGATCCGCCGCATGGCCGAGGCATGGGTCGACGCCATCAGGTCACTGGCTGAGAAGCAGGACCTGACTAAACGTAGGCGCAAGAAGGTATGCATATGTCCAACTGGCTATGCTTTGGCCATACAAAGAACATTCTTGTAGTCCAGTTTGCAGTGGGATAGTATTTATTTTGGATGCTTCATTGGAATGGGTTCTTGCTTGTCAGTGGTTTTTTCCTCAAGGATCATCCATAGGTCTGATAATTGAGCCGTGTATGATGAGTGAAATAATTCCCCCTTCCACATGATCTCTAGGTAGGTCTGTAGACTTCTGCAAGACCACTGTGGGTTTTCATTAAGCTAAAACAAGTCACCTCAACTTTAGTGTGGTTGTACTTGGATATCTGTGTCGCTAACAGAGGGTCCCCCCTTCCACACACAGATCCTGGTTCACCTGGGTCTACTCACCAAAGAGTCGGGCTTCAAGATCGCAGAGAACGCCTTTAGCGGTGGCCCACTGGGGGAGCTGGTGCAGTGGAGTGATGTCATCACCACCCTGTATCTGCTGGGCCACGACCTGCGCATTTCCGCATCTCTGGCCGAGCTCAAAGAGTGAGTGAACACTGGCGAGTTCTTTTGACAACTCATCACGTTGCTCAGGTGCCGTTTGACTGTCAATGTGAAGAGTGATGTTCTATAATGGAAAGTGGTTGCAGTCTGTTTCACATTCACATGCAGCCCATGTTTAAGTTCCTTATTACTGCTATTTTATGGTGAAATTCATCTGTTAAGAAATAATCAGGTCTGTAGCCACACTGTAGCTTTCTAAACTCAGATTTCAGTTTAGAGAAGACGGTGTCCTAACACAGAAATAGTCTTTTCAGCAAGGGGGGGGGGGGAGAGAACTATCAGAGCCGTTTGTATTTTTTTTCATGTTGAAGATTATCTGGATGATTGTGTTGAATGCTACTCCTGACAGGTAGATGTTCACCACCTGGATTTGCTGTATCTACCTGTGAAGATGCATAGCCGCAGTGGAGTTTATGTTGGGCCTGGTTTTATAAAACATTTATTATGATGCACCAGATACTGGTTTTCCTTCTCTCATCCCACCCTGCTCTATGACACGTTGACATTCTGCTAGCTTTTTTGGGGATCTGCTTCATGAAGCTGTCAGCCTGTTCGTACCTGCCTCTTTCAGTGAGCAGGAGTCTGTCAGCTAACAGCAGCACCCAGGGAACATTCTGATCAGCTCTTCTGGTGCATGTTTCCATCTTGCTCCTAAAAATCAAAGTTTCAGTGAGGGGATAATAATCCATTTGCTGCCCTTTTATCACTTTTTGGTATACTTCATGAGTGCTTCCCTCCTGGCAGGATCATGAAGAAGGTGATGGGGAACAAGTCCAGCTGCCCCACACAGGGAGACAAAGTGGTGGAGCTCATCTACATTGATATTGTGGGCCTTACCCAGTTCAAGAAGACTCTGGGACCATCCTGGGTACACTACCAGTGAGTCTCACCAGCCTCTAATTGTGGTCTAGATTGCCTCATTACAGTCAGCATCCAGGCACAGGTGAAGATGTATTTGTGAGGTTCATCACTACTTTGGCTTTAGTGGTTTTCCCAGTGGTGACTAATGAGACTTTCATGGAAATTATGGGGGAAAAATGTGCTGGGCAGCAGGATATATACTTCTGTTCTGTAGTTACCTGGCCCATGATTTGTTTGTGTGTTGCAGTTTCCTTGTAGCATTTACATCACAGAGGCCTCCATGCTCAGTGGTGTATGTGCCTGTAGAATTGTCTGCTGGAGGCACGTGGTAGTTTGCATTGCAGATGACCGTGTTTCTGTGTTGTGAGGTCCGTGTTTCCTGCTGGCATCTGTCTCTCTGTTTCAGTCCTTGGATTCCAAGGTCATGCTTGGAAAAGCAACCCATGGTTTTCAGTCAGGATCTCCAGAGCATAAACCACGATGTCAGTTTTCTTGACATCGTCCGGTTGCGGTTGTCAGAGCCCTCGGACTAGCATACCTTTTCAAGTTGGCAGTGCTATGCTGGGGAATTGGCGGAAAATCAACTGCTGAGCTGCTTTGCTAGTCAAACATTGGTGGTAAATGTCGATCTTTGTTGACATGGCTGTCACCAGGGTTGCAAAAAACGCAGTTGCATGTCTGCCACTTCTCTATGTCTTCTGTGAGATGTGACTTTTGGTCCTGTCACCCCGCCCAAGCTGCTCCGAGGCCTGGTAAAAATGCCGCCCTTTGGATTGTGATGACAATTATGCGTGGGAGCTGCCTTTGGAAGAACCAGCGGTCAGTACTTAATCAGAAAGGCAACTCCTGTGTTTCACTTATCCCTGACAAAGGCACGTATTACATTTCTGCTGCTGGCACCCAGGAAATAACAGCCTCCCTTTTGTGAGAGTGTCCTTTTCCTACCCAAACTTAATTTGCTGGTGAGGAAATGTCTTACTCCGACAATGCAGGCTTTCGTCTTGGTTATCTACCCTGTCTGATTGTGGCACCTCAGTGCTAATTCAGGCAAACTCTGCAGTGGAATATTCTCCCTCAGAGTAGAAGGGACAAGGTCAGCCCCTTTCCTGCTGATTAATGCATCTGCCATCATCCCGACCTTCTCTGTGTTGCCTCAGTTTTATGCTCTGCTCTGGGAGTCTGAGGAGAAACTAATTTGAGACTACATGGCTATTATCAGGATGGCGATAATATAAATAAGGCACTGCAGGAACTGAGATCCAAAGCAGTTTGCCGAGGCCACGCGCATAAAGAAGGTCTTTTCCCAGGATGCTGCCAGTGATTGTGATGGGCACAGCCGTTTCATATTCATCGCCCTGGTCACATGCTGGTTAGCTCATCCCTAGGTAATGACATATGGGTATATTGATGCTAAAGCAGCGGACAAAATTGAGTGCAATCATAACGATGCCTGAAAACTACCATTGTTCAGAAGCTTGCATCTGTCTCTTGTGAGTTTAACCTTGAAAGGTGCTATTGACTTTCATATCTGTTCTTATCGAAAATGGGCGGTTGTTTTGTGGAGGTTATGTTTTCCTCATCAATTAATCCGCCTTCCGGTTCCTATTGTGCTTGTGTTTTGAAAACTCCCTGCCCACACCATGAATTAATGTCGGACATTTGTTAGGCCACCATTTTCTCAAAGGTAATCTGCAGGACATCACTTAGGCCATGAGGAGAGCTCCCTCTCACTTGGAATCCACCTGGATTCCCTGTAATCATCTCACTGGTCAGACTAATGTCTAATGTTATCCTTCATCCAGCATTAGATGTACCAACGTTTACATGAGGTCTAAAAAGTATATAAACATTGTTGTGGTAGTTCCTCTCCCTCAGGCCTTTCAAGCTAGCTACTCTTGAAGTTGCATGGTACCTCCTTAAAGTGTCTCTGCTGGGCCGTCTCCTGGGGCACCATGGAATCATGGACCTTTATTTCCTATCCCTCCTATTTCAGGTGCATGCTGCGAGTGCTGGATTCCTTTGGCACTGAACCCGAGTTCAACCACGCCCACTACGCACAATCAAAGGGCCACAAGACCCCATGGGGCAAATGGAACCTTAACCCCCAGCAGTTCAATACCATGTTCCGTAAGTCAATCGGTCCATGCATCATTGCGTAAATGGTGAAGGGGGCGAAGTCTGTGCTCTCCATCTGTGGCTTCTTCTGCTCAGGCCTTATCTGTCTGCCATGGTTGTCTCAGTATTCTGCCCCGGGACTATTAAAATGAATAAAAGAATTTAAATACGCTGAGGTACCTGAATATATATATATTTTTTTTTTTTTTTTTGCTTTTTCTGGTTATTTAGCCTACAGAATATTCCTGACCCTAACCTTTATCTAGCTGCTGGTTGTCATTTGCTGACAAGCCGCACCTTTTGAGGGTTGTTCTTTTACCTATACCATCATTCGCATGCTCTTGTCAGCCCACCCACATGCATGGATTTGTTGTGCCTGTCAGTATGAGCTCTGGCTAGGACAGCCCCAGATGAGGGGACTGGGAAGGTTGCTTCTCCACCGCTTTACCGATGGCTGCCTAATGACTCCCTCCACCCCATTGCCCCCCACGCAAGCAGCTGATCAAAGGTCTCGCATCTGAGTATGCTTGTGGAATGGTTTGAAGAGGCTATTCCAGCAAATGTGCAGGCAGTCCAACGCGATGATGGAGGCTGCCTGTTCCCAGAGACGTGGGGTCGCCAGCCCTGTGGCAGTCATTCTCTGTCTCTCTCATAAGTATCTATAGGAGCCAAATTCACACTGGAAATTTAGATGTTTTCCACATCTTCTGTGTGCTGTCTGGGGCCCTTGGGGCGGGATCCTGTTTCACCAACCCGCCGTGACATCAGTGAGAAACTATGGTCTCCTCCGTCTCAACGAAAAAGCATCGATTGGTGGGGTAAAACACGAGAGAGCAGCACAGCTGTCATGCTTATCAGGGATTGCGTGCTTGCATTTGGCTTCATACTGTCTGTCTATATCTGGATTAAACCAAGTGGAGACTGGCAGAGGGGCCGCCCACTACTGTGTGTGAAGTTTACTTTTCCCTACTTTTTACCCCCTTTGCGAGTTAGTTTAGCTACAGCTGGCATGCATCCTCCAGCACCGGCGTGTGAGCGAGAAGCACAAAGAGTTTAATAACAGGTACCAGATGATAGCCACTGTCCCTCCTCAGTCTGTGTGGGGGTGCATCTCGGCCCTATCTCACTCCCATGGCCCATTCCAGCGGACTGGAGAAATATCATCATTACCCAGTAGGCTGTGTGTTTTTATCTACTGATGGATGCCCCCCCCCCCATGTCTTCTGGTTGCTTAATGAAGCTTAATGCATCGTTCACTCCTCTGTTGGGAGCCAAATTCCTTCTAAAACAATGTTTATGGAGCCATAATTGAAACCAAACTGGTTTGTATGTGTGGCTTTTAGCTGATTCAGTCTCATTTGACGGCTTAATTAAAAATAAACGGCTGAATGAGTAAGGGCTCTTTCAGGAATGAAGAGCAGGCCGCAGCGTCCGCAGAGCAGCTCAGAAAATTCAGCCACACTCATGCAAAAAGTAAAACGGGGTGAGGAATTTAAAAAGGTGTTGGCAGATGGATGTACTTTATTGTATCATCATCTTTGTGTTGGTTGCCCCACATAGACTGAAAACCTGCTTAAACGTGGGGAGAGGCTGGCCTGAGAGTCTTGCTGGAAATGGGCTTCCAATGCATGTAGCCCTGTCAATTAAATGGCATATTGGCGTTGACATCGACTCCAGTTGGTGGATTGTAATGCAAACATGCATTTTCATAAAACATGGCCGTAGAACACAAGTCTCTACCCAGAAGTAGCTTTGGCAGGTCATTCTGTGCATCGCACTACTGAGACTGCACTACTTGTTAGAAAGAAAATGTCTGTCTTGTACTTGTGGTACACTGTGGAATTTTTCTGTTACTGGCTAAGTGCTCATGTAGAAAGTTTCAGCTGCCCCGCCTGTATCATGTCGCGCTTCTAGGTGGTTGCTGGCTCATGGGTGCACATGAAAGGCCGCATTGTGAACAGCTGGGAGGAGCGGGAATGCCGTGCGGAATGGGAACCCCGTAAGGCACACGGAACTTCAGGGCACATCTGACAATAGTGAGCTCTGCTACTTCCCTCGTAACAATAGGCGCAGTGCAACTCGCCGGTTATTGACAGGCGGGTTACTTCTTGTGACACGTCGTGCCCTGCCTGTCCCGTGACAATGACAGACATTACATGAATGATGGGCGGGGAAGCCAGATGATGTAGGTGTGACACATCATCTGAAGATGAGTTTTTCTATTCAGGCTCGTCTGTGTCCGAGAGAATCCATGTAGAGGTAATCGGCCACACGAGGGTACGAGGGCTGAGGTCTTTCGGAGTGGAGATCAGGGCTGCCTCTGATGCCCTCTAATAACTGCACAGCTGGCTCTGTTTGGACCTCACAGTAACACACACTTGCTTGTGTCATGCTCATACATCTTCCCATTGAAAGATGCACACCTTCAGGTTGTCATGTCTGCTCTGATCTATACGGCCCTGGAGATCGCTGCCCTGCCTTGCCTTCAAATCTGTACACATCATGTCTTTACATGGCTACTGCACAGCACTGCAGTATGCACAAAACTTATTCACTGAAAATATTTCTCAGGGAATTCTCAGATATACAATACCAGTCAAGTCTCGACACACCAGCTTTTAATGCATTTTTGTCTCCGTTTTATGTTATTCAACTTATAGTAAAAGGCCTCTAGGCAATGACCAAGTGAAGTGTACAACATTCTAAAAATGTTCGCAGATTACAGACTTTTCAAAATAGCCCCCTTTGCTTTGATTGCAGAATTGCAGATTCTTGGCATTCTCTCAACCAGCATCCCATATGTAGTCACCTGGAATGCTTCTCCAACAGTTCTGAAGCAGTTTCCCCAAGTTTTGGGCACATGTTGGCTACCTTGCTCTTACACTTCAACCCATCTCATGATTCTCATCCTATAGCAGCTCAGCTGGGTTTAGGTCAGGGGATTGTGGGGGCCAGGTCATTTGCGCTTCGTCTCTTACTAAGTAACCTCAAGGTGTGCTTAGGTCTGCTATGTTTTTAAAAAACACAATGTTCAGTAGGTGTGTCCTGACTGGTACTATATATTACTATGACCTGTGTTTGTCTCGTACTGCTCATGCATGTTGTGTCCTTACAAAGGCAGCTACTAAAATGTGCTGTATTGGTGTAATCCACTTGCACAATGACAAATAAAAATGCAATCCTTGACCCTAATTGAGTTTTCACACTGCCTTCTCAACAACATGCAGCTTTATTGACGAGGGGCAATGAAGGAGGTGTGTCCAGAAAGACTTGGAAGAGTCCAGTTGTTTTCCATTTGAAGTGGCCACAGCAGCTCTACCTACCGATTTTCCACTCTTTGCCGATGCTGAAGCACGTAAATTCAGCATTTTATCTAGAGCTGTGGTTGCATGAACTTGGATGAACTAAATATGCACCTTTATTTTCACTTTCACTATTGTTTTATGAATGTAGGCAAAATCCCACAGTAGTATTATCAGTACCTGTTAATCTTTCAACCATAGAAATCTGAGGTTTTCATACTGACGCATATTGGCTGCTCTGGCAGTTCAGCACTTTGATTTGGGCTTGGTCTCTAATGGATTTGTGTAAGACTGTAGATGATTCACTAGGAGATAGTGATTTTATCATGTTGCTATGGCTGAAAGTTAAACCCGAGGCCAAGATATTCAGCAGATTCCATTCAAACAAGGCAGTGCCCTTTCTGGTTTGGCTGTGTCAGCTCTGTTGCCTGCCGGAATCGCGCCTTTCCTTGTAGTTTGTCCCACTTCCTGGTTTTGTTCCCTCTTACTGACCTGTGCTCCACTCACTGAGTTCAGGAAGTCTGCTGCTTTCAGTGCTGCCCCTCCCCCCTGTCTAATTACCTAAGCTGCTGTTTTTCTCTTAATCCGGGTTACTCATGACAGCAAGGATGAAATGTCTTTCTTGGAATCGAGCTACAGGCTTTTACCAGCTGGGGTCTTTATCTTTGGCTCATCCCTGTTTATATTTCACCCCCCTCCAGCTCACACCCCCGACAACACCTTCCTGGGTTTTGTGGTGGAGCAGCATCTGAACGCCAGTGATATACGACACATCGACGACATCAAGAGGCAGAACCAGTCCCTGGTCTATGGGAAAGTGGACAACTTCTGGAAGGTATGCTAGGGGGGGGGACAAGGGCAAACTATCACAGATTTAGGCAGCTTGCTCTGAATCCTCAGATCCTCAGATCAGATTTCTGTAACAAGCAGAGACTGAAAGGTTGGAACCACACGGTTCACGCACAGTTGACCTGGCAAGGAACCCAAGTGTTCTGTGTGTCTCTGCTTGGGATTCGCTGTCTCTTCCCAAGAGAATGCCGACCTTGTAAACAGACTGAGAAACCATCTCATGGTGAGCGAGTTGCGCTGGTCTGTGTGGCGCCGGCACCCTCTGCAGGCTTTTCCGAGGCACTGCGCTGAGCACATGCACAGGAAAGGCAGCTGGGCTGGGGGTTGAGTGAAGATGATGTTAGAAATATTGCGACACACTAACACATGTGTGAATGTGTTGTCCTTGTCAGAGGTGACTTTTTCCCACATGGGGGTAAGGAGATGGACTCTTGGGTTGTAAATTTTTCATGGACAGGGTTTATGAACAGCTGTGTGGGCTTCTGCCCCTTTTTCCCAGGCCCACGTCATGTGTTTTCGTGACTCGAGACCCGGTAACTACATTCCAAGGTCAGCAGACCCCTCCCCACCTCTATTAGCAGTGAGTTATGTCATCAGCGGACACCATGTCAGGTTTCTGTGTCTGTTCGATGACCTTTCATAGCCTGTGGGGTCTTCCCCGTGCTCACGTAGAAACGTAATGCTGGCAGATCCATGTTGGCTTGCCATGCGGTGATGTCCTCGCTCGTGGAAATCTGGCATGGCGGCGAGCTGAGGGAGCTGTGCTCGAGGCTCTGTTCTGAACTTGACCCGGTTTAATTTAATCCTCCCGGTGCCGGTTCCAGAGGAGGGTGGGGGTGGGGCGGGCTAGGGTTTATCACTCGGTCATCCTATAAGGCAGGTTTGGGCTCCATTAACTGGCACACTACACTGAAGACGATTAATCAGGTCCCCTCCAGTGCTTTTAACAGCCGTTCTTTTTCACGCTTTTTAATTAAGACCAGTGTGGGGAGAGCTCAACATTGCTTCGGAGAGCGCCTCGGAGAATCCCGGGCTGCATGATGAACTGGGCTTGCTTGTGCATCAGCGGGGTGTGGTGCTGTGCCCGTGATCAGAAGGTCGTGGGTTCACTAGGCTCAGTACAGTGATGTCACTGTTGGGCCCTTGGTTCCCTTTGCCTTAGGAGCCGTCTGGCCCAGCTTTCGCAAAATATGTATGATAAAAGCATGTGCCAAATAAATGAAAATGTAACCTCAGACACCACAGTCAGCCATTAGGTGTAACTTTCAAGCTAGTGGAACGTGCAGGAGCCTTAAACGTGTCTGTCAGTGTGTGTTACCTGAGGCGAGTGTGTCTGCCCATGTGCCTTTTAATCTTTCAGAATTATTTACCAGTGCCATAGACATGCCCGTGATGAGCCGCTGTCTACCGTCTGATTTACACTGGAGCGTACAGTAATTGCTCCCCCCCCCCCCCCAAACACTGCGAAGGGAGCAGGGGCTTTATGGTCAGCATTATGCGTGATGATGAAGCGTGCATGCTGTGAGGGAGCCATCTGCCTGCTGTCTGCCTTGCCCACTTAGTCACCAGCACAGGCCTGCAGTCGTTTGTGTCGCTAATGAGGAGCGCAGTACCCCCCGTCTTCCATGCGGGCTCTGATTGGGCCGCCTGCCGCCAGACCAGTGAAGCACATTAGGCTCCCTAGACAGACCGTCCTCGATACCTGGTAATGAGGCTTTGTCTATCAATCCGATTAGATGTTATTTATGACACTTTTTACATGGGATGTCGTAAAACAAAAGTGCGGCAAGGCAGATACTTTGTGAGGAAGCTGCATCCCCTGGCACTCGCCTCACATCGAGCTCCGCGCCCAGCCGGCGCCGGCAGGTTGCCTTTAACAGCAGGGTCGCCATGACGACGACCGCTGCGACCCAGCACGAGCAAAGGAGTTCGAGCGAGACAGTGAGGGCATCTCACAAGGTTCCGTGCTGCGGGTTTACATCAGACGATTGTACGCTGCGTGTCTGAAATGATAATGGCGTCTAGCAGCCATTTTTTCTTGTCAGAATCGATCCTCTCTGCTATGGTATTGACTGGCCCCCTCATTAACCATTCTTAAGGCATTGTCATTTCTATTATGACACTGTGAGTGATCATATCGTGGTGTCGATCCTTCTCTTTGTGACAGTGACCAATTGCCCCATCTGGTCTTGCTGGTAACTTTTATAAGGTTCTTCTCAATTCCTAGACACGCTTAAAGAGATTCACAGGGCCCCCCGCCTGCTGTGTCATCTTTCCGAATTCCACACAGCCGTTCTGTGATCGCTCTGCTCCTTTCGGCCCCTCATTGTTCTGCTTGGCCAGATTAGACTCCCAGTCCATACGGAGACTTACTCGGCTTCTTCCCCATGGTTCATCGCTGCCAGCATGACCTTGGCTGTGGTTTGGAGCTCTATAAAACGCGCTGATAGGCAAAGCTTTAGGCTGGGTGAAGCCCGCCCTTGTATCCCGCTCGTACGCCGGCAGGTTTGGAAGTGCCTGAAGCGGGCGGTGATGGTAGGTGAGTGGCGGCCTGGTGCCGCACCTAGGCCTGCCCAGAGTCAGGTGGTTCCGCAGGAGCCAGAATCCCACTGCTGGGCTGGGATTTCAGATTGGCAGCTGCTGATGTGGGGTCTGTGTGCCTGTTTGTGCTCTGGATTCCATGCGGATTGCCTGATGTCTGGTAAGATTAATAAGAAACGCATCTTAAAAACGGGTGGAGATGTGGCTCCTGTGTGCATTTGTCCCACTGCAGTAGTAGGTCTTCCTAAGTCTGTGGCCTCTCCCCCTCCCCTTGGCACCCCTGATGTGCTATTCGGTCCCTGCATCGACTGTCCCCACGGCCCCCATATCCCTGCATCAGCTCAAGTCTGAGCATCTGATAACATCCTATTCCAGGGCAGCTATTTGCCACGCCGTGTAATACAAGCTCCGTCTGCATGCACAGGCCTTCATCGAAAAGTCAGGGAGCTCTGCATGCCCCCCCAATCAATCCCAGCATGATGGACAGAGGACAGGATACTTGTTTGGGGTGGAAGCCCTATCTGTAAGCACTGTTGATCAGAGGCTGTGACTCCTCTTTACACAGAACCGGGATGTGATCCGGCTTATCTGACGTTGGCAGTGGACTTAATCTCACCTGATGCAATTTAGCGTACAAAAAACCTGACAGAGGGAAACACCTGTAAGATGGAGAGGCAGATAAGATGAGGAGGATTAGTGAATCCTGGATCTGTCCATGCCTCTGTTCTGTTGCATCCTGTTATAGAGACTGGATGGACGCAGGTGACTTGTTATTGCCTCACATGCTGCATCCCAGCACCCCTATGTGGAGTCAGCAGGGGGGTCTCTGGGAGATGACAGACTGCCTCTGGTCTGCAAATCTGCGTGGTGGCCTTCAAAACACGGCCGTAACCCCTGAATCATCTGGTCCGCATGCATTCCACATTTGCTCATTTTAAAAGAAATATGTTTACATCAGAGAAAGGGAGTTACTGTTTGCGAATGACATGTACAGATACTGTTACTTTAGGGAGTTACTGTTTGCGAATGACATGTACAGATACTGTTACTTTAGGGAGTTACTGTTTGCGAATGACATGTACAGATAAGGAACACAGAAAGGTGAAAATGGCAGCCAGAGCCTGGCTCGGCACAGTACGGCAGGTCCTGGCCCGGTGTCATATCACCTGACCTGGCTCGAGTTTCCTGCGGTGGCGGTACGATGCACTCAAGGTTATCGGGAAGCCGTGTGAGAGTCGAGCCCCAAGGGGCATCGCTGGGAAAAGGGGATCTCTCCCTGGAGGGGTGAAGAATCCGACTAATGGATAGTCACCTGAGAAGGTCGGATCCCAGGAGGGCGACCTAGAGGGGAGGGTACAGGGGGTTAAGTGCCCAATGGCACCAGAAGTAGGGAGCTGCCAGTGAAGTGAGTCTGCCTGAGCATTTAAATTGGTCAGATAGCTTCACTGAAGCAGCATGAACCCCAAGCGAAAATCACGCTTTAGCAGTGAACAGAGTGCTCTAAGTGAATAATGTGTTTAGTCGAATAGTGATTTGTTATCCTGTTTTTCAATTGTACTTCATCAAAACACAGGATGTTATTACTGGAAATGCATGGTAATGGTTCTTTATAACGGACAAGAGGCTCCTGTTTCCCAGTCACAAGGTATTAAGGACAGGTTAGCATGTGCCAATGACGTAAAATACTGTCGGTTATAAGACTTTCATAGTTGTAGTGCATATAAAATGTATAAAATGTCACATTTTTACACTGCATGTCAAGCTAAAGTTCTAGAGGCTGTTTATAGTTATTCACAATCATGTTCTTGGACTTCATCCAGTGGGCCGATGGAATGCACTCTTATTGGTCAGTGTGAAGGCACCCGAGTCAGTTCTGCCCAATAATGTGTAGAGTGTTTTTTTCTTTTATCATTTTATGCTCTGCAGCCTCATTCAACAAAAAGACCTTAATGACATAATGTGGCCCTTTAATAAAGCAGCGCTCAAGACTGAGAGCCATGTCCCCTGGGGGTGCTTTCACTAAATGGTACTGGTGTGCTTTTAATGAGCATTCTTGGAGGTACCTGGGAGTGTTACAGATGAGCTCATACTGCCCATCCTCTAAGCTCCACCTCCGCTTGTTTTTCCGGTTGAAATTTGGTGTTTAATCGTAGGCCGGTTGCTGCAGAAAATGTGTGACCCCCCTGTGTCAGGTGTGGCAAAGATTGGCAGCAGTTTCTCAGAGATCAGCTTTCTCCATATCGCACATCGTATATCACAAGCCTTTCCAAAATTTGTGCCAATTAATTTTTTTTTGTCCATTTGTCATGCATTTAAAGTATTCAATTGTGCTGGCAGGCGTTTTTGTATTTGGTTATTCTGGTTTGCAGAACTTTCGCAAAAAGAGTTTATTCAGCAGCTAAACTGTCCAATGGTAAAGGTTGGGGCCTGGTTGGGGTCTCTGTGTGCCACTGAGCTTCAGTGAACTCTTGATGGCGGAGGTGTGGATGGGGCTGCAATCAGATTCTGAAGGTGGAGCAGGCCTGTGTTGCTTGGACTGGGGTATAGTGGCCCCCAGCAACTGCCTCATGCTGTTCTTTGAGGGAGGGCTCCCAAGCCCAAATTGGGGTTTTTCCGAACCTGTTCTGGGCTCGACACACAGACACACACACAGACAGACACACGCACGCGAGAATGGCGGGGGGACCTCTGACCACGCCCCTTACCGTGTGCTATGGCCCGTTTCAGGACAAGAAGGCATACTTGGACATCATCCACAGCTACATGGAGGTTCACGGCACGGTCCACGGCACCAGCACCGTCCACCTGCCCGCCTACGTGAAAAACCATGGCATCCTGAGCGGCCGTGACCTGCAGTTCCTGCTCAGGGAGACCAAGGTGACTGACCCTTACTGATGTATTGATGGCTTTAGTTTGGGGCCCGTGTGTCTCTGAAGACCTAGTTCTGGTTCTGATCACGAGTCCTTTCTGACTTGGAAACGGTGAAAGTACTTCGAGAGTAAGGGAGGGGGGGAATGAAACTCCAACGGAAATGGGTGTCAGAGTTTAATACCAGCGGTCGAGCCACGGAAAGAAGAGCAGGCGTTCCGGCTGCCTTCGAGGGACGGAGGGGAACTCTAATTATCTCAGATGAAACGGCAGCAACTTCCACGCCCGCCCTTTAGGAAGAGCAGAAACAGGCAGCCCGTGAAGTCTGTCCGTCCTTGAAGCAAACAGTCACAGATTGCTGAGGCTAATTGTCCTCCTGAGGTTTGGGAGCCCAGTACAGCAGACGCGTTTGGTTAATAAAGAACATTATGAATTGCTTTCACGGCTCTTTAGAGCCCCTCTTAATGCCTTTTATAAGAGAGTGCGGTCTTTCAGATGTACGTTTTGAAAGGTATTTTATTAAAGTCGGCATGATAATGAGCTTTTGGTGCTCAGTGGTTTCTAACTTCTCCATGTGGGAACTTTCTGCTTGCTAGACTGTGAATCTCCAGCCCTTCAGTGTTGGAGGTCAGGGTCCTGAGACCAAGGGGGTGGGGGTGTTAATGTTCCATGGAGGCTGTTTGCATATGCAAGAGGCTTGGCCCAGAGGAGGCCACGCCCAGTCCAAACGTCAGGGCCCTCATTTCGGTCTATCTCTCTGGCGTAACAGGGCCCACCACCCCCCAGCCGTCGTGTGCAACACTCCAGACCCCTTGCAGGTCTGCCTACAAGTCCAAGGGCTGCGTGCTCTCTTTAGGCCATGATGTGCCACCATGCTGCTTTGTTTGCATTTTCATTATGTGCTGTGATCCCCTCCCCCCAGGGTGTGTCGGCATTGGGTTGTTATGAGCGTTTTTTTTATCCATCTGCCCTCTGGCCTGCCACCAGCCCCAGCCCCATCCCTATCCCTGCGGACTCCCTGCCCCAGGTTGTGTTTTCCCCATGTGAGCTGAAGGTCATCGTAAAGCGGCCCCTCCCCCCCACTGTGAGCCCACAGAGCTCTATAAATAGCACCCTCTTCCCAAGGACTGTGTGCCCCAGGCACCAGAGGGCCCTGCTCTGTCTGCGCTGGGTTAGAGCACAAATATGCCTCTGCTGCCACCTGCTGACTGGAGACTGCCACTCCCACTACGGGCAGATATGAGGGGTGGTGTTAGAGGCGGTGATGAAGCCCTCTGTTGTTAGGGGGATGGGGGCAACCGCTTACAGCAGGGTCCATTGTGAGAGGAGCCCCCGTCAGATCCACTCAGCAGCGGCCTGGACAAGCGTGTTACTGTAACATGCTGTGCACTGGTCTGCTGCGTCACTGACTGCCTCTACCCCGGTCTGGGCCTCTGGCATGGGTCCTGGCCCTGGGGATCTGCACCTTTAGACCAGTGACCATTTATAGAAACCCTGTATAACGGACCAGGTTCAACCTGGCCAAGTTAGGAACCCTCCATTAACCCCCAGTAACACAGATGGGTGCTCCTGGCGTGTTTGGTTACAGACAGATCTGCTCGCGTCGTTTGAAGTCATTCCTCTTTATCCGTAAATGAAGTGTAAACCTTAAAACCTCATAAAAGCACTGTGCCACTGTGTTTCCGGGCCGTCTGTGCCAGCGTTGCCGTCGCTGATTCTGTGCCAGCCTCTTAATGCCGGCCGATTCCCTGCAGCTCTTCGTGGGCCTGTCCTTTCCCTACGAGGGTCCCGCCCCCCTGGAGGCCATCGCCAATGGCTGCGCCTTCCTCAACCCCAGGTTCAACACCCCCAAGAGCAGCAAGAACACGGAATTCTTCAAGGGCAAGCCCACATTCCGCGAGGTGAGACCCCGCCTCCGCTGGGCCGTCCCCGGTTCCTCTGGCCCCGAGCTTCGCGCCGGGCGTTTCGATGGGTTCAGCCTGGCATGGCGCCCACGTGTAATCGCGCGACTCTTGAGCGGGCCGTCCGAGGATGAGGACGAGCTTGCTTCTGACGCGGCGCCAGAGGACAGGCCGTCCGTAAAGGTGGAAGCTCTCCGGCGGAGCTTAGCCCCTCCGACGCGAAGCGAGTCCCTGCTGGAGGACATGCAGCATCCATATGGCCGAGTCACACCAGGAATGACTCACCGCATGGTTTTTACTCTCTAATGAAAGTTACTACAGAAGCATCTTACAGGGCTGAGTAGAGGTAGAATTTCCCTGAGGACGATCACCTTCGCTTGAGCCTCGGTCTCTCAGCTTCGCTCTTACTGTTGCCACAGGAACATGACGCTTATCTGACTGCCTCTCCCCCCACCACAGCTGACCTCCCAGCACCCCTATGCGGAGGTCTACATCAGTCGGCCCCATGTGTGGACAGTCGACATCGAGAACCCAGCCGAGGTGGAGAGCGCCATCCGGTCCATCCTCAGCCAGAAGGTGTGTGGGTCGAGCCTCTGCTGCCTTGGAGACCGGTGGCCCGTGGGCCAGGATAAGATTTGAAATTGTTTGGGATTGTTAGGGAAGCGTAGTCTAGAAAAATCTGGATAGGCAGCAAGGGCCGTACTCTGTAAACCTGCTCTTATTGGGACCCACTGAGAAGATAGCGGGGGAGGTGAAAGAGGCTGCTTGCTGGGATAGTGAGGCCTTTGAAAAGGTTCCATTGTGTCTACTTGATACCATCTTGGAACGTGCCTATCAGCCCTTAAACTTGATATGAATGGACCATATTTTGACCTACCAGTTTAAATCACAGTCACCCTTGTATAGACTATTGACCTATGAGAGTAGGTGAGATGGGGTCAGGGTGCCCTCTAGTGACAGGAGTAGCACAATAGCTAAGGAATAATGCTGCATTCCATTTGCCTCGGGATCCGATTTTCAGATTCCGATATTATGTCACATTCATTAAAACTTGGGAAAATTGAGTCGGATACGTTCCATTTACCACAGAAGTAGCAATACCATGGACCCATATGAAAAAGCAAGATTTTTTGCTTAGCCGGACAACTTGTCGGATTTAAGGTACCTCAGTTTAAATAGCCTTTATCTTCGTTCAGTTACAATTATCCCAAACTACCTTAAATCCGACAAATAATCCAACTAATCATAAAATCCAATTCTAGACCAGTTAATTGGTAGCCATTCTTAGCAATATCACTTGATAACACATTATGTGCGGTGCGTCATGTATAAAACTCCGTAGCAACACATCCACAGAAGTTGGATGGTATAGTGTGTGCGACCGATTTAATGAGCCATAAATGAGAAGTAGTGCTTAAATGGGATAAAACTACAACTTTCGCTTCTGTTGATATAGGGCATAGCCGTCTTGGATTCGGGAACCTACTGTATGCGGTAATCGAGATATTTCTAGGATCTCCGAGAAACGGGAGCGCGCATGTTGTCACTTCCGGCTTACAAACTCAGAATCCGAGTTCTGAGGGCAAATGGAATGCATAATAAAATGGGGGGTGTACATGTCAAATTCTAGATAGGAGTGTTGACTTGGTCCATACTGTGAATAGTAATTTTAAAAAGGTGCGACAGAGGTGCAACATCCTTAGCTGGTAGGCATTTGAAAAATAAGTTTATAATAATGATGTTGTAATAAGAATGAAGAAGACGGGGTCTGCAAGCTGTGTCGCTGAAGGGAGGGGGGTCAGAGCCAACCTCTGCCTGACCCAGCTCACATTCCTGTCCACAGATCGAACCATACCTGCCCTATGAGTTCACCTGTGAGGGGATGCTGCAGAGGGTCAATACTTTCATCGAGAACCAGGTAGCCCCGCCCAGTCCCCACGAAGTTGAACTGTTGTTTGAAGCCTGATATACTGAGGAACCAGTGCCTGTATGTGTTTCAGAACATTAACCATAATGCTCAGTTTGCTTGGGTGGGGCAATATAATGACACTGCCTGATTGGCTAGATGGGGCAGGTCCAGGAAGTGACACATGGGATATAGCACCTCCTGTAGGAAGGTGCCACAAACCTCTTTAAAGACAATAGTGGGAAGGTAAAGAGAAGAGGAGATGTAATCATACCCCCCTCCCCCCCCCAGGACTTCTGCCATGGACAGGTGATGTGGCCCCCACTGAGCGCGCTCCGGGTGAAGCTGGCCGGGCCGGGCAAGTCCTGCAAGCAGGTGTGTCAGGAGGCAGCGCTGATCTGCGAGCCGTCCTTCTTCCAGCACCTGAACAAGAACACAGAGCTGGCCAGGTGAGACCCCTCGTTCACACGGGGCGGGGCGGGGCGGGGCGGGATGCCGCGTCATTGCCCCTTCGAATGTATAGCAGTACGGAGGAGGAAAGTTTTGTAGAACAGATTCCACTAGATGGCATAGATGAGCCACTGCAAAAACAGTGACGGTTTATTTCCCTGGCATTAGATATTACCTTTGTTGTTTTATTGGCTGCATATTACCTTGTCCAGGCCAACCCAGCCTAATTTAGTGGGTTGATTTATTGCCAGCGAAGTTCTGTTTGATCTTTGTCACCTGCACCCCCTCCCTTATAGGTTTGGGGTGGACTGTCAGACAGTGGAGTCATTGGACGACATATTGGTGCCAGCCTACAACAAGGAGCAACGCCATTGCGTCTTCCAGTCGGACCTTCTGCTGTTCAGCTGCGCGGGTGCCCATCAGACGCTCACACGCATCTGCCCCTGCAGGGACTACATGAAGGGCCAGGTGGCGCTCTGTCAGGGCTGCCTATAGTTGCATGCTGGCTGCTGCCTAGCTCGGGGAGCTCCCTTGTATCCTGCGCATACTTTCAGCAGCTAGCTGACCTTTATCATTTCTCCGTCTCACCATCTCGATGGCAGAAGAATACGGCAATGAGCCAGAGTGGGTGGCTAGCCGGAAAGGAGTGCCGCTGGAGCTCAGAAGAGAAGCTCAGGTGAAGCAAACTCCACTCAACCTGACATACTTGAATTTACGCGTGCTTCTGTGCAAGAGAAAGGATGAGAGTGCCCCTCTATACTGCCCTCTGGCATCCGATGGTAGTACTACAGGGATTTTTCTCCATCCGCTCCAAGACCGTGGGACCAGCTGCTGGAGCAGAACCATAACTATGCTGAACACAGCTGCCTACACAGGTTTGTTGGGATGGACCTGTGTTTCTCAGAAGGCATGGCTACTCCAATTATTACACTGTAAGCGGCGCCTGTCTCTGGCCCTCAAGATCCGAATTGGGCGACTTGTCCCGAGCGATTGGTGCCAGCGCTGTAATGCATTTGTGCTTTTACTGACTTGGAGAAAAATGGATCCCCGCTGAAAGGCACAAGAGCTTCTATAGGGGAGTAGGACACTCCGTGCGATTTGTTCTGCCCGATAGAACTGCCACTGGTTTCCTGTTTGCACAGGAAATCCAGCCAATCATAGTTTAAAAAGCAGTTAATGTACCGAATATGACCAATGTCATACAAGGTTTTACCAGAGGCCTGTTTCACAAAGGTGATTTTAAAGTCATACTGATTACCGTATTAATCAGTAAAAATAGATGCACATACATGGCAACTTGTCTATGAATGTATAATTATTCAGAGTAATTTTAGATCACATTGATTGCCCCCTTTTTTATTTTGGATGGTTTTATCATTGATTTATTTCCGCTTGCCAGTTTTAGGTAAAATACCTTTAAAAAGAAACAAATGTTTTTAGGTGCACTATATTATTGAAATGAAAATATGAGTATGATGTATATTATTCATAATGGGTTGTAAATTCTTTTTTATTTATTTTGTATACAAATCTTTATTGCTGTTTGCAGAAAAAAAATCTTTAATTTATAAATAAGGGATTCCTTTTCTTTTTATGAGAATATTTAACGGACGGAGCGTGGTCAGATACACATGTAGGGTGGTCTCTGGTGTTCAGTAATTCTAAGGGGTCCTGCAGTTTGAGGGAGACCTTTCTGTTTGTGATTGCCCTCCAGTGTACAGCATGTGGGTATGCACAGTACGCCAGTGAAGGGGTAGCTCTCTGAGGGTGGTGCCCCAGCTCCCAGTTGGCCATCTGTAAATTTCACGCCCCCGTGATCTTACCAAGGAGCCGCCACCCCCGGCCACCTTGTGCCTTTCAGGTCCCAGTAAGCTTGCTTGTTGTTTCGCCTGCTGAAAGGGGTTCAGGAGTCCCGTTGTGTCAAGGTGGTGTTGGAAAAAACTATAATATATATAAAAGATACATCCTCTGAAGTGATTTTAGATACAATCTAATTGTGAAGGGAACTGTTTTTAAAGTGATGTGTGTCAGACAATATGGCCCACGGATATGAGAGGAGTTTTTTTAAAAATATCAGTGAATTAGGGAAGAAAACAAGCGTCTCAGAGCTGTGAACTTAGAGTAGCTGACAGCTCGTGTGAATGTCATCCTCGAACCCTCACCTTCAGATTATCATGTGGCACTTATGCCTTATTTATTTATTTATTGGTGACTATACAGTATGACCACAGTGCAGATGTACAGCCTTTAGTCTAATGTGTACCTCGACTGAAGGGAGATGGGCCTAAGAAAAGCATCCCTCCTCTCTGCGTTAGATGTTACCTTTTGAAATTAAGACTTTGTGAACGGATCTGTGCAAATGAGTTTCTGTTCAAACTATTGTTACAGGAAATTTACACACAGGTGCTTAAAGTGCGTTTAAATACAGCTACCAGTCTGTTCACGCAAACAGGATCAGGTTCATACTACTTTCTCTCTCTCGCGCTCCTCCCTTGGTTTTAGTGTTGCCTCCTTTATTTCAGCAGGCTGGACCTTGGCATCGGCTTGGCTGAATAAACCTTCTGATGATGAACAGAAGCGTATGAGTTTATTTCATCCAGCTTGCATAGGGCCTGACAGGGAGTTGTGTATTATTATAACGTGCTGTTAGGTGCGAGATCGCAGGCCCTCTGCCAACTGTCATGCATTTTCTTCATCACGACATTTGCATTTTATGTAGTCTGTTAGCTGGTTCAGGAATCTGCAGAAATGGATGATTATTCCAGAGATGTTATATGATGAGATGCAAATACAGGAAAGACAACTTGTTTTCACTGTTTTTGATGAATTAGCAGGATAAAACTTTATTTTTAATAAACCTTTTTCTGTGACAGTCTCTGTGTTGCATGAGTGATCAATATAAATAAACAAAAAAAAAATATATATATATATGTGTATGTGTATATATATATATATACATCTATATATACATACATACATATATATATATACATATATATGAGTGTACACATCACCCACGGTACAGTAATCACATCCATACTGAGACATCATGTACGGCACTCGGCACCGAACACTGCTGCTGTTTTCAGAATCTGTACCAACATGTGTGTGAGCACATGTCCATATGCACGTCACTCTGGAAACTAGATCTGTTTTGAACAAACTGCATTCCCTTTATCAGCTTTAAGGATTTGATCTGGATGGCTTTAGGAATTGGTCACTGTATTGAAGTTCCCATAGACAGAAATGCATGTGTGCGTGTGGGCATGTATGTATTACATTGTGGGTACCAAACACAATGTGATAAAAATTTTACTTTGCCCTTGTGGGGATATATTTTTTTGGTCCCCACAAGGGGGGAAACTATACAGAACTGAGAATGCAATCAAAAACTAAACATGCCAAAAATCTTGTATATTGTTTGGCTACTTAAGGTTAAAGAGATGTGACAGAAGTAAAATTAACAAAGTGTCCCCACAAAGATATAGATACCTAATCTGTGTGTGTGTAAGGTAGCGTCAAAGCAGGATACTTGCATCCAGGAGGTTGTGTTTTGGGTCCTACAAAAGGTCTCCCGCTGGAGTGAGCTCTAAAACCACATAATATCTGTTTTCAACAGTCAGTCCATCTGGCCACGTCTTGCAGAGTTGGTGTGTGTGCTTGTGAGTGAGTGAGACAGAGAAGATGTCCAAATTGAAGCCCCTCCCCTTTTCTGGTTCCGGACCATCAGCACGGATTTCCTGAGTGGGGGCTTTCAGTATGTCGTGACATTGGCCGCGTGAGAATGTCACTGGAAGTTTCTTCCTACATGTGTGCATGTGCAAACATTCAAGTATTTTACATACAGCCATTTCTCAACAAAATCTCCATTCATACAGAAGAAAAGTTCTGAAATGTTTCCAAAATGTTCTGTACATACACCGATAGTACTGTCGAATTATTTAAATATACTGGGTAACAATAAATACTCTATGCTTAGTCGTGTTACTACCTGCACAGTGTACCAGCACGTTACAGTGTGTACAAATGTTCTAAATGCCTATCGTTTTACACTCACGATACGAATGGCCACTTAACCAATATTAGAATGTTAATGAGGTGGATCCCATGAAACTGGTTTCAGGGTTTCACATTTATGATTGTTATCAGTACAGCTTAAGGCCTGTTTGTTCCGAGCCCCCTCCCTGGATGTGAGGGCTGTGCTATTCTCCCCCTACTCCACATTCTTGTGCTTCGTCGGGGGGGTGCGAACGGCAAGGTGATCAGGATGTAAACGTGCTACAAAAGTTAATACTGTGCTGTCGGCGTCCTGTTCGAGGGCCCCGGTGTGCTATCAGCCGGTCTGAAAAGCAAGCTGTCAACTTAAAATGAGCAGTTTGCAGACGGTAAATCAAACTCTGATTCCGCTGGGCGAAGTCCTACATGGGGGGGAATCCACAACTAAACGCACAGCTAGAAATCTACGGCTAACGCCGGCGATGAGTCACCGGAGGAGGTCCTACAGTCTTCGTCTGGAGCGGGGGGGGTACTCTTTTTTTAAAATTTTTTTTTTTACAAACATCTGCCAGGACAGACGAGTCCCATGAATGCACATTTTGTCTTTTTTTGGATAATATATAATAAACTATATACAAAAGGTGCCGGTATTTCACTTAAAAACAGCACAACACAAAACCAGTGCATCCCATGGCTTAAAAAAAATAAAAATAAAAAATGTGCCTCTTTGTTTGGGGTTCCTGTATAAGGAGTCTGAGGAGTGGGAATGACTGCTAACCTTTATCCGCTGACTCGCGGCGCTCTGAATACACGGGCTCCCATCATCTTGGGGGGATACAAACCCTCAGGCATTTATAAAATCTAGAAATACATGGATTTACGAGAAGAGAGATTTTTACTTTGAAATCCTCCTTCCATGTCTTTAAATCGGTATAGAACAAATGTTAAATCGATTTCCGTCTTTAGATTTGTATGCCTTTGCGCCCTGTCAGAAAACGTAAACAGGTTGCTGTTATTATTTTTAGGCGAGATCATTCCTGAAAGTCTGATGATTGATCCTGTGAGCCAAAACCAAATTTGCCCTTCAGACAAGTCGGATACAGAGTGGACATCTGGCAGGGGGGGTAGGGTTGGCATTATGCTTCTTTTGTAAGATAACATCTGTGTTACAGGTTAGAGAGAGAGTGAGGCTCTACAGGGACAGCTGTCAAGTGGCCCTGTGGTCTGTTTTTTTTCTCCCCACACCCTGGCTTTCCCCGGCTACATGCTGCCCCTCCAGCAGCCAAGAAATTCCACGGATTTAGCCTTGGATTTCCCTGCGCTGCTGTTTTGGCCATGATCATGCTCCACTGCGGTTCTCTGCTAGCTCCTGGCTGTCAGGGTACCGTCAAGACCAGCAGGGGTGACGATGCTGTCTCCATCGTCAGGTCGTAAGGCTATTGCCACCTTGACCTCCCACTTATCTTTGGGGCCTGCCTGGAGAACGTGGCACTGGGCCCCTGGTTCTCCAGTGCCGGACAGGAGGACGCTAAGGTGGCCCAACTACTCATCCCACTCCAAGTCTCACAGGGGGGGTCAACCTTTTAAGTACAAGATGGAGGAGACTTTTTGGGGGTGGCAGTAGATGGTCCACCTTTAAAAGGGGCTGCTTGAAACTTTTAAATATATTATATTGTTTTGAAACCTAAGCAGATATTGTGGGGATTTGTGTCAACATTACATCTAGTTTTAAATTTAAGGAGATTTAGTGTAGTTTAAGGAAATTTAGTGTAGTTTTTTTCTTGATATGTTTGATGGATAACAGTAGCGCCGCCCTGCTGGGCATGATCAGAAGAGCAGGTTTTGGCACTGAACCAGGCAGCCTCCATTTAGTTCAATGATGACAGCAAAGGCATAATTATGGGATTGACTGGGTTTGGACTTAGAATCTGAGAAGGGGATGGGGAAAAGTTTCAGAAATGGATGGCTTGCTTTTAACTGAAATACCACAAGCACCTAAAGGTCTGCTTTCAATGGGTCCTCTGAGTCTTTCTGGGGAGTGACATAAAGAAGGTAATTCATCCGTCACTCAAAGCGCTCGTAGTTCCTGGTCTGTCTCACCCTTGGGACCATATCGATCAGCAACCTGCAGCACAGAGAAAAGGAGGAGGCGGTGAAGGCCATGTGTGACTGTGTTTACCGTGCTGCCAATCTTCACCACTAGACGGTGCTATTTCCAGCCTGAGAGTAGTGTGCTGAAGCTGCACTTATGAAATTGACACATGGGACTCAACCCAGTTTCAAAGCTCGAAGGCACAGTGAAGAAACATCAGGAGTCAAACTGTTTCCAAATGTTCCACAAGGGGGCAGTAATACTCTAAGAGAGACTGTTTAGTACCAGTCTGCCAAATAGGACAATGTTTCAGTGCAATTAATCCTAGTGTATCCAAAATCCCTGAAGGTGAATATATGCAGTTTGGTTATATACCCTTTCTAACAACATGACTTTAGTGGGTGTTTTAGTGACCAACTGCTTAATCTTAACCTAGTACATTTGAACAACCTGTCAGGCAGAAGGATGAGTCCCCTGAAATAAAGACCAAAGTCCACAGGGTCAGGGTCTTGCATATGAAACATCTATCTGCTGCCGGAAGTCTGTGTGTTGCTGCTCTATGGCCAATGGCTGTGCTAAGATCTATCAAATCGACCTGCTGGGGAGCAGAGCCTGTGCTTACTTCACGCCGTAAGCCATGATGATGAGGCCAATGAGGACCCCTATTGTCCCGTCGAGGTACCACACGGTGGGGTGATGCTTGAAGACCTCTGCGCTGATGAGGATGGAGAACCCCATGATGCCGCCGACCAGCGAGTTAAAACCTGCCAGAGACGTACAGTCAGGAGGTGGCGCTCTCAAGCCCTGAGCACATTGGAATGAGGCTTAGATGTTCTCTTTCATCACTCCCATATCCATCCTTCCATTGGTTTTATGAAGCTGCTTGTCCCATTCAGGGTCATGGGGGGTCTAGAGTCTATCCTGGAAGCTACAGGGATATGACAGGTGACAACCCAGGATGGGCTGTCAACCCACCACAGGGCACACTTACTGTCATTCACACATATGGCATTGAATGTTTATTACAAAAGGAGGAAATTATTCCTGAAGAAAAGAGAAACTTCCGGAAACCACAGTGAAAATTGGAAGATTATAAAAAGAGCAGGAAATCTGAGTCCATTTTTATGGTTTTTAGAACCACAGCCAAGAAAACGGGGAATCTACTGGGAGTGTTTTTCTCAATAGTTTGGAGCCAGAGCACCTTGACGGATGGTGACAGGTGTGACGTCCCTGTTGCTAAGCAGCCCGTTCTCTCTGAATGAACGGGAGCTGGGTGGCATCCTCTTCCATGCCACAGAAAACATCATGAATAAAACAAAGCATAATAAAAAAACACACATCAATTTTGTGAGGACAGGTAAATGCGTTTTAAAGAGAATCTGCGGCTGGTGAGTGAAACTTCCGGAAGGAGCTGGTGTTGCTTCACATGGCTGCAAGGATTCTTCCGGTTGTTATTTTCAGATCTTTCCGCACGGCCTCAGGCCTGTCACTGGGGATGTTATCCCCACGCCCCCCCTCTCCAGCCGAGATGTGCCCGAAGGCCCTCCCCCCCGGCACCTGCCCAGACCTTGTTTCTCACCAATTATTCCCCCGTCTGGCGGAGCGGAGGGACAGCAGGCTGTCTGACCTGAGCCTGCTTGGACTTGGCCCCCATCTTGCTGGTGCTCTGGTCAGCTCCAGTGCCCCCCCCCCCCACCACACAGGTCTGCCTGCCTAACAGTCAGCTTTTAAACCTTCAGTCTGACATTCCAACCTATTAACTGAGGTCCATTCACACGGTGTGCTGATAATGAGACGAGGGGAACAGGGTCCATTTTCACGCTCTGAAACACACTACTGTATATGGACACGGAACTGTGATGAACCCGGCAGAAAAGATGAGGAATATTATTTGCCCAGTCTGTTTTTCCTCCCTTTTTGCTCAGTTTAAGTGGATACTCTAACTATAAACATTATACGATGCACAAAATCATTTGCAAATAGTAACAGACAAAGGTAGTGCGTGAGTTTGGTTACAGCTGTATTCTTATTTTTCTCTATCTGCCACATCACACACACACACACATACAGTCTTTGCTCTGAATTAACAAACCATGTCGACACTATTGGCCGCAGATCCCCCACCCCCAGCACTAGGGGGGGTTAGCTGGCTCAACTCGGCCTCCTGAGGTACAGGTCGAATTAGTGTGGGGGTTTGAAAAAACAAAACAGCTGCCTGTATTTCTCTGTGAATGACAACATGATTGGCTAACAGACTGTTAACAAGACAGAAGTGGCTGGGGCTCAGACTCCCCCGGGGGCTTGCACAGTGGAGTGTGTGCAAGACTCCTTATCCTCACTAATGAGCATGCCTTCTTTTTCATAATGATCCTGGTTAAAATAAATTCCCAAAATTCCTTAATGCCAAGTTTTCAATCTCAGGTGGGAGTGGCCTAGTACGGTTGCCATGGCAAAGGGGGAGGGGCTTGGCACTGATGGGCGGCTCCGAGTTACCCACCGTCTGTGATGAGGGCCCTGCTCGTGAGCACCTTCCCCAGCATGAACTTGACCACAGCAAGGGCCGTGCACACCATCCCGCTAATGATGGACACGCTGAAGAGTAAGCTGCCCTGGAAAAGAGAGGAGGACAGGGTGAGGGAAGGAGAGGGGGAGAGGCATCAGGCTTAGCTGTGGCATTAATATTTCATGGGCATCACATGGCATAAGAGTCACCTCCCAAGGAAACGCCGCAGAATGTGGGAAAGGGGCCTGTGGTATTCTGTCTGTTGCCATGACGCTGGTGAGGTTCTCACAGGAAAGTGTCGGGTTTTCTTTAAAGGTGAGGCTCGACGTGTTGCGGAGTGATGCGGGAGGGCGGGGGCGTGCGATCAGAACGTAGCCGGCCCCCCACTTGCCCGCTTTCCGTGCTGCTGCGGCCTGGGGCTCTTCTTTCTGCCTGAAAGCGAGCTTCTCGCAGCTAGTTAGTTTTCACTCCAGCATGGGGCTTCCTTAGG
This sequence comes from Brevimyrus niger, assembly GCA_015164015.2. Classification (NCBI taxonomy): domain Eukaryota; kingdom Metazoa; phylum Chordata; class Actinopteri; order Osteoglossiformes; family Mormyridae; genus Brevimyrus; species Brevimyrus niger. Next base: position 49,807,320 of record JAABNY020000001.1, read on the forward strand.
GTGTACCTGATATCTCGATAGTCTTTTTTTCCTTGTATTTTTATTTTTATTTATTTATTTATTTTTGCTTTCGCTCTCTCAATTTGGATTCCCTGGGCCTGCTGCCGGGCGACTTAAACAGAAGACCAGTAGGGGGCACCGGTGCACAACAGCAGCCGCAGGATGGGGAGCTTTGCATCTGTGCCCTGTGTTAGAGGGCCTCTGAACCTGGCCACACCCTTCTGCTAGGATAGATTCTATGTGACACAAGCTGCCAGACTTGATTCCTGGGCAATTTCATTCAAGGTGTCTAGAAGAAATGTGCTTCAGCTGAGGGTGGGATTAACTGCCAGCAACTTCAATAGTTGGTGTCCATTTCCAGGTGACACTGAAGGAGAGATGAGCCTTCAGCAGAAACATCTGCACAAAAGAAACCTTTCAAATCCACAAGAAATCTTTTAGGGTCAAACTGAGCTTCTACGAAAGTCCAGAAATGAAGGTTCCTGCTCAGTGTAGTTACTGCCCCTGTATCTGGGACAGCGAAGCCTGAGATGTAGTTAAAGAATACAGGGCTAACAAAGTTGTCAGGAGAATCTCTGGAGGGGTGCGGCGTGATGTTTGCAGAGAGCAGGAGGAGCAGCAGAGTCGAAAGCAGACTCCTGAAGGGCGTTTCACGATGGTGGCTGTCTAAAGGCAGATAGTGGGGGCCAGCCACAAAACGGCAAGAAAAGTCACAGGCAGATGGTCGGGATGGCACTCCCGGGGGAAGTGCAGGAAATAATAATGTTTTTACGTGGCGAACGCCAGTCAACACGAAAAGTCTTGGGGAGATTTAAATATGTTTCCATTATTCTGGATCCAAGCACCAGATTTACCACCATTAAATGCCCTCTGAGGGGGACAACATCTTATTTTAAACAACAGAAACTCAATTTATTCTTCACATCAGATATGTTCTTTTTTTGTGGGGGGGCGAGGGGGTCGTGTAAACTCAATATACTTTCCCATGTGAATGTGTTGATTAATGAAATCTGCCAGGGCTGCAATCGCAGCCTGAGGCCCTTGGAGCTTTGTATTTGCTGGCGAGGTCTAATGACACACACTCACACTGTGACATACACGTACAATGTCACACACACTCACACTGTGACACACATACAATGTCACACACACACACACTGTGACACACACGTACAATGTCACACACATGCACACTGTGACACACGCACACTGTCTCACACACTGTGAGAAACACACTGTGACACACACGTACAATGTCACACACATGCACACTGTGAAATACACGCACACTGTCACACTCACTTGCACTGTGACACACATGCACACTACACTCGTGCACACTGTGGCACACGCTCATTGTGACACACATGCTGTCACACACTCACACTGTGACACACACACTCACATACACTCTCTCAAAGACCGCACTCACAAACGCACAGACTCTTACACATCTCACACACACTCTCACACTCGCAGACACACAGCAGATAAAGGTATACACGTACAGTGAAGAAACATTCTCTCTCTCTCTCTCTCTCTCTCTC
>JAABNY020000001.1:49827454-49843760 GCA_015164015.2 Brevimyrus niger
GCACTTTTATTCGGAACAATCTAAACCTCTGCCCGACAAGTAAATGAAGACGTGCCATCCGTCAGCTGAGTGAAAGGATTCGATCCGATCTGGCGGAACTTACCGGACACATGCCTCATCGCTTTTCAAGTGTGACGCCTCTAATCAACCTCACAGATGCCGGGCAGTGAATTCACAGCCAATAAAGATGCCTGCTTTCCTAGCAGTCGATCAAACTGCCCATCTATCTCCCAAGATGGTTTGTAGCTTGGGTCGATCCTGCACCCAGTTTAACTTCATTCTCATTTACAAAGCTGGGTATTTGGGTACAGTTGAGTAAGTACCTGACTGAAAGGTACAACAGCACTGCCATCCGGTTATAAGCCCAAGTCCTTAGGCATCTGTCTCTTCTATGTCTAGGCTTTAAACTCTGTGAGTGGTGGCAGGGGAACATGCTAATGATCCCCCACAGGATTAGAACTGACAGGGGTGCTCTAGAAGGGATGGTCATCGTTTGCACTCATATTCATATTCAGATGCATATTCATATCCAGAGTGTTTTTCCCAGTTCTCACTATCCGTTTTTGGCTTTCACACCAAGAATTTCCAAGCGTCTGTGTCTCAGTCTGGGGCCCCGCAGAGCATGTGTACGCATCGACACCTCCCAGGACGGAGACCTGCTTAGCTGCAGCCATAGGCGGTTGCCATGGAGCTGCAGCGAGTCCCCTGCACCCTGGGACCGCTGTTTGTGAGGCTCCCAGCCACCACCCAGGGTCCCCAGCTGCCATCGTCAACCACGTTACGTCACCAAGACCACATGGCAGGTGCAGTCAGTGTCTCGTTTCTGCATGGCAGAAAATTAGGCGGTTTAGGGGGAGGAGAGGAATAGGGGTTAAAGCTATAGTTAACATTAGGGTTGGCATTAAGGTTAGATTCAGGGTTACCGTTATGGTTAAAGCTAAGATTGGGGTGGGCATTAGGGTTAGAGTTTGGATTATCATTAGGGTTAAGTCTATATTTAGGGGTGACCTTGTTTTTTGATGAGGGTATTATGGTTGACTATAGGTGTAGAGTTAGTGGTCAGCCAAAGAAGTCAACTTCGGTCCTCCTGCAACTCAGAGCGTTATGCTGGTGCTGAAGGTGCTGTGCTTTCCTACTGCGCCACCCGCGGTTTTCCTGAACAGGCTGCTTAGAAAGTGTGATGCCAGTGGACTCCCGTATCTGAATGCCCGTGTCACACTGCAGAGTGGCTTACATCAGCGCCCTACTTCCAGGCGCCCTTTTGCATGTGAGGCCACATGCGAACCATCAGCCGACTCCAGGAGGCGATTAAGCCGAGTCCGTCTGCAGAGCACAGACCCGCTGCAAACCCATGGTGGGCTGGCGTTTCTGTTCACTGCTCTGTCTGCCGCTCTCACTGAATTTTAAACAAGCTCTTATTTTACTATAGGGCCGCTGCAGCAATATGAACCATGTATCATGTTGCAAAGCAGAGGCGGGCCCTGTACCCTTACACTTCCCAACTTTGATTGTCAAGACACTTGGCAGCTTGGAATTATAAGTATGGGATGGTTATATCCTGGTGTTTGACAAAACACCATAGAGTCATGTTGACAAACCAATATGGGGGAAGCCTTGGCTTTGTGCCACTTGGCAGGCTGACTCACAAGCCAACGGACGAGAAAATATACAGTCTCGGGCTCTCTGTCTCTGTTACGACATGCACATGCTCACATAAACCTTAAATTCAAAATGGGACTTGAATGGGATAACGATGTGTCTTTTCTGTCCCTCTGCTACTGCTACTTGCTGTCAAATACCAGAGATTTATGTTCTAAGACTACACACATTCCAAGGGGCAAATGGAAGGGCTACTGAATATTTCAGACGGGTGACTTCTTCACTAAAAATGGACCATCTTCTCACTGTCCCTTCTCTTACATGCTGTCTGGCTCTTTAGCTCTGGATGCCCAATTCAGATCATGTTGGGTAAGGTCAATGGCAGACACTAACACACAGTACCAATCTGCGAAACCCAAACCAAGCCCACGGTGTTTTCACAGTTACCGCAAAGTTCGAACATGATAAGCAAAGAACAAGCTAGTTTTGCACTCAGTGGCTCAACCTTCAGGAAGAAGCAAGGTTGGAGTTAACTGAAGATTTTTGAGCTGTCGTGAATGTCCCGAGGCGGGGATGCAGGCTTCAGGACGAGGAATATTTACAAATCAGCCTGAAGGAAAAAAATCAAGCTTTGCAGGCCTTCTTTGTTTACCTTCCAAGATGTCTTTGGTCTGCTAATTGGATTTGGCTCTTTGACCAACAACTGACTGGTCAGGTGACCCAGTCCAGAGATGTAATTGATCAAATGGCTCAGAATTTTGGAATTAATTCATACGCCGACCTTCCACTAACTGCTAGCAGTTTCACATTGGTTGTTTGGAGTGTGAGCCTGTGTATATGTATGTGTACCTATTCTAACTCTGCGGCTTGCAGCTCACCCTCATTTATCAGACAAGATCTTCATCACTCTGAATCATTTGGAAGGAAGAATCCATGTCATAACATAATTAGCAACTAGACAGCTAACCAGTGTGATAATAACTGCTTTACACACCAAGCTAATTCAAAACATAGAAGCACTGCTTCCAGTTAACATATTATACAGTTTTTGAGGATACAGCTAGAACTGCCCTATTTTAAAAATATTTTTGCATAACTAAAACAGCATTTGGGTTCGATGAGCCTCTGCAGGTTCCATGCGGATATGGGAAGTCATCCTCGACTTTCCACGTAACATTCCCTGGCACGGCTCAATCCGGCACCCGTTTCGCTGACTAAGCGGGATCAATTGATCGGTGGATGAAACAGCTTGACAAGTTTGTGCAAAAATGTTCCAACTTCAGGACAAGGTGGGGGGTTGGGGGCACGGACGCCCTGGGGTGGTGCGAGATTAAGTTTCAGGCCCATTTTTGTCTGGACGTTTGCAGCTTGTACATTTGTACTGTTGAGCGGTTATAATTACAGCTTGGGTGAGAGCGAAAAAATACCAAGGAATGGCTGTAGGAACAACGACTGTGACAAGAATGAGCACTCGGACCGCATAGTGGAGCCAGCGGATTGAAACGTGGGCCTGAGTCGCGGTGCCCAAGCCCCTTGGAGAGATGCATACAGTCTCTGGGCGGCAAGACGGGCTCCAGCCTGCCGCTTTATAATCAAAGCTCCTGCCAGCCCCCAGACTCCCGCAGGCTATGAGGCTTCCGCAGTAACCAGTCAGATCCTGGGAAACCGTTTCCCGCTCCCCTGCCTTTCAGCTACCTCGGGAACGATCGGTGGTGACTCGGCACCGTCTCAGGCAGTAACGCCCCCAGGTCTGCAGTTAGGGCAATTTTGGTGGGGGGGCTCACATGCACACCGATGGGACGCAACCGCAGTTATCCTGCCCCTCGAACTGACAATGAGTCTTCGGCTTACACCAATTTTAATAAGGGATAGTTAACAGCCGCCCCCCCCCGCCGCCGGCTGTAATTAGAGATTGGTTATGTTGATGCACCCAGAGGTTCTGACTGCTCCAACATGAACGTGTTTGTGAGGAGAGTAGGCGGCACGCTGTTTTGGCTCAGTGTCTTACTGGATGATAAGCAGCCCTGGGTGTCAGACTGATCTGGGTGCTGTTGTTGATCTCCATTTAGAGCCTCTTAGACAGGCTCGTAAAGGAGGAGGTGGAATGTTCTGAACACCAGGACGCAAGACTGACGTGATGTTTTTATGGTCTCTGGCCAAGTTTGATTAGTCGTGTGGAAAAATATGAACTTCTGTCCTAAAGCTTGGATTCTACTTTTAGCTCCATGATATTTACTTGTTTTGTATAGAAAGAAAAACAGGAACGCATGTGGGCCAGTAATTAATATTCAAACGTATTCTAAGTCTGTTCGCTGCCGGCACTTAATTTTTATGCAGGGATGTTTCTTACTTCAGCGATTCCAGCTGCCATTCTGTGTTGTTTTGTCAGGCTTTCATCACAAAGGGTGTCCCATGTGACATAAAATACCCAAGAGGCTGTTAATGGACACATAGAGTAGAACCTCATCTCTATGGGACTCCAGAGTTGCTGGATAAAAAAGTGGGATCAGGTGTGGAAAGGTACTGGGAAATCTGTCTCTATTTCAGTTATTTTTCTTGGTGCTTTCATTAGGGAAAAGCGAGCAGCTCTCTTTCCAGAAAAAAATATGTAGATCCAATTTCCAATGTAGATTTAGTTACTGGGGCTCAAAACTGGGTCAGTTTTCATGCCGATGCCATCTTGTACAATACTGCATGTACCAGAGGCTGAACCTCAGCTGTTTGACAGGGTTTGCAGGGCTAAGGCTGCAGACGATCAGTATCTTTTTGACGACTTGTTGTCCTGGCCTCCCTCTCTCCTTCTCTCCCCCTCCCTCTCCCTCATTGGCTGGCAAACCCCAAAGGCTCTCCTAAATCTTGTCAGTAATTTGAATCCAGCTGGGTGCCATTTGGCCTCTGAGATGCAGCAAATGTTACGATTCCTGTCCCCCCCCCCTCTGTTGGGATTGAAGACAGACGTCAGCACTAGATCCCAAAAAACCTGCAAAATTACAGCCCATATCAGCATATCTGTCAAGGAGCATCTTTGAATAGGTCAACCATATTTCCTATTATATGTAGCATTCTTAATACTCCCGAACCTCCATAATACCTAGGATTTGACTTTCTACAAAGGACCTACTATTCTGTGTATTAAACCTTGTTGGCTAAGAACAGCAGAGGAACTTATAAAGAAACATAGATCTTTAGTACACGTTTTATATGAAGTGTATAAATCATCAGTGGTGGCTCGATTTTTCTTGAACAAATGATGTTAGTCTTGCATATTTTAAAAACAGAATGGATGCATACTTTGGAAATGATCTTATTTTCCTCTGTATTGTCTGACAGCTGAATCTGTGTTCTGTCCAGTTTGTCATGTGATTCCACCCCCCTCCAAACAGCTCAGAGTCTCAGTTGCCTTAATGAAAGGCTTTGAGGTGATTACTCCCCGGGGTGTGATCCCACAGCACCCCGCAGCCTCACCCCCCCCTCTCCCCCCCATTCACCACTGATACATCATCTGCCCTGCTTACCGCACTGCCTCCTGGGAACTCTGTGACACCAATGTCGTTGGCACCAGTAAATGAATATAACATACCATTTAAAGTCATGGTAATATGCAAGATGGTGAATTATTTAAAAAAAACACAAAAGATGTGGGTATCATGACTTATTGAATCTTTCCAAGCACAAGAAAGCTGCAAGGTGACATATAATCTTCCGTAAAATAAGTGGGACCTGCTAATCTCTGACACAGGTCCTTCCGGAGTTTCTAGAACATACTTCCTTGCTTTGCTAAACACAGGAACGATAAAGATCTCTTGTGCCTCATTTCCACTAATGTGGTGCCGGATTTTTTTCCCCAATCCAGAACTGGTTTTCCATGTTTCCACCGCAAAAAAACTGAAAAATTGGTTCCAGCACAGCACCTCAGAAATGCTGGTTTCAGAATTTGCAACCCTAATGTCAGCAAAAGTAAAGTGGTCAAACAGCAAGAGAGAATAAACTCACTTACACACACACTCTAAAACAGCAGTTTAGAAAAATTTACAGTCTGAAACAGATCAAAATAAATTTAAAAAACGGAATACATATGAACCTGTACTTTACTCTCACTGCTGTCTGTGTAACATATCTATTCCATTCTTTTTTGAGACCAGTGGAAACGCAGGCAGGTTCTCAAAAGGCACTAAGCGAGCCCAGCACCAGCACCAGCACCAGCTCCTTGTTGGTGGAAACAAGGCATTAAACAGCAGTCTTTCGTCTGATGGAGGACCAACAGGGAGCTGCTTTCTTGTTCAGATTTACTATCAACTCTGCACACTGAAATTACTTATATGAGGAATTTGATTTCTCTCCTTTTTTCACATAATCTGATGCATGAGAAGAGGATTCCGCAGAGTGATGAATTCTTTCTGACTGCATATAAACACTGTCTAGAGATTAACTTTTAGTGAAACTAAATACCACTATAAATACTTTTCTTTTCCACTAAAAGTTCAAGAACCTTTTACATCAATTTCTACAACTTTCAAGTTGACTTTCAGAAAGGATCCAGTGCAAAATCATGCAACTTTGAATTTTCGGCGCTCATGCAATGAACAAACATGATTCCCTGACATCACTCTCGCCGGCTTTAATGCAGTGAGTGGCGAGACTAGTACCTCTGTGACTCCAGCTGTGCATGAGGGGGAGTCGGTTTATGCTTTTGATCAGTCCTCTCTTTCATTTTTATGCACATTACCTTTATGCAGGTTTCTAGATACATTTTATATATAATATTCTCATACATCTCAGCGTACATCATTAGTCTAAAACCTGCAAGGCTTTAATCATAGGAAATATGTCATATTGATTTGTGATGGGGGACATTTTCCTCCAAGTTATGGTGTTGATTAGTTGCAGCTCCCAGTACTGGTCTCCAGGTGGAGATTAAAAGATATTAATTAAAAGACTGGATAACGAGTTAACAGCATTTGTTGTGCTTTATATATGTGTATATATACACAGTCTGTCCTGGGACTTTTTAATCACACCAAGCTTATTTTTAACGTGTTGCATCTTAAGGTGCTGATATCTGTCTGAGATCTGACAGCTGGCATGCAGAAAATTCCTTTTTCTCTCTTTCTCCTTCTCTCTCCAGCTAAAAAACAAAGATAAGTGAGTCATCCAGACAACAGGGACCATGCTCCCTGCCATCTAAACCAATCAGAGGCTGGAACGACTTGGAAGGTGAGAGAGACAGCTTGGGAGGAAATATCTTAAGGATAAAAACAGGTCGCAGTTGAGAAAATGACTTTATGTTCTTTGTTTTTTCCTTTTTTTCTGACAAATTATCTGTTTCAGCTGTGGAATTATAATTGCCCTGCTTGTTTAACTCTAGTACTGTTCTATGTCTTTTAGTCTAGAACCCTAAACACAACAAACTTACGGTCTGTGTCCTTTCCTGTTTTCAGAGATGGGGCTTTGTTTCCGGCTACAGAAGCCACTCATAGCTACAGCTCTTCAAAAAAATACACATTATGTGTTTTAAGGGGCATGTCTGGAAAATAAAACAGGCTTCATCTTATCGTGGAGCTGCCTGTCCCACCGTCAGCCTTATCAGCAACCCTGAAATGTGCGGGCAAGGCCATGTGCTACTCACTGAAGCTAGATATTGCCAGGATGATGGTCACCACGATGGAGATCCAGGACACCCAGAGTGCCTTCTTCCGGTAGCTCTGAGCCTCATGGGGCTTCAGGCGCATGCTGCTCTCCAGCAGACCTGCGGAAAGTGATCACAGAGCGAACGATCAATGCCCTGTATTGATGGCTAGAGGTCTGCTAGGAGTAAAGCGTAGTCCGGGGTTACAGTCAATGTAGACCAGTGCAGGTGACACTGTGCTGCATCCTATAGTACAGTAGGAGAAGGTTAAAAGTATGATGCCTAGTTTCAATATCGATTACCAATTCAAACAAAATATAGATTAAAATAGAATGATGGAAATAAATACATTTAGCAATAGTTAACAATGCTAATGCTTAGTAACTGTGATTTAAATCATAATCCACCAAAGACTGAGAAGTGGGTGTCCATCCTTTGAATTTGTTCACCTTCACTTCCACCAAACTCAGATGCTACCACAGGAATGTCTCCTCCTTCTCCTCAGTAAGAGATATCTGAAGGACCCATGGAAGATCCAAGTGGCACTCAGCTCCCTGGGGCCAATTTCCATGCTTCCTTTCACCGCTGTGCACAATGTTCCCATAGGATCGTCGGTGTGTCATAATGAAAGACTGAATATGGGTGCGGGTGCTGAACTTCACAGAGATCTGCCCCATCTTCGGTCCCCTGCTGAAGAGCTGCCCACGTCTCTCAATCGAAAGTGGCCCCACGCAGGGTGTCCGTCCGAAACCACCCCCCGGCTCCCCCCACGGGGAACCGATTTCCCAAGATCCTTTGCAAAGCCTTGGAGAATGTCAGGTATTGACAGCCAATTAAAAATACTCATTCATTATTCACCGGTGGGAATCGATCGTGCAGCAGAATTGCGAGTGCTGCGCAGCCTCGTTATTGGAATTCTGCTGCAGCGCTCAATGCAAATGGGGATGCGGGGAAAAAGCCGGCATGGAGAACCTCTCACCGGGATGGCATGACATCAGGCGGCCTCTACCATGCTGGGGCTTTGAACAGGGGAGGGGGGGGGACATCATTAACTTCTATGTCTGGGTCAAATTTTCATTGATGTCTAACGAGATGTATCATTGGAGGAAGGATCCAGGCTCACGCTGATGGTTGCATGTGTTGTGACACCTTTTGCACTGATGCTGCCATGTCGTTCAATCCAATCAGAGGCAAGACATGGAATGAGCAGCACTGCAGGCCAACATATAATCGAGGTTATATCTCCCCTCCTAGGGTCAATATTTTGATAGGGCGAGGTATACCCTCAACTTCTCTGAGGGCTGAATGTGGTAAAGTTTCTAAAATCCTGTCTGCATTTTTATTTCTGCATGGAGGGGGGGGGGCGACAACACTACATGACATTACTATAATAATACGTTACGCCTGTAATAAACTTTCGTTATGATGATTTGCCGTGGTGTTTCACTTATCGATTGCCGTTACCGACAGTTCAATATGTTTCTGTGTTCTGCTAGTTCAATTACGTCACACTCTACCGGGTCTGGAACTTCAAGTGGTTCACGAGCTTTCACGCATTAACCTTACTCAAGTAGGATATTTTGAAACAGATAAAGGTATAAATGCATGGCTCCGCCTCGGTGTCGCACCTGGAGCATTTCCGCGACCAAGCCACGCCCTAAAACACCGTGCAGCGCTCCAGCAGTTTTCATTTCTTGCTTCCGAAATTATTTCGGCTAAATTTAAATATTATATAAAACAAGTGCAACAGACTCCTGGAAAATATTTGTGTGAAGTCTCCCTTCTTGCTTTATCCTAATAATCCTGTTTGTTTCCCATGCCCAATTTTGTAAACCCAAATGTATGAGATAAATAGGAGGAGACGGGGGTAGTTAGACATATAAAATGTAGCCTATGTTGCTAGAATAAGGGTAATACATAATGTCACTTATTTCACTGACAATACTTTTGAAAAACAATTAATCACATTTGGTTTTCCAGATCACAACCTCTGCAACCAAATCACGCATGCATGAAGCGTCATGCTTTGTTTCGTCTGTATTCTGTTACTGCTGCTGGGATTCATTTAAGTATTCTATTAAAAATCAATCTGAACCTTACTCGTAAAAGGTCTAAGTAATAAAACGTTACTTCGCGACTTAATTACCTGGGGAATTTCAGAAGGAGGTAGAACACAAAAACCTCTATTTTAGAATTTGATTTTGTTTTTGCTTTAGTTGTTACACTGTTAATAAACTGTCCTCTACTTTCTGTGCCCATGCAGATGTGTTAAACCTACACACACACTTCGCAGACAATACAGATATTCGAATTCACCACGCAGGAAATAAATCGTTGTAGAACGTTATGCTTAAACTGTGAAGTTAATCACTGTTAATGTAATTGAATTGTTACCTTCTCCCTCTACGCCGTCGCTGATTTTCATCTGATGGTCCTGGTCCGAATTGAACGGGTCGCCCTGACTTGCTCTTTTGGGTGGGTGCTGATCTGGAGGGGGGCATCCTCCGTTCGGAGCCGAGGGATCCAGAATTGTCGGGTCCGGGACCGTACAGGTCTCTGGTGCTGAGTCCATAGCGACTGTTCACTATCTTTAGTACAAATGAAGCACTGAAATTTATTTCGCACCCAGGCGAGAAGTGCAAATCATCCGCCGTACAGATGCCGAGAGATAAGAAATCAGCGATATCTCCCCCTACATCAGTATCCCCGAACGGCTTAAACGGGAAGGCAGATACACTGAAACAGATACACTGTGGTAAAATGGCAAAAAAATAATAGGAATAAAAATAAAAATCCACCTTGGTCAGGAGAGAGTTTTCTCTGGGAGCCTGAGACAGCCGTACATGTGGCACTTAGAGCCCGCTGTTTGTCCGCCAGCCGTGATGCGCCTCGCGATCCTCCCAGGTGACACGGCGTCAGGACGCTCGCCTATGATAAACGTTAAAGTGCCGCACTGTCTTAAAAAAGCCATTGCGTTGCACAGATATTAAAATGTGCTCTGATTACACCGGTAGATAGTCGCATAAGTAAGTGAGGAACTCGAATGCATTTCCCTACCAGTTGAGATTTCTAAATGCTCTTTGATTCCTTGTTGGAAATTTAAAGTTATTTTTAAATGTAGCCTATTATTAGGCACTTCGCATTTGAAACTGGAATAGTTTTCCCATATCAGTTACTTGTGCCCACAAATTCAATGTTCGGGTATTTCACAGTTTAGATAAACGTACAACGAAAAAAAACCCCACAAAATATGGGAAATATTCTTGCACTTCTTCCATTTCTTAGGGTTTTAGGAATATTAATTTGAAAATACCCCGCACTCAGTAAGTACTTTGTCATTATTTATTCATTCATTGTAAACCATACTTCTAAACATCAAGCTATGATCGAGTAAAAAACCGTTTAATCAAAGACTGGAAGTCTTAAGAAGCCTTATGAGAAATTAGACCTTCCAAACCACAGTGGGTGGGATTAACCTGTGCTGTCATCAAGCGGTTTTAACTCAATGCGAACCAGTCAATCAATAATTAAGAGAAAGTGGATAGATCTAGCTGTTAACTGATCGCAAAAGGCATTTATACTCACAATGGGGTTTAAAGCCTCGTTTATTACAAGTAATGATCTGATTAACAATATTTAAGATTAGGTCAAGAAGGATTACATAGATGTAAAACACTGAAACGTAACGGAGAAAGGTCTTGCCGTTCAGGTGATACCATGCCATCGACAGCAATTTAAACAGAACTGGTCCAGCCTTTGTTTTGTGTGCGTATTTTTCTCACATTTAAAGTAGCTTCAGGTGACGTAATTTCCCCAACTAACTTCACGTTTCTTTATAGGTTTTATTAATAGTAGGCCTACATCAGCAACATTCATCTTGAAAGATTAGATCCAAATCTTACCTTCCGCCCTGCGGTAATGTAAGAGCAACACACACTTCTTTAGTGTGTTTCATTTCTGCACCCTCACGACGAAAGACTACCTGTTCAGTTACATAATGTACTGTTTTCCTTTCCCAAAGATCCTGTGTTTAAGCATCGAGTAGAGTATAATAATAACTAGATTGTTTACCAAAGCAAATTAATTAGGGAGGAGAATTTGCTGCAGGTCCTGTGTTATCCTGCCTAATGAGACTGAAAAGACAAAGGACTAAGTGAAAAGACAATATTTTCAGCGGGGCTGTGACAAGCATCCGAATACAAAAAGTTCAATGAAGACATAACCGTACTGCAGCTAGGCGGAGAGATGTTTACTGAGTCACTGAATGTCAGGATCGTTCCCTGCCCGTCGTCCCGCATTTTGCCAGCAGGCGTCGCTGGCCATCGCTTTCTTTTCTCTGTGTTACCTATCTCTGTGATATAAGGTCTCATTCTTCTGACAGTTCCAAATGTTTTTCCGTGCTCCCTGAACCGCCGCATGGCCGAATGTAAGCAACGTACATCCTTAATCACACACACACACACACACACACACACACGTATATATATTATGCTGGATGAGATGATTTTGTTATTAGTCGCCCCAAAGTTGTTATGGTCAAGCTTCTCTGTATGTGTATTGGTTCTTGTTTTTGTGCTTTTGTTCTTAAGGTGGCCGTACTTAAAACGAAGTTAATAAATGTACTTAAAACGAAGTTCGGACAAAACTAAATGGAACACGTAAAATAATATATGCCTGATTCGTCTGATACCAGAATTTACTGCAAACGACGCCGCCACCTTGTTCTATGTCACGCCACAATCCTTGAAGGCGCAGAATGTTTTTGATACAGCAAACCCCCATGCAGAGGCCAAATAAACGTACTGTGGCAAGTGCGTGAATAATTATATCAAATGAGATAGCAGCTCGTTTAAAAGCCAATCTCTTTATTAACAGTCACTATTGATATAATACTATAATAACAGCGACACAGACAGAGAAGCCAACCATTTAAACATCAGTAACGGTTACACGCTAACGAAACCCACACATTCCACAGCAAACGTTACAAGGGTTTGACAAAAGATTTATTATTAATAGAAATACACATTAATTTACATTATTTAACTGCGGTGGGTGCAAAGCATGCAAGTAACAGGGTGATTGTAATTTTCCTGATCAACACCGCGTCCTCAAATTTATGGCAGCCAATTGTGTATAGCGGGTGAGATCAGCATGCTCGGAAAAAGTTCGCCTTGGGGACCCGCCACAGGCGGTGCGGCGAAACAGTGATCACCATGGTAATTAAGTCTGGTACGACGTCATATTGCCAAAATGACGTAAATTCCGTCTAAACTATACCATTAGTGTTAGTTGCCCCTGTTTGCTTCGAACTTTGTAGTTGTCTTGTTTCACCTTTTTTCCCAGAATCTCCAAGTGTTTGGATACCAAGTCTTTAGTTGATTGCCAATGACCCTCACCTGTTCCTATAGCTTCTAATTTCCTGTGTATAATTGCTAATGGTCCATCACAACTGTCCCCTGTTTAAACCTTGTCCTTAGAGTATGTGCCTGCCCTGGTCCTTGTACTCTATGTGCTTGTAGGTATTGCATATTTTAGATTCCCTGTTTCTGGCTTCTTTAGATTAAATTGTAACAAAGTTCCCTGTGTCCTGAAAGCCGTTTGTGCATTGTCCCGATTATGACACTGGAAATAATTTTATTGGCACTCTTTCTTTACTGTGCATGCACATCTTGAAGCTTCTGTGGTGCAGTAATTTAATTTTCTAATGCTACAATTTGTAGTTTGTAGTTAATTGCATCTAACCACTGGACTTCCCTGATACCTAGGTTTGTTACACGTGCCTTATGGACGTGCTCTCTATAGCATGGGGAAATTTTTTGGAAAGTTAAATGATGTGATTGAGTTGCACAGCTTTTCTGCTTACATAAATCATATTTGTATGTACACATAGCTTATCTGACAACAGAACCTAAAAAGAACAACCATTATTGTGAGATTGTATATCTTACTACAACAGAAGAAACTATAATTCAGGATTCAGTATTCAATTAAATTATATACTAAACACAACTGGGAAATTAATTTAACACAACTTTTAAGAAGGCAGTGATAATATTAAGAAATATTTTTTTACCAAGGTTTATGCTTATTGATATTAATTACTGCCGGAAGTCAGGAATGTTGATCTTAAAGCGACAACTAATATATTTTGTACCTGATAATGGAATATTCCTTTGCTATGATGGATCTTATTACCAAGCAAGGATCATCCTCTGAGTCTGTTTACATGGCTAACCAATGCTGTTACTTGAGAGGCACTGGGCAAAAGTAGGTCCACAGTGCCACCTACTGAGTTCAAGAGGGCAGTACATGAAAGTATTGTCTGAAAACTTGAACTAGGCCATATGTGTCAAACTCAAGGCCCGCGGGCCACATCCGGCCGGGCGTACAATTATACCCTGCCCGGAAGATCATTTTATATCTTTTTATATCTTATACCCATAACACACAAACTACAAATCCCATAATTCAGCGCAACCGCTGCTTTAATAGTGATACTAGCCTCATGCAATCGTTCCCGCGTTAATTACGTCAGTTCAATCAAGCATCTATTGATGTATACAGCCTGAATTTCAAGTCAAAGGTATCCCCTAATAATGGCCAAAAGAAAAGTTGAATCTGAAAACAGGGCATTTCAAAACCAGTGGGAGGCTGAGTATCTGTTCACTGACATTGAGGGTAAACCCGTGTGTCTTATTTGTGGAGCTAATGTGGCTGAGAGAATCTCCACAACACAGAACCTTCCCTCAAATATAAACGAACTTGTTGCCAAGAAAAGATGCCAAGCATCCAGCTGTGATCGAATGGCGTAAGAACAAAGAAAATGGAATGTTCTGATCTGTTGATATTTTAACTTTCACTTAAAAGCACAATTTTTATTTATATTTTTGGTTTTTTTTGCAGCATATTCATATTTTGCATATGCATAATTGTGCCGAGAAATATATTTATAGAGGGCAAAATATTTTAAGTTGTTTTAAGTTTGTTTATTTATTTTGTAACAATATTGTATCCTGCCTGTTTCGATAAATAGGTATGTTCAGAAAACGTTTTAGTCTGTTCAGAAAGTGTTTATCCTGTTCGTCCCGCGACCTAAAGTGTGCTTTGAGTTTTGGTCCCCTGTGCTATTGAGTTTGACACCCCTGAACTAGACTGATAGTTGGGAAGATATTATGAAGTTATCAGCTTGTATCACTCATTTTATTTGAAGGAGTAATTCCTTCTTCCAATATGACCAAAAAGAAAAAGATGAACATTTATTTTTTTTAAAGTAACATCATTATGTCAATGGATTTTGGCTATATGCTTGATTTTAAAAAAATATAAAAAGCAAAAAATTATGTTAAGCTAAATACTCGTTATAAATCACATTAGAACATTTGCGTTTCTGTGGTATAGTGTAAAAATAGCAAATAGTGAGCTTTCTTACTTTCAGGATTTATTTGTGATTTGGTGAAACTTACTACTTTGTAATATAAAAGTAATAATATATTGGTTTGTAATATAATGCAGTAATAAGGAGAAGAATTTCCTTTTTTACGCCAAGAATTCACTGCACAATCAACAACACAGGGAAAGCGTGGGAAAAGGCTGCTTGTAGTTAACACTACATTTCCCATAAAACCCTATTTCGTATCCGGTCCTTGTGACGCTACCTTCTTCGTTCCGTTGTTACGCGAGTCTGCGCTCGGCTGCGCTGTGCAGTGCTGGAGCGCAATGGCGGCGTGCCGGGGGTCCTCTTCGAGGTGGTTCTTCACCCGGGAGCAACTGGAAACCACGCCGTCCCGCCGCTGCGGCGTTGAGCCGGACAGGGAGCTGTCCTACCGACAGCAAGCGGCAAACCTTATCCAAGACATGGGCCAGAGACTGAACGTGTATCCTTTATAGAGCCAGATCGAGGAACGAGTGCAGCGGGATGCTGCGGCCGCTTTAGGCCGCTCTCGGTGTGGCTTTTTGTCGTGTTATTTCCAGTGAAGCCCCACTTATCTTCGGCACGTTTTGGGTGAACAGGGGGCTGTTTTCGTGCCTTATGCGTTTTAAACTGTGATTTGCGGCTCATGGTGGCGCTTCGTGCGATTAGTCGTGTGAACGGTGCCCTGTTAGCCAGCCACCGTTAGCCGCCGGCTCGCCGTTATATTTCCGACACTTATCTCGACCGACGGTCTGCGGTAAACATGCTTTTCCAGAACCACGGATTTTGATCTTCCATGGCTCGGAGTTAACTAGTACTCCGCTAACTAGTAATGTCTGTTAGGAAGCCTAAGCCTGCTTCTGTTGGGGGTGGGTCAGACGCAACCAACCCCCTCCCCCCGAGCGAGGGGGATCGTTGTGGAGAAATCCACAATAATTGTATGGAAACGTTTCGCCATTTACCTAATAACTGGCATGTTATAAGTGGAATCGTTCTACTCATTTGGTAGGTTCGCCGGGTTAAGCTAGGTGAGGAAAGCTAACTGGCTAGGGAGCTAGCTGGCACGACCGCTAGCTTCAGATACCGGAGCTAAAAATGATACAAGGGTTTGGGCATCACGTCTGGAGGGTGTCCCCGCCGAGTAACGAGGAGATCCCGATCGACGTGATGTCAGAGGAATCCCATTCAGCTGCTTTGCCCCTACCCTTGTAGAACAAAAGGCTAAGTGTTAGCTTTCCCAGGATGTGTGGTGCGCGGGGTGGTGGTAAATAAACCTGAAGCCACTTTTGTTCAGGATGTGTATAACTGCGAGTTCCGCTCCTAGGACCGGTTATGGATGTGAATATGGTTGTTTTGATATGTGATAGTAGACTGTTAACACCAGAGATGCCCCAGTCATGGTTTGAAGACTAACTCCTTTTTGAGATTCTGTCTCCCATGATTCTTGTTTGTCAATGTTTTGCCATGAAACTTTCCCATGGTACTTTTCCTTAATTCCAGCCCCAACAGCTCCCAGCTTACAATAAACACTGCAATTGTTTACATGCATAGGTTTTATATGTACCACTCTTTTACCAAGTTTCACAGAAATGTAAGCATCAATTTTCTCTGATTTTCACTTCCAGAATTGTAGTCCGGTGTGTTTTGAATCACAGTTGATTATGGGA
>JAABNY020000001.1:49843860-49857080 GCA_015164015.2 Brevimyrus niger
TGTAAGCATCAATTTTCTCTGATTTTCACTTCCAGAATTGTAGTCCGGTGTGTTTTGAATCACAGTTGATTATGGGACATTTTAACTAGAAAATTTTTTTGAGCAAGATTACCTCAAAGGTTTCTTCGTTGTCATTACATGAGGTTGTGTTCTTTTAGTCAAACGCAAGTCTGTTGCTGCAGCTCCATAAATAGGGTTAGATTGTTAGTTATACATGCAAAAATCAGTTAAGTATGCTGCCTTAGCATCATCTTTGTGTTATCCTTTTTGTTTAATAGATAATCTCTCCAACCACCTTATTCCTGGCTGCAAAGGTTGAGGAACAGCCGCGGAAACTTGAGCATGTGATCAAAGTTGCGCACGCTTGTCTAAACCCCCAAGAGCCCCCGTTAGACACAAAAAGTAACGTAAGTATGGCTCCTGTCGGCTGCTGTGTCTTACGCTACTGGCCTGTCCCTCTCTGGGTCACCCTCTGCATCACCCCCCCTCTGCTGTCTGACATAGAGGGACTTTGGTTTTCAGTAACGCTCCCTTGCAGCACTGTAGCAGCTCCAGCCCACCAGCCTGGTTACTCCTGGCAGTCAGGTTAGGGAGGCTGGTAGGACACATTACAGACATAATGTAACGGTTGTCTGTTGAACTTCAGGCCTACCTCCAGCAAGCTCAAGAGCTGGTGATACTTGAAACCATAGTGCTGCAGACTTTAGGTAAGTGAAGGCCAAGTACTGAGAAGGAGGGGGTGGTGTGGCGGTTATTTTTCATTTGGCATTCTGGGACCCGAGTGTGTTTTTGTGATGCCTTATTAATACTCCTGGTGGTGTTCTCAATGGGATATAGGTAGGGTGTGTTGGATGGAGGCGGTGTGCTCTATGGTGTTGTTGGGTTACATCACAATATTTGTTAGTCTGAAGTTTTTTGTAACTGGGTCTGCGAAAGATGCTCTTTTTCTGTTTCCATGTCTGACTTTGGATTGGGGTCAGGTTAAACCAGGCAGTTTCTTGCAAACAGTGTTGCCTGCACTTCATATATGATCATCATCCGTACACATAGACTGCATTGGAATTTACTCTTCCTGAGTTTGGCTCAGGGGTCACATCTCTGACTGCTTTGGGGATAATGTGTCCTGTTCATAGAGCCATTCGTTGCTGCGGATGTGTAACTATGCCCCCCCCTCCCCTCTTGTGCCTTTTCTTACAGGGTTTGAAATAACAATTGACCATCCACATACTGATGTTGTGAAGTGTTCCCAGCTTGTGCGAGGTAGACACCTTTTATTTCACTTGCAAAGTCGCCCTTCTATGGCCTTAGTGTGTAAATGCGTTGTAGCCTGTAGATCGTGGAGGTTAAAGGTCATGTACTGTTATGTGAAGTGACCTCTGTGTTGGCCATCGGGGTGTCTTCACCCTTCTGTCACACCGTGTGTAAAAACTCAAAGCCATAGCAGATAATTCAGCAAAACGCAGTCATGTGCTTAGACTGACTTGTCGTTTTCTCTCTCCTTATTTCAGCGAGCAAGGATTTGGCACAGACTTCCTATTTCATGGCTACCAACAGGTTGTTATCCTGACCCCTCCTTTTTGCACTGTGATAGCACACTATAGCTTCCTTTACTGCTGGGTCCCCTGTCCGTGCCCAACGCCCTCCTTGCGCCGGGGCCCATGGGAAGCCCCTGCCTGCCCCCAGCCACCCCAGCGGGGTGGGCGGGCGGGGGTGGTACCGGCCCGGGTGCGGTGCGGTGTATTGTACGAGGGATTGTGTTGGCACCGGGGGGTTGAATGCACAATGTGAAGTGTAGTGGTGCTCTATCCACCCCACCCCACCCCCCGTTCGGTACAGAGTGCATATGTCTAAGGGAATTTGGTAGCCTGAATAACGGCTAAAGATTGCAGGGATGTAAGCTTTACCTAGAACTCATCCTGGTAAGTACACAGACATTTTCAGTTCTTATAAAATGAACTTATTATACTTCTCTGTGCTTTCAAATTTGACTAAACTTAAATGGACATTTCTTTTGCTACAATAAGTTTTATAAGCAATCATTAATTTGTGTGTACTTTGGTTTCTGATAATCATTAAGAATATTAGTTTTGATGTTTTTTTTTAAACTTGTTTACATTTAATTGCATAGTGCATTTTGTTTATCTTTTAAGTATAATGATTGTTGGCCTCTGTTGGTGTCAGTTATGGTACATGTATGGTTCTTAAAGGGTTACTTGTGTTTTTCAGTTTGAGTGTCATTTTTTTATACCACAATGTTTACAGCTATGTACAATGTCTGGAAATGGAACTGAGAGTACTTTTATTGAGCTTTCTGGAGAAGGTGGACCATAAGAAATTCAATCTTCCTCTGTGAGAATAGCTGTATTCACTGTGATGGAAGATTGCTTGATATGGGCTGTACTGTGGTCTCAGAGCCAGAAGAGAGTCCAGACATTGTACAATTGTATACCAGAGGCACAGGGTTACCTCCCAGCCTGTTACTGGGGTTGGTCACTTGTAGATACCTTGTTTTGTGCCGGCCTTACACCTGTCTTCTCAGTTTAGGCTAAAATGGCTTAAACTTTGTACTTCTGAGTCCTCACTGCACATGTCACTCATTAATTTTCTGTGAAATGCTTTATTGATTGCCGTGAGGTGGAATTTCATTTAATCACAAATATTGGATTGAAAACATTCTGAAATGATTGTGTGGGCAGCCTGTTTGGGAGTGGCTCCAATTCAGGGTGAAATGTTAGACCCTGAGAGCAAGCCCTTGGCATCTTCACACATCCGGGGTGGCAGACTCTTCCAGGCAGAGCTGCCCAGCAGCATGGGGAGGGGAGGGGGGGTGTCACACTGTGCCTCTGGTCACATTTAACCCAGGACAGGATGTCAGCTTGGTTAAGGGACATTACAGACAATTTGTGTGGTTTGACAGAGGGACACATGGAGACTGTTTCAGTTCCTCAGACTCTCTGCATTGATGTGCTGCTAATTTTTGTGACTGGTGGTCTGAGGTTAATCACACCCCCCCCCCCCTCTTTCCCCCCTCCCGTTGCCTCGTCTTCTGCCTGCCCCCCTCCCCCACAGCCTGCACCTCACCACCTTCTGCCTGCAGCACAAGCCCACAGTCATAGCCTGTGTGTGCATTCACTTGGCATGTAAGTGGTCCAACTGGGAGATCCCCGTCTCCACAGACGGGAAACACTGGTGGGAGTATGTGGACCCGTCAGTCACCTTGGAGCTGCTTGATGGTGAGTCTCTCTCTTTCATACATAAAGCACTGCTTCCATATAATACTGATTTGGGTGTATGCAGGTTGTTTTGAATTCATTGGCCATGTATTGCTTGGTTTGAGGCCTCATGTCCCCATTGAACGGGTGGATGCCTGATGCTGAATGGTCTGCCTCCACTTCCTGTATTGCAGAGCTGACCCACGAGTTCCTGCAGATCCTGGAGAAGACGCCCAGCCGATTGAAGCGTATTCGGAACTGGAGGGTAAGGATGCCCCCGCCCTAACCCCCCCTACAACAGGCCTGTCTGACAAGGGGAGTCATAGGGAAATGCGGTCACTGTGATTTATCTGAGTCCTGAATGCATGATCAGGATAGTGTCAGTGGGACCACACCTAGATTTATTCATGGCCTAGATAAGATAACATTTAAAATCTTATTACTAGGGAGAAGCAGAGTTGGCCCTATTTTGTTTATAATTGTAATGGTAATCGTAATAATCTTGAAATATTAATTGTAATCTTGTTAATTGCAAATTGTGGTGGTAATTATTTTTTTACTCATCAGGCCACCCAAGCAGCAAAGAAGCCCAAGACTGACGGCCAAGCAGCAGACGGCTCATTTCTGGGACCCTCATTGATCCAGGACCACTCCCTGGTGGACAGCCTCCCCGGAGCGTCCAACAGCGTCCCCTTCTCCAAGGCTTCTGCATCATTCCCAGTTGCCATGCCCTCCAGCACTGGTGGTAGACCCCTTTCCTTGGATGGCCTGGCACCCATACCAGGCACTTACACCTTCACGGCCCCCAACGACTGGCCAGCGGATCCAGGCCGGGCCGACGCGTATACCCTCAAACCAGATAGCCTGGCACTGCCACCAGGGGCGCCGCTCTCTCTGCATGCATCACTGCAACCGCCGCGTCCCGACAAGGGCCCCGAGTTCCCCCCTGTCAAGCACGAGCACAAGGCTGGGAAGCACCTGGCGCAGCTGCCCTATGCCGCCCCCATGCCACCCCCCCAGAAAATGTCCCTGGAAAAGTACCGGGAAAAACACGCCGCTGAGCTAGTGGGACAGCGGCGTCGACAGGAGCAGGGTTCAGACGCGGAGGCTCGGGACGCTTACGCCCACCCAGGACTGGTAGATGCCCATCACAGGAAGCACCCACACCCCCCAGCCCACGCCCACCTCCAGCAGCTCCCAGGATGCAGTACAGCCTCCTCCCCTCTCAAAATGAAGTTGCCCCCACCTTGCGCTGACCGGCACCCAACCGACAAGCGGGACAAGGCCAGCGCCCTGAAGCTGCGGCTACCCGTCCCCCCCGGTGACAAGGAGGAGCTCAAGATGAAGATCAAGGTCTCCTCAGACGAGAGCGCGAGTCGCGGCAAACATTCCAGCCCCTTGGTGGTGGGCAAGGAGAAGCATCGAGAGCACGGCGTCCATCGGCACCACAAGCATGGCCATGGGCACCTGCACACACATAGCGGCAACGGCCGGGGCGGCCCCCAGGGGGCGCTCCGGAGCCCGGTAGGTGCGAACGCCGAGGCCACGGGTCCCGGCCCCTCCCGGAAGAGGGCCCACCCCGATGCCGCCTCCCACAACCACCACTCCAAATCGAGCAAAAGTTCTAAAAGTGCAGGTAGTGCCTCTCGTTGTTCCTCTGTTCGGCAGTGTGTGTCTGCTGACGGCTCTGTTGTTGTTAACCACCCATTCCCCCCCCCTCCTCCCCCTGTCGCATACCAGGTGGGCTACGGACATCTCAGCACCCTAGTGAAACTGGACAGGAGTCAGGTGGAGAGCCTCGGCTCTGAGGGCGCCGGCCCCGGGGCCAACGGCCTGCAAACGGACTACAAAGACACTTTCGATATGCTCGATTCGCTCTTAAGTGCCCAGGGCATGAACTCGTGAGGGCGGGGGCGCGGAGGGCTCGGGTGTGAGGCCGGGCATTTAACACGGATGGAACGGGAGACCAGAAGGAAAAAAAAAGAAAAAAAATACACTGAGTGATGTTTTGGAAAAGAGGAGGGTGATTGGAGTTCGTCTTGAGCGTGGCGTGTGGAATCTGCCCGTTCCAGCACATACATACACACGTGCGGGTGCTGCTTTCCCCCCCATGATATGCGGTGGGGGGGAGACGTGATGTAAATGGTTTCATCTCCGCGTGAATATAGTATTCTAAATACTTTAAAGGCATGAAAGGTGCAATTTCATTTTATTTTATTTGTATAATTTAAACAGTGTTCCTACAACAGACTTCCTGTGTGAAGCTGATTGGCTGCTTCGGAAATGCCACGAGCCGTGGCGCTCAGAAAGGGGTGGGTGGGGATTTGTTTCTCGGAATGCGTGATTGTTTTAGTTTGTTTTTATAACTTTATACTGTATGTTTGAGTTGCATGTTCCAATCAAAGGAATACGACAGGATGCTGGTGACTTTACAGAAGTGGAGATGAATGTACATACATTTTTGTATGTTAAAGCTATACCATAAATACTCAGGTTTGGAGCTGCTTGTAATTATAACGAAGATGATATATAGATGAATATATAAAAGAGACTTGTAACTTGGTGTAAGAGTCCATAAGTGAATTACACTGCGGCATTCCAGTGGTGTGTTGCAGCCTTTATTCTGGGTAGCTGCCAGTAGGGGGCTCACTACGCATTTATTCAAACTATTCAGACCCTACCAGTTGATCAGCTTCCGTGTCAGAGGTCGTGAGATTTGTGCATTTCCCACCTCCCTCTCCGCGACCTCAGATGTTCGAGCTGGATGCCAAAGGCTGTGCCTCAAAATTCAAATGGACAATTGTAGAAGTATAAAGTTTACATAATCCTTGCTGTGAAGTGCATTTTAAAATCTCTTGGCTTAATGCAGTAGCCTAGATGCAGCGCTGTAAATTGATAATGGTTATGTGGGATTATTGTCTATTCAAACAGCAGAATCAATAATTGGATGGGAGTCGACGGTTCTGTGCAGTCTTACTTCACTGGTTGGTTTGTTACGATGCATCTCGTTTCCCCACACAGATCATTCTGTTACTCTCTAGTCCTTGATTCCTGTGTGCCGTGCTTCCCAATGAAGCCCGGAATGTGTGTGACCTGTGATGTGTTTTAATCTTGAATGCAGGTGCATCAGTGCTTTTAACAATGAGGAAGATCAGATCTTGACATCCGGTTTTTCCCTTTAAATTCTATAAATAAATCTTAAGGTTACTGCTACCTTACAAATGTTTTGTGGGCTTTTATTTTAAGGTTATTGTTTTTGACAGCTGAATGTCTTTCCTTGTATGTAAAGAAAAGAACCAAATGACTTTTTTTCAAAGTGCTAGGGTTTTATTTGCTACTTTTATCGACATCCCAGTGCATGAACTCTGTCTGCCACTGATCGCTGGCTATGTTCAGCAATCCGCTCCTAAACATTCACCCTTATGTGTGAACTGAACATGCGTCTGCCACCACTCCTGAGCTTCTCTGTTATCCTACAGATATTAGGAAACTTGGTAAATTGCATAGAAATGAAAAACAGGATGAGCGGTTGCCTAAATGCTAGTGCCCAAGGTTTAAATGTACACCTTTTGGTCCAACAATTTGTAAATGAATGTGGTGTTCGGCTAAATGACGGCTGTTCATTATGGCACCTGTCATCTAAGAGGGTTTTTGCCAGTCCGAAGCTCATTAGCGGGTGCGTTTAGATGAAGGGCCGCTTTGAGGTTGCCCTGCAGACACCCAGGGTGGTTGTGTCAGCTCTGAGGCTGTGGGGCCTCCTCTCTGCTTCGCCGGAAAACAAAGGGATGAGCCAGCAGCTGCTGCGCCGACGGCCGCTCCTTCTGATCCCTGCAAAGCAAGTGCGGCAGTCTTAGGCTTCCTTTGGCCTTTAGCTTTCTCCTTGGACAATATTGAAAGTCACAGTTTAAATGGGGCTGCTGGTGCTTTTTCGGCTGCAACTATTTTATCTCCAGTTTTGAGAGAAACTTAGGAAAGAAAAGAGAATGGATCTTTTTTTTTTAAGTTGTCCTTCCAGATTTGAAGGACGTAGTGTTTAATAGGAAAGGAAAATTCATGCTGGACTAATAAGGTTGACTGGACATGCTACAATTTCCTGTTGAACGAGGTTTTAACCCCATGCCTTCATTTGTCAAACTCTTCTTCCAGCTCAGTTTACACTCACTTACACTTAATTTTAGTTTGGTTCTGGTCAATTTATAAAGACCCTGTCAATCAAGGTGATGAAGGGAAGGTAGTGTATTTTAAATTCATCTGATGCTTTTATCCAAAGTGGGAAGGATTGCATTTTATGGGATCCCTGCAATTCAAACCCGCAACGTTTGCCTTGTTAGTTCTTGTTGAACTGCAAGAGCTGTCCTGGGTACCAGTTCACAGACCCATATCTAGGGATGTAAAACTATCTTCAGTACCCAAGCTAGGTGCAGTTATGCCACACTGAGTGAATAATTCCACGTCCCACTGGGTATTTTTCTGGTGACTGACACCAACTATTCCACCTGCCGTCAGTTTGAAAGCCATTTACTGCCTGTGATACCCCTGGTCTTTTGTTTTTAACTCACCTTGGTCATGCCACTAGACTCCCACGTCTATTGGAATATCAAGTATAAATCCCTCTGAAAACACATGAACTTGCCTTGTCAGACATGCTTGGACGAAGTCCTGGGCTTCCTTTGAAAACCTGTCTGGTATAGCAGGCATGAGCCCCTTGTGTGCACCAATGTAGAAGAGTGCTGCCATCTTGTTCATGTTAGCCAGAGGGGGCTTTCCCGTGGCCATCTCAAACACTGTACACCCAACACTCCAGACATCTGACTTCCTCCCATGCCCTGTCTCGTTGATCACTTCTGGGGCCATCCAGTAGGGGGTGCCGTGCACCGACTTGAGGAGCTCGCTGCGATCAGTACTGTGGGTCAGCTGGCTGAGTCTCCTTGCACAGCCAAAGTCGATGAGCTTGATGATACCTGTGGGCATGAGCATGACGTTGTTTCCCTTTAGGTCCCGGTGGATGACCCTGTTTGCGTGCAGGTAGGCCACCCCCTGCAGGATCTGTAGTGTGTATAGTGCCAGCACCCTTTCAGGCAAGGGCCCGAAGCGCTGGAGGATGCTGCCGATGGATCCACCAGGCACATACTCCATGAAGATGCTGACCACATTGTCCTGGAGGGTCGTGCCCAGAAAACCCACAATGTTTGCATGGCATAGATTCTTCAGAAGGTCCACTTCATCCTGGAGGTGCTGGTACTCCCTCTTAGCGGTGGTTGGGTCAGTATCATCTAGAGCTACCTGCTTTACTGCAATCAGTTGACCATGGCTGGTCAGGCCACAGTACACCTGGACAAAGTGGACATAAACAATAGTATCAATTAAGCCTAACCATGAATTTTTTTGTTTATTATTACAGAAAACCGAGAAGTACTTAAATTTAGCACTTGAACTTTCTGGTAAATGTACTATCCATCCTAAGCAAGTGCCACTGGTTTAAATGAGTTCTTCTTACTCTGGATTTTATATTCTATAAGTAGCACACTATTTGCATACTGAATACTGATCTAATTTTCTTTTAGTTCAGATATTATCCTTTTCTTACAATCTCATGAGGCTCGTTCTTGGAAGATGGAAGACTTTGTTTTCGATATTAGGCTAATATTTTTTTCCTATGGTGTCAGGTAATTACTTACGGTTCCATAAGCACCTTTCCCCAGTACTTCTCCTTTTGTCCACAAGATGGTGTCATCTGTGCGTGGGACTGAATTATTGCACGTTCCAGTAGGGGATGTAACGCCCTGCCACATGACGCAGTAATAAAACACTCGTTTTTTTACAGAGTAGGAAACTATTCGTGTGTACTCACATTTATGGTGCTACAGCTCAATGCATTCTTACAGTATTTCAAGCTGTAAACTGTAGATTTTGATCAGGTATTCATATATAATACTAAAAATAGATCGGAATTATGTAATTTTGGATAAGGTAGGATATATTATGCAATATATTGTTCTTAAAATTCTTCTGCAACAATTATTTTACAAGCTACAAAGCACAGGGTGATCACCTTTTTTATCTGAGGAACATGGATAATTTCTTCCTTGCAGGAGTCACTGGTTTCTGGGGGACCTGTCTCTTCTCCTTCCTCCAGTGATATGAGCTCCTCAGCCAGGCAGCGCAACAGGTCATCTGTCATGGTACCCTCATTTGCTGCATCCAGTAACTTCTCAAACACTGGGGTGACCGTTCGGGTGCTGTCTGCAGATGTCCGGTAATCAATTTTAGGTAGTGCTGTAAAGGAAACTGACCTCAGTTCATCACTACGAGCTGTTACTGCAGGCTTCTCTTCACCAATTTTCATCTCGAGTCCATTTTCATCGGCTTCTTGCACAATGTGGTGGGTTCTTAGGGAGCAGTAACTTGTAATCTGTGGGGATTTAGATGTGCAGTGAAAGGTAGATGCTTGTTCCAGGGAGTTGGTGAGGACCTCCTCAATGATTGAGAAGGCCCTCTTCCTCACATGCTCTTCTGGTGTGACCTGATGGTCGCTTTTCTTATCTTCTTCACAAAAAATCATCTCAGCTTTGGTTGTCTGAATATGACAGTCAAGGCCAGATGCAGAAATGGTACCTTCTTGTTCAGTGTCACTGATCAGCACCTGCTGTGATTTTCCTTTTGGCACCTTTTCCTCTCTCCTCTTCTGTTTGGCATTAGTGGAGATGAACTCCCTTCGAGATTTATGTGGCTTGATCTCTGGGGGTTTAAGGTACGTGTTGTTTTTGGGCCCCAGGTTTCTCCTGGCTGGCGCACACTTCATCTCCCTGTAGGTTACTCTCTGATATGATGTGGAAGCTCTGAGCTTCTCGTACACTGGCGTGGCAAACATTTCATAGATGGCAGGTCCCTCACCCTGGCTGTTAATCTCCAGGAACATGTCATTGTAGGTGACACATTCCATGGCTGATTTAGCTCTTGGAGCTCTCAGCATTCCAGACCTCTTGGGCTGCTGGGCCTTAGGTTCCAGCTGAAGTGGTTCCCTTTGACCTGTACCTTCAAGCCTAATTAGGTTCTTTCTGTCATCGCTGGATTGTGTCACATTTTTTCTGAGGGGCTCAACTTGCTTGTCCCACAGTGAAGGAAACAGAGTATTTTTCCCACTTGCCTTAACGCCTTGTGGCCCAACCTCCAGGATACTCTTGCCACCAATCAGGAGATCCGAAGGCCTTCTGGCATTAGCTGGCTTCTGTGAAGGTGTGATTGTGTTTCTTTTGCTCTTTCTGCTGTGTGGATTGTGCCCTTTGTGAGCGAGGACATTGCATGATTGATTGGTGTGATAGGAGGAATATCGATCTCTATCTCTGTTCTTAAGCATCTTAGGATGCCTGCGGTTCGCGTCGTTAAGCTGCCCTGTGCTCAGCGCAGTGTTCACTGAGTGGATGTGTTGCTTGCTCTCTGGAACGCTACACGCTAATCGCACTTCTTCACCACAGGCTGTGGCATCAGAATCTCTGCTCCTCTCTGGCACCTTAGGGTTTGAATGCCACTCGTCAGCTCTACCATCATCCTTTGTCAACGCCTCTGAATATTTTGCCTTATCTGGATCCCCCCAAGCCTCCTCTCCACAGCTAAAACTGGGACATGTAGCTAAATCAACATCACGGTGATTCTGTGTCTTCCCAGGAGAAACTGGTGTTGCGATGCGCGATGATTCCGTCTCGGATCCTTTGGGCATCACTGTGCAGTCGTCCATCCACTCTGTGTGATATATAACATGTATGTTGTCACCTATGATCTGCTCATTTTCATCTTGGTTATTATCAGGAGCTCTAGCTCTCAGATTTGGCCTGGAGGTATTGCAGTCATCTATAAAAGATGGCGGCAGGCCAAGCTCGTAGCTCTTCTCTGTGACCGTATGCCCAGCATCTTCATGCTCTTGCTGATCTAGAAGCACCCTGAAGATCTCACTCTGCTCCTCAAGGTCCAAGGATGCCTGGCTGCTCAGGCTACTGGAGCTGCTCTCCTCACTGCCTCCCTTTTTGACAGGGAGTGTTATTGACCGGGGTTTGGACCTCCACTGCTTCCTCTCCCTCGATGCTGAACTGGTTGGCCAAGAAGCAATGGGTTTTAGAGGACAAGAACCCCTGGAAGCCAGCTTCATATCCTCATATCCTCTGTCCAGGGGAGCCAGGACCTTGATGGTCCTTACAGGTTTGGGACACAGAAATGGCAACAATCCCTGAGAGGACAGGTGACAATAGGATATATGTGAGTTGATTAGGTCTGAACCTCTTCAACAACCAAGAGACCTTGGGGGTATCTTGGCAGCAGCTTGTTCCGATTGATTAAAGTGATAATGTTTACATTTGAAATCATTACTGACATAATGATCACATGTCTCAGTCAATGAGTGAGGCTGGGAACTGATTCTAAAGACACTAATCAGATTTGACTTCACTGGTACATGGAGGCAAACGGAGGTCTGAAATCTAAGTAATTTAAATGACCGCCCCTGGATCACTAGTAATTTAAATGGCACTCCAATCAATGACATCACTTCAAGTAGGTAATTGTGAACTGAACTGGAGCAAAAAAATAAACTGAAGCCAGTGTGGCACTCCTTACCTTTCGTCCTGGGTCTTCAGATTCTGGTTCTCTTCCCCCGAGTCCTGGGTGTTTGAGTAAATCCAGATATTAAGCCACTGTGATTTCATTTGAAAAAGGATCATTTCAGCAAGAAAGTGTGCTTGTTTCCAAAATAACAAGAAATCCATTTTGCTTGCACACAGATTTTTCTGCATTAGTCCTGCTAACTGAATTTTAGTGCAGCCTTGATGGTGCTTAATGATCGTTGCTATAAAACAAACGCGTTGATTTATTTGCAGCTGTGATGGGAGAGCAATAAAACAAAAGATTTGAATGGAGCTCTGCCGTGAAAGAATCAATCCTCTATATTCCATTTGGGTTATGGGCCAGGAATTGCCACCCCCAAAAAAACAACTGATTATGAGTCTGAACAACACTTACTTGTGTAGACTTGAGCTCGAACACGGAGCAATGAACCAGGGTCCAGTAATGACTGGAGCCTAAAGGCAGGCTGGGCCATTCGAGGTTTGATGGGTGTATCCAGGCCATATGTGTTTGGGGTGGTAGCTTTGCCGGGGTTATTTGCTCTAAGCAAACTTGGCCTGTAACCTCCCTCACTCTCATTCCGCAGGCTGGGTAAAGATGATCCCTGGCTGTAGGAGAGAGAAGCAGCATCACCAGTGTGCTGTTAGCAGTGGCAGCTTGGTGGGCTAGAAACAGCCCACATGAGCATTATAGTGTCTGATTGGGAGAACACCCCAGCCCCCTCCGAAATCAGCCCAGCTGACCCTGCATATGCTTTGCATGTTATTAGGGCCAGCTGGGCCTCAGTATCTGATTAGCTAAGTTCGGGCTGATTTCTTGATTCCTCACCAATCTTGCCCCATTTTTTTTTAGACTCGTAATTAGTAACATTCATTTTGACACCTCTCCGGATGACTTTGACCCATTTCTGCAGCCGGATGTTTGCTGGAGCGATTTGCATAGCGCCTACCCAATTTAAGGCGCCCCGCAGCTGCTCCCTCGCAGCTCTCTGCCTATTGATCATGGGGTCTTTTCCTCCGTGACATTTCTCATATGTCAGCTTTGTTGCGCCATTCCACTTTGAGGGAGGTACAGCTGGGGGACCGGGAGCCCAGAACAGGCAGCCGGCACTCCAAAGGAGCTTCTCAAAAGGCTTCTTATGACCCGTTGTCGGTTTCTGTCAGCGACATGAGCTACACAGACGGGAGTCTGTCTCTGCCCCCGCCCCCCACTGCCCTTGCCAGTCTGTTTGGAGAAATAATGGGCTGACCTTCAAACACTGTAAAATACCCATTGCCACACTGTTAGGGTAACTCAATACCTCCACTATCTGCATGAGTGTGTGTGTGTGTGTGTGTGTGTGTGTGTGTGTGTGTGTGGGGGGGGGGGGGGGGGGTTGGCGAAGACTTCATTTGG
>JAABNY020000001.1:49861436-49881014 GCA_015164015.2 Brevimyrus niger
CGTCCAGCTGGGCTTTGGGTTGACCTCCGGGGCGGGCCCTGTTTTTAGGGGTAACAGAGAGCTGCCCCCCTCCTTCCACTTCCCCCCCCCCAGCACCCCCCCCCCCCCCCCAACAGCAAATCAACCCAAATCACAGTATGACTTCAATGTATATTACATACAAGATCAATACAAACAGATTTATACTTCCTGGTCATCCCCAAAACACTGACAGTCCAGGAAGAAAGCAGTCATGCAATGGAGAAGGGGACCTGTATGAAGCCACCCATCCCCCCAGAGCGACACTGCAGCTCTGACGCAGTCTTGGTCCCTTGAGGGAGGAGCATAGGCAGCTATATTGCTAGCATACTGCCTTTATCAATGTGGTACCCGCACTCCTCTTAACTGTGCTGTTAACTTTCTGAGTGTTAATATACAGATGAATTAGCAGTGAGCACTTTGGGGCTGGTGTTCCAGAGAATGCCTGCATGTAACACCATGTTACAGGCTGATCTCTGGGCTCATTGGCTCACATCCACTTGTGCTTTTGTGAAGCAGACTTTCTGAGACCCATCCCCCCCACCCCAGACTGGTCCTGGCCCCTGGCCCCCTCACCCATGTCAGGCCGTTCTGCTTGCTGTTGATAAGGAGTTTGTCATTCTCCTCACTCTGTAGCCTCTCTTCGTCTCCCTGGGAAGGCTCCTCACTCTCCTGCCTGCGGTCCGCCACCTCCTCCTCTGTGCCCTTGGAAACAGCCCCAATGGGGCCCCCGCCACACCCACTCATGCTGGGGGTGTGGGGGTCCTGGCGATGGAGCAAGAACAGAAACTGCCATGAAAGCCGTAGCCGCCACAAGCTGCGGGCACCATCGCACCCTTCTGTCTTTATCCTTTCTGGCTTCTCACAGGTGCCGTGTATTGCTCCTCCTGCACAGGCCTCTGGGGGGCAGCGTCCCCCAAAGATCCGCATGGGTGTAGGGAAAGGTGAGGATTCTCCTTCCTCTCGCTGTAGAAGTGCTAAGCTGCCTGGTGACTGCGACAGGAATCCACGCGGCATGTCGGGGTGATTCAGACAAAGCACCTCCCAGAGACAGTAGCAGGAACGGCCATTGCTTTCACTCTGGGAATGTGCCCTCTAACATACTGGGCAACTGCACGTCAATGATAACATCCCAGCAACAGGGTTGCTTATTTTAAAATGAAAGTCTGATTAAAAGTCCTTTATTCAGACATAATTAAAGGAAGTAGAGGCATGTCATTGAGAGCTTTTAATTTTACATACCTTAAGTTGATTAGTTTTATTTTCTGCAGTTGTTAAATATCCTCAGTCCAGTTTGTGTTGAGGAAGTCCTGTGTCAGTTTCTTTGTAACTGATGCTCTGGTCTGCTGCTCTCTTAAGTTCCCTGCAGCCGTTTGTCGACATTGCGAACGGTCAGCACGCTGTTCCTTACTCACCTGCAGTGCCAGCCTTTCATGCAAAGCAGACTGCTTCGTGTTTATTTTACGTTACCTTGGGAACAGTCCGTGGAGTCGTCTGGCTGCCCAGTGCATTCTGGTCGACCTCAAAGACGCAAAACAACCCAGCTAAGATCATCGTTTTGTACTTGAAGTAGTTTTGTAATTGCTTACATGTATTATTACATTTAATTATAATGTGTTTATTTAGTTCAAACCCAATGGAGCAGTTTTTAATGTCACCATGTTCATTTCGCATGGTTTATTTAGTTGCGTTCCTGCTGTTGCACAAGTGCTATAGTTATTATAGCATTTTGTCAGTGAACTAAAACTTCTCTTTAAATTTGGTGTAGTAACGAAATAAAAATGTAACATTACCAAATCTGACCTTATATAACTGTGTACTTTATGCATGAAGTATCCTTCAAATAAAAAAGATTGATTTTGTATAGCGGTGGCTTTATGGTTCCTGTCCGGCCACCCGCTTCAGCATCTTATAAGGAAAGAACACGTTTATTATATAAAATTTAATGCAGTGACTGTTTTGGGTCAAACGCGTGGTTTCCGTGGTGCTAAACTGCGCTGCTCATACTACATACGATGACAAACACCGCCGTCCCGCAGGAGCTTAATCGGGAGGCTCTGCTCTCCATTACACTTCAGCTGGTCCATGGAGGAAAGTCTTTTCTCGGGGGGGTTCAGAAAGGAAGCTTGCTGTCCGATGGGGACTAGGGGGATTTCCGAAATAACACACGTTTTATAACGCGTATATTGTACGGTGAACTTGAGATGTGCTATATAACAGCATTGCTAAACTCATCGTTCTTGTATACCATCAAACACCTACTCACACCAGTAAAAGCGACACACTTTTAGTGAATGGCCGAATGATGAGTTGGTCTATTAGCTTTTGTTTAGTAGTATTACTTTATTTTGCAGTTTTATTACAATTACCTCTTAATTGCATTTAACAGAATTGTTATAATATAGAATTGTTATAATATAAACAATATTTATCCCTCTGCAGAAGTCAGAAGAGATACAGACCATATAAGAACAGCGTTATCGGTAACGGTGTACAAAATGTAATATTAAATGTATTATCGTACTAACCTTTAATTGGATTTTATTACCGGGAAAACAGTACAATTGAATTATGTCTTATCAATCACGCACTTCATTGTTCAGATAATATACGCCAATAAAGTAAATAAATTAATAATTATAATTGCTTCTGAAATGCATTGTTTTAACTGCCAAAAATACAGACTAAAAATAAGTGAGACGCTTTATTTTCGCTTTCTTGTCACTTCAAAAACACCTCTGAATAATCAATCAAAATTTTAATTTGATTCAACGTAAAGCGAGTTATAGCTGGAATTGATTTGATGGCGCAGTCATGCCTAATTAGGCAGGAGTGGAGCTGAAACGGCACGTAAATCGTCCTTAGGGAACAGCCGTGAACGCCGCTTTTTCTGCGAACTTTAAGTGGATTTCATTAGTTACAGTGTTGTCTAGTCTACTGACTTGGGGAAACGTCATGATAGGCGTCGGTTACAATTAGGTATTTTTAATTACGCTGTATAAATACATTGACGGCTAATTTATAGATTGTAAAATATAATGTAGCATTTAATGCATTGGCTCCATATTGCATTACTGCATATTGTTACAGACGTGTATTAGCACGGTTAAAATATCTCCTTCAGAGACCCAAGGGAAAAAGTGTCCTTCAATTATAGCTTATTCGTCTTTGGAGGAAATAAGACATCTTACAATTTATACTTTTTTCAAATGTATTTTTATTTTTAATTTCACAGCATGCCATCTTTAGTGTACAACTGGAATAAATACGTTTCCTTACATCAGTGAAAAGATAGATGCAAAAACATAATGTCCACTACAATGTACAATGAATGGGTAGGTCTCAGGAGGTTAAAAAATATGTTTCTGGTTGTATTAAATGTAGAACTTAAATACTTAAATGAAATAAACCAGTAATTTAAGTTGTAAAATCATGCAGGGCTAAGGAAGGCCATGTTTGAGGTATAAGCCTTTATGTCTCATCCCTTCATTCAAAAACTGAAACCTATTTATGCTCTTGACACGGCTGGGGTGAGTTAACTCCTGCAAACGAATCGAATGCTGGTTGGTGCAGATCTCTAATACAGGAGTATCAAACAGTATGTATGATATAATGGATGCGATTCCCTTTTATTGCGAAACGGGAATCGAAATGGAAAAGCTGGAGGGGGTGTGTGAGAAAGGAGTGTCCCATTCCAGTCACAGCAGACCGACTGCAACCTGACCGTAGTGTGATCTGTGTGATCACAGCGTGACCGCATCCAGACAGCAAC
Source organism: Brevimyrus niger (assembly GCA_015164015.2). Taxonomy (NCBI): domain Eukaryota; kingdom Metazoa; phylum Chordata; class Actinopteri; order Osteoglossiformes; family Mormyridae; genus Brevimyrus; species Brevimyrus niger. The sequence goes on from JAABNY020000001.1 coordinate 49,865,227, forward strand.
CAGCTATAGCCCATGGAGCCACCTGTAAGTTGGGCTTCAATTTACTACTTCGAATTTCCAATGATCCTCTTTCTATCGTCATCAACTGATGCGACATTATTTACACCAGTCTCTGCAATTAAGAATTAGGCAAGCCCCAATTAAGACGATTGTTCATTGTCCTTTAATTTTCTGTTTGATTTTTTTAATTGTGATTGTAATTGGTTGTTATTTATGCGAGTTTATAATGGGTATAATTTACATTAATTTTTGATTGCTTTTTGGGACATATCCGCTGCATCTTGATTTGAGTTTCTTTGCCGTCTTGATTGTAATAAGCTAGTCTGCTGTGTATCTTGATACGAGGGTAACTGCATCCCCGGTACCGAAGTGTACTACCTTCTGCCTATATAAATGTTATGTAGGCCTACTGATCGGTCTCTTAATAATTATTCAGTATAGACATAGTACATTAATGCTCCAGGGCATCTATAGTGTATGTATTCCTTGCTTATCTAATATGTTTCAATGTTTTAAGGGCTTATTGTTTGGGGAACGGTCTAAACTGTACTCCAGCAGATGGCACTGTTTCGCTTTGCGTTGAAATAGAACCCTGAGTTAAGTGGCTTGGAACAATGTAGCCTCATTTTGCTGTGTTGAGTGCAGCTGTCCTAACCCGATAGAGAGCCACGTGTGTAGATACTGAATAATAATAATAATAAAAATCAGGGTATTCACTTATGTCCACCTGCATGCAAGAGGTGCAAGTCAATGACCTAAAACTCGCAGGTTGGGTCCAAAAATAGCCCCCATACTTGACTGAAGTGCATAACCTAAAGCGCTTCGGTAAAATACTCACTGCAAGTGAGTCAAGGTTTAAAGTTTTTAAACTCTGCAAGTCTCTTTGGGTAATAAGCGCCAGGAAAATAATTCAGCCGTATTCCTGTGGTCTCAGCAGATATTTGGCAGGCGTATGAAACTCTGCCGCTCGTGTCAAGCGAGAGAACGGCGGCGTCCTTTCGCAAAGTGACGACGGTAGCAGCTCACTGACAGCTCCGTCCTGCCGGCGCCCTGCTGCTGCTGCTTCTGCTACTGCTGCTGTTTGCTTTGGCTGCAGCCCCGCCACACTTAGCTGCGTTACTGCAGCTTCTCTGCGTCGTTTCTCGGCGCAATCTAAGTGGCAGCGGCAGTGTTTACCGCCACTTGAAACACGCAATTCTGCGGGGCTCCCGCACTGCCCCCCATTAACCTGTCCATGCTTTCATAACACAATGGTCTTTACAGGAAGGGGGGTATCTTGTAAAATACACGACCTCAGAATGCAGACTCCAGGTCTAAAGGAATGACACATTTTTCTTTATCAGAGTAAGTTTAACCCTTTGGCGCTCCCTCCTTTATCAGAAATATACTCCTCTAACCCCGACACTGCATGATCGTCCACTCACACTGCAAATACATATCTTCATGTGTAAAAATAGCCTCGATTTCTCTCGATTTTAATACGAGTCCTGCGCTGTGTAATAACATGGCGGTTTCTGCACTGCAATCCCCGTGAACTTCACACATGTTTTTAAAAGGTAATACTGCGACTGTAATAAGGGCATGAAAATGAAACAGGCCTCCCCCTTCCCTCGGCATCTCCTGATGGGGAGGTGGAACGTGACTGAGGGCTTTAATAACGCCGCCGAACTCAGGGACAGCAGAAATTAATTTGCCAAGGACAACCGGTGCAGGATTGGGACGAAGTGTCTGGCATTGTTGGGTTCCACACTGGTCTGAGTGTAGTTCCCTAGGATGTGTTGGGGTTGTTCTCGTTGCTGCATGCTGGGTCACTGTGAGCTCACCAATCTGCTATAGGATTCAGTTATTCTCGCTGTTGCATGCCAGAATCTGAGGCCTCAGAACATAGCTTACAGCTCAGTTGTGTCTCATTATCAAGAGTTCATACTCACCTGGACATGTGACCCGTGTTTGCGTGTTTACCAATCGGAGGGGGAAAGTTTCTGCTTCACTAAAGAAGCCAGAAACATCTGAACTGGGTCACGCGAAACTGGCGGTGTCTCACAGACATATGTCTCACGTCAGCCTCTTGTGGCCAACATGATTGGTCGCGGGGCACCCAGGAGGCGGGCTTGGCACTTTCCAAAAGGCAGGGGTACCCGAACCATTACATTACTGCATTATTTAGCCGTTGGCTAAGCACTGTTAGCCAAACGGGCTAGCACAGTTGGCCTGGTTTCCTTCACCTAGTTATACAGCTGGATATTTTACTGAAAGTTGTAAAAACTTTGGCCACGTCTTCCTGCTGCTGTGTTTACCTATTAAGCACATTCCTAGAGTTTAATTACTGTTTGGCAAATTTGTTAAACTTATTATACTAATTGAGCTATCAAAATGTGTTTTTGCGTGGTTCAGGGTACGCTAATCAGATGTGCCTCTAGTGCACTTAGCTGAATACCAACAGTCCTTCAACTAGTGCATCAGCTGTGGTTCGGAAAACCCAGATGCCCCACAGCTGGGTTTGTGCTCCAGCAGTGAACACAAGCCCTCTGCTGCTGACAGCTGACATCTCCCAGCGCCGCGGCCTGTACGCGGCCAATGTTTTATTCATCACACGCTAACGGCTAATGTTATTGGCTGAGAGGGTCAGCGGTGAACTGCCTGGTGAATAAAATATCATGGGGCCAGTGGATGGGTTAGGGGTAAAACAGGCAGTTCTGCAGATGAAGAGGAAACACATGAATGGCGACACTTCCCCGGTGAGGGACCCCGAATTCCTTGTCGATTCATGCAGATGGGAAGGATTTACCCTGTGTGCTCATTCCCCCCCCTGCTGAGGAGTCCAGTTGTGGCACCGGGGTGAATGTGACTCCTGTGATCTGGGCCCTTAATTCCAGTGTCCTCTTCTTCCCTCGCCTGATGGTTGTTGCAGTGAGCCATTCGTCTCCATTGCGCACCTGGGAACTGTCACGCATTTGTGATGGGTCAGCAGAAGGTTCCGGAGACCTGGAGAAAGTTATCTTAAGAACCATCACGCAATTCCACTCACCCCCCCCCCCCCAAACCTTTGCATGGTCAGCTTCTCAGCATGTTAAAGGGGTGAGGTCCAGTACGCTGCATTTGGTGCTCTGGGGAGAGCTGACTGGAGCAGCTGAGACTGACCCTAGATCAGGTGAGTGGTGCAGACATTTCGTAACACACCTGTCTGTGTGACAAGAGAAGACTCAGATGAAGGCAATGAAGCTCTGCAGGGCACTTAATGTTAGCCTGACATGATGACTGATCCAAGATCAGTGTGGCCAGAGGGACATGTGGGTGACTGCTCCCCCCACTGTCCGAGGCCTTTATGTCCAGGCTTTTATTTCCTATTATGTTTAACAATAGTAGGGGGAATAAATTAAAAACAGACATTAGACACTTATTAAAGAGTTAGGTTTGACAGAAGGGAGTGGGATGTGTGCCCCACTCCCCAGGTCGAAATGCCTTTCCTGTCTGTAATCTCCTCCAACCTGTATTCCCTTGGTTTCCAGACAAGCTGGTGGCCTGTCTTTAAAAAGCACACACAGAGTGTAGATTTAATCAGTGCTGTCCTCGCTCTGCCACATGAGTGGGGTGGGGGGTCTAGCCCTAGTGAACCACCATGAAAACATGCTGGCGTTTGGCATTCTGGGAGGGTCTGATTGGCCCCCCCAGGACCAGCCCTCTTTCATAGGATGGATCCTTCTGCAAAAGATCCCAACCACCCTGCCAGACTGTCACACTTCTCTGTTGTCACATATTTAGTGACTTTCTGTCTGCTCTTATCGTTGTGTCCTCCGCTTTCGGGGCTGTAGCGGGGTGGGGGGCAGCCTCCCCCCGCTCAGCGGCGCTCTGAGTGTCTGTTCATCCGAGCTGAGCCTCCAATCGGCCGCACCCTTAATAAAGACTGTAAAGAAAAGCAATATCCTCTACGCGTGTTGGGAGGCCTCCTTATCTAAGGTCACCCCTGGAGATGGGGAAAGAGGCCCCCACTCTCGCGGAGAGGCAAGACGTGAGTACAGACTGGAGTCCAGGGCTTGTTTAATCATTATCTTAAGCATTAAATAGGGAAACACTGAGACACTGGGTAGCAGGGACATATGCAGAGGAGTGGCAACAGGGCCCCCACAGGACCCCCTCCCCTGTCACTCACTGATCCAAACACATCATTGGCTAATGATTAGGTTAACCCCTCTGTATGAATCTTTGCACTTCTTATGCCTTAAAAAAATCTAGACTCATCCCTGATGGGTGGGAAATAAACAGCCTGCACTGTGTCATACAGGCTGCTGTTTCAGAGGTGGGTCGGATGTATTGGTGTCCCGGCCTGGGTGATATGGATAGATGGATATATAGATATGCTGTCAGTGATGGTGGAATAGAATATCTTTATTGTCATTGTACATGTAGCACGAAACTCCACCTCTCCTCCTAAAAGGGGTGTCATTGTCCTGCGGGGACGGGGGGGCGGGAATTGGACTTAGGTCCGCAGCATGCAGCAGATTAATTAAAACCGTTCTTTCATTTGGAAAATAACAGCACCTGATGTTAGCAGGCGGATTTCAGCAGCTGCCTGGAAGGCGACCCGGGCGGTGATATTCACACCTGCAGCAGCCAGGTGATGTCGCACTCCCTCCAGACTGGTTCTAATTAATCTGGCCTGCCTTGGAGCATGGGGGGGGGGGGGTGCTATACGCCCTGCTACTGCCACAGGGCCACAATCGACAGCCGCTGCCTCAAACCGCATGGACAAGGGGTGTCCTGCAGCAACGGGTAAAGGCCTTCTCCTTTAGTAGATTGGCCCCACCATTTCCCAGAATCCCCTGTGTGTCTGATCATCATCATGTGGGAATCTGAACAATGTGTCACTGTCATTAAAGCATTTATCGTGGTCTTCAGTTCAAATTGCACTATATTGTTGGAAAAAACCCCCCAGAGGATTCTATCGTGCCCTCATGACTCATGCGGAACCACGTTTAAATAGTCTTGATTTTAACGAGTCAGTCCTCCTGGGTCATTTCTATTCAAACCCTGTTTTGTCCTCGCCCCTCTGACACTATCACCCCCCAATCCCACAACATTGGCCGGCTGGGTCCTGGATGGCTTGTGGGCTGTTGATTTTGTGTTTCCTCCCCCCTCCCAATGTCCATTATGTGGACCGTCAGACCACTTGAGATAATTAGAGCGAAGAGCTGACCTAGTGAAATAATTAAGGGCCGGGGGTATTTTGTGGTGGGGGGTGGCAGACAATGGGTTTCCAACCCCCCAGCTAATGGTCAATCAAATGGTCTTACCCCAGACAGCAAAGCTTAGCGACTGTAGGTGGGAGTCAAGCAGTCTGTCTGAAGTGCTGTTATGCATCTACTTCATAACGAGCAACTGGCTGCACACTCTTACCTCCCCCTAGTTTAATTAGACCGCCGGTAACGTGTTCCTCACTCTGCTCATCCCTGCTATTTATACGCTCTCGCGAGGACACATAATAGTTCTTCATGGCTGGGTGATCTTTGTTTTTTTAATTTTCTTTTAAACCATAACACCTTGCTTAAGAGGAATAAAATTCATTCAGCACAATATGCACGGAAGTTTACCCTGCCACAAAGTGTGGGAGGTCTGTGTGTTTTGCCAGTTTTTGTTCCAAACAGTTTCCCTAGCTTAATTAGCCAATTAGTGGTTAATCATATGCGTTCCATTTCCACCTTTGTCTGCCACCGAGAATCACTAAAGTACAATTGAATGTTTATTACACATGGGTCAGAAAGAGTCACAATTGTGTATTTTGTCAATTGGAGGGAAGAAACTTAGATATCTAACTAATTGCGTTAATTAAGTGAATTTGTATGCAGAGGGAGGACAGTCCTGGGGTTTCAGGGCATCCTGAGGCCTTTCCAAGTTTGGTACGTTACCATTCAGCAGGGAGATGCTCCACAGTGAGTCACGCACCTGCAGTCACTATCAGTAGGTTAAATGTGTGAGAGGCTCCGTGTGGATGCAGCCTGAGCAGAAACACGCGCTGAGAGCTTTGGGAACGATAACGACACGTTCCAGAACATTCGCTGTGACCGTGTCGCCAATGGTGGTGTGGCGGGGAAGTGAGCGAACGAATGGGAATCGGTGGCATTGCGTGGTGGGTGTGACTCTGCCCCCCCTCCCCCCCCTCCCACCCCACAATTCATTATAGGGTTCGCCGGATCTGTCGGCACACCGTCGACTTTGTTACCGGGGGCAATGGGGCGCCCATCGAGTGATAATGAAGCTGAGGAGTTGTCAGCTCCCTCCCGGCATCCTGAGGAAGCTCCCCTGGCCTCCACATGTTCATTAGCGACCGGCTGGGCCGGCCTGCTCGTTAGACCTGGCTCACGTGAACATGCTGCCGCACAAGGGACACACATGTAGAAACAGAGAACCACACAGAGACACGGGGCTGTCCGGTTACGCACCACAGGCTCGTTCACGCACTCCAGTGCCGCTCTTGCGTTTATCAACAGAGCAGTTACAGTAGGCATTAAACCCCTCATCAACACAGCCCTGATGGGGGAGACCGTCAAATGCGAGGTAGACATTTATCTTGTCCCATAAATCCCAGCATAGTGTAACCATATCAATACAGGCCATTACCTTGTCGACAGTTCATTGTACTTCCTTAGTGGTTGGTGCAGACATCTTGCTTGTGTTTAATCAAGGATGATAAAAGTGATCAATAAACCACCACAGTCTCGGGGAGGACGAGGCTGTCAGTAGGGACTTTCCCTCTGGCATTACGGGCATCATCCAGAGGCCATTTTCTTCTCTCCCATCCCAGAACCATTGGACTTCCTTACAGATGGACGGAGCTTCTGGTTCCCCCAAAGACACTAAGCCCTGGGTCTGGGGCCTGCTGACCAGTGACAGTGACCCCCTTTCCATGGTAGCCTGTTCTGCTGTTTTTTCTGGGGGGCTCCCTGTCATATGTCCCCCCCAGGGTCAAGCTTAGCAGCTAAAGGCAAGACCCCCCCCCTCCCCCCCACAAAAGTAACAGACCTTGTCGACCCCAAAGCCCAGATATGATATTATGTCAGACTCCAGAACGTGACCCCCCCCCCCAATCTGCTATTGAGTAGTCCTTCCATACAGATGCAAAAGCAGTCTGCCCCCCCAATCCTGCAGCCCTCAGAGTGTTCCTTAGGCCCTGTTCTTGGTTTCCTGTCCCCGTATTCCTGACGGTGCCATGACTCCTCCCACTCTAACACTAATTCCATGCCGTGAAGGTCCCACTCTTGCTGGGCCATGTTACAGGTTACGCTCTGGCTCTGACGGAGCTCAGGACAACCCGTCTCCTGGATCATTAAGCGGGACGTCAGGCTCAGCCAGGGGTCCTTGGCTAGGTCCGCCCTCCTCCATGCATTACTGAACAAGGAAATTAGTGTGTGTGGGGGGGGGGGGGCATGCTGTCTTTATTTCCGTTCCATTTCATCTGAGTGAGGGTGCTAGGGAGAGGGGGCGGGCTTGGCCCCAGGGACAGGCGTGTACTGCATATGTCCTGTTACCGTGATACAGTGAGTGTGTGTCATCACCCGCTGTTGTGTCCTTCAGAAAGGCATGTACTGTATGCAGCAGAAATTCCTGGTGATGATGACAGCTTGGAGCAGGAGCAATAAGATATCACTGGTACCAGTAGTGGGACTTGCTGGGAGGCTGCATGTTCATACACTGCTCTCCCACAGTAGATCATTTTTCCAATAACTCTGCAGTTGATTATATCTACCTATGTGTACATTTCCCTAAAAAGGCTGCAGTGAAAATTACACTATTTGGAAAAATAGTGCCAACCTTCATTCTGAATCAAACAGTATTAATATGATTTTGTTGGTTTGTCTGAACCTGCGTAGCTACCACTTTGTGGCTGAACTTGCTCCCAGATGTTTCTACTTCACAATCACTTCACTTGCAGCTGACCAGGACAAAACTGTGGAGAACTGTTCAGGCTTTAGGCTTGATGGGAAGGTGTCGGGTGGTGCCCAATGATGGTGCTAGGTTGACTGACCTCTTCTGTATGACCCCCCCCCCCATTTTGCTGCCACTGACACTGCAGATTGCATGGCTGTGAGAACATAAGAACATAAGAAATTTACAAATGAGAGGAGGCCATTCAGCCCATCAAGCTCGTTTGGGGAGAACGAGCTAGCTCTGATTTAAAAGAACCCAGGGTTTTAGCTTGTGCTACACTAGCAGGAATACTTCCATACTCTAACTACCTACTTTAACTTAATCATACACCTGTTTATCAGCAATGGAAATGGCTTATGTGACTATTTTCGGTAGTTGCTATGTGTATCCCAGTGCTTTTGTCCATATAGTGTATGTGCTTCAATCTTCAATATTAACCCACATTTTTATATGCAGTACATATGAACAATAGAGCTAATTAATTAATTAACGGGAGTAAGCAGTGTTCTAACGACCTTCCGGGAATGTCATGTGACTCAGATGCTGGGTGATGTATCCGTGAAGTATATACGAGTGTCCCGTGGAAACCCTCCACCACCCCTGCACAGAAACCAGCATCTGTTTCTTATTAAAACCGCCCCGTGGCCTGGGGGGGTGGGGGATGGGGGTGTCGCGGAGGGTTCATCAGGATCAGCCAATCAGCTGTTGGCTCCGAAGTAGGTCAGGGTGTGGCTTGTCGCTGGGGTGCGTTCCTACCGCGTACCCCCATCCCCATCCCAGTCTCGCCTGTCCCGTGAAGGTCACCACTTGCCTGCGTCCTTCCCTCCGTCTTCCCGCCTCTTTCGAGGGAAAAATCAGGTGTGGGATTTAGCATAAATGAATTTCTTCCCTTTCCGCTTCAGTAGGTCGGCCTGTAAGGTAACACAAGTGCATTTTTTTCCACCCCTTTGAATGCAGTAGAAATCGGAGCCAAAAGCAGGTCATTTGCTGTTGTATCTCCTCTATAAGAGGGCCGGAGACATGCTTTATTAGGGGGAAAAAATTTAAATAGGCAACCTAGACTATTTCCCTATGCCGGAAACCCTGCCTCGTGGCTTTTTGTTACACCGCCGTGCGGTTTCTATAAATCAGAATTAATGACTCTCAGTAGTTAAATTAAGTCGTAAAATCTGGCATGGTCCTAGCGTCGTGCGCACGCATCCATTTTATCCTGACGGCTGCTGAGCGCCTTACTCTCGGTGTCACACATTTCTGTAGCCTCATCATTAAAAGTTTGGCTCCTGAAAGTGATGATGCAGAGAATAGCGAGTCGCTTTTCCCACCGGGTCGGATGGACAGCTTGGCCCCAGACGGGCGCAGGCTGCCCGGTGGGGTCGTCCTCCCAGAGCTCTCACGGTTCATTCGGTGGCGCTGTGGAAACCAGCCCCTGGTACCTGTCACCCTGTGTGCCCCGTGTCCTCTGTACAGGCGCAGGCAGCAAGGTCATTACATCTGTTCCCCGCAGGATTGTGGGAAACATCATCGAGTGCTGGTGTTTGACTCCGTCCTGCCTCTATATTAATTATGTTTTTCCCACTAAATACGGCCATAGGTGTCAGATTTATTAACAGCCAGGGAAGAAAGGTGATTCGTGTGAATAAAAATAGCCCTGAAACTTGATTTTGGCTGATGCGCAGACCTTGGCGCATCCAGCAGATTCCTTTGAGCATTTCAAACTGATGAAATGTGGGAATGATTTTATCTGCAAAGGGAAATCAATGTATATTCAATATGTGTTATTATGATATTACCTGCTCTGAGCACACTGGCGCTGTTTTGATAGGTGAAACGTATGTTTGACCACACTAGAAGTCAAATTTGACGCATCACTGCCGCCAAGGTGAGATGTGTGGACGTCTAGCTACCTGCTGAGAACCAACTTCAACTGCTACGGAAGAAAACTAAAAGTGGATTTACAGTATTTACAGCGTTTACAGTAGTTTCTTCTCCCTAAGTTTTGGTGTCTTGGGGTTAGGGATTGTTATCCATGGTGGAAGTGAGTGAGAGAGACCTCCAGAAATGCAAAAACCATGGATGGTCTTTCATCATCCATCATCCATCCATCTTTCATCATCCATCAGAAGGGTTTTTTCCCCTGACTACTGTTTTTTCTGAAGGTCAGCTGCCACTAACTTTTAGAGAGACAGCTAGTCAACTTGTAGTTTGTTACCCTAATGTTTGTACCAGTCTATACTGCTTAATATCGGCGTGTTCCAGTCTTTGCTGGATCATAGATTGTTAGCTTAGCGCATTCAAATCGCGGCCCTCAAGGGCCAAGCACTGCTGGTTTTCCAGCTTTCCTTTACCTGAGAGCCAGTTGTGAAGCCTCTGGCCAATTAGAGCAGGAAATTATTAAGATAACTACCTAGGAGACTTGAAAACAAGTCCTGGATTTGGAATTGAGGGCCAGATTTGAATAGGGGGGGCTTAGTGTCCATCAGTGTATACCAGTCTATACTGTTCATATCAGTCTGTACTGGTACTTGCTTGTAGATTGTAAGCTTGTTGTATACCAGTCTATACCGGTCTATACCTCTTTATATCGATCTGTACTTGCCTTTGCTGGCTCTTAGCAGGGTTGCTAACTCTCACACCTCTCCCGTGAGATTTCGCGCAAGAAATCTTATGGCAAATCTGTATTATTCCAATAAAGCCTAAAATTAGCTACTTCAAAAGTGCTGGAGTGGTTTCCAAACCCTACAGACTATTTACAAAGTAATAAAACTGTTAAATACATTTAAATGCGTGTACAGACTTGTCTTGAATTAAAAATCTCATGTCAGCCAGCTAACCAAAGTTGACAACCCTTTCGTAAACGGTTAGTTGACTGTATGCCAGTCCATACAAGTCTATCCGGGTTTATATTCTGTACTGGTCTTTGCTGGCTTGTAGACTGTTAACTTAGAGTATACCAGTTTGTAGCACTTTATATTGGTTTGTACTGATCTTTGCTGGTTTGCTCTGGAGGAGATCGTCAGTCAGCTGACACAATCTCATCCAGCCACACTGGCGTTTTTGGGCAGCTCTCTAAATTGATCACGTGTCACACATTGTCCTCACCACACCCCCCTATCCTCTTCACCGTTGCCCTCTGCCTGTCACTTTCCCTCCATTAATACGGTGTCTGTTATTTATTGTCCTGACCACCTTGTTTTTTTTTGCTATTTTAGAGGCACTGAAACGCCGGTTGAATGGTACCAATAACACCTCCATACTTTCCCCCCTCCAGGAGGTACCATAGCGACAGGCTCCATGGAACATAGCATCCGCAGGTCATTACAGCTCTCCCTACTCCAGGTCTGTCCCTCTTTTCCCGTAATGACCATGCATGGGTGGCCGCGAGGTTGGGGTTCGACCGCGGCTGGCGGTGAGGGGGTGTCGGGAGCCTCAGGTGCAGAGGGGCCGGGGGGCATGGGGGCACGCCTGACATTTGGCAGGGAGATGCTCATTACTCACCAGGGAGCAGGGGGGGGGGGTGCAGTTTGGGAGATGTGAGTCCAGCTGCTGCCATTCTGTTGGCCTTATTAAAAGTGAACCTGGGTACAGTGGCTTCCTCTGACCCTGATGGCGAGGGGTGGGGGGGGTTGCAGTGGAGAGACAGGCTCTGGCAGCCTGACAGGAGCGCCCCTGGTCCGGGGCGGTTAATGTCCCGTCACGCAGACTATTGTGCTTGTTAGCGTGGCCATCCATTCACACTACCCGACACGGGGCAATGGATTTGCGTCACTCGGGGCGACCGCTTCCCAACTCCAGTTTCATTATCCACGGGTATGAAGCCTATAGTGGGTGGAGCTAGCTAGGCTCTTCACTAATTGGCATCGCATGTGAATATCCAACCAATCTTCCTGTCTCGCCGACGGAACGCTTGTTTTGCTTGGTAAGCAGGGAGAGATCATCGGAAGACTATGTGCTGGACTGAGAGAAATTCTAAAAGCAAATTCATCCATCCATTTTCTGAAACCACTTGCTCTTTTCCGGGTCACGGGGGGTCTGGAGCCCCATCCTGGAGACTACAGGCGCAAGGCAAGGAACAACCCAGGATGGGGCATCAACTCATCATAGAGCACAGTCACACACACCACACCTATAGGCAACTCCAATTGATCTCAGCATGTTTTTGGACAATGGGGTTGGGGGGGGGAGGGCGGGACCGGAGAACAGACATGGATTTACAGAGGAAACGTCATAGTGACACAGGGAAAACATGCAAACTCCACACACATGGAGTCAGGACAGGCATTTGAACAATGGTCCCAGGGGTATGAAGCAACAATGCTAACCACTGTGCCACTGTGCCACCCCATCTGATTAATTCCATATAAAATAAGTGACGTCGGGGTTAACTGCAGGAATCTGTTCAACATCCCTGTGAGAAGTTCAGCTCCTCTTCTCTGTGCTCCGTCATGTGGCACCAGCCCACCCCCCTTCATGTCTCCTTCACAGTTCGCTGTGTACCATGTGCCCAAAGCAGGTTGTCCGAAGATCACAGTCATCCACGATGGATCTGTGCGGAGCGGCCCGGCCCAGACGAGAGATTGTCCGGCTATGGAAATGCGCCCGTATTTAACCCGGGACCCACAGGTCCTTCCTGGCTTTTATTGCTGATGCTTCATTCGCTGAATGTTTACTCTCTTTATTCATCCCTTTCTCAGACATCGATGTTATTTTTTGGGGAAAACAGCATATGGTCTTGATGTAGGACGTCGAAGGCTGTCATTGGGGTCTCGCAATAATAACGTGCTGTTATATTCTGCCTTTTACGACACGGAGAGAGCTATCGGGGGAATGGGAGAGGTCCTTCAAGCTTTGTTTACAACATTCTGTTCATTTCTTTTTGTTGATGTAGAAAGAGAGCTGATTCTGTGTGGCAGTCCGGCTATTTGAGCAATTGAACCCAAATAAGTGGAGCCAGTTCTGTAAATGTGTGTCGACCAGCGAGATGATCAGATCTAACACCTTGTCTCTCATGGCCATGGGAATGCCTGGTTCTGGTTGCTGATTCCAGGCAGACTCTGAGGTTGGGTCATAAAGACACACACCTGTGTGCCAGATCACTTGGGGACTGGGGGCAGGGGACATGTACAAGGGACGTTGTTGCCAGAAAGATATTAGCTGAAAGAAAGCAAGAGAGGAAGAAAAAAAATGAAATATCTGTACAGTATATTTAGTCAACAGTCACTAGTATATAACAATAACCTCATTAGTTCTTATGTACAATTAACTAACTTACTTATAGGTATCTGTGATGTAAGATTAAAAACCTAGTTAGAAATGGTGTAAACATTTTTTTATTTTTACAGTTGGACAAGGAGTCATAAAAAACATCAAATGAATACAGAATAATTTAATATGAGGTTTAGTGTGCATACCTATGTATGTGGAATTTTCCCAAAGGTGCTAAAATTTTATTAAGATAATCAGTGGAAAGCAAGCCAGTTTCACCAATGAAGAAAGCTGTTGTTTTGTTCTAGCACATTCTTCACAGGGCTGCAATAATGTGAACCAAAGTGCTTGCCCACCCCAGTGGATGCTGGGATTTCTCGAGGATGCTCAGCTGATTGGCTAACAGTAGGGGCACCATCTTCACTCCTGGTTTTAAGCGGTCTTCTGTAATGTGCAATATATATGCATCAGACCCGTACAAGTATAACATGTGTGAAAAGCTTTAACCATACGCTTTTTTTTTCCCCTCAGTGCTTTGACCACAGCAGGCTGCCGATGAGAGAGCGAGGTTTGTGAGTTTTTGCATAATTTGAGAAATCTGTATTTCCCCTGTTCCCAGGTTTCAAATGTCTTTAACCTCCGTTAAGGCTGAGATATCGATAGGCTTGAATAATTTAAGCAGAAACACTCCAAAGCGACATAGCTGAATAAATTAAACGGAACGTGTGCCTCCTGCTTGATCAAGCTGCAAATCATTTGGATTTCTGTTCATTTCTAATTAATCAAAACCAAAATTGAGCAAACGCTAGCTGAATTGACAGCAGTATGTAAAATGACCGAGTGATGATGTATTTTGAGAAATAATTTTTCGGTGGCTTGTTTGCCGTGTTCCTCAGGCTGTTGACTTACAGGTACCACTAGATCATGACCTTATCACTCTGTTTCTTTTTCTTCCCAAGAGTTATTGTATCTGTCATAAATCGATGCATAAATGAACAACCCTGATGCCAAAATGGCAGGTTGGAAAGACAGAAATCACAGAGAATGGTGTGACCCGCAGAGACAAAGGAGGCAGGATTGCGCAAACGCAGAGATACTTCTTAACCGTGTTAAACTTATTGCTAAAATACTGAAAAGTCTTATAAAATGCTTATAATATGAATCCCTTTTCCCTGCATGGCAGCAGGACTCTGAACTCTGTGGTAGAAGAAACCTTTGATCCAGGACAGAAGCTGCCCCCCCGCCCATCATTAAAGATTGGAGGATAATCAGATCCTGGCAAGGGGGACATTCTGCTGGTCTCCAGTTGTGTTACTGCCGGTGTAGAGGTGAGGGAGTAAAATCTGTTTCTCATTTTCACACTTTTTGTTGAGTTTCAGTCTTGAACGAAAAGTCAGACCTGTGGAGCCAAAGGTTTGTGTCAAGTCAAGTCAAGGGGGCTTTAATGTCCTACCATACATACACAGGTGTACTGTGCCATGGAATAACATCCCCCAAGGCCCCTGGCATAACATGCAAGCACAGTAAGGGACAAGGGTAGGGTTTTCACAGGACTTGCAGTGCAAAACACATGACAACATGAAACAGAGGGCTGTACACAAGGGTTTATATACACACAGTGCAATGTGCTCAGGTCATCAGAAGGAGACCTCACCTTGAACAAGTTTGTCAGCCTCACCTTAAGATACATGAACATCCCTGCTAAATGGAGTTACAAGTTATGAGATTGACAACAATTTCTTAAGTTTTGTAAGATCTAAACCACAAGTAAGCTGACATGATATCAAGCTTATGTTCTCGTTTAGCCAGATTCTTTACCTGGTTCTAATTAAGTCTTCTGTCTTCATCAGCAGAGAGAAAACACACCTTTTTACCGTGGCTTATTAGTGAGGTGTCACCCCCCTCCCCCCGAAGCTGGCTGTTAGATGTCACTCCGCAAAGCCGCGGAAAGCAGGTATAGCGGCACACGTCTTCGCGGCTTGATGGGGAGCCGCTAACCTGTCTGTGGCATTTCTATAAACAGTAAGCAAACTGTGAAACGCTTCCATATTCCGAGGGCCGCTTATCATCCCGCTCCGTCTCCATGGTAACTCCCAGACTTCCTCCCCTCGGGTCCCAGTCTCTATCTTACTTGCAATGTTCAGCGAGATGATCGATACCGGCTTGTGCACAGCGATGCGTTTCGGTCGCTGACATGGTTGTGCTTTTAGGACCGCGTCACGACCACTTTACGACCTCGCCGAGAAGAGAGACCACCCAGCAGCCCATTTCATCATCATCTTTTGTGTTTAAATTAGTGCTCGTTTTACTTGTGAAGGCCTGTGGTGAAACGATTTAGTTAAGAACACCACCCCTCCCCAACACAAAAGGGATTTCATTCTCTGTGTAACATCATAATGGAAGTTCACCAAATTTTGTGAAACCATTGAGGCATTTTCCCTCTGCTCCGATCTTCTGGGATGGTTGGCTACTTGTTATCCACCAGGAGCTATGGCAGTCGCACCCTCTCCCCACCGGTTCTACACCATGGATCGAGCCCCCATTCCCACTGAGACCACGTTGGGAGTAGATCGTGGGCGTACACGCTATCCTTCACGTGTCAGCTCAGAGCGGGACGGACTCACCGTCCCTATGATCTGCTGCATGCAGGCGGGGGGAAGGGG
>JAABNY020000001.1:49896013-49908588 GCA_015164015.2 Brevimyrus niger
CCCCTGCTGACTGGAAGCCGACTTGGGGGTGCAGCGGGGTGCACGCCATGGGGGGGGGGGTCGGGGGGGTGCACGCCCTGGGGGGGGGAGCGGCAGGCCAGGATGACACTGACACATTGCGGACACCTGGGCCTTGTGTCAACGCGGCCGTTTACCTGTCACCACCCATGATGACGAGATTGCTGACATCCCAAAAGGGGCTCTCTCCAGCACCCGCCCTTCCAAATCCCTGCACCCTCATTACTTTCCCCCCTTCCTCAAAATTGACACCCCACAGTCAGGAAAATAAAGATTTTTCTTCTCACTTTTTTTCCAGATACAGAAGGATAGAACAATTAATGTGTGAACAGTAGCCTACTTTTCCTGTGGTCGAGAAAATAAAGGGAGGAGGGAAAAAAAACTGGGGGGGGGGAATAATAATCCCCAAAGACGCCGATCCTGCCGTAGCAGCGGGAACATCAGTGCTGGCTGGGTCAGTCACATGGCTGTCCCAATTATAGCACGCTGGTGACAAGCCGGGGCCCAAGATGGAAACTCTGCACCAACACAATAAATCAGTGGCGGATAGTTTGCACTCAAGGTGAAACGCAAGGAGTATTTAAGGAAGTTAGAATGTCAGGAATCACGGAAAGGGAACTGGGACACTGGAATACCGGGAGATGGTGAGCAACACATCCCCCTGCACGCCACTCCTCTATAAAGAATGATGAGCGCTGTCTAATTATTATCCCACATGCTGGGGAGTGGACATACGCTTATACATTGGCTTCCAGGAATGCCCATGTAATAGGGCTGCGTCTGCATTTATATTGTTCTCCTGGGATCGAGGCGGACCTCTGGTTGGCTTCCCATCTCAGCCTGCAGAGTTAATTGTACCTAATTTCTGGGAGACACTGAGGGCTGAGTGGGTAAAGAATCTGCAAACGTTTACTACGCGGATTTCAGACAATGCAGAAGCGCAACCTGATTGCGTCATGGGTGAAAATGCAAAGTGGTCAAGTTAGAAGCACTGGAATGCAATTAATCACGAGACGTGAAGCGAGGTGTCACATTTTACCTACGACAGCAGGCACAGCAGAGTGCTGAAGATGAAACTTAAATGACAGGTGTAGTTTGATGCGGGTGCGAGTAATAAACGCTGGTTTGGGGGTTGTTATGGGTGGGTGGGGGTGGGGGGGGGGCAGGGTGAACACGGGTCATTAAATAAACCCTACTGGCTTAGTGGTGCATCCGAAGAAAATAGAAGTGGAAGAGGACAGGACACCAGCAATTGAGATGTTTGGATATCTGATGCTATCGCCTAGCAACAGCCTGTGGGGCGTAACCCTCAGGTACTCTTGCATTTTGCCCCTGAGTGAAGGGCAGCTTGGCGCCCTCTTTGGGTGAGTCCAGCAACCTGCACCGGGGGTCTGGTGTGTGGAAAAGGTAGTTGGAAATTTATTAATGCTGTATATTTGTACTGCATATGTTTGTAATTTAATGACTTAAGTGCATTTTGATGCCAGTCTGTGGTGATCATTATTCTTTGTGTCTCATCTGAGGTGATTAACAGTAAAATTGCAGGATATATGCCGTGCGCTGGTCACGCGCTGGTCTGCCCTAACCATAACCATAAGTACAATTTTTGCATTTTTACTTTTTTCATTGCAGTCACTGATTTTTATAAAATAGAGTTTTCCCATAGGGGGAACAGGAAACTGATCTCCATAAGGTGAAAAAAAACAAGTCCCCACAAGGTAAGGTATACCTGAACCACATACACACACGATATATCGCAGTGACCACAGCATGGTCCAAAGAAGCAGTTTTACATTCACATGCAATTTAACAGGTCTGGAATACCAGTGCAGGTTGAGGAATGACATTTTGTAATTCATACAAGGCCACAGCATTTGCGTGCACCTTTTAACAGAAACGTGGGACCACAGTATATCCCAAATGCCAGGCTCAGCTTTAGTAAGTCAAACATGAGTACAAACCTGAGTTATGTATTGTGTGGCTGGGGCATCCTGCAAGGCTTGGTGATCTCATTAAGGCTAATGCATAATTGTTAATAAATGCCAATTATTTGATTTATTAGAAGGTAGCATTTAATACCATTGAAAAAAAAAATCACCAAAAAAACTAAGATCCATCCGCTTCATTCTTGAAAAGCTACTTCTTTGAATGCTGTATAAGTTGTTGTTTTTTTCTGCAGAAGGCCATTGATGACGATGAGTGTCAGACAGGCAGACAGGTCAAGACACTCCTCCCACAAACACATCACGCCCCATATGCAGGTATGATTGTATTTGTCACTAGCTACCGATTTTTGAGAAATCTATCACTGAGAATCTGCTGCCACTTTCGTAATGTAGTGGAGGTCCAAGGCGCCTGGAAGGAGCATCAGATTATGAACTAGGAACTCATGGATCATGCACTATCCCATTGTCGCCCCCTAGGGGTGGGGTGAATGTGCAGGAATAGGGGGAGTTATGGTGTTATAAAACCCCTACAATTCAAATAGAAATCCACTACTTTCCTATCCTGTTAGAATCATATGCAAATATGTGACAAAGGAAATGTATTTCTACATAAAAGAAAAAAGGAATTAATGGATCTGTTCTTTGTTCTTTAATATAAATGTTCACAATAATGCAAGCCATCGTGTAGTGAAAAGGACAGTTAATTATTATGGGGATGAAAATGTCTTCAGTAAAATACAGCAACTGGATTTCCAATAGCACAGCTTCATGACAAATGATGCTGTGATACTGACAGGGAGCTTCTCATACAGAATTCCCAGAGAGGGAGATTTTAGCAGAAACTGCTGGAAAACACTCATTTGTTTGAATCCACCTTTAGAAACTCCTAGATCCCCACGACACTGTTCTAACACAAGACTATATAAATTCATTTATAAAGTAACTTATACTGACGCTGTGCTAATAGCGGATAACACAAGACTATATAAAGTCATTTATAAAGTAATTTATACTGAGCACTAACAGCAGTTTTTTAAACTTTTTTTTGGCAAATGACTTAAACAGAAACACACTCGGGCTCAGATACTTTTTTACAGTCAGTTAAACATGCATCATTTGCATAAACCACACCCCCATGTGGCAGCTGGGGGCACTGACCTATGACACGCAGGCATTTCTCAGCAGGAAACACCTTTGGAGACCTAAGGCCTTCTCTCACCTGCCATGACTGGCTGACACATTGTTTTTATTGTGTGTGTGTGTGTGTGTGTGTGTGTGTGTGTGTGTGTGTGTGTGTGTGTGTGTGTGTGTGTGTGTGGTCCAGATATACCTTACCTTATAGGCACCAAATGTGAGGAATACCCGTTTTTTTCCTAGTCCCCATAACAGAAAACAGAATTTCCTAAAAATCTGTAACTGCAATCAAAAAATTTTAATTGCAGAAACTCTTGCACTTTGTTTGGTTACTTATGGGCATGGTTAGGGCTGGGTAATGGTTAAGGTTGTCACAGTTAGCATTAACATTTTTCCCATAGAAATGAATAAGCAATCCACCAAAAAATATGACTACAGGTCTGTGTATTTGTGTGTGTGTGTGTGTGTGTCTGTGTGTGTCTGTTTGTGTGTGGAGGGGGACGGGCTGACAAGCTGAAATGCTGAAGCCCAGCATCTTGTGTATTTGAATCGCAGGGTCAGGCCATGTGTGTTTGTGCTCGCAGTCTCATCGTCCCCCAAGGCCACGATGCACTGTTTTCTGAACCATACAATAACAGCAGGCCTTTCCTCACACATGCAGATACCCCCACACACACACACACGCACGCACACACACACCCCTCTGGCCACACAGAGACCGTGGCTGCTCACTCCATTGAAAAGCAGCACAAAAATAGGGGTCACATTCATCATTTATGAAGAGGAGAGGCCGTCTTGGCTGCAACGCGGGGTGTATCTTCCCGAAATAGGCATCTGAGGTTGCCGCTTGACTGCTGTGAGACAGGGAGGCTTCCAAAGCCAAGATGGCCACCTCACTCCATCTGTAGGCCATATCATTTACCCCATGCCAGCTGAAACCTGATTTTTAAATGAATTTTTCTGTACATGTGACCCTCCCATTGGCAGGGGTTGTTGTTTCTGGGGCTCCGCTGAAAAAGTCTTTGTATGTTTGCAATCCTTATATCTTTGTATGAGGACGGAGTTCCGAGTCTTGGTGCTCCCTGTCTTCCTGTATGGCTGTGAGACATGAACCGCTGGTTTGATTTTGTGCTGAATAAGCGTTCGCTAGAGGAGTCCAGAATGAGACACATTATCTGCATTATGAGGGTGATCAGGCTCACAAGATCTTCATTGCTGAGGACCCGAGTGGCTGGACCAGGCCAAGGAGACACCCAATTAACACATGGTTGCGGCAGATGGATGGCCTTCACTGCGGGGGGAGGGGAGCCTGCCTGGGGTGTTGTCAGGTGGGATGCAGAGGTGTTTCGCTATGTGGCGGGTGCAACAACAAACTGCATCAGCACATGCTCCCCAGCTTTACCTGACCTAACTCAAAACGTTACTGTAGTGACTGTTTGTGGCCAACAGGGGGGCCCCAAACCTTGAGGGCCCCACACAAGTTGCTGCTGGCCATATCACAATGGTGACCCAATTGAAGACTTGTGGATACAGTCCTTATGTAAGTCAGTAAATTTAGGATCCAGAATGGTCTGGCTCACACTCCAGGAAAAAAAAAACAGCTAACCAAGCTGGGTAGAAAAACCTGCTCTAAACACAAATTATAATTACATCGAGAAAAAAAAACCTTCTGCTGACAAAAACGGGAGACAGCCAGGCAACTTCCTGAACTTCCACAGTAAGATTCTTAAAGTTGTTCTGTGACAGTGTCTCATTTAAATGGTAATAGGATGTTTCACTGGTTTTAATTTCTGGTAATGGGACCTAATTAGACGGCACTGGGGTCTGTTCTCTTCCCCAATGCAAACATGCACCGAAAGAAAAATCATACCTGCAATGCAGAGCGCAGGAAAAGTAGGCAGTTAATATCTCTGAAAAAGAAAAAAGCAAATAACAACTGAAAGCCAAAACAGTATTCTGAGTGTATGAAGACTAGGCCCACTAAAATATATATATTATTTTTGGAGCTTAGCATAAACACAGAACGCCTTAAGGGCCTGTTTTCATTGAGCTTTTAAGTCTTGCGGGTCTCGTCCTCCGTTAATAGTATCTCATATTACACCATCTCCATATGTTTGGGCTGGTGACTCATCTACCTATACATGGATGCCAGGACATTTCACGCGCTATACAGGGATGGCAACGGGGGAGTGTTAAATAAACAGCTCAGTTTCTAATCTTTCCTCAATGCCTTGTCACAGTGTTTTACGGCTGAAGGCTGCATTGCCGTTTATTCGGAAAGACATCCTGTTCAGGTGTCTTTTATGGTCCGTGTCAATACTCAGACGGTCTCTAAATATCAAGGCATATTATCCCTAATGTGCAGGAAATAGATAACAGCAAACATCTCGCTGAAAGAGCATTGAAGGCACCCCACCCCCTTCTAGTTAACGCTGGATAACTTTCTAATCCCTGTTAAGGTTAATTAAATGACAAGGAGAGAGAGAGCAGTGTCAAGAGAGATTTAATTCTGGCATATCGAGACTGAAATGAAAGAATAAATGTCACCTTGATCTCGAACCCCCTCCTCCTCCCGCCCCGTTCTCAACAGGTACTCACTAATGAGAAACGGTCGCTGTCGATTCTTTATTTAGAAGCGTCAGCCGTTTCAGGACCCCTCCGTCGCTTTTTGTCCGACCGAGGGTTTCATGCTGTGGGATCCAGGAATCGGAGCTGCCGGGTCGGCGAAAGAAGTGCATCGTGCCGCCTCCTTCAAAGCGACCTCGGGACCCTCTGAGAAGGGGACGCTCGGTCAGTACAGCACGCCGATTAAAGTACAGAAATACTTACATCGTCCTTCCTCCGTGTGTGGGCGGTTTACAAGTTAACTGTTTGTGAGCAATAAAATGAAATATATCGGCAAGCGGAAGCATACATTTAGGCAAAAAAAGCTAGATCAAACTTCCACAGGAGAATTAAGAGATTGGCCAGAAACATTCATAAATATAGAGAAAGGAAAATAATACTGCCTTAATTGTTTTTGCCGTGTCAAATGACGCTCCTCTGGTGGTTTATATAGATCAGGGCACCTTGTATTAGACAAAGTAAAACAAGTCAAATACATCCGCAGTTATAAAAGTCGTACAGTAAGACAAACGAGCAGATCATAAATGACAAAAACCATGGAAAACCTCAAACGTCAATCGTATTGCTATTTATTTTACGGCACTATATGACACCTAATGGAGATCTGCGTTTCATTTTCTGAATGGGACCCTCCCCTATTAATCAACCATGGACAACAGCCAGATGACAGTAGTGACTCCGGGTGGGGAGGTGCTGTTGTTGCAGGATCATTCACTAATTCATAGTTATCCTCCATGGAGAGTGATGACATTTGATATTTATATAAGAATGCAAATGTCTCCTCCTGTTAAGTATCACCAATGAATTAATTAACGTTGGCAGTTTGAGGAAAAAAACAGAAATGTCACTTATTTTAGACTGACAACAAAATTAATAAAGCTATTTTCAAAAATTGACAATTAACAAAAAAAAAAACACTCACAAAGTTTAGTTTGTACTGTTTTAATATAAAAAAATGAAAAAGTACCAGTTTAGTTATTCATACGAAAATCTCACAAAGACCTTCTGACCATTGAAATTTGAGTCACAAAGACAAACCTGTAGCATTGTTACTATGAACAAAGTACTGATCATTATGTTGATATCATTAACTAAAGACGCAGGACTCAAACAGGATATCTTGCTGTACTCAAGAGAAGAATATTTTCTTGTTCCAGGTGATGTATTGAGCAGATGTTGGAGTCCAACACTGGTATCCCTCACTCGTCTGAGCCACCGTTCCCTTGGCAACAGAATCTTGTTAATTTAGGTTTCACACAGCCACTAACTTGTCACACAAGTGGGGGTCCAAACCACAGTGTTATAAATTGCTTCTATTTTACCTGATTGAAGGGTTATCTTTGCAGGTCAGGAAGAGGGAATCTATACAGGGTTAGTGGTCTTGTTTTTCATAAACCTGGGATTACCTGACTTCCTGGTCTGTTTTTGTTTAGTAGAACTGACCCATACTGATGCCATCATGGTATCAGAGAAGAGGAAAGGTGCGAGAAGTTGAAAAATGGCAGAGAAGTACAGTGACAAGTGGGTCTACATGAGGAGATGGTGTGATGCTGGTCTTCGATCAGTCTGGCTACACTGGGAAGTTTCTTGCTCATTGCAGCGCTATAGTTAGATGACAGAGGATGATTTTGCTTTCTTCTTCTTTTTTTGATAAAAGCATTTTCATCTGGCTTCTGTTAGATGTGTTCAGACAGGCACAAACCAAAGGCCTACCTCAAACCATGTCACGTGATACTGCCATGTGTTTAGAATTCACAATTTTTCAGCTTTTTCAAATCCAAAAAGCCTCAAAATGTTGATGATGGTGATGTTTTGATGCAACCTACAAACTGTACAACACCTTGGTCAGGAGTGTTAGTTTGGGGTGGGGGTTTATCCATCTGAGATGATTTGGCTGGGGGTCAGCAGGGCTGTACATCTGGGCATTTAGACTATATGCTTTGTTTGAGCTTTAGATATGTTTCTGTAGATTGCAACTGTGGGTCAAGATGGGTCTGTAACACATTTAAAAATGACTTGTGCCCATACCTGGTTCTTGTCAGTATTAGACACCCTTTGGGAACCCAAATGAAGATTTAATTAAATCCCCTGCTTTATTATAATTCAATTTTGTGGTTTTACACACTGAAGCTCTAAGGATAGATTGCAGCTTCTGACTAGGAATGAAGAATGGTTTAGAAATTCGATGTGTTGCTGAAGGGCAAAGGATATCAAATAAAGGTTAGTCTCAATCATTCACAAATTCCCATTGCAAACAATCGCCGTGGAGTTCATTATTCCTTTTCTCGTTTTTTCCGCTTTGCAGTAATATGTCTCTCTGGAATAGTTCCAATCAAGGTTGACACTTTTATTAGCTCCTTTTGTCCCTGTTATTTCAATCTTATGGAAATCGTGCCTTATTTGCGTGGTTAAATGCGCTTCCGCCGGAACCACCACGACACCGTTTCTACTATACTTTGATATCCAGCGCAAACGGAGCTCTGCTTTCTTGGCCCCGGATCTCCCCTCTCAGCTGAAGGACTTGATTAATGTCCTTCTTTTCATCAGTGCTTTTTTTAATTGCTGAAGAACGACTCCGCCCGCCGCGGCGAGGGCTCACAATGGCTGAGACGTAGTCAGGTGCTTGCCATTTCTCGCCGCATTAATCATCCCGATTTTTTATGTAACCCAGACGTCTGGCTTTCCCGGTGGATGCTCAGTCGCAGTTGCTTAACAACACAGCGTTAAAAAAACTTTGAAATGTTATCTTTAAAAGTCACAGGGCCAGTGTCCCGGGAAGGCGCTCCCATCTGGCGATCGGGCCGCGTTGAAAAGAATAAACACAAAGCGCTAATTCGCCCTCTCTGTATGTGCGCCGATCGCGAGTTTCAAGGGGGTTGGCTGCCGGTAGAGTGATGTTCTTAAATGATATGTAATGTTGGACACAGATTGAAATTTCTCCTGTGCCTCGGTTAAAAGCAGTACTAATCTGAGAATTGTACAGTATAGAAGAGCCTTTTAAAAAATGTATTTATGTAATTACATTACATAGTCATACTTCAACATTGCTTATTACATTAAAAAGCCATATTGATTACCTGAAATATTACAATTAATTAACCTAGTATCTGAGACCATCGTAGATGCCGCCGGAACTCCAGCCTGTCGACACGGCGCTAATCATTCTCTTTCATTGTTTGCGACCACGGCAATGTGACCAGCGCAATCAGGTACGTGTTAGGGAGGATTAACTTCGACCAATGTAATTATGAGAACACGCAGTGTACTTATTTGCCTTCTTGGAAGATCCTGTCGCTGCGGATCCGGGATGGATGTCGCTCTGCGTCCGTCTTCAGCTGCCTTTACGCCGGGAGCGGCCGCACGCTCCTCCTACGCCGTTTCCTTCTTGCTTCTACTCTGGAGATTTGTACTGGTGCCTCGTTACCTCCGGGGAAAATTAAGTGCTGTTTAACCAGGATGGCTGAAATAATGTGTGGGGAAATGGTGTGTAATAAGAAAGCTATCTTAAGTTCAGCACAAGCAGAAGACAAACGTATGAAATTATTGCAATAGATTTTCTGCGCTGACCCCCCAACCCCCAAGGATGATGACCGTGCTCTTCTGGTGTCAAATGTGTGTTAAGTGGTGGAGGGACTCCCACTAAGGTGTGGGTTCTCCTATGCCCCTCCCTGCTGAGGTAAACACCTGTCAAATCACACTGTTCCACCCATAGCACCTATACATGTGATGGTCATTGCTGTGCCAGCAGTAACCTCACCTGCAGGGGGCAGTAGTGACATTATGGTCCCTGTCATCAGGTAACCATCACTGTGTGAAGTGGCCCCTAACATACGCTTTGCTACAGCACCGGCTTAAAGTGCTGGGGGTGGGGGAGCCTTGTGTTACAGCTTTGGTTGTTTAACTGTTTCCAATCTCTTAAAATAGCAAGCCGAGTTCAGCTTGATTAAAATAGACAACAGAAAGAAAAAACAAAGTCCTTTTCCTGCAGGCCGACAAAGAGCCGGGTGCGAGTGGGATGCGCGCCGTGGATGTGGGCGTCCGCAGCTTCTTCTGCCCACAGGGGTGAGTCAGAGCAGGCCTGAATGTGAGCTGTTGTCTTCCCTCCCACTCACTGACACCACAGCCTCCAGACAGCTGGAACTGAACTTCCTCTCTCTCTATGCACAGGCCAGGGTAGGTGGGTGGGCGGAAAAGGCAAAAAAATTAAAGCTTATTTCGTTTTCGTTTATCTGTCAGCTTGTGCTATGAACGGTTGTTACGTTACATATTTGTTTATCAGACAGCTTTTTTTCTGCAGTAAATTATGCAATGGTATCTGTTTATGCAGATGAGCATTAACTGAAGATATCTGGGTTACATTCAGGTATCAAGGGGACTGGAGCATTTCAACCCTGGGATGTGAGCCTCCAATCACATGACGTGGTATGAAATGTGGATGGTGTGTGGCTAAGCGCGTTAGAGCTCAGTAGTGCTTGTGATGCAAAGGCTGCCAGTTCAAATCCCAGGGTCAGCAAAGTGATGTCACTGTTGGGCCCTTGAGCAATGCCCTTAACCCCCAATTTCTACAGGGACTGACCCTGCTTTTTCAAAAAATCTATGGGTACGTTCGAATTGGGCTTAGGTCTGTCTGCAGCTGATGTGACATGAGATCTGCCGGCAGCTGCAGGGGTGGAGTATAAATTGACTCCAGCCAAGTCGGACAACTTCTACTCCTTGTAGTGTGTCAGACCTGACTGCAATGGTCGATCTTGCGGCTTTGGCGTTTTTCGTGGCAGCTGAAATCGACGTCTTGGAAATTCCCGTTTTTGATTGAAGAATTCGGCGATCAGCAAAGGTAATTTTAAAACTGTCTAAAAATATGCGACATATCATATTTACAACCTCATCCCTTTAGTTTTGGCAGTTCATTGCAGAGACACAATTTGCAATAGTTTATAAAGGCCAAACCAAAGCCAAACACACACTTCAGCCTGTTACATGTGCAAGCAACTGTTCATAGATATTAGCTCTGCCTTCAACACAATTCGTCCCTCAAAAGTTGATAGTGAAACTAAGTGGGTGAACACCACTCTCTGAAAGTGGATTTTGGATTTCCTGACAGAGAGGCATCGGTTTGTACAGTTACATTGCAACACCTCCAACACCATCACAGTACAGGAGCTCTGCAGGGCTGCATACTTAGTCCTCTGCTCTTCACCCTGCTGACTTGTGTGCTGCTGCTGTATGCAGTCATAACACCAATCACATCATCAAGTTCGCAGATGATACTACTGTGCTGGGACTGATAAGCAGAGACTGCATACAGAGAAGAGGTGGAACAGCTGTTCGCATGGTGCAGAGACAACAACTTATCTCTCAACGTTGACAAGACATAAGAGATAATCATGGATTTTAAGACGACTTCCTGTCCATACTCCATTCAGCATGAACGGGTCTGTGGAGATCATAAGGAGTACCAAGTTCCTCGATGTGCACATTACTGAGGAACTTGCATGGACAGATGGCCCCTCCTCCCTAACCAAGAAAGCCCAGCAGAGGTTACACTTCCTGCGGTGGCTGAAACGTGCGAGGCTCCTCCCTTCCATCCTCACCACATTTCACAGGGACACCATCAACATTATTCTGATCAGCTGCATCAATACCTGGTACGTCAACTGCAATTCATTCAATTTTAAGCACCTGCAGAGGATAGTTAAAATGGCAGAGAACACTATCAGGGTGCCTCTTCCTTCACTACAGCACAAATTTCACAGGCACAGTATTCACAAGGCCGTATAGTGCAGGACTCCTCACATGGACTTTTCTCTCTCCTGAGGAGAGGAGATTCTGCAGCATCAGAGCCAGGTCTGCCAGGTTGGTGGACAGTTTTTATCCCCAAGCTGTCAGGCTCCTCAACACTGCGCCCCCCTGGGATCTTCCACACTGCCTCATTCACCTCTTAACCTGCTGTGCAGAACTTATACACATGTACAGGCTCTTTACTGTAATGTCCAGTTTGCACATAGAGCAAAAGTACTGGAAACTGTTTACACTTGTTCTTGAACATATATTATCACACATTGCTTTCAGTACCGTAAGTCATGCTGCTATTCTGATTAACCAAACGTACGTATACACTAGGGCCATACATTGTATTAATCTACACATTACTTGCTATATGCCACACTGCTGCTACTTTTTGTCTTAGTTTGCACAGTCTTTGTCTTTGCACAGTGTTGTGCTTTCCATTTTTATTTCCTTTAAGTATTTGTTACACTGTGGACCCTGAGCTCTTCCACTTTCTCCTCAATGCTTCTCCTCCTCTTCTCCCTCAGCCGTCTGAACCCCTCCAAATCTGGGCACACAAGGCACTCCAGCACAGCAGTTCTCCGGTCAGCATTGACTTCGTATGAGTCAAAGAATGATCCAGCTTGACTCGCTGGTTTCCTACCCGTGGCCCCATCTGTAGCTGTTTTGGTTAAAACGGCAGGATCAGGCTCTGGTGCTGAAGGCTTAGGGGTAGAGAGGGGTGTGGAGGGTATTGTGCTCTTTTGGGGCACTCACGATTTCTGACTGGCCAAATATTTCATCTATAATCTGTGGAAACAAAGAGCAAAGTGACATTAGCTATAAATTCTGTAGTAATTGTTGGAAAACTCATACTACGTGACCTAATTAGTAGTGTACAGTTAAAATGGCATAATGTTAACATTGATATCAAGACTGGTAAACATTATTCTAATTTATGTGTAATAGTCTCAGTTGATTCTTGCCGCTCCAGTAGTCTGACACCAGGGGTCTCCAACTCCGGTCCTGGAGAGCTATTACCCAGTAGGTTTTCTATCATACCCGGCTTCTGATGAGCAACACCTG
>JAABNY020000001.1:49908890-49934986 GCA_015164015.2 Brevimyrus niger
GGCTTCTGATGAGCAACACCTGTTCCTGGTATTTACCTGAGAACAGGTGTTGCTCATCAGAAGCCGGGTGTGATAGATAACCTACTGGAAGGTAGCTCTCCAGGACCGGAGTTGGAGACCCTTGCTTTAACCCTTTTGTAGGTTGCCAACATGTTACATATTTTCTTCCTTATCTGTTCCACTGAGCATCTGTGGTCCCTTTGTAACATGTCTTTATGGGCTCTTTTATAAAAAGCTGGCTTATTTGTGTTGTAATGGGAGCAGTGTTTTTTATTGTTACAAGCAGAAGAAATGTGAGCTGGTGTTTCATTTCTGAGAGGAAATGATTGTATTGTCATTTTGCAGTGGGTCTTGGGGACGCTGGCAGAATTAAAACAGGAGGCAGAGCAGAGGATGTGATACTTATAACTATAACCATTTAACTGGTCTCCCATCGTCTAATAAAATTTTTAATAAAACAAATGCAAAAAGGACCTTTACCTTGCAATATTGCAGATAGTCTAACCGGAGTTGCTAGGCTAGCCAGGAACTCTTTATCTGAAAAACAAAAAAAACAAGACACCATCCAAAAAGGTATTGACAGTAGTGTTTGACCCGACTTGCCTTAAACAAGCATCAGCAAATTGAAGTTTATTGTGTACTCACCAGTCCTTAGCCAAACAAGAAACACAAACTAGTCAAACTACATTAAAAGCTTTATAATATTTTAGTAGATCCATAGCGATATGGATCTAAACTACAAAGACACTTTCAAGTCTGGTAAAAATTTGATATTGCATGCTAGGATACTGTTTACGGTCATGATATGGTATTCTCTGAATCGACCACATGCAATTACATTTATAACTATTATTACACAAAATAAACATTTTAAAATATGTATAAAATAGAATTACTGTTCACAGTGTAAGCCACCATGTTGAAATGATGTCACGGGAATCCCAGACAAGAAAATTCTGTCTGACATCAGCATCAGAAAGGTGATGTGTTTCCGACGGGAAGTGACAGTTTTTCGTGACGTTTTTATCCGAGTTCTGACTCGTGGAGAGATAATGGAACACAGGATAAGTTGGACAAAAAAATAAATCTAACCATGATGCATTGCGTCAGTACCAGAATGCATTGCTTTAAGCCAGCGTGAACTCGAACGCACCCGATGTTGCTTTGGATAATGGTTCTGATAAAAATTAATGAAAAAAATTGACCTTCAACCTAAAACAGAATCAACCGATGACATTCATCACAGAAACTGGGTAACTACAGAACCAATTACTAAAAACTTATTTGCTTGAGACCAGAAATGGCGCAGCATTACCTTATCAATTTATTCCCCCACCCCCCATCATTATCTGCCAGACTGCAGTTGAAGGAAATATCTCTGGTTCTCCCCGAGGTGAATAATTACTAATGATGACATTCATCTCAGGTGCACAGAGACCACTGCCTACACGCATATAAACCTCGTAGGCGGGCATCACTTACCGCCTTGGAAATTCATTCACTGGATTACTGTGTAAACCCAGTGACTTGATCTAAATTAACATTACAAAAAAGCAACATATACATACGAATTGGCATTTTTTAAAAACAGCACCTTTCACGTACTCCTGCCAGATCGGGTTAGTAAAGATCGCATAAACAAAGCTGTATGCAGTGAAGTAACGGTGGATTTGAAAGCCGGAGCCTCTGGCGACCGTTTCCGGGGAACGGCACACGGGAAAACAGCAGAATGAGGCTTGAGAAAGCCAGGTCAGCCTCACGCCAAGGGATGACGAGAGCAGCTTGTCACCCTCAGCGCAATAAAGCCTCAGCAGATCCGAGGCGGCATCTGCAGCCGTTCGGCCTCCCCGGGAGATATGGGGGTGGGGCAGCGGGGAACAATCAATTCCTAAATAAATAACACGGAGGGAGAGCGACGCCAGAGACAGCGAAGAGGCACACTTCACACACCCATGGGAGTGCGCTAAGTGTGCCGGACAATTCCTATCGGAAAAGTTTTATGTACGATTTGTGAGGGGGAAAACTGTAATCTTAACTGCGGCTCGGCTTTTATGGATTTTTATTTTTGTTACACCAGGAAGATCAGCGGAAATAAGGGGGCCATAATTTTTCCACAAAGCCAGCAATAGCACTGTCCTGGAAAACACTTGTGTTTATGACCAGGTTCATTTCAGACAGCTGGCTCTGCTCACAGCAGCATGTTTGAATTACTCTTTTAAAAGAATACATGAAAACTCTCTACTTGATTGTCCCTCACTCGGATATCTTCATCCATCCATCCACCCATCCCTCTTATAACCGCTTATCCCGGTCATATTTGTGGAGAGGCAGGGGTTCCACTATATTTTGGGCCCCATGAAATCATATCACATTGGGTCCCTAACCCAGCCCAACTCGGTTGGGTTCCTGTTTCTCTGAGCTCTCCCCGTTTGTGGGGCCCTTTTGTGTGTGTATCTGTGTGTGGGTGTGTGTGGGGGGGGGGGGGGGGGACTGCAGACAGTTCTAGACAGTATAGGCTAAGGTTCAACCTGGATGGGATGCTAGTCTCATACAGTACACCTACCAGCCATAACATTAATATCACTTATAAGTAAAGTGACTAACACTGATTATGTTGTTACAATGGCACCTGTCAAGGGTGCTATTATATATTAGGCAAGTGAACAGTTAGTTCCTGTAGTTGATGGGTTTGAAGCATGAAAAATGGGCAAGCATAGAAATCTGAGCAACTTTGACAAGAGCAACTTTGACAAATTGTAATGGCTAGATGACTACTTCAGAGCAGGTATGCAGAGATCAATACCTATTAAAAGTGGTCCAAGAAAGGCCAACTGGCAAACCAATGATGGGGTCATGGACACCCAAGGTTCATTGATGTGCATGGGAAGTGAAGGCTAGCCCATCTGGTTCAATCCCACCGGAGAGCTACTGTAGCACAAATTGCTGAAAAAGCTAATTCTGGCTATGATAAAAAGGCATCAGAACACACAGTGCATCATAGCTTGCTGCGTATGGGGCTGCGTAGTCGCAGACCAGTCAGAGTGCCCGTGCTGCCCCCTGACCACAACTGAAAGTACCTACAATTGGCAGGTTAACATCAAAACTGACCATGGAGCAATGGAAGAAGGTAGCCTGGTCTGCTGATTCACATTTTCTGCTACATCATGTGGACATTGGTGCCTGTGTTGTTTACCTGGGGAGGCACCCCAATGCACTATGGGAAGAAGGCAAGATGGCAGAGGCAGTGTGACACTCTGGACAATGTTCTGCTGGGAATCCATGGGTCCTGGCCTTCATGTGAATGCTACTTTGATACACACCACCTACCTAAACATTGTCGCAGACCAAATGCACCCCATTATGGCAACAGTATTCACCGATGTCAGTGGCCTCTTTCAGCAGGATAATGCGCCCTGCCACATTCCAAAAATTGTTGGGGAATGGTTTGAGGAACGTGAAAAAGAGATCAAGGTGCTGACTTGCTCTCCACTTTCCCCAGATCTCAATCTGATTAAGCATCTGTGGGATGTGCTGAACAAACCAGTCTGATCCATAGAGGCCCCGCCTCACAACTTACAGGATTTAAAGGATCTGCTGCTGATGTCTTGGTGTCAGATACCACAGGACACCTTCAGAGATTTTGTGGAGTCCATGCCTTAATGGGTCACAGTTATTTTGGCGGCAATACTAGGCAGGGGGTTTTATGGTAATGGCTGATCGGTGAGTAGCCATACTTTGCATGCAATTTAGAGACACCAATTAGCCTAATTTAATGGCTTTGGACTCCAGGAGGAAACCCAGGTGACACATGGAGAGCATGCAAGCTCCGCACGCACAGAGCAGGGGTTGATTCGCCCTTTCAGCCCCGGAGCTGCCAGCTTTAGTTTTATCCACCAAGCCCCAGTGCTGCCCGCCCCAGATATCTCTGCGTATTAAATCATATTCCCCCCTCAGTTTTCCACTGCATCCTATAAAAATGATACTGCATTCTATGCAGTCCTATCTTGCTCCCAAATATAGCCAGGGTGTATCAATTACAAATGCGAAGGAATTATAACAGGGATTTCTAATTTCCAGGGTATTTTTTTGCCAATAAGGGGTAACTTTTCCGACAAACTGGTCCCTGTTCTCATCTGTTTCCACTCCAGCCTGGATGGTTCGCTGTGATACATTTATATAATTCCGTTGTCACTACCTCCGCCCGGGAAAGAGAGACCCTCGGTTTCCATTTCTGAAAATGACTGCCTACACATTTCCACAGCGTCAAGCGCAGCTTCCAAGTGCACCCCCCCCCTACCCCCCTTGACTGTTGAAGGCGTCCCACACACTAGTTATATAAAAAAAAATCACAAAGCATTGGGTTAGCTTTAAATCAAATACGTCAGAAATGCCAGAATCTTCTGGCCTACTATAACCTGGGCCACTCGTGGCTTCCTGCAGGTGTCGTTATCCTGTCGCCCTGATACGACATTCTTCTATTTACATGCCTTGAAACGGAAGCTGAGTGTCAAAAAAAAAAGCTACCTTTCACAAGATGTCCTCCACAGAGCTTGGTTGTATATTTGGTGCATTAAGTAGGGCATTCAAGATTGCTTCTGACCCAACTCACCCTGGATATGGTTTATTCAATGCTTTGCCATCAGGTAAAAGATAGAGAGCTGTACGTGCCTGCTCAGTCAGACTCAGCAACAGCTTATACGTAGCCGTCCGTAGCCATAGCCGTTCTCCCTGTCATCACGAGGCCCACCCATTACTACTGACTCACTACACCATGCCCCCATCTTTCAGCTGACTGTCCTTTAATATATATGTTTGCACTACTATTACGGCAGTATTGCTTAAATAGTGAAACACACATATATATTCCAAATAATATTAAGTTATTTATTGACAACTAAATGCAATATATACACACATATCCCCTCCAGAATTGTTGGTGTCCCTTGTAAAGATTTGCATAAAAGGTTAGAAATATCCACCTATTGGTGAAATAGATTTATGTCACACTGAAAAAATAAGGAAAATCCAACCTTTCATTGAAATAAATTTCATCAAAGAAAAACAAATCCTTCGTCAACAAATAATTATTTTCAACAAAAACACATGTGCTACAATTATTGGCACTACAGCATTTAATACTTTGTACAACCTCCCGTTGCCAGTATAAAAGCACTGAGTCTTCTATAACATTTTATAAGGTTGGAGAATACAGAGCAAGGCATCAGAGTCCATTCCTCTTTACAGAATCTCTCCAGATCATCCAGGGTCCTACTGTAGGCCCTGTCTTGTGCAGTTTTCTCTTCAGCCCAACACACAGGTATTCAACGGGATTCAGGTCAGGAGACTGAGGTGGCCATGGCAAAAGCTTGATTCTGTGGTCAACTAAGCATTTTTAAGTTGATTTAGACATGTGCTTAGGATCATTGTCCTGCTGGAAGATTCAGTGACAGCCCAAGTTTAGTTTTCTGGCAGAAGCAACCAGATTTTGATTTAAAATCGTGGTATTTCATGTAGTCCATAATGCCATATACCATAACAAGGTTTCCAGGGCCTATGGAGGAACAGCCTCACAACATCACAGAACCTCCAACATATTTTACAGTAGGGATAAGGTTCTTTTCATTATAGCTATCCTTCATTTTATGCCAAACCCACCCTGAATGTTTATTGCCGAAAAGCTTTGTTTCATCACACCAGAGAACATGGCTCCAGTCAAAGGCGAGCTGTCTCGCAAAACTCTAGGTGCTTATATTTATGGTTAACTGACAGAAAAGGTTTCTTCCAACACCTTCCAAATAATCTGTTAGCATAAAGGTGTTGTCTGATGTTTTTTTCAGAGACATGGTAACCCCAAGATTTTACTTGGTCTTGTAATTCTCCCCACTGTACATGGGGATAGAGTAAACTTAGGTCCTCTTCCAGGCGGGTTTGTAACAGTTCCAGTTGATGTCCACTTTTTTTTATTATTGCCCCAACAATAGAAATCGGCATTTTCAAACGAGTAGCTATTTAATACCCATTCCTTGACCTATGAAGGTCAGCACACTTCTCTCTCTTTTGATTTGTATGTTCTCTTATCTTTCCCATGTTGATGGATGACTTCCAAGGGAATTCCAAGGGAATTTGGACTCTATGTCATCTCATATTTGTACTCCAGTTAATCAGAAAGTCCTGGATTACAGCTTGAACATTCCTACACACTCCAATCAACTCAAAGATGTACAATTTACATGGGAAACATGCTTCAGTTACATTGTGTTCTCTGTAATTTCCATGTGTGCCAATTATTGTGGAGGGCACTGTATATAATATTTTTATAAATATTTATATGTCATATGTTTGAGTGTTGTGTCATTTATGTAAATATATATGCATAAAATACTCTGTACTTAATACAGCAGCAGAAAAAATTAAAAGGCACAGCACATTTTTTTGTTTTACTCATTTCTCAATTAAGGCTCCGCACCTGTGAATAATGTATGTGTGTGTGTGTGTCTGTCTGTCTGTCTGTCTGTGTGTGTGTCTGCGTGTGTGTTTGTTTGCAAAGTGCAACTCTCGGTACTTCTCTTCCTTTTGTCATTAATGAAGGGCACTTTGCTTGCTTTATGAGATTTCGGTCCTGCTTCTAGGGGTCTGATATGAACTGTCCTGGCAGTGCACCTAACGCCTGCACTAAAGGCTTCCCATTCCTTTTGATGGTCACTTGTTGTCATCCTCTGATTCATGAGAAATAGTTGGATAAGTTGACGGTCATCTCTGGCATTAGAAAGTCGCCTCTGCCCTTTACCTGGCTGGTTTCTGGCCATCGCCAGTGTCTCCTGCTTCATCTTATTCTTGTGCACTGCTGTCTTGGAATTTTTTAACCTGGAAGCAACCTGCTACTCAGCGTAGCCTTCTGCCAGCCAAACCACAATTAAACTAGGATTTAAAAATACAGATTTGTATAAAAATATAGAGTGGTCTCTTAATTTGTTCTGCTGCTGTATTTATGTTATATGGAAGCAGCTGTTAAATGTCATTGTACATATTTAACCCACTTGCAAAATCTTAGAAAAAAATTCTTGATCCTTAAGGTGCTATTTAAATCCTTCAGAACTAGCTCTGACCATAAAACTAGCACGCTCAAAGTTTTTCCTTTATCCTGGAGATATCTGGAGCATGGTGCTCAGGCCATTACTGTATTGTCCACACTGGGTGCTGTAGGACCTCTGTGATTGTTACCCAGAGTGCAGTCATGGTTTCCCACATCATTACCAGTGGTTTGAGTCACCAGTCCCCCCTGAGAATTCCTCATGGGATTCTGGCCTGCTCGCTTCGCCGCCACATCTCCGTGTCTCGCTAATTGACTGGCCAGCCCTCTTCCACACAGTACGACGGTTCTCGCGCCCTCCTATTGATCAGCGTCTCTGTTGGAGCATCTTAAGGCGGTCTTACTTCACCTCACCGCCCTCGAGGCTTAATTTGTCTTTCTGGAGTTGATTAACAAGTCTAGCCTTTTTTTTATATATTGGTTAAGCTCAGTAGGGCAGGTCTATTATGGTTTGCTGTGATCCAAGAGGCTTTCCAGCTTAAAGATAGATGGAAAGTTTTTAAAGGTGTGCCTTTTTCATCTCCTGACATTTAGCAAACAAAACAAGTGCGACTGCACAATTACTTGGCTATTTTGCTTTACAGCAATTGTCACAAATTTCCTGATTTCCTCTGATCCAAATGATGCCCTTTCAGTGAAATGACCACCTGCTTTTCAGCTCATGAAAATCATCGATCACTGCAGTGCAGTTTATCTGTTTATTTATTTACTTACAAAGTTCTGACAGTTCTGCTGAATGCCC
This sequence comes from Brevimyrus niger, assembly GCA_015164015.2. NCBI lineage: Eukaryota > Metazoa > Chordata > Actinopteri > Osteoglossiformes > Mormyridae > Brevimyrus > Brevimyrus niger. Next base: position 49,916,723 of record JAABNY020000001.1, read on the forward strand.
AGTAGCCTGGTCTAAATAATCCAGAACAATCCTTCCTGAAATCTTTGTGTGAGTGTGTGTGCATGTGTGTGTTTTTTATGAGTTCATATTCACCTTCATAAAATGATAAAACATGTAACTGGCCCAAACTGTTCTCAAGCAGGTAGTTATTCCTGACAGCTGTTCCCACCTAGGTTACATCTGACATTATCTGGCGCTGTCCACTTTCAGTTGTCAATTGCTAACACTTAAGAAAGAATGACACCTGCCAGCTACCCATTTAGTTAGGCATTATATTAGCTGGTTCATTTTGAAGGCTAATATAATTGCCGCAGATGGCTGAACTTTCCTTTTTCTGGACCTCAGGCGACAAACAGACATGTTGATTTTTTTTTTTCAGACAATGAAGTCGTGCTGTTAAAGCCTCACTGACATATTCTGTTTGTTGCTGTTGTTTTGAGAGAAGTTCCCTGCACTCACTTGACTTGGATCTCATTAAGTATTATCTTCTGTTGACGGGCTAGTTAGTTATTACTGGTAGGCCTACACTAACAAAGCTTCTCACAGCACTTGGTTTGTTTAATGTATGTACTTATGTATAAATGTCCTCATACCGTGTAATGTATAATGCCATTACCAGAACGATGTTAAAGAGGAAGATGGGGACTCAAGTGTTTCTACTACGCTGGAAATGTTCTTAAAACGTGCCAAATTATTTCTAATCTGTACTGGAGGTCAATTAATTTACATGATTTTTTTTGGTGCTTATTCCTTCATGGTTTTCACAGTTTACTAAAACCAATCGTTTACTGTTGGTAGAGCACTATAGGATGGGGCCAATTTCTATTTGATTTATATAACGTTTGGAAATATACAATGAAAATAAGATGTTAATCCTACGAAAGTTCTCACATGCATCAATAAGAATTCTTACATTTATTGTTTTAGAAGAATAAGAATTACTGTTGTTTTTAAGAACAATTATTCCTTTGTGAGCTATTTTACTGTATTATGTTACAAAATAAGTCGAGAGGGGTCGGCTGTACATTTGAACATCAATACAAAACATTTGCTTGGAAAATGCGAATTTACACACTACAACGCAATATATTTAAATTTATATTTGCCTGGGAATGCAGGAACTCGTTTTTTCTCTCAAAAACTTAATGCAAAATAATAAAATAAATAAATAAAATAAACAAATATGTTGCATCACTCTCAATGAACCACTGTGTTTGGAGGCAACACTAACTGGACAGAGATCCCTTGTAACCGGTTTAGTTCCGTCTCTTCTGGAGCCGGTTTATAATACTAATCTCTGAATGACTTGTTCTGGCGAGGTTAAGCGACTACGATTCACATTTAATGAAATACCACAACGCTTTTATTTCACTGTCACTACGGGTTGCATAAAGCTTGTTGGCGACTAGATACTTCATACATGAATATATATTTTCTGATAAATATTTTCTGATAAGTAACCACAGTTTCAGAAAATAGAGCGAAAGGAAAAAGGCTTTTCTATGTAAACGTCGGTAGGTTTTTTGTTTTTTAATCTAACGCGATTTCTTATTGGTGCTTAGTTTTGTAAGCTTTAATACAATTGGCTGAAAATGCTGTCATTCACTAGGCTTTTTTGCTCCCTTTGCCTCCTCTCTCAGTCCCGGATTCTCTGCCTCCCCTCGCCAGGCTCTAAAGCCAAGTGTCGGCTGACACTATCTGAATATAACAATATATTATTTATTTATTTATCTGCCTTATTACTGCTATTTCTAAAATTACAGAACACTGTCACCCTTACGCACCCGGTAAGGAGATTCCTTTTTTGTCGTTGCTTTTCATAAGTCGTGTCTAAAAGGTTTTACAGACGGTTTGCCGTTCCCTGCCATAGCCCAAGCGGCTCCCGACGCGACGTTGACCCGGGCCTGTATTAACTACAGAGAGTTAGCGGCTAGCAGCTAACGGCTAGTCGCACGGACTTGCGCCGCTTTTCTCTTTTTTAAAATTCAGTTCCTCCGCGCCGTTTTGTCTTTGAAGTTTTGTAACCTTTTAGTGGGGAAATTGTATTTGTGAACTCGCGAAGCCCCAGAAATACCCCAGCCTTTGAAGCCGTGTGGCGGTACATGTGTATTACCCTGCGGCTAACTGCTAGCATGTCTGCTACCGGTGCTTTTACCAGCTGGGCCTAGTGCTGATAAGCCGTGGTGACTTTTCAATGTGAAAACCCCAACTGTGTGTCAGAGGCGTACAGAAACACTCAACCTGACTGGGTCTGTGGTGCTATTGAACGCCATTAAATGCCACAGATGGTGTGAATCGACGGGCCTGGTGTGCCCTTAGTTGTTAGCGGCTAGCTAGTTAGCCTTTAGCTGCCAACCGGCTCGGGCCGCAAAACTGGTGCTGGTTGCCTGGTCGAACTCTTGCTTCTCGTAGAAGCCGGCATGCTGCGTGTCAGAAGACCCGTGTGCAGTCAGTAAAGTCGGTCTGTGTTTGTATATGTAGCTTACACGATAAAGCCGATACATAGTGTGACCGTGTAGGCTTAAATTGCTAGGTGGTACGTGCTGGAAGCTCCTTCGCCGCTATACTTGCCCTGTTTTTTTTCTTCGACTTACCTTTTCATGAGCGACTATACAGCGATTAAACATGGAACTGTAGCTGAACTGAAGCTAAGGAACCATAAATAAAAGCAAATTAAATATTTGCTTGTTGGTTTTTGGGTTTTCACAAACGGCTGTTTGCACATATGCCCTAATAGTTTTTTTTATTGATTTTGATTACTACACCATTTATCACGTTTTTAATGCTTTATAGGGCGTCATTTTGCATATTTATTGGTGTCAAAAAGTTGTGTGCATTTCGAATAACATGGCTGGTCATTCTCTATGTGTTCGCCCTGAAGTAGCTCTCAGTATTTCTCTACCACTGTTTGTGTGTTCCTTATCAAGCATTCCTGTTGCAATGCTTGTGTATGACTTTCACAAACGTATTCTTTATGGATTTCTTACACTACTGGTTGAATGTGTTTATCCTCCAATAGGCTGTTTTTTTTTTGTTTGACATCAGTTTTCTGTTTTCTTCCCCTTGTGGATTAGACCCATTGCTTAGATTGCCTTTTTTGTAATAATCTTTTTGATGTTTGACTGACATTGCTTGTTGGTCTGCTTAGTTGATGTGGTTCATTGGCAAGACTAAGATACTCATTTGCATTGCTGTGATCAGTGTGTGATGTTTTCCTAGGTATCCATAAGACCTGGTTGATTAGTTTATAAAATATCTGACCTCAGCTGAACCACCAGATGGTTCTAAATACTGTGACATGTGCACTTAAATCCAAGCTCATATTTTTGCAACATTGCAATACAAATGCAAGTTAATATGTAGAAGTGTTTAAAAAATAAGGTGAAAGTTGATGCTAAATAAGGAAATGTGAAACACCATTTAGTTAAGACTCAGGATGATTGAGCTTCATGAAGTGTTTTGATTGTATAACAATGAAGAGTTATTGTATGTTGTTTTTTGAGCTTTTATTAAGCTAGTTTTTAGCTGTACTCGAAACGTACCTGGCCTTGACTGTAAAGCATTGCAGCCTAAAATGTCAGTTTCATGTTCTGGAAGGAAAAAGCCGGTGGTATTTTAGAATTTGAGTGAACACTGGTTCAAATGTGCAGATTTCCTGCTTCTCAAGGTTATTTTCATTCCTCCTTTAAAGTGGAGTCAAGTTAAACTTGGTTTTCAGTGCAAAAGCTGAGATCCCGGCTCAGTACGGCACCTGTGTTAGACTTCTGGGTTTCTCCAGTGTGTTTTTGTTCTGCTATATCGGGTGAGTTGTATTAACAACTTGACCAAGAAAGTGAAGCCATGTTCTGCTTCACTGGACTGAATGGTTACTATGTTGTTATAGTAAAGATGACAAATAAAGGGGTAAACTTGCTAAGTAATGAAATATCTTGCATCCAGTGGGAAATGTGGGAAATGAGTTGGCATTTCAAAACCGCTCTCTTTAGATCCAGGGCCAGCACCCATGGGAACACGGCAATTGTCACCTTTGGAGAACCTCAGTTTTCCTGAGTGTCCTCTTCTCTCAATGCCTGAACCTGTCCTGTTCCCCTGTGCCACCAACCCAACACACCGTGATTGTAGGCCTTGATCTGGTTAAATTCTCTGTAATGGCATACTGATGGATGGCTGGGTTACGTTCCCAGATGGTGGAGCATTAACGCATCACATAATTCACTTAGGGCCCTTAAGCCAATTAGTAAGGCTTCTGAAAATTTTGGACAGCCAGTGGAACCCTTCCTTCTCCAATGTGCAGGACCTTCCCATCTCTCTGAAAAGTCAGTATTCTGGTCCTAGTCACAGTGAGTAGCATTATTGTCTCCGGTGTCTGTTGGCATACCAAACTCAGCACAGCCTTCCTTGCCAGTCCTTTCTTCTCTCTCGCCTGTTGGGGGGAATATCTTTAATGTTGGTGGGGAGGGGGGGAGGTTGGCAAGACAGCGAGCGACGTGTAATCTCCAAGGTTGGACGTTTTTCATCAATTCAAGATTTTCTTACTGGTGCTTGGACTTGGGGGGGTGTATGTCTGTGGGCAAGAGTGTGTGGCAGCCTATTTCCCCCCCACACCATCCTTTGGAAAATATGTAGCCTGATAACATGATTGATGCAGGGGTGCACAGGCAACACTGTGTGATGGTGATAGACAGAGAGGTTGCTTCAATTCTCGTGTCAGTCCATGGTAGAGCATGATGATGAGATATAGGTGTATTTCGCGTGACCATTAGAAAAACACAGTGAATCATGTTATGACTTTCACTGGGTTATCGTTGCCAAAATGCTGAATGATTCTTTGCCCAAAAATGCCAGTGATTGTTTAGATCATAATGGTGCCATTGATTTTTTATTTTTTTTTGTTTTTTTTTTTCCCTCCCCTCATAACTTATTCTCATTATATCTGGCATTAAAGACATATGGGCAGAGTAGTAGTGGTGTTAGTGTATGAGAGAGAGAGACAGACAGAGAGAGAGGTGGTTTAAACACATAGACTCCAATGTCTGCTGTTATGGATGGGTTGGGGGTGGGGTGATGTCATGCTTTAAAGTAAATGGCTTTGAATTATACTCGGCTAATCTGAAGATTCCTTCCAATTCCCAGGCAGAAATGTTACTGGGCATAAATATTAACGGCCTCATTATGTGACTCTTGTGCTGGGCATTAGTATGCTTACATTCGTTGCCGGGCTGATGCTTCTATGCCAAAATGCTTATTCTTAAAACCGTTTATGCAGCTGGATGTTTTGTAGGGGGTAGTTCAGATTTATTGCGTCACTCAAGGGTTCAACTACAAGGTTGTGCCTGGGATTCAAACCTCATATTCTTAACCAGTATAAACTGTCTGTGTTTGTTCTGCATGACAAGCATAAATTGTTCAGGTTAAACTCTGTTTCTTCTTGGTTGCTTTGGCATTGGATAGGGTTGCTGTATTTATCCTGTCCCTCACTTAATTTTTTAATAAAAGTTGTTGCATTTACAGGGACTGAAGCCACATTTTTAACAAAAATTACTTCTGTCCCCATGAAGCTGCGGTAACCACCCCATTTTTTTGTTATGGAAATGTGACCTCAAAATGTGGATTTGGAAAGTTAATGTCCCTCCAATGCAGTCTCCACACCCTCCTCTTATGTTACAATAATAGACAAATGACTGCAGAGGAAAGCAAAGTACACATTGGTGTGCCTGCACCCCCCTCCCCCCTCCCCAAACACACTAAAAGTGACAGTTTATCATACCAGTTCTGTAAATACTGAGAGACAGCCATCGGTCACTTAGGTTTTGGAAATCTGTTTGCCAGTGTACCTTAAGTATGCTGTGTTTTCCCCTGTTGTTCTTGAATGGGCAGTTTTGCGTTGCGGGGTCTTTCTGCAGCTTTGGCAAATCGTTGTGGTGGGCTGCCACGTCAAGCTGACAGGTTCACAGCTTCACTGGAAAAGAGAACCAGACCCATCGTGTCTTGCGTCACGATTGCCTTAAACTGGAGACTCGGCTTCCCAGTGGGGTTTGGCTTCATTTCAGAAATGTGAGTCTACTTTCGAGGCGGCTAAGAGTGGGCCTTCAGGTCCACATAATAGCAAGTGACTCTTCTGGGAAGGTCGCGCTCCTGGCCAGTCCCAGCAGTGGAGCTTGGATCTGAACAGGTGGGATGGCACTAAATCCTTCGTCCTCTGTTGTCTTCATGCTTTAACTCCCGCGTGAGCTGATAGGGGTCAAAGGCAGTGGTGTAGACCTGTGGTGGGGGATTTAGTGGGTTTTGCTGAGGGGTTGAGGACAGTAGAGGACACATACTAGCCCAATTAGAAGCCGTGTTGACAGGACGCCCCCCCCACCATTCCCTTCTAAATTTACTGCTCTCCATTGGCATGCATTTTGTGTAAGGAGGCTGAATTGGCGTCACATGGAGCATTTGTGATAAAACTGCGTGGGTCTATAACCAGAGAATCGGAAAAAAATCATTGTGATGTTTTCCATCTGTTTGTAGTTGCAGCTTCTCCCTTCCCTTGTTGAAGAAGGAATGGCCACAACAAGCAAAGTCCTGGATCCCTGTAGCATTTGCATGTAACACGAATGTTACAGTATTGTTCTTGAAGTAGAATTCTATCATTAAAATGTAAACATGTAAGTTTTAACTTAAGCGACACGCAGAAGACGGATCGTTAAAAGGATTTAATTAGGGATGCACCGTTTGATTGGCCAGCAATCGGAATGGGCTGATTTTCGGCCTGATCATTGCTCAGCAGATCAGTCTCACATATTTCAGATTACGAACCAATCTTGCACATGCAAAATAAATCATATGCGTAGTCGCATGCACTTTCAGACACGCATACATGTCCGTAATTTGGAAATTCTTCGGTGTGAGCCAAGTGGATGCAATTATTGCTATCTGCAGCAAGTGTAAGGACCAGGTACACCTTGGGGGAACTAATACAAAAACATTTTACATACATTTAATTAGAGATTAAAAAAACACATCTCCCCAGTGAACATGCTCAGTTTGAACAAGCCAACAAAGTATTGCAAAGCATGCTCGAAGACATCTACGAGCCAGCAGTCTCCTATCTTTCTTTGGTATAAGCTGTGAAAAGAGCAAAAAAATTATGAGGAAAATTATGGAATTTATGGCACTGGATGACCAGCTGTTTTCTGTAGTTCAGGATAGAGACTCCAGTAATCTGATAAATTACCCCAGCCCAAAATATTGAATACTGAGTAGGCATTACTTTTTGGGCGTCAAACTACCGGAGTTATTTAATCTAGTGTCATGTCTCACACGTTTACTTGCTTCACCTATTATTTTTTTAAAATAATTTATTAATGTTTAGTTGTAGTTAGTGTTTTATTTGTTTTAGTTTATTTGAGTTTGTAAAGTTTTAATAAGAGTTTGCTATGAAAATGAAGTTTTGGGGTGAAGAAAATGTGATTTTTGTATGTATTTGCGGTTCTCGGGGCAAAAAACGGTATTGGAAAAATTAGTATTGGCCAATCACACATACCAAAAAATCGGTAATCAGAATCAGCCAAGAACTTAAGTTAGTGCACCCCTAGATTTAATGAATTTAGGCCTGTGATGGAACATCATCTGTATGATAAAACTCCTGTGTGTGTGTGTGTGCGCTTGTGTGTTGCATCCAGGAATTGCATAATGGTGAGCAGTGACCAGTCTTCTGTATTAAAATGTTGCTTTTGTTTATTAACTTTGGGACATTCTCTGGGGCATGTGTCCATTTTAATAGAGAGGAAACTAGGAAGCCGTTGCTAAGGAACAAGGTGCCTGTAACAGGGTTGGGGGGGGCGTACCATTAGGGTTGGGGGGTGCCTCATTCATGGCTCCCGGGCTTGGTCAGGCCACACGCAGAAGTCGGCGGAGTCCACAGTTCTGAACCAGCCCAGTCCTGTTTGCACGGTCTGATGCTTCAGCCGGGGGAGTCGGTGAACGTTGGTGCACCGTTATGTGGCAGGCTGACCGCGCCAGTCGTGTTCATGCTAACGGGAGAGACCGATCATAACACGTAGCTTTGTGGGCGAGGCCACTTGCTGCCATTTAGAAAGCGACGGGCACCGAATCCCTTTACCCTCCCTTAACATCGGTCTGCAGCACGCTGAAGAACAGTGGCTGTCCGCCTTGGTGGGAATCTGGCTTGGTGCTGTAATGAGGACGGAGTCCACGGGAGCCTTGTCAGAGGCTCCGGAACAGATAGACAGCGGTGCGTTCTGCTCTGCCTCACGGGACCTCATTAGGAGCTCTGTTACTCACACGTGTGTGTGTGTGTGTGTATAAAAATATATATATATTTATTTATTTCTGAGGATGTGCAGGACTTGAACGTCCCAGTGGGAAATGTGAATAAGCACATTTGTCACCTCTTGCAGAGCAAATTGCGATGCAGTGCTTAATTAAGAAATGCTTCTATTAGGCTTTGCTATTATGCAGATGAAATGAATGTTGGCCACTTGTGATGGGGGGGGGTGCATTTTTCCCTGAAGCTTGTTTCTGTAGCAAGTTGCCATTCAGTGGGCAGTGTGTGAAATCTGGAAGGCGGCTCCGTAAGGATCTGAGTGCACCGCCCTACTTGCGCTGTTGCTCGGCGCCGGTGCCCTGACAATGCTGCCCGGCCCCCAGTGCGGTCAGGCCACTATACTTGATGCTTGTGAAGTTGAGAATGCTGCTTGAGTTCCATTACAGGCACAAGGGGCCTCGGCTGCCAACAGTCGTTATGGAGAAGTCACTACATCTGCGCTCTTACGGGTCCATGAGTTAGTGAGTTGGGGAGCTGCCGTTACTTTTTGTGGTGAGTGGGGGAGTCGATGGTGACTAATCGTGTATCTCACAGTGATGGGAGGGTGATCATGAGACAGATGGAAGGGGTGAGCGGAGGTCGTGGTGAGTGGCAACAGTCCAATTTCATACTCGCCGCCCCAGTCTGAATGATCTTCACCAGTGCTGGATCTCATTTTCTGTTTGTATGTTTCCTGCTGATCAAAATGCTCAGAGAGCTGATTTAGCACATTTCTTTGCCAGTTTTTTCTTTTACTGCTAAAACGTTAATTTCCATAAAATTTTATATAGTACAGAATAGCTGTAATTAGACACCCTTACTGCAGTAGTGGCTATATTTGTCTGTAGTGCAGTGACTGTCGATTTAAAAAAAGGTATTTCAGATTTCATTTGCTATGATGTATCCATTTGAACTGAGTAGCCCAGTTGCCCTTGCAGTTGCTGTGCTATCAGTATGGATAGACTATCTGTCTGATAAAGCTTCAGGCACCCCCCAGCTTTTCTCCAGGCCTGGGGGCCGATGCAACTTACCAAGGACCTGCCTATGGCCTGGATGGACCCCTCTGGATCTTCCTACCCTTCCTACCCTTTTTTTTCTTTTTCTTTTTCTTTCCCCTGCTTGTCAAGTTTTGCGCCTGACTGGGTGTGAATGGCACCAGGTTTTCCTTTCCCGCCTTCGATTTACACGGCATGTAATTGAGAAGCACCAGCTTCGTCTATCAGCTCATTCCCCGCGGGTCGGGTCACGAATTGCTCATAAAATTTGTTCCACGTTCTTGTCCTTTTGTAATTTCCACTCGGGTCGATCGGATGTGGTGCTATGTCGGATCGATTTTGTGTTGCCTCTGGCGCTTAGCCCATAGCAGGGATGTGGAATGCAAGGCTGTGGCCCAATGCAGGGGGGAAAGACGTGCACATGCAGAGAAACATATGCGTGTACACACACACACACACACACACACACAGTGGTAACGGCACTATTCCCAACACACTGACCTCATTCACACTTCCAGAGGACATGGAGGGAGCATGTCTGTGTGTTTTGCCTCCGTGCCTCTGTCAGCGGGGGGAGGGGAGCATGTCTCATGAGAAAATTGCCTGCGCTGTCGGGGTGGGCGATCTAGAATGGGTCCATCAGGTCTGTCAGCTGCTTTCTTAGTAAAATCACACAAATGCCTGACTCAATACACTTGTCATCTTGTATGTCAAGCTGAAATCTGCTATCTTAGTGTTTTATTTTCACTCCCCTCGTCCCCCCTGTCCCTCATTTAACCTAATATTCCGATCGCTGCTGTGGCGGAGGGGAGGGGAGGGGGGGGCACGTTCCGACACTTCAGGCATTGAAGGGGTTTTCATCAAATATTAATATTTCAGGAAATGCTCAGGGGTGGGAGCTAATGCGGCCAGAACATGGGGGTTGTGGGGAGGGGGTGGGGAGCAGTTCAAGAAAAATAAGCAATCTGTACAAATTTACTATGTTTTATCCTAATGATAGTCCTCCTGAATTTTTTCATGAACTTTTCATTACTGCTCTTAGATGTCCATTGCAGCCAGATCTGCTTGTCCTCTTTGCCAAATTCATTTCAGAATAATGTACAACGAAAATAAAATCTTTGTCGGTATGTCTGACGTGTTTTATATATTTATTTTGTTAATGCTTTTCTGCCCAGTCTGGTGGAATGCTAATTACGTTGATATCTTAATTGTGTGTGTGTGTGTGTGTGTGTGTGTGTGTGTTGGAATCGAGGCAAACTTGTAAAGCCATTCTGCCTGCAAGCGATGCGCTTCTTTAACGGCCGACCAGGTTGTACAGACCAGGACCTGCTAACAGTGCTTCCCACTGCCTGTGTTGCACTGTGGGCGGGTTTGTAGGTTTTCGTCATTCCCCAATTCCCCCCCCCCCCCTTTCATCTTCTCAGGAGGGCAGCTCAATAGGTTTATGAGCAGCTTGGCTTAGCCCGGTACTGGGACCGCCCCCAGTCCACCCTCCTCCCCCCTTGATGAGTTGTGATTGGCTGAGGTAAGGTTGACGTCACGTAGCCCAGGCGTTGATTTGGCGTGTCCGCCAGGGCCCAGCCGGGTGCCCTGGCGACGGGCTGGAGCGGGTAGGCTCAGACGAGCGTGCGGCACGCAGAGGCTGTTTTAGGGAGCCGGGCCTCCCGGACTCCTGCCGCCACAGCCCATGCTGCCGCCGCCGCTGCCATGGAAACTAACCCTGTAACCCATGGAGATAACGCGGGCTGCTATGAGGCAGGTAAGCGTGTGTGCTGGTGTGTTTGTGTCCCATGTGCATGGGGGAATTCGAGGCAGAATGAGGGCTTCTGGCAGATTGCAGAGTGAAGCGCCTGCACACTTTGTCTCGTCGCCGTCTTGCACTGTGACACATTGTTCTAAAGCGTCCTGACCAGAGCAGCTAAGTTTACTGTAAACGCTGCTTCTTCAAATATCCCAGGACTATGGTTTTCCTCAACGGTGGTCCCTTTGCCTCACACACTGGCAGCAGTTTGCTGGACCCAAGGGCTAGAGAGGTGCAATTTATGCCCCGCTGGGAGGTTAATGCGGTTCCTGTGGTGCGTGGTAGGCAGTCTTCCCTCTACTATTGGGGGAGTGGGGTGGCAAGTAGACATAGAAACCTGGTTTGTGTGTCGCTCCAGGGACAGCATCGAACCCCTGATTTCCCACACTTGGGCAGCAGTTTCGCTGCAAATCCATGGCTGATACGTGGGCTTTGAACATAATTACAGACACTGGTAGATCCGCCGCCCCGTCTCATGCGAGCAGGGTCCTGTCTATTTTTGTTTCTCTCCTTTTTTTCCTGTGTAGTAAGCAGGTGATCTTGGAAATGTGATTTTGATGCCTTCTCACTGTGTTTTTTTTCGTCATAAATCCCATCAATTCCCATAGATTTTGCCTTGTGTGTGATGCTCACCATAATGTTCAAACATTTCAACTGTGATTTACATCTGCACTGTTCACGTCATACTGCAAAATTGTATTGGAAATGTTCTTCTGGTTTGGCAAATTCAGTTTAACGTGTTGAAGTGATTCTTGTGACTGATTTTATTCCACATCTCAAAAAGTAGGGCAAGGTGACAGCAGATATGCTGTGTGTTTCCGTAACGTATGTGTGTAAGAAACTAAGAGAAAAAGGGTGAGAAATTTTCTTTGCGAATCTGCTAGATTTTCAGTACATACTAATGTGATGAATTGTGTGTGAATTTTCACATTGGGTCATACAGGCACTGGATGATCCGAGATCATTTTCACTGCTGTACTGTATGAATCTGACAAACGATGGTCATCGCTGACAGATAATCGCTGTCATATGGTGCTGTCGTGGCTTGACTGAGCATAACAATGGCCATTACAGCGGGCTGTCGTACTCTTCCTGTAACCTTGCCAGCCTTGACTGCAGCGTGCAAATTTAGCTGGGTGAGGGCATCTCGTCTGCACCCTGCTTCAATCCACAGCTTTTGTTTGCTCCTTTTAAGGGGTTCTGCTGTCTGTTTGGGGTATTTATTTAAAAATAAATAAATTATATAAATGAAGAGTAAATGAATTGTAATCGTGCCAAATTTATAATTTGTCAAGCTCCTTTCTGAAGTCCCTCTGAAACTGATCAGGGAAACCTATAACTGGCATCCCCACCTTGGGTACCGGGAAGTGGGAGCACCGCTTGGGTTTCTGTAGCCGTACCTGATGCCCCCAACCCATAGCATTTAGTTGTCAATCATGAAGTTGAGGGGGGTAATATTCATCATTTGGGTGCTGGCAGACATTATGCCGATATGAAAGTGACTTCTGCTGGTGTGTCTTTCTTGTTGCGCTGTTCATGTGATGTGTGATGGGGATGTGGTTTGATGCGGTGGTCGGGTGTTAATTTAGACGTTCCTCTTGGCTTGGAATGCCAGCGACATAACACCTTTTTTTTTTTTTTTCTTTCTTCCCCCCCCCCCACTGTTGATATAATATCTGATGTTATGATTTATTTTTTTGCTCCGTCGGTGTTTGTGATGCATCATAAATCCTCTGGAATATTTTTTAGTAATGGAATGTTTTAGTAGTTTATTTCTTTACTTTGACCCTTTAAGTAGTTGTGTCTGCCAGCCCGGTATGACTCATAAATTTCTCCATAATGGTTGACAAATTGCCCAGTGATCGCTTGTCCAATCCTGGCGTCCGTCGATCTCACCCCTAGTTAAAAAACCTTCACTTTTTGTTTTCTCCTCAAACACCATGCAAAAAGAACTGGCCGAGCATCTTTTAGTCACCGTGTGACACCCTGTATGGTGGGACTCCTGTTAGGAAGGAGATGAATCCCTCCTCTTACAGGTCTCATTATTCATTTTGCTTTTATATATATATATATATAAAAAAAATCTCTACACACCTTTTATGTATTTTTTTTTTTTTGGTACTGTGCGCTGCCCTATTAACTTTAAAACCCAGGTTTGCTGTGCTGACTGCAATTCACTTTTTACTGGAGCAAAGTGAATAAAAAATAGTGATTTAAAAAATTACCTACAGGGTGCGAGTGAGGTGGCTTGTCACTTAAATCCTTGGTGGCCCCATGACCCCTTTGTGTAACCATTACTTCTTTGATGTCGAGCTCTGACAGCAGCTCGCCTCAAACGGTCTCGGGCCAGTCGACCCAAGCATGTGACGAGTCTTGTGTGTGTCCGCTAATGTGGGGTGGCAAGAGCAGGAGTAACTGGGGGGTCAGCGGGCTGTTAGGGTCCTGTTTTCCTGTGACCCCTGTTACTGAGGATTCCAATGACAGTTTTGGTTTTAACATCGGTAGAGACCTAAATCAGCCACAAACCCTCTGCCCACAGACTCGGAACTCCCACAGTATTTGCCTGGACATGTCCCTATCATCCGTATTCACATCTACACCCCCCCCCATCCCACTCCCGCAGAGCCTCTTCCTTGACTTCACTTAGTCATGTGAAAAGGCACGCAACTGCGCTTGCCTTCGTTTACCCCCACTGTCACCCTGGGTTCATATTTTCGGACACGGCAGGTTTTCAGTCACCTTACCACTGTCCCCCATGCAATGAAAATCAGTGTCAAGATTCTAAACACTGCATTACGCTTGTAAGGGGACAAATTACCTCTCAGAAAAAAAAGTGCTACAGCTGTTTCTGTATTTGCGGATGGGATCAGCCAGACCATTCTGAGGAAATATGCATAAGGGGCTGATTTACCATGGACTGCAGCGACGCTGTTTGGGTTACCGCTGAAATGTCGCAACTGGCACAGCAAGCTGTACGAGAGGCTTATTGTGTCAATGTGAAAGCTGATGCCTTGCCGGCTCTGGTTCACTGCGGACGAGTCTTGGCCCTTCCGGCTTCTGGCAGCATGCTGCGCAGCCGCTTTGGCTGCCGTTCAGGAGTCGTGCTGGGTGACACTCCGGGCTGCAGGTTCTGGGATGCAGCGTTATAATCCGTTTAGTGCCAACTAGGGCCGTTTTGGCTGCCGTTTTCGACTCTTGCTGAGGGAGCTGGGTCAGCCAGAGCTCACTAGGCGCTGCGCCAAGCATTCCCAGTCTCCGGCCCGTAGACAGGATTCGTGGCCGTGCATCCCAGCCTACTATTGCCTGGGGAATCCTGTGGGCCTCATACTCATCCTGAGTGTCAGAGACAGGGCTGGCCTCTAACCTCTCTCCTCTCCCACAGGTCCCCAAGGGGCGTGAGCGGCGTGTCGGACGGCAGCGCCGCTGTAAGCCGCTGTCCAGTCCGGCGACAGGGACATGGGCCTCTTTCTCCGGGCTTCCAGCAGGCTCAGCACAAGCGACGACCCGGTGGACAGTGCCGAGAGGGACCCGGGGCCCCGACTCCTCGCCCAGGACACACCTCCACAAGCCCAGCACCACAGACCAAGTCGGGTACGTGGCTCCACCATTAGAATGGGCTTTAGTAGTTGTGCTCAGCTCCTTGGGCAGTGTCCCCGAAGGACATAAGCTAAAAACAAGACGGAAAATCTGAATGTTAAACACAAGGCACCAGTGCTCCACACTCCAGAGCTAAACACAGCCTGTTAACCGAACCAAAGGACAAGAGTCTTAAATTCAGCAGGTCCAGTGAAATCATTTAAAAGAAACTGTTTTTTCTGTTCTGTGCGCCAGAAGCCGGTTTACATGTGTTCCTCAGTCAGCCTTTGATAATTTTAGATTTTTTTTGTTGCGGCGGTATGCTTGGTGAGAGGGTGCTGACATGGTGTGAGTGGGCGGCCAGGGACCCTCCCAGGGCTCCTCAGCCTTTCACGCACATAATTGAACATCTAATTAGTCCTTTTTTGGTACATGGTACTTGTGTGACAGGTGGTACTCTCCATTGTCAGCCGCTCCACCCCCCCAATGACAGGAGGTGTTGAAGGCCGTAGGCAAAAACACATTAGTGGGCCAGAGTTAAATGGACCAGGATCTGAATCTAAATTAACCATTTGGGGCTGTGGCACAAAGGTATTGGGAATCTGTTCCACATCCTCCCCCATGCTTCCACATCCCCTTTGTCTCTTTGTAAGATCGTCATCCTTTGTAAGATCGTCATCCCACTGCCCCAAACGTCTTTAAACATCATTTTATTCTAGCATAATGTTATGTGGATTGTCGCAAAGCCTGTTAATTTGCCTCCTTGGTTCCTGGCAAGTGGCAGGCGGGCTTTTCGTTAAATGCCCCTAATGAGGATGTCCCTTACTGTTACTGTGAAGGAAACAGGAGAGGCAATGAGGGGCTCCGAGGTGGACGAGAACGGCACTGTCCTGGGGGACGGCCTGACGCACGCACAGAGCAAGGAGAGGCTGGAGCCCAGTGTCGAGGAAGGCTGCTACGATTGCAAAGGCGAACTCCAGGTAACTGCCCCTCTGGCCCCCGCCCATGCCCAGTTCACTCCTGGTGGGAATATGAGTGTTTTACATCTATCCCTTGTCGATCGTTATACACACACGGCATCTCTATGGCGACGGTTGCTGGTCTAGTTATCACCACGGTAACCTGGCATGTCACTGGCATGGTTGTGTGTGATATCATTGAGTTGACCATCACTGTGACAATCACGTCTGCTAAAAAAAACTGAGAAACTGCAAAAAAATTTAGCTGAATTCTGACTGAACTCATGGACGAGTCTATCCTGAGAGGGTTCTTACACCTCGAGCCCATCAGCCAGTCCTTTGAACAGCTGATGAGCGTGAATCCGTGAGTCTCCCTGCTGGCCTGCCGGTCCAGATCGCCATCAGGCGGCTACGCTTGCCAAGCGGTCGTGGTGTTTGATTCGTTAATCCATCAGCAGTCTTCGCTGCTTAGACACCCAGCATGGGGGAGGATTATTGCAATCCGTCATTTGCTGCTGGTCTTTCTCGACCGGCAGCCAATGAAACAGCCACTAGGGACGTGGGAGATTGACAGCGAAGTGTGATCCCCACCCCCTCTTCTGAATTCCCCATCACATGCACTAATCCCTCCTTTTCGTGGTTCTGAAGATGCTGTCCTCCCCCCCCCCCTCCCCCCATATCATATCCAAAGTTTTCTTTTGTTTACAAATGGTTTACAATACAATTTTCATGCCAGCTTAGTGTTTAGTCGCCCCCTGCCCTCCTCCCGAAATGCGTGCCTTCAATCTCGCCGCACCACTTGTATTTCTTAAGTCGGTGCGCGTGGGCTAGTTGACGTACGGCCGCCTGCCCCTCCTCGCCGCAGCGACTGTCAGATGGCAGCCGGTACTGAGCAGTGAGACCTTTCGCAAGCAGCGACCCTCTTAGCCTGCCTCGCTTCCACCTGCGAGGGCCTCCTATCCCCCAAAGGTCAGCGTCCGTCTCCCTGACGGGCCTCGCGTGACTCCCCAGCACCATAACATTTCTTGCCTCTCGTTTGAAGTGTGGTGCTTTGAGGCTTTTTTTGGTGTGGGGATCTGGGTGTGACTTCCCCTCTATCCACCTTGGTAATAAAATAAACCACATAATTAATTTTGTCCACGGTGAACCCCCAGGTATTGAGGCACCGCTGGGTAACGTTTCTGCGTCGGCATCTTCATCCTCATCAGCCCAGCGTTTGCACGTTTGCGCACTTGCCGTCTCGGGAGCTTACCACTGGTCGTTTTTGTCTCGTTACCCACCGTACAGAAGCAAACCTTAACGCCTGGACAGCCAGGAAGGAAGGCCAAGGTATGGAACAGCAGCATGTTCCGGAATGCTCTCCCTCACGTCGCCCACCATAGCATTCATGCCAGTCTGGCCTGTCTCAGATCTTAATTGTATGTGTCTGCCTGAAATGTCCTGTGTTTTCCACCTTTGAGGTTTGCTAGCTGTGTGTGCGTGTTGGTGGGTGGGTGTGTTCACGTCCATTTTTACTTTTTCATTAGTTTGTGTTGTGGCCTGGTTGGTGGTCATGATTTTCAGATGTCGAGGACTAGCTGCAAAATTCGAAACAGCCTCAGAACCTGCAGGGGCCGAGCCTGTCGTACACAGCGAGGTGTCTCTAGACCCAGCGGCCCATCCATCTGAAAATGACCACTGCAGGGTTGCTGTGTTTGCCTGGGATTGTGGATGTCTGGACTGTGCTAGTCCTTTTGAGTTGAAGCCAGCCGTGCTGCCTTCTGTGGACCCTGAACACATGCCTTTCTCCTAACCATAAATACTTTCCCCCAGTCTAACGCAAAGCTAAAGTTAGTTCGGAGCCTGGCTGTTTGCGAAGAGTCCTCTCCTCCCTCTAGCACTGAACTGGCACGAGAGCACCAGGTAAACCCCAAGTCTACCCACGATTCACTGCTCCTGCTTCTCGCAGTCATGCTGGAGAAGGCCCACAAAACACCGCCGCCGATCTATGTCTGTATGTGCAGCTGTGATGTTCAGTCCCTGATGTCGGTTTTATTTTAGGCAGCGTCATACGTCACAGATGTCACATCACTGCTCAGGTGACACCTAACTTATAAAAAAAAATGTGCACAAACACATGGACACACACACACAATTGCAGCGGCATTGCTGTGATTGGCTTGGGATGATGGGAAGCCTGCAGATTTATTGGTGAACCTCGTGACGTCCGCCCACATGGGTGGCCGGCCATGTTGGTGGCCTTGTTCAGAAAAGGGGCTCGTCGTTAACTTCAAGCAGCCCGGGGTACCCCCAGTGATCAGCTTAAATAAACCAACCCCCCCCCCCCCACCCCCCACACACACACACGCCCCCAGCCCTAGTATTTGTGTGGACAGAGCCACTCACAAGTCCCCCACCAAAATGTCCTTTTTTGTTCTGGGTCAAAATGTCAGGCACTGACATCTACAGGAATTAAATGTCAGGCAGGGAGACTGCAGAAAGTGCACTTAATGGTAAAAGTGAGTTAGACAAGCTGCAGTAAATATTGCGTGCCTCGTGAAAGAGCCATGGGAGACGGCCCCGACAGGGCGTAAAGCGGACATGGGAGACGGCCCCGACAGGGCGTAAAGCGGACATGGGAGA
>JAABNY020000001.1:49944189-49970985 GCA_015164015.2 Brevimyrus niger
CTCCCTTTAAGGCGCAGTACAGTGTGTTTTTTTCCCCCCTCTCCCCTCCCGGCCAACCCGGGGCAAATGCGGTGAGGCGCCCCCCCCCCCCCCCCCCATCACCCAGGTGTCCATGCCCCAGGGCTCCCAGGGTGTGACCCAGCAGACCTATCCGCAGCCAATCATCGTGCCTGGACAGTCAATGCAGGGCCCGCTGCCAGGACCCGGCGTACAGGTGTACTACAGCGCCGTCCCAGCTGGCCAGCAGAGCGCCCTCAGGTGCATGTCCCTGTCACCCCCCCCCCCCACCCCACCCCACCGCACTGCACCGCATGGTGATTTACACAGCATGGCTGGAGCATGGGCCCATAAGGGGGTGGGTGCAGATGCTCTTCATTACTCTTCCTGCTGTCACAGAAGTGGGGGGGGCTTGTTTAGTGGGTCGCCATCGCTGTGATTTATGAGCCCTGGTGTCCGTCCGGTCTTAATATAACGGTGCCAGTCCCATGCCATCAGTTATGTCACAACAGTACTCCCATCTCTGCCATCCTGTTATGTGACCCACAATGTACTTCCATCGCTGTCCGTCTGGTCATGTGATCCACAGCGACTGCCATTGCTACCTGTCCCATATGCTGCTTATGGCTGTTTAAGCTGTCTGGAGAACTTACCCCGTTGTTCTTTGTGGGTTTTTTGTTTTCATCCCTTCAGTTCCTCCGTGAGTTTCCTGCCCCCCCCAGGCTCGGAGCAGATGCAGTTTCCTCGGACCTCTTCCCCCTGCAGCTCTCAGCAGCTGCCTGGCCAGCAGTGCCCAGGTACCGGGGGCTGTGACCCTCACCAGCTGCACATGTGCTTGCACCCCTGGCCGCCACACGCCCTTCCTGTGTTCTGTTTGAGGTCACAGGCTCCGCCCATTTGTATATATGTGAGATTAAAGACCATGTCATAGATAAGAGGGTGTGTGTGCATGAGGGTCTTTTTTTCCCAAGGAGAGGACTTGGGGTTTATCGGTTCCCTTGTAATCTCCCCAGCATTATTCTCCTTTTAAATACCACAGTGCAAAGGTTTTAACCTAGAGGTAGTAGGTGCCCAATAGAGAGATGGATTTTGCTGAGGTGTGTGTATACATTATGCTGTCTTGTACTAGCTGCACTTTCGGCCTTAACATAAAGGCTCATTTTGTGGTTGTGGAGCGGTCATGAATATCTGTGAGCCATTATGTTTAAAGAGCTAATTCGAAGTACTTTCCCATCTTTACAGGCTAATTAATGAACAGATACAGACTTGTAATTAAAATAATTCCTCTGTTGCTTCTTTCCTCATTATAGCCATCTTTAAAAAAACCCTTACGGGCTCCGTAAATGTAATTTGCCATTTTATGCTTCCTCAATTAATGATAATTCCTCTAATGATGAGTGCCTCTGATGACTTTTTTGGCCACCCCACCCCCCCCAACATAGCAAATTCTAAAACTCTTTATAAAAAAATCTTTTAAAAAATGAACGTCCCTTTCTGATCATCAGATGAGATTTCTGCCTGCAAGTCTGCTGCTGCCGCATGGAATTTAATAATGGGGTTTGGAGAATGGGGAGATGTTAGGGCCCTTTAATGATCCCACTTCCTGCGTGTTGACTTAGCATCCCAATATTCCTCTTTAATATTAAAGCAGGAAGGAACAATGACACCCCCCCCCCCACATGAGTGGTTATTATGTCGACTCTGCCCTTGGGGAAGAGTGTGGATGAAGGGCGAGGGGGGGGTGGGTAGAGGGTAGTAATATCACAGAATTGTGCCAGTTTGGGAGGAGGCAAGAACCAGCTCCTGAGGGACTATAGAGCCAGGTTTCTCCCTTGCAGGGGGGGTCACAGACTGGGAGTTTCACCGCAGGTTTGCATGCGAGTGTCCTTGTAGCTATGCCGCCCCCCCCCCCCATTGTCCTGTGCGCAGTTTCACATCACTGCGAACATATGCTCTCTGCTAGTTAAGGTGCACTTACACCAATTTGGGGGTTTATTATTTTATTCAGCTCTCTGCTGTTCAGTTCCCCCACCCTGTCACACTTCCTTCCTGTACCTGAAGGGTCCTCCATCAACATTCATCCTCGTCCTCACTGTTGCAGTGTCGTTCACTTTATCGTCCATTATCACTGCAATGTATGCCAGAGTAATAATTAGCATAATACAATTACCAGTGGCATGCTTATCGAACTGGCTGCTGTGTTTCCTGTGATTGCTGTCGGCAGGCATGCCCCCACCCCATAGCAGTGGGATGCTCATGATGCAGCTCGCCTTACCCCCCAGCCACCAGCCACGGCCCCACTCGCCTCCCCAGTGGAAACACAACAAACACCACAGCCTAGACCACCAGAGAGGCTCCAAGCCGGCCGAGATTGCCACTCTTGACTCCTCTCAGGTAACTGCCCCATCCTCCCCAAGTCACACAGTTTGTGCTAAGTTGCTCGTTCATGGCAGGAACCTTAACTTAAAACTGGCTTAATTGGCATTTAACTCCTTCATGGCTGCTGTAGAGCCACAGGCAGAGGATAAACAAGGCCGGGTGGAGCTGGAATCACTTTCAAACTGCAGTGATTTCATCTAATCACTGTACTGTAGCGCTCTGTGGTTAGTCCTTAAGCAGCTGTATCCTTTAACTCCAGAGCAGCCCCCAGCTGGGCAGCCCCGCCCCCTCTCCCGCCCAGTCTCCTGGCCCCGCCCATCTGACCAACATGAAGAACATACGTCCTGGTCTCGCCCCCGTCACCATCATGCCTCAGTTCAGCCGGCCCTTCGGCCCGAGTCAAGGTGAGCAGCCCAGCCCCTTATTTCCTGTCATCCGATGCTCGGTCTGCCCCAGTGGGCAGCGGATTATACCGCTGGGGCTGATGCTCTCCATCCCACAGGTGATACGAGGTATCCCCTGCTTGGCCAGCCCCTTCAGTACAACCCCCCCATTCGGCCCCCACTGCTCCACGCCCCCCACATGGTGCCCAATCACCAGGTGAGTCTCCTGGAACTTCCAGTGCCCACAGCCTTTTGGGTGTTGTGCTGCCTGGGCACCTGAGAAATAATGCAAAAGAATATGTGGCCGCTGCCTAGGAAGGCGTCCTTTTCATAGCCGGCACACCCACACATGTCGCCATCTCTCCAGGGACACGCAGCGATCCGGCACAGTGGCAGGACGAGGAAGTCAACACGGAAGGCACTGTCTTCAGATCTCAGTGTAGGTGACCCAGGTAATGGGTGGGGCCTGATGTTGCTGTGGAAACAGCATTAATGACACCCCGCATCTGTGGCTCCGAGCTCTCGGCTAACATGCAGGCATCGAGTTTATTGAAATTAACCCCAGGATTAAACTGGTCTATTGCGGGGTTCAACTGGATTTGGGAGCCGTCAGGTCTGGTAATTGTGAGATTAAGATTCCCAGTTCATGACCTCTGGAGGACTAAAGTGCCGATAAATGGAGTGGAAGTCCTTAGGCAGGGCTGCCTGCATCCGACCATAAACAGTTGGGGAGCCACAGTGACTTGCCAGCCAGCAGAGGGAAAAAACAGCATCTGGATGAAGTGTGAAACGGCAGTATTTGAATGAATGGCCGCATGTGAGAGGGATCCAGTGTGCGGCGTCCAGAAGCATGCGGTTACCATTGGAGATGCTGCTTTCTGGCGCTCTCCCCACACGGCTGCCCTGAGGCTCTACGAGCATTATCATGGTTTACTGATACTTCACACTCACCCATGGGCAGGGGGACTGGATTGACTTTGTAATGCAAGTCAGAGGATGTGATTGTTTCTTTTTCTCTCCATGCCCCCCCCCCTTCCCCCCCCCCCAGTAATGGGGAGGGTCTTGGAGGTGACCTGCCTGCCAGAGGGACTGAGCCGTGCCGAGGCGGACGCCCTGCTCACCGACCTCTGCAGAGTAGGGGCCACCATCCGGTGGCTACCAGAACACCCCCAGCCGCACGCGCACCGCGGCCCCGGGGATGCCAGCGG
This sequence comes from Brevimyrus niger, assembly GCA_015164015.2. Taxonomy (NCBI): domain Eukaryota; kingdom Metazoa; phylum Chordata; class Actinopteri; order Osteoglossiformes; family Mormyridae; genus Brevimyrus; species Brevimyrus niger. Next base: position 49,948,157 of record JAABNY020000001.1, read on the forward strand.
CTCCTCTGCCCGCCCGAAACCCCCCCGCAACATGGCGTCCGCCTACACCATCCTGGCCTTGTTCCCCTCCAGACACGCAGCGCAGAGTGCCCTGGCCAAGCACGGAGGCGGCAGCCCCGCTGCCTTTAGGCTCAGAACTAGCAAAAGACACTTAGAGCTTCCCAACCTGGAGAGGGCCAGCTCCCAGTGAGGGTTGGGCCGTCCCCTCGTCCCCCGGCACCCGTCACTTCCCGTTTCAGTCACTCCCCACTTCCTGTTACCCACTGAGTTGGTTTGATATCATGGGTTTTCACTTGAGTTATGAGAGACTTTGGGAATTTTGTCTTTTGTGTTCTAGCGATTTGAAAACGAGTTTATTCTGTGGGAGGATTCGAAACTAAGAATGCAGCTCCAAATATTACCCCATTTTTTCAGAATTGACTGGAACATATCAAATGGCAGCGGGTACATTTTTTTTTTTTTTTTTTTTTAGTTGTTTTATATCTGAAATTCTGTTAGGCCCAGGCGGGCAGTACAGCTGCATCCTTTCCCCAATTCTACAGTTTCTTGCCTAGTTTAGTTTTTAGTCCGTCAAAAGCCAAAAATCTACCTGAAGATATTCTGTGCCGGGTCTGGACCCCAGGGACTAGTCTCCCACGAGCCGGTTATTGTTCACTGTGGTCAGTTTACATGAATCATTACCGAACTGCCAAACATTTTTCTTTTGGTGCCTTCTACCACGAGTCCAGAGAAATCAGTCTTTTAAAATGTAGAGCCCCCGACACTGTACATAATTTATATAATCTAAATACTTAAGTCCTCCTGGCGAACGTTATGCTGGTAACAGGCACAAATGAAAGAAAATATCAAGCCAAGTATTCCTGGTTTTAATCTAATTTATGACTCTGAAGCTTCCTGACGGCATGTTTTAGCAACCGATCGGGATGTCGTCCTCTACCCTACCGTGTCATCGCCGCCAACATCTCAGAACGAGGCCAACACTTCCGGTTTCTTAGTTAATCTTTTTAAATTATGTCCTCCTTGAAGGACTACTGGAAAATCAAAAGTTTGCACATTTATACTGCGGATTTCTTTTATTCCAATTCAAGACGGCTGTACAATTTTTGCTGGTGCAAATCATTTTTATTTGAAACCAATAAATGTTTACACCAAACGATGTCCCTTGTCCCAATCGTAGTGTTTTCTCCTATTGATCTGACATATTATTCATTCTGGTGTTTTCCGGGTGGCAAATAAATACGTAGTGGAATGTCTCCACTTAAGATTTGGTATATTCTCCTCCTAGCTGACTATTTGGTGGGGAGAAGAAAATAATCTTTTATAGTCATTTGACTAAGATTGTCTATGTTGTGCCCTTGTGCTTGCATTGAACCAATTACTCATCAGTTGTGGTTTACCCGCGATCCGCTGAAAGCCGAGGTATTCAGTTTGGTGTCTAGCTAAGTTGCCTTTTACATGCCTGGACGAACGGAATCCAAGTATTTAACACATCTGGCCATCAACTTGACACTGGTGTAACACTTTTGGAAAGCCGAGTAAGAAGTCATCGTTCCATTTCAATGGCCGTGCTGCTCACGAATTTTAAGTTTGACTTAAAAAAATAAAAATGGTGCGCTGAACATTTTGCTTCTGTCGGATGCTATTTTGCGTGCAAGCTAGAACAAAGCCCGAAACAAGCAGACTGGTAGTATTTGGGTGATCTGGGTAAATAGTTTGATATAAGAAAATATATATATGTATGGTTGTCAACCTCATGATTTACTGATGGCTGCAATGGGATTTTCAATTCGAGAAAGGTCTGCGCACACAAGCCCACGCATTTATATGTTCGTAAGAGTTTATTACCTTGTAAATAGTCTGGAGCGTTTGCGAACTACCACACCGCTTTCCATGTAACTAATTTTAGGTTTATAATGGAATAATATAGATTTGCTGTAATATTTCTCGTGTTAGCGCGAGGTTAAGAAAGCGTGAGAGCTGCCAACCTACTATCCACTAAGTCTTGTGTTTGCAAAAAATGCAACGGAGCAATACATTTACAATGACCGTTAGCAGTATAAATAGATAAATATGAACTAAAGCATTTTTTACAATTGTACTGTATGAACAAGGTAAGTAATATAACCATGGGTTAATTAAAAGGAAAACAAGCTGAAAGGAACAATCGAATTACCATATCACTGTATCTTCTCATATCATGGCCGTTGAAGTTGCCTGGCATTGTGTTGACGTAGTTGCATAATTTTACTCAACGATTAATTCTCCTGCAGGTTCTGGATTAGGGGTGTCAGTGATATTCCATCAAGCCGAATACACGGTGCAGATAATTACCTTCAGTGCACCGTTCGTTAACCCATCCCTGTCCCGCACTTTCCATTGAGACTTATTAACTTGAAAATAATGTGTCAGGTCTGAGATGGTAGGTTTAGTTGTGGAAGTAAAGCTACGGTCATTGTGTTGAAGCTCTGGCGACCCGAACCCTACCTGGCCGAGTGGGGCTAAGATTGGAATGATTCTCAATTACATTCCGCTGTACATCTATTCGGGGGTCGCAGGGAGTGGGCGTATTATGACGTTTTAAATGTCCAAAGACCAACATTAGGGTAGTTTTAGGTCACTGGAATCATTTTCCTTGCCAGTATAAATCTTGGTAAGAGTGTAAATCCGCAGTCCAAATGAGGCGCAAGATAATCTCATTCCATGTTTAATGCTGGCTGCGCTTTACAATAAGCAGTTTTACTCGCATATCTGTACGTGATTATCTTCACTTTCGATGCATCATTTTGTAACAGGATGAAAAACGAAAAATTGCAATTATACGTATGTATATCGACGCCAGAAAGCCCTGCCTGTGCGACCACTTTCTCTTTACTTTGCGGCCTTTAATTGGGTTATTTTTTTCAGTTGACTTGACTTTTTATTCTTTGTGTGGCACTTTATGTGCTGATGCAGAGACAATTTTTTTTTTATCCTACTAAAAATAATTATATAAATGTGCCATCGGCTTCATTTTATGATTTATTGTTGTTTCTCGCACCTTAAACAATTAACCGAACAAACTGTTTATTATAAATGAACTGCATACTAATTAGTGATGCTTTGCTTGTGGAGCTTGCGTAAACTACGAGGGCATAATTAACTTATTATTATTTACAAAAAAGCGCATAATTCTTAACGGGTTATGTTTTTATTGTAATGGACCAGACCAATCAGCCAGGTTAATTTGGGATCTAGTCTCAATGAAACTAGCAAGCAATGTGGGTATGCCGTATGTCGGGATAAATGCGTGGTGATGGCGCCACCTTGTGGTAATGTATGTTTACATTTTTTATCGAAACGGGCACAATTCCGAGAGGTGAAAGATTTCAAAAACGTGTTTATATTTGGCTTTTAGCCTTTGAAAATGTGCGTCAGTGTCTGTTCAGTTCGATTTTATACGGGAAGATAAGGAATGACGGACTACCCTTTTACACTAGTAAAACTAGTACTCCTTACTAAAAAATTAGCGGCACCCACGCAACATTTAAATGCATATTTAAAAAATCGATATGCAAAGCAACAAATTCACATTCTTAATCGTATTACTGATAACTGCTTTGGCAATAAACACGTTACAGAAATATCAGTATGGTGTTTTATTGTAGACTGTAGAGGACAACGTCACATAGTTAACTACTGCATTAAGAGAAAGGGCATATAGTTCTTGAGGACTGTACGCAGGTGTAGATGACATTCTGCGCAGAATTGTTCCCAACCCGCGTTATGATGACGGTAGCCTCTCGGTAGATCTCCACTATAATCACTCTCTATCTCTCTCACTCGCAAACAAACACAGACCAGTGATTATAAGGTTGGGTATCGTTCAGATTGTATCAATTCCAAATCTGATTTGGAATCTGTCATATATACACACAGTGCATAAATATTTAAAAGGGATGTTCTAAGAGAAAAAGAAAATACATGCAGTGAATCTTGGATGTCAGTTTGCTATTGATGTCAGTAGTACTTTACAATTTTCTTTAAGAGGCCTAAATTGGATAATACGCTAGTCGGTTAACGGTAAACAAGTCGTGTTTTATCCATGATGCAGCTTAATAACAGGAGGTACATGAAGCTAAATTGAAACAAAGACTGAATGAATATATAAACTTTACTTCCGTAGCTATGTGTTTTAAAAACACGTATTTAATCCACGGATGTTACACATTTCGTTTAAAAGTTAATTGTTTAAAAACATTGGCCTTTGGGTTTAGCAGCAGATAGTTTTCAAACTACATGACGACTGGCTTCCCGTTCTAGCAACAGAGAATTATAGACGGTGGCTTGGGGCCATATATAACCAAAACATCGCCTATAGTTGCTACTATTAAAGATCTATTTTTTGGTGCCGTCCGTATACATTACACGTAGGTATATTTCGGCTGTATTTAAAAAAGTAACGCTAAAATGATATTTTCAAATCCCCCATGATACAGTTTCTCCAAAAGGGGAAAAAAAGCTATGCTGCCATTAAACGGCGAACTAAATGCGTTTTTGGTTCGTAAACGTGAATATAATTTCCAAGTACAAACGGGTTGTCGTCCATTAACCCTTACATATTTGATTAAAATTGCAGGCGTGGGAATCGGTAAGTCAACAAATCTCAACAAACTCCGGGTTCTTCATGAGTTAGAATCGGTTCTCGATCCCTCCCGTTGTTTCATGTGATATACAACGACAGTTAAAAAAAAAAAAAAAAAAAAAAAGGCAAGTCGCACTGGTGGGCCTATTTATAGTAGCACCCTCTCCAAAATGGTCAGATTCTGGAGCACCGCTTTAGTGGTCATCTTCCACACCAAAAAACCCTTTGAAGTACAATATTAAAGTCAAACAGGTTCACCAGGAATCATAGAACTCTCATTTAACTTAAATGCCATTATAATGGTGGTGTGGTGTGAGCCATGGCAGCCCTGTCCATCTTCCCCAGCTTGAGTACAGGCTGTCATCAAACTGCAAGATGGTTTCTTCTTTGCAGACTACTACCCTGATATTTCCCTTTGGCTCCAGTTGCCTTCTGCTTCCAAGGGTATGTTATAAGGTGAGGGGTGGGGATAAAGATGAATTCATGTGCCCCTGAGTAACAAAGGCCCTAAAAAATTTGGGACATAATTGGATTGGTCTGGGTTTGGGGCCCAGTATGTCTAGCACCATCCTTGCCTGCTTCAGAGACTGTAACCATCTTCTACCTGATGGCCCTTAAATGTTTAGCTGACCTTGAGCCTCAAGCACTCCAGTGCAAAGGTTTCAAAGCACATCCTCTGAGGAGCAGGATTAATCGATCCCATACTTTGTCTTATTTGCATTAACACTGAATCCAATTAAGAAGGAGTCCCAAGGATGGAACAGGAGGGATATGCTCCCCTTGTAGAGGATGATTGGGAAACTAACAATAATTTAATTAGGTTTTTCTTACAAATGAATTTTTCATATGCAATGTAGGCACATTTCCATGTTTCGACCACCTGAATGTTTGTGTTTCTCTTTATCGGGATACAAACATTGTATAGATCATTTCTATTTGTATAGTTCATGCTTCCTTTTGACCAAAATGGAGGAACACAGGAAGGTGGAGCAGGAGCAGAAGAGAAAGTGACTGATCAGGGTAACAAGGATGCAGCAGTGGAGATGAACCAGAAGGGAGCTTTTGGGAGGAAGCTGGGTGGTTTCTACATTAATAGTTGTATATAAATAAGACAGCATTGTTTGCCTTTCATTCAAACAAACACATTCTGGTTTTGCAACATAACAGATTGCTGAATAAGGAAAAATACCACAGAGTCAATATGTATCAGAACAATTTTTATTCAGAGCAGCATGCACATCCATCATCACAACCTGCAAATGAGTCTGAGAAACCCTTTAGATTTCTCCTCCCCTGGTCACACTGCTTTTACCTTAGGATTCCCATCATCCTAATGAACCATGGAAAACCATCAATGGCTTCTGTTAGTTGGGCACTGTACTGTTCATCACATGCATTAAAAAAATTGCTATTATTGCTGTTAATTCCTGTGCTTATACCGCTCTTTAATGAAATGGTTTGGCTAAAGCAATCTGGTGAGTTTTGTTTCTGCTATGTAAAGGGTCTGTTAGGTGTATGTAAAACCAGTGTAAACCAGTTCGCCCTAGTCATGAGCAGGGAGATACCAAAAATATGGACTGTTTGGGGGTCCCTGAGGTTTGGATTGAAAAGGACAACCCTTGTGGGAGATTCAGACACAGGTAGACAAATCAAACTTCAGTGCATCCAGAGCTAATGGGTATAGATACATCTACAGCTAGGAGACATTCCCTGAGTGGGTTTTAAAGAAAAGCTGGTGTGGTGACAGGAAATGCTGTCTCTGTGCTTCACACAGCCTTGAACGTGATAAGATATTCTGGATAGGCACCTGAGTCACAGAAGATGACGAAGATGAAAGGGTTTTGCGGGTTGTCAACAGCGCAGTCATGAAGACCGGCTTGGGGGTCGTTGGGATTCAGGGCTTTGGGCTCCTTCATCCCGGGCTCCCCCTGGCAGGGCTTCCCCGTCAGGACACAGGCCCTGTAAATGTACTTCTGGCCCTGATCATCTGGGCTGGAGTAATCATCATAGCAAGAGTAGTAAGCTTCTTTGGCGAAGTAGGTTCCCAAACCGTACCTTGTAGCTGTGGTAAAGGGAAATAAGTTATTATTCAATTCTCATCACCAAAATCCCAGTACAATACAGAAAAAGTTGCAAGCTACTGTAATTAATGGTGTGGAACATGTCTCAATAATCTTTGGTCACCCTACTTCAGAAAGGACATTGCGGCTTTAGTGCGAGTTCGTCAAAGAGAGGAGGTACACTCAGAGCCACAGAAAAGGTCAATCCTGATGACTACTGTTAACACTGATTCGTGGACTTGCGGCAATAAATGGAAGCTAGCTTTGTGCTTTTACCCAAAGGGCAGTGGGGGCTTTGGGGTGCACTTTCTAATTGTGTCGACGGGACACAGTCCTCAGGATTACTCAGGAGTGGAGTGAGGAAAATGTGCCAGTTCTCTGAATGTTGAGTGAGTCACGTCTCCTCTTGATTGCAATATATATTTTTTCTTCTAGAAATGCTACAGTCACTGCCGAATATGCTGAAGCTAGACATACCGTTTCTGCCGCAGAAGCTCCTGTTGAAGCCATTGGCATTGATCTTCTGGCAGATTTCCTTGGTGGTGCCGTGGTAGAGCATCTGCTCATTGCGGTTCTTAGGATACTTTTTAGAAATGGCCCGTTTCCGCACCGAATAGCTCTGCCACAACTCGCCATGCTGGAGTCTCTCAATCTGTTAAGAGATCGGCAAAGTGCCAAACTAATGATTTACACTGAATTGTTTGATTTGGTTCTACAAGAAGCTCCAGTTTATTATTTAATCTAGTGAAAAAACAGTCTCTGTTCACTAGAATCACATCCAGCAAGCAGGCCTGTCCTCAGCCTGACCTGCCTGGCATCTCCTCCACACTCCATCTGACCTTCCACTGGACAAGCAGTTGGAAGTTGGCTTGGTTTCTTACCTGGACCACTTCAATGCGCTTATTTTCTTTCTTTGTAAAATGTTGGCAGGATGCTATAAAGTCCTTTGAAACGTTCTGGTATTCCTGTGATGTTGCAACCAGAGGAACAACCGTGTAATTTTTGCCATCCATCTTGGTCCATGTTGGAGGCGTCTGAATCACCGCTAGAGGGAGATGTTTGGAACAATGGTCAACGTGTCTCTCAGAAACTCCTCACCATTCCTCAGTGACAGGCAGCAGTTCATGTTTTAGGTTTATGCAAGAATAACCCTGATATACTTCCTCATGAGGTGAACACATGAGTCTACATAACTTTTGAAATGTGGCACATTTAAGACACCAAAACCATGAATCCTGCTGCCAGTGCTCTGTTACATTGTATGTATATATTGTATGTACATTGTTGTTCTCACCGTTTTGCTGTTTATTGTTCTTTAGCATTATATGTATATGTCTGCAGGGAGGTATGCATACAAGTATTTTATATGTGTACAAATAATACAAATAATCCTTGGCTCCTAGCTGTAGATGTATATATACCCATTAGCTCAGGATACACTGAAGTTTGATTTGTCTACCTGTGTTGTCATCTCCCACATGGGGTGTCCTTCTGATCTTGGAATTTATTCCTTTGCTATCCGTCATCTGCATCTGCTCTAGGTCCACTTTGTAAGTTTTCCCCTTTTGTGTGAACGAATAAGTCTTCGCCTGTCGGACGTAGGCACATTCCAGCTTATAGCTAATATTAGACTTAATTGAGGTCCAACTTCCCTGTTTCACCTTCTCCCACAGGACTGTTTTTTTTATCCGTTCCTCCTCAAACTTCTGGTTCTCTCTCTCTTTCGCTCCCTGGAGCATGTCTTTGATCTTCAGGACAGCCATGAGAACATAGTCCTTCTTTCCTGACACTGTCAACTTGTTGACTTGGACCGCCACGCGTAGATGGTGCTTGTTGCTCAGGTCGACGATAGCTTGTTTCTCCGCCTCCTGGAGGAAGCACAAGCTTTGGGCTTCCACATCCTGCGAACTGCACTCCTCTGCAAGCAGGTCTTCCAGGCACTTCTTTACCTGGGCCAGGCTGCCCGCAGCTGTCCCATATACCTCCACAGTCATGGTGGGATAAGTCACATTGGCCAATAGGCTGCTGAGATCCAATGAAGGATGAGACTGGCTTCTCTTTGGACCAAGTTTTGATTTTTCCAGCTGTTTCACTAAGGTGGATATGAGAAACACCTTAAGCTTTGCACACTATTGTAAATTATTGGTCTTAGCATACAGTGAATACATGGTTTATGCTATAAATTGTGCTAAAAATGCTATTTTCTACAGAACGGTCGTCACTAGAATATTCCGCTGGTTAAAGGGACTCCTAACAATGGCTAATTTACAGCTAGAGCTAGTTGCCAAGCCTTACCAGGGGACACCTTACATTTCTTCATGGCTTGTTCAAAGCTGGAAAACATATTTTGTTGGAATATGACGATGTGAATAGAAGTAACATTTGGCTGGGGATTGTCCTGCAGGAAGTTCTGGATGGCATCCATCATGGCTACAGCCACTTGCTCTGCTTGCAGGTTCCCTGCTCCTGAACAAGGAAAGGATACATACTTCATGTGTAATTTCAAAGACATTAATAAGGCTCCTGGCGGTTTGGCAATTAAGGACACAGACTCATGAAGGTCCCTAGGTCAAATCCAAGATATTTAATGTGAATCCATCACTAAAAGTAAGTTTTGTATACAAATATCAGTTAAGCAATGATTGATTTCCATTTGCATACCAGTGCCCAGTGCTGGGAATGACACTGATTGAACTTTGATGTCGTTACAAGCCTTCAAGACTTTGCACATGGAACTTGTGATGGCTTTATCTTTGGTCTGGCCGACCATGTGGACAATGTGTTTTACTGGGAGATTTCCTGGTTTGGTGACAACCAGTCCATCACTTGGCTGGGTTCCTAGTTAAAAGCACATGAAGAGACAATGTGTTTACACACAAATAGGATGTGACATCACCACCCACGTAACAGGAATGCACTGGATACACACCCAAAGCTTTACATTCATCCACCACACTATTTCCTGCCGCTTTGAGGATGGCCCCAGATACACCTGACAAGGAGAATATGGCATCAGTCACAGGAATTTTCACAGACGTAGACAACATGTCTACTTTAAGATAACATGCTGGCATCTTGGGGTAATTACGAAATAAAGAACACAAAATCAACATTTCCCATTAACTTTGATAATAAATACCACTTTGCACTGCGTCCCTCAGGAGTGACAGCCCACCTTGATTTTGAAACAGTTGTGACAGTGGGTGGTTTACCTGTGTTTAAGTTCAGGGATGTGTTGGTGCTGTTAACGATGGCGTCGGTGGTCTCCTTGGTGATGTCTCCACAGAAAGCCTTAATGTCGATTGGACCCATGACCACCTTAATGCTGCCTGCCAGACCGGAACAATATGAAAGGTCATGACCTTTCATTAAAGAGTGTTTGAGAGAAATTTCTGGAGACCTTGTTAAGCCTTACTGCTAGAGGAACCCTGATCTTCCTCTTCAGATTCAGTGCTCCAATCCTCCTCATCATCATCAAGGGATTCATTCTGGTTGAAGAGAAGCCAAATAGTACACATACATTCATCAATACAACACGATTTCTTTAAAATTACCATTTGGTAAATGAAGGACAACAGATCACTGCTTGATTCAACGATTCAGTTATTTCAAGTTATTATTCCATACTGTTGATTTTGTTTTCCACAGCTGGAGTCCCTGAAGAACATCTTTCAGGATGTCATCTTTGTCTATAACAATGTAGATCAATCTGAGTATGGTGGACGCACATCGGGTGAGGTGGTTTTCAAACCCTTTGAGCATGGCAGTGATTACATCTGCTGCTTTCAGACCACCGCCCCCTGCAGGCAGAGTGAATGGAAAGATACAAAATGAATAGGATTCCAGTAGACCACTGTACTCTTCTGTTTAATTACATGCATCAGAAACGACTCCCCTGTTTTTGCTCTGAACGGACATCAGTGACTAAGTGAAATCACTTATTGATTAGCTGGATCTGTTACTGGGATAAGAACCAGTATGCAAAGAGTGCTTTCAGAAGCAACACCAAGAAAGCATAAATTTACAATTTGCAACTAACCACAGAACATCAACAACTGTTTAGAAAAAAGACAATACTAGCAGCTGTAGCTGAATATTTATGGTAAGAGTTTTCATCATGAATATGTAATGTGTTGGTTAGATATCTACAGTATGGTCTCTTATCTGTCCATTATATTAGATATTGGAGAGGGAGATGCTGACCGGTGCCGACAGCAGGGAAGGAAACTGTGGTGATCTGGTTGTTCTCGCACTGTTCCAGCACCCTCTCCACCCTGGACGTCACGTCAGCACACGAGTGAGGCCCCAGCATGTGGATGATGAAGTCACATTGTAGGGCCCCACCACCAGTAACGGCGACCCTGTCATCATCCAGGGGACCTGCATGCAGACGCAGGCAGGTGACGGTCTGAGCGGCCTTCGCGGTTAAATCAAAGCACTCCATGGCATATAATGCAGACTCACTGAGTTTCTTGCATTCGTCTTCCACCGACTGTCCGGCTGCCTTCAGTATAGCTCCAGAAACGCCTGAAACATGAGAAGGAGAGATAGAAACGCCTTCCAGCTAAGCCCGGAGGTTTTCCACAGTGGCATAAAGGATGGTGCATTCAGAAGCGCTTCATGGTTGCATGCGCAAACAGTACTGCTCACCTCCTTTCAGGCTGAGATCCTTGTTGGTGGTGTTGACGATGCCCCTCACCGCTTCGGTGATGATGTTTCCTTTCCGCACCTCCAGTCTCACCTCACGGATCTTGACTTTTGAGGTCCGTCAATGTTATTTTAGTAGGAGCAAATGCAAATAAATGCAGGGAAACGTACTTCAAGTTGACATGTCAGGGGTGGAATGAGCACCTTTTATAAATACTCAAATCATATGAAAATAAACTTTTTTGCAAATGCCACAAAAGGAGCTTACCTTGATTCGCAGGTAGCTGCTCCTTACTTGACTGAAATTCCAGACAAAACAGAGAGAAAAACAATGAATGTCCCATTAAAATAAAATTTTTAATTATATATGCTGACATGAGACTATATAGCCCAACCCCAGGACACGTTAAAAGCAGTCTAACAGTCTAAAGCTGCAATAAACCTATAGGCAAAGGTTTACATAACTAAATCTTCCTCATATGGAGGGTCACTGGTGTTCAATATCAAATAAATAAGCACAAAGACCTGCTTCTTGGGCAGTGACAGGTGGGTCTTCTCAACAAAATATTCATAAAGGCACTGGAAGACCCTGTCTGAGGCCACTATGTAAACAAATCGGATGCAGGTGGAGGCCGTCTTTGATGAGTGGTTTTCCAGTCCTTTGAGGATGGCTTCGAGAGACTCCTTTGGTCCAATGTTACCTTTTCCTGTAAGAAATTAGCCATTTAAAATGTGCTGCTTTATTGTTCTGTCACATGACCTTGGTATTTAAGAAAAGGATCACTCATTGGCTGAGGGTGACAGGAGGCGTGGTGTGGGCGTTTCACCTGTCCCAATGGCTGGGATGGAAACCTTAGCACAAGTCTTGTTCTCACACAGCTGTAGGACCTTCTCTATGGAGGCTGTAATGCCAGCTGTGGTGGTTGGCCCCACCATCTGGATGATGTGCTTGCAGCTCAGACTGCCCCCACCGGTCACCACCACTCCGTCCTCTTTCTGGGTACCTGACAGGGTGAGCATGTTTGCGGTAAGCACCTAAAATCACCAATCAGAGCAGCACTCTTTAGAAGAGCTACTCGGTCATATTGATTGCATAGGTAATCATGTATGAAGCTGATACTTATTGCTGCATGGATTTTTAATCCTACGCTGAGCATCATGGGATATAAGGTATTACCCAATTTGGCACATTCATCTGTAACTGATTTCCCAGCTGCCGTCAGAATGGCCCCAGAGACACCTTTCAAATATAAGGGAGACAAAATGTCTTAATAAATAATAAGGAGATAATGCTGCAGCCAATGGAAAAAGTGCATGAAGCATTTAGCAATAAACAGGGATCCTTTGTAATAAGGAGAATGGAGCTTCCTCCCTTTGGAATTACTGTAATGAAATGAGCAGTTGTTCCATAGCAACCGAACTATGCACACAGAATATCTGTGCTAAAAGTTCATTTCAACCATTTCTATTGTTTCCCGCCAATATCCTACCAACACCCCTTCTTTTCTTCCCCACTAGTGGACCCTCACCAGATTGAAGATTTAAAGTGCTGTTGGTGGAATTCACGATGGCGTCCACCTTCTCTTGGGTAATATCTCCCTTTTTCAGCATCACCAGCATACTGCCGATGAGCACTCGGGATACTGGTGTCAGGGAAGTTCCAGACCAGGGGGAAGGACAGTCCAGGTATGAACTCAAATGTTCTGCATACACATGACTGCTGATCGTCAATGTCAAATGGTTTAAAACCGTGAATCATCACTTACCTGCTCCCGAGTTCGATGGGTCCTGCAGTGGTTGAGTGACATTTGCTTTGTTTGCCGGTCTGGTGTCCTTTTCCATGGTGCCACTGTGTGCCTGTTTACCAGCCTGGAAGTGAAAATTTCACTTAAAAACAATACACAATATTTTTTATCATAAATTAAAGTTATAATGAAAACTTCTTCACCTAGCTTAACTTGGTTATGGTCAACACTTACAATTTCATTTGCCGCGCTATTGAATTCCTCTACTATCTTGATATCCGGGTCAACGATGAGTATTTTTCTCAGATCCTGAGGTGCTCCTTGGTGGGTTTCACAGAACTCCAGGATGGCCCCGATGACTGCCTTGCAGCTCTCACTAACGGGATAGCCGAAGGCTCCACAGCCCAGAGCTGGCATCACTATGGAGGTGAACTTCTTGTCCTGCGCATTTGTCAGGCATTTTAAGATTGCTGACTTGAGGTGAATGAACTCAATGGTTTGACCGTTGAGCTGGTGACCCCTACTTCCCCAAGCAGAAATCCCAACATACATAAGGATCTTTGCAGATAAGTTTCCTGGTTTGGAAAGAACAACATCTCCGGCAATTAAAGCATTTCTTTCCTTGGTTAAATTCTTTAAGGCTTCTTGTATCTGAGGGCCCCCGATCTTTAAAACCTTCTGAGCAATTGGGTTATCAAAAGCCAAGTTACCACCCAATGGGCAAACTAAGACATCACCCGAGTGGCAGGACATGTCACCTTGGACAATAACTAGCGTGATGCTGCTAGCTATCTTATGGCTGTAGCTTCGAGCAGAAGCTGCAGGGCTGGTTTCCTCAGTAGGGAAATGCAACATGCACCCAAATTCTTTGGCTTGGGCTTTGAGGGCAGTTTGGTTTTTCTCCAACACCATGAATTCCCCAGCTTTGAGAAATGTGTGCTTCTCCTTCACAATGACAGCCAACTGGTTTTTCACTGTCGAGATGGCTTCCTGGATCTTGTCACTGGCTGCGGTGACCTTCAGACAGAGGGAAGTCTTTGATGGCACTATTATTGCATTCAGGACTTTAATGGCAAGTACTTCCGACAAGTTCATGCAGTCATTTATAAAGTCCAGTACTTCCACGGACTCCACGGTAACATCATGCGTTACTGGCATTTTGCTATTTAGGTAGCCTTTCAGTTTCCTTGAAACGTCTGTCACTGCACTGCAGAATCCTGTCATTATGATCGATTTGTGAGACTGTAAAACTTTGACATTAGACACATCTTCTGTCAGATCACCAAAGAAGTGCCTCCAGTTTTCGTCCTTAGTGACCTTCAGTTGTTCGGGGGTCAGCTCCAACACTTCCTCCTTCAAAACTGCCATTACAATCTGTTCAGCTTTTAAAATATCTTTTTTCTCTGCAAGGATCTGGTAAGAATCCCCACACTTCAGGATGACTGCACAAATATCTTCCTGGGATTTCTGCTGAACAAAGTGATCATGCTCAAACTTTTTCAAGTCTAATGATTTCAAAAACTTTGCTAGGTGAACCGAGATATTTAATGTTTTAGTGGCCAAATTCTCTTTCTCCTTCTTGATAATCATTTCTGCTGAACTTACTGGGTCTGTGAGTCCTTTAAGGTAGATTCTCAGGTTTTCATCATCTTTTGATATTTCAACACCATCCACTTTACTAGAAACCACGTTCCAGAGAAAATCAAGCTCCTCTTTAGAATTCAGAGGGATCATCCTCACCACAGTATTTCTCTGAACTGCCAGTTCCTCACTGGCGTTCTTCACATGGAGCCTAACAGAATCCGCAACTGAATTTGCTTCATTTTTCTGCCCAACCACCAAAATTCTATGATGGGGACCTTCATAAAAGACACTGACATCAGGGGAGACCAGGCTGAGGCATGTATCCTTGATCCTCTTCCAGATTTCATTTTCAGCATCCAGCTTGATCACAATATATCTCTTCAGCAGGCTCTCCACACCAGTCCTGGCCTTGCTCTCCCAAACAGAAGCCACATAGTACATCTGCAGAGACTCTTTGTCCACTGTCATCTCCAGTGAAAGCTTTGACTGTTCCATGGTACTGTCAACTGAAACTCTAGCGTGGACGTTCTGCAGTGTCTTCTCAAACTGCTCCTTGAACTTCTTGTTGTGATTCAGATGGTTGAGCAGCACAGAGTCGTAATGTAAGGTTATTTTGCTAGGAGCGGTGGGTGGGGGCGCGGTTTTTCCAGTCAGAGCCTTCTGCAGATGGGTGTAGAACAGAACCGCTTGCAGACTGACCCCACCAAGACTATGTGCCTGTTCGGCGACATTGTGGGCCACTGTTGAAGGAGAACCAACAAAAGTTGCTGTGACACTGCTTAAAATGTCTTGACATCACATTACATGTAAATCAATACTTCTGTTTATAATTACCAGATATTTTTCAAAAACAGCATTAGGTTAATAAATTTAGGTTCATCTTTTCAACTTGGAACAACAAATATCAACAAAGCTGGATATTTTTGTAGGAGCTACCAGGGCTGGATTGGAAATAAGAATAGGCCCTGCACTTTTGCCTATGCAGGCCCACCAAACCTACCCCCCCCCCTATTGGCCACCCCAGTAAATGCAATGTAAGCCAGATAAGTCCAGCCCTGTGAACTACTCAATCCAACAGAACATTACAAGACTGTCTGAAAATTGCATTGCAATGGCACAGATCTATTAGAAAAGTCTACGGCCTTAAAAACAGAAAGAATACAGTCATCAAAACATACCACGCCAGTCTCTGAAGGTTACAGTCACACTCCTGGTCCTGTCGACCCAGTTCAAGGAGCTGATTTCTCCCCCTTTACTCCTCTTGCTGTTGAAGTACAACATCAGTGCCTCCTCAGAGATGCTGTCTATCTTACCCTCAACCAAGATGGTGTCTGTACGCATCAAACGGGAAGCTGTGATCTCCATGTCCTCCAGTTTCTTCATGGAGCATTTCTCCAGAAAAAACTTTATGTCTAAATGAAGGATTGATATGTTAAGCAAGCGAAGATCATCTGCAACTCAGTCCTGTAGAATACTAGTTATTCCATATTAATATAGCTTTTTTTCTTTTATACAGCTGTTTCTAAGATTGAAATGTAAATACATCTCCTCCAGACATGTCATCCTTCGGCCGGAACATGTCAGGAAGCACCCCATCTTTGCTATAGGAAAAGTTCAGTGTTACCCATTTTCATATTTAATTGCACCAACTATCATTACTAATTAACTACCATTACTATTTTTTTTATTTCTACATGCATCGTGTTTATTCCAGTAATATTCTTTTTAGGGCGTGGTTTGTGTACTTTTAATCTGTTTGCACAAGATATACGGTCTTTGCACTTTGTCTTGTTTTATACTGCATTTTTGTTTGTCTGCACTTTACCTGCTTTGCTGCTGTATGCACCACAGTTCTCACCTTACATTAAATCGGCGAGCTACTAATTCCTTAATACCAACATTTCTAAAAGTGCAGAGCTCACCGATGTCCTGCTTGAAGGTGACTGCCAAGCTGCCTAATTCACTGAGGGTCTCCCACGAGTGTTCCGCCCCCTTGCTGCAGCTCTTGATGTAGATGGAAATGACGCTGTGCTTGCAACTGCCGGCGAATCCACTCAGGATGAACCTATGTGGGTCCAGCCTCTCCACCTCGGCCCTTTCATTGTAAAGTGCCACTCTGACGGAGGATTTGTCAATCCTGTGGTCCTCTTTAGCCAGGACCTTCTCCGTGTCTGAGAAAAGAAAGTTGGGTGAGTGATGCACTGGCTGTGGTGTCGGAAAAGGGGCGGTGGTTCTCAAGCTTGGTCACACATGTGACTTTTGAGAGCCACTATACTGCGGCATTCAGAATAATCTATTACGTTTCCTGAGCATCGTCATCAGCCCACAACCAGCACAATCCATCCTAGATTCCCCCCATTGTTCCAATTAGCCACTCCAGCATTTTTCTGAGGTCTTCCTTGAACAGCAACATCCCCTCCCCATTTCTGGGGTCAGAAAATGCCCTGCCCTCAGGGATTCTGGGGCCACAAGAAGCCCTTCACCCTTGGGTCCTGGGGTCACAAGAAATCCCACCCTAGGAGGTTCTGTGGTCACACCAAGACCCTGATTCACCAACCATATAGCATATAAAATGTTGTCTGGAAAAAACAATAAAAACATTGACAAAGCGAAACCACACTTGACCTTCAGGACAGTTTGAGGGTTATTGTTATCACAGCAGGGCTCTGCATTAAAAGCATGACAGGAATTTAGGCCACATCTTATACTGCTCTTTAATGTGCCAAAGCCACATTTTTTCTCTTGCTGAGCAATGTTCATGCACTCAATATATTCATTCATGATAAGTATGCCACTTACCTGACTGGTTTGACAGCCTGAGAATCCAACCATCTTCCCCATGTTTTTTTATATTGACAACTTCAGAGAACTGCTCAAAGTAGAGTATTAGCAAATCTTCATGGATGGACTGAGTGCCGCTCACTAGCAGTGTGACTGCGCCACCATCACCCTGCTGTGAGGCTGGAACATGTACATTGCGATGAGACGGGCAAACATTTAAAAATGGACCCCAAATGACACATACAAAGTGCATGCACAAATAATGGATAAAAACTTCTTGCGCAAAAAAAGGCTTTAAAAGGTGTTACAGATCATCATCACTAGGGGTCATAGTTTCTCAATCTCAAAACCATGAATTCTTATCTTTACTGTTAGGCCATCTTCACCTCACCGGATACAGTGATTTCAGGATGGATGGATAAATTATGCTGCCGTTACAGTTATACTCACATTCTTGATAAACGGTGACTTGCTCCTAAAAGAGTAAACATACTACTGTTTAATGCAATGCTTCATATTGAGCTTTTTATTCCAGATTCACAAATCTGCGACTTCTCTGTAAAAAATATGCATTACCTGCTTTCCAGGCGCTTCTCTGCAATGCTCCTGTTTCTCCTTAATCAAGCTGGGTGAAGGTGTACGTGATTCTCCCTTAATACATGTGTTCACTGTCTCCCCATACTGTTTTACAAGAAGATCAATCTTTCCCAGTCCCTTAAAATCAACCGCGTGAATTTTCTTTTCTAGGACCTTTCGAGCGTCTAAAAAAGGAGGCAAATGTCGAATCACTGCATTTGTTGACCTGGTCAAAAGAACTTCTTAGAATCATATTTTCATTTTCACTTCCAGTTAATGACCAATACTACGTATACCGTCGTATCGGTACTCAAAATCTCTACCAAATTCCGCTGTACGTCTTACGTATACATGTTATATTACTTAAATTTATTCTTGTGTACGATCGTATTACCTTCGTCGGTAACGTAAACCAGCAGTGCTTTTTTCCTGTCACTGGGGTGTTCCCGAATTTCCAAAACTTCTCCTCCGGATTTCCTTCTATTTTTGAAGTAAAGCTCCAGTTTTGCTTTTAGCGAGGCCGCTTGGTCAGGCAGACCCTCCAGGACAAGCACCTTCCCGTCCATGCCAGCGACTCCCCCTAATTAGCAGGATCAGATGTATAGTGATTCCCCCTAATTAGCAGGATCAGATGTATAGCGATTCCCCTCAATAAGCAGGATCAGATGTAGCGATTCCCCACAATAAGCAGGAGCAGATGAAGATATCCTGTGAGCTCACATGACCCGACAGCCCAAGTGAAAGCGAAAGTTACTGTGACAGAAATAATAGCTCTAAGGAAGAAGGACTGGTTGATTTGTACAAACCCTCCACAACTTGCAAAGTGTATTTTCAGCTGGGCTGTTCTTGTGACGTACTGCATTTCAAAGTTCCAGTTTTTATGGCAGCAGTTTCCTAGTGACCAGATAAACTTTATTTAATTTTATGTTTTGTTTGGAATCTGCTTTATAAGGATTTAGAACTATTACGATTCATAATTCTCCGATTTCATTATTGATTTTTTTTTTTTTCGTGCGCACGCGCGACTCTTGCTTTCGTTTCTGTGCGATCGGTGCGGTTTAGAGGAAGCAGATGTAAATTTCTTAGTAAGTTTTACGTTTTGCTCTCTAAACAAAAAGCAGTAAAGCGTGACTGTCCATTTTAAAGTTAGTTTTGGAAGTACTATTAGTACTCGCGTAGGCCTGCGTCGGTCGAAGGAATAAAACATTGGGTTTAATGATTATCGCTGCGTTCTTATTTATGGTGTATATGTTTTTAATCAGGTTTCGGTCTGTGTGGCTTACTCCAAAGAGTCGGGCCCGACGACGTAAATAATTAATATTGTATTTCGCCAGCGGGCAAATTTCAGTATACCAGAAAACGTGAGGTTCATTACAACTCTGGTTTAAAAAGTCCTTGCCTATAGATATAACGTTACAAAAACTGAATACCTTCAGCAATACATCCTTACCTTTGTTTTTTTTTTTATTTTGATCCTTTTCTCTACTACAGCTTTGCACTAAAGACTTGTTGATATAAAGCATGGAAGTGACTTTACAAGAACTGGAAGTTTGGAAGGTAAGGAAGAGAATGTTAGTTGTCACTCTATCCTGTGTTCACGTTTTTTTTTTTTTTTTTGCTTTTATCCATAACAAATGTGATATGATTTACTTTCTTTTTATTTTCTTTCTTTCTTTTTAAATTTATTTTCTTGTTGCCTTACTTAGGCCAAGGTTATGGAAGCAGACAATGAAAAATCCAGACTGATGCTGGAGAAATTGAACTGTGAAGACCAAAAGAAAAAATTCCAGAAAGAAACAATACATATGATTTCAGTGCAAAAGGAGAAGGAGGCTGAGCATTTAAGGATGACAGAAGAACTCGAGGTGATCCTCCAGTTTCCATAATATATTTTAAAATGGATTCACCCTGTATAATGGGAGAAAATGAATGCACTTCTAGATTCTGTACCTCATGACCACTGACTATGCGGCTGTTGGTTCGCAGACCCTTAACTCCGATGCTGAGAAGCGCAACAGGACTCTGAGGGAACGCATAAAAGCGCATGAAGATGCACTGAAAGTGAAAACAGAAGAATACTGTTTGCTTCAGCAACAATCAAAGGTACAGGAGATCTCAAGTCAAGTGGGCTTTATCACCATGCCATCCATATATGTATAAAAAGTACAGGGATACAGGACAACAGTTTCACATACAGATAGCAAGCAGCAATAATAATAATAATAATAATAATAATAATAATAATAATAGTCAAGTGGGCTTTACTCCCCTATCATCCATATACAGGTGCACAATAAAACGAAATAGTGTTCTCCCAGGACTACAGTATAACATGCAGACAGCAAGCCATAATGATAATAATTATTATTATTATCAAGTGGAATTTATTATCCTATCAATAAGTAATACAGAAGCAGCATAAAGGTGATAGTTAGTTAACTGTATAGTTAATCACTATACAGGCAATAAATAGATAAGTTAAAGTGCCCAGTGTGTGTCTGGAGGGGGGCAGGGGTGGTGAGTATTCTCAGGAATGGACAGGCGATGAGGTGGCATTTAGTATCCTGAGAGCTTGATAGCTGTGAGTTTCTGCGCAGCAGACATTGGCAAAGTCTTTGCTTTTGCCCTCAGGTTAAGACTGACATCCCAGACAAGAAGGTGAAGTTTGCACGTGTGATAGAGGAGAAAGACGCAGAAAAGTATGATTATGAGACTACTGAGAGTCAGTTCACCATCAGCCAGAAACCCTGTCTTCTGCTGAGGGGTGGGCAAGCCCTTATTACCTTCGAAGAGGACAAAGGTATACAACCAAGACCCTTCTGATTTGGCTACACCTGATTCAGTTTGACTTGACATATAAATTAAAACTAGTGTCTTTGACTGACCAGCGGCCTGTACTACAAAGTGGGGTTACTTGCTTATCGGGGTAACTTGTCGGATTTAAGGTACCACAGTTTAAACTTAAGGTACCACAGTTTAAACTAAGTGGTTGTTTCACTTACATTTTGCTCAGACTACCTTAAATCCGACAAGTTACCCCGATAAGCCAGTAACCCCGCTTTGTAGTACAGGCCGCTGGTATTGAAGGTGTATTGTTTTTGTATTGGCTACATGCTGTACATTTCAGAATGAACTGCTTCATGTCACGGCAGAAACAGAAATGATCGACTCTTTGCTCATTATGATCTCCACAACCTCTTTCCAGTGGCGGAAAAAATACTCATGTTGCCAAAGTGTTGTGTCCTCGTGGATAATAAGAAAATGGACGTGAAGCCTGTTTCTGTGACCTTGGGGCCATCTGTGAAGTTTCAGGTTGGGACACAGCTTATGTTTTTACTAAAGGGCTGTGTTTACATTCCTCTGGTTTATCAGCTTGTAGCTGTTTTCTGAAGTAACTCATAGTTTTTAGTGCGTTATGCCACAATTCACTCTTCAAACAATTCAGGATCTTTTTTTCTAGTGCCTCAAAGTATGCGAATTGTCACCCTCTCGCTGTTTGTCCACCCTCAGTCACCTAAATCTCATTACTAATTGTAATATGTGTATTTTTGCATGTGTGGGTTGATCATTAACACATCTAAGCCTCTTTAACTCCAGATTCACTTCAGCATCTCAAAGAGGAAGATCAAGTTCTCTGATGTGCCTTCTGTCCTGGATGAGAATCGCATGAGAGACCGGCTGGAGCTAAGCTTCTCTAAGCCCAGTCTAGGAGGAGGGGAGGTGGAAGAGCTGGCCTATGACAAGACAAGAGGCTCCGGCCATGTCACCTTCCTCAATACTGGAGGTTCAGTTTGTATAGTCACACATACAGCTTCTCTATGTATAGAAAATCCCATTCTTAGTGACAGATTAAACAATCTGCAGATTCGTTTTAGCATGGTTCTTGATAGTTGTGAGATTAAATGGATTTTTATTTCATTGGTGAACGTTTAGAAAATAATGGTTATTAAATTGAAGTGTCCTCCTCCTATTATTCCAGTTGCTGAAAGTCTGTGTCTGAAGAAGAAATACACCATAAATGTGGGTGAAAAAATTGATGCATGTATCCAACCATATTTTGATTACCAGTTGAAACAGTTCCAGGTAAGAGCCAGCCGAGAATGTTACTGTATATGTCTCTTCGGTTTAATTTGACATGCAGATTGCATGAGGGTTGAGACTAGTTTGAATGTGAAAGATATCAATGCTCATCACTGGTTGCAGACATTTTGTGGCGTGCCCAAGCGAACAGTGCTCTTGGAAGACATCAAAGATTTTCTGGATGAGGAAGACATGCAGGACCATCTGGAGATCTACTTCCAGAAGCCCAGCAACTTTGGGGGCGAGGTGGATGCCATCAAGTACACCTCCAAAGGAGGAGTTATGGCCTACTTCAGTGACGACACGCATAAACCTGAGGCGTGATCTGCAGGAGACGCTTTAGTTCTGCTGTAGTATTCTGAAGAGAATGTTCTGTTTCCTGCCATCACTGGGGAAGCTGCTTTTCAGTTTGTCAATCGTGATCTTAAGGATAAGGTGGTGGTATTTTAAGTTGCACTCAAAAATATAATCATATTGTTATCCTCCTGAGAATGCAGCTGAATTATATTATTATGTGTGAGTTCTTTGATCACAACACTGATAAGTACCAAGTTTATATTTTATCAGCCTATAGAAACAATTCCATATTACTATTTTCTCTAATATATTACAACAACAATATCCTTGAGCATATGTTATGTTGAAGATCTGTGCAGTTTATGTTTTCAATGCTGGTAAGTATACAATGCTGACTGAGGTGCATAGGGCAATGTGATCACACTTTGAAAATATGGA
>JAABNY020000001.1:49977738-49989415 GCA_015164015.2 Brevimyrus niger
GTCACACTGTCAGACTCCAAGTTACCATAGAAACACAGAGAAACAAGCTGCACAAATGATGCAATCATCACGGAGGAGGGCTGAGCGGTGGTACCCAAAGCCTCTGGTGCATCGCGAATCGAATCGTGGGCTGAAAAGGACAAGTGTGTATTTTTAGTGGGCATGTTCCCGGACAGGCTGGTGTAGCAGGACCCCTCATTATGTCACATGTTTATTAAAGCTCTTTCCGGGTCATTTGAGCAACAAAATAGAGATCTTCGGCTTCTTTGAGGCTGCATGTGCCAACATATTCAACAGGATCGTCACTTACGCCGCTGTCACTGGGGCTGCTGTCACTCAGGGTGGTGTCATACAGTTTCTTCCTCCTTGAAGGACAACAGGCTTCTGAGGGGCCACTCACCAGGGGTGTATGCAGGGACAGGGCCAGCTGAAAGCTGACTGCCCTACAAAATGCCCCCTCACCTGTCACTCACAGTTTCAAAACATATCATTGGATAATGATAAGGTTGATCCATCTATGTGCATTCTACTGGCCACATTAAAAAGTCCTAGAATCACCCTTGGGACTCACCAACCCTGAAAGTTCACTAAAATCAGTGAGAACGTGGGTAGATGGATGCCAGCCAACTGTGGGGTCCTGAAAGGACATAAAACTCCCATGACCACCCAGAGCAAGCCATGCTTGGGCCCGATGCTGGCGGGATGAGAGAGGGGGTGGGGAGCGGAGATGTGTCCAACACAGTTACGAGCTTTATTATCTTTCATTTAATTTTATTTTAAATCTGCCTTCCCAGACCACATTCCAAATCACAGAGATAACGTTTGGGAAGAACTGACTTCCTATGAGACAAGAAACATAATTTTTATTGCACATCTATTTTGTGGGTCTGTGCACATCTCCTTATAAACTGAAGCTGAATTATTTAAAAGGTTACAGAACTGGATGACAATTCTGCATTGTGAAAAATGCAATTATGCTTAATGTCTTTTGTTGGGCTGGACTCCTTTATATATACACTGTAATACATATTTCATAATAGGCGCTACGTGAATTAATCAAGATGACATTTGTCTCCTTTCTCTCTGCAGGTAAGTCTCCATGGTCCTGGCTAACAGACCCTAGACGTGCTTCGCTGTTACAGAAGTTACGTCTAGATGATCTCTGTAAATTCCTTAAGTGTAATTAAGCCGCTGTGAGCGGTTTAAGTTTAAACGACACAGCTGTAAAAATACCCAGACGGCATCCGCCTCTCCTTTTTATTTATTCTCCCCTCTTCTTCCAAGTGCGGCACAGGTTAGAGGACCTCGGGAAAGCGCAGTGATGAAAGAGTGTCTCCCCTGGAGCGCCGGTCCCGAACGCAGCACACCGATCCGCTCCGCCAGCACCTTTTAATGAGATCAGCTGTTTACTGAGTTCCGCCGGACCGGTCAACTAGCAGATGCATTTTAAAAGTGTATCTTAATTAGGCTACACGAAAGTGCCCTTTCTTAATTGTGTAACGCGCCGTTATATAACATAATATAATATATAATCGTTTTTCGTATCTGTTGTCGATGTGCCGGCTCCATCTGCAGCTCCAGATGGGTTCACAGCGCCGTTTGACTCCGTGCAGGTTTGCCCTTTCTAAAGCCTGACACTGTCCATGCACACCCATCAGCTCGCTTCCGCGCACATTCGCTTCCGGCGACGCGACATGTAAGCTTGTGCGTTTTGTAGTTAAACGTGCTATGCATTTATACGGTTATATTTCTGCTTCTGATATGCACTAGTGTGTTCTGAGGGAAATATTATATTATGTTATTGAAATAAAGAATCTTTTTTGCCACCATACCGTTTTATTCAGGGATTAATTGACCTGTATGGATCCATTTCTCTCCTCATCTTAAATAAAGAACAAATATTTCTTCCCCTAAATGTATTTAAATTATTTAGAAAAGGTTTTAGCATTGAACTAAGTGTCAGCGTAGACCAAACATTGCGTAGCCCAGTCATGGGAACCTTCCTAATGGTGTTTTTGGGAAGCTGCTTCTGCCCCTTCGTCCAAAACATGTCTTTCTGTGGTGACTGTAGTCCCGTTGTTTGCCCTCATCCAGCTCTCCCGGCACCTCCCTGAGTCTCAGTCCCTACTGGAGAGTGTGTGGGTTATTAACGAGCTTGTGTATCCAACCATGACTTTACGTAATCGTGGCATTTCGTCAGCCTGTAACCGGATTGTTTTTTTTTTCACCCTTTTTAACACACAGTTGACTTGGAATAACAGTGACTTCAGCTCACAGCCCCAGAGACGGGGAGCTGTAATAATGAAATTGCTATAGAACGTTTCGAGCCTAATCGAGATCCAGACGGGGGCTTTGAGCAGGCAAGGGGAGCTCCGACTCGTGCCTACAGCTGTCATTGCTCATTTTTGACACACCAGCTAGAGGGCAATCAAATTTGACCATGTCATGCAGTCATTCTTTGAAGTCAGGTAGGTTTTTATATTTTAACATCCATGCAGTCCATGGAATGGGCACATCCAGACGCTCAAGACATAAATACCAGCCCATTTCCTCTCTTGCCGTGAATGATGTGTGTACCTGTAGTATAGAAGGTGTTACCACAATATCTGTTCCCTTTCAAAGGAACATTACAGGAATAGAGTGCTGATTAAGGCTTTAATAGAATTAACTAGATGTGTTCCCTGGGATTTTCAGGCTGTTCTCCTCCAAGGGGGCATTTAATCATTTTGTCATTGAGAATAGTGAGGTTTTGTTTTCAAAGCTTGCATTTCAGTGCAAAAAATACTGCAGTTCTGCCTTCCCTCAGAAATGAATTGAGGCCACATTTTTGCATGGGTTCACTGCCCCACTTTTTTTCCATCTTGATCTCTAGCCAATAGTAAACATGCTCATTACTCATTTTAACCTTAAGAATAAGCTGAGTATGGACACATCACACGGGCCCAGCCTTGGCGTCAGGGCCTTTCGCCAGCAATGTGTGGTATCTTGATGTAAACATATAACATGGTTTCTGCAGCTCGAGGTCAAGAATCACCTCCATCAGTCAAAGAGCTGAATGTCTCAGGCAGTTAATGATTGTGTTGTGGTGTTAATAGACCTTGGCCCAGCCAGCTTTTTTTTTTTTTTTGGGTGGTGTGTGGCACAACCAGTTTGCGCTCTGTGTCTGTAATCAGGAAGTCACCAGTTTGAATCCCATGGCTTATAAAGCAATCCGCTGTTGGTCTTCTCATCTGCTTCATGGACTGTGTGACTTTACTTTCTCAAAATGTGTATGTTGCTATGGAGAATAGGATTTGCCCCCGATGTCCTGCACGAGTGCAGAAAGCTTGATTGCTTAGTGATGCTATAGACCGTCCAGGATGACCGTGAGGTGGAGGCAAGTTAGTAGGAAGATGTTACATAAGCAGCCTGCATCCGCTAATGGTGAGCTTTGGGGCTGCCTGTTGGGGTAAGGGGAAGCCAGCATCTCCTCCTGCATGATAAAGTGCTTCAGCTCAGTGACAATGGCGGTCCCCTGGCGGAACAGACTCTGACAGGTAGGACGTCCCCTCCCCGTATCCACGGAAACCCGGAGATGTGTAAGCAATGTTTTCTGCTAACGGACCCCAGGGGCCCAACCTGCTGATGATCTGTACAGCTGCATGTTTTACAGGAGCCATTAAAGTTAAGTGTGTCACCCAAGGGTACAACAGCAGGGTCTCTCACAGCCAGAAACATTTGTGTTATATGCTGATCCACGACGCACCTCTTTGCATATTTTTTTAATATTTTTTATGTTTGGTAAATGTATTCCTGTGATCAGTGTACTGAAAACATTTTAGATTTATCTTTATTACATTACTATGCAGCTACAGATTAATACTAGGACTATATCTGCCATTTTTCTGTGGCTATGGATCTGTGAGAAACATTGTTGTTCACCAGCAGGTCCACAAAGATGCAGCCTCATCTGCTCCTTGGTGTTTACTTTAAAGCTGCCCTTAGTTCATGGATTGATACTTGTGGTAATATAGTGCTTCCACAGAGGAATGAGATGAATTTGAAATGACCTGCCTTCTAGGTGACCTTCCTGGAAGGAGCAGTCAGTTGGTGTGAAAAAACATTGAGATTACTCACCAAAAACCCCATGTTTTTCACATTTGAGGTGGCAGAAGATGGCCACTGTGGAGACGCCTTCAGAAGGTTCTGGAAGATAATCCTCACTCCCTCCAGTGAGCGTCTTCAGCTCCGAGAGAATTCTGCCATTTTTATATGAATATGGGAAAGTGGAGAAGCACCTGCTTTCCAAACTCCGGCACTGTCCGTCTCTCAGGTCATCTTGGACATTCGGCCAAAACCTGGACCGGAAACACTTCAGCAACAATCACCAAAATGCCCCCAAAACTCAGTCCTGATGGGAATGAGTCACAGAAACGCACAGAGGATGTAATCATCACACACACCAACTGGTTTAGTCTAATTCCCACTGGTTACTTTATGGATTCCCAGAGGATTGCGCCAGTGTAGAAACTGACTTGCTGCCATGAGGTCAACCAGTGGGTGTTTTTGAATACCCAGGTCACCTATCCCTACAACTAAGTCAGGCTATTGCCAATGCTGATGGAGAATAACACAGCATGTATCACACAAGTGCTTGTCTGCCAATGATGACTCACGGCTGAGGAATGGTTTCCTGTCAGCTGTGCAATTGACACAATTTCCTTCAACCTAATATATATCTTTCTTCGGTATCATAAGTAAACAGAGCTATGATCAGAAAAGCTTGTTTTTGGATCTATGTGCTTTGCTGGAATTTTAGGGTATTCGGGAAAGAACTTGAGGTAATCGTACTGGCCGACAGCCATCTGTGCAATTTCCTGTGTGACCTCCTGTATTTCCAACCCCCACCCTACCGTCATAATAGCTAACAAATGGTGTTATTCATAATTTCTCCAGACCCATTGGATGGACTCCACAGGCTGCCTCGTAACCCTTTGTGTTGTTTTTACTCAAAGCCGACCACAGGGAGGCGAGTGTTGTTGGTTGGAACGTGCAGGTTAAGCGAATTAGCCGAGTTTGGTGCCCCCACAGCAATAAGCAAGGTGTTGCTGTGGACTCTGGCGTGAGTAAATAGGCCCTGTATGTCAAAACGTGGAACATGGTTCCGCAATCGAAAGTCGAAGTAAACACAGGAGCAGGACCGACATGACTGCTAGCCTTCCGTACACGTGATCTGCTCATGGAAAAGGGAATTTGGAATGATGGATGTTGGGATCCACAGTGTGATCAGCTTTTGTAATTGTAATGATTTTGTGAAAAGAAGTTTAGGAGTTTCACCAGTTTGTGTCATGTCATACATAATACGAGTATTCATCATTTAGGGACGGATCTGGGATGGTCTTTGTGGAGACAGACCGTGGGGAAGCCTTGCTGTGTTTGGTAGGAGGGGTTGATGGGGTCTGTGGTGTCAGCGGGGGTGACTTTGGCAAATGGGGGATGGGGGGCGGGGTAGTGGAGTCTCCTTAGAGCTCTTATTTGATTGATGAATTCTCCAGGTCAAACCCATGAGGGAGGGTGTCCGCTGGTCTGTCCCAGTTTGGACAGCTTTCACCTTCATACGACTGTAGTGTCATTGTGGGAACTTAAGTGCCATCTGTCAAGGCACAGCAGAATGGTGGAGAGTGATTTAAAATATTCATAAAAGATACATTTATAAGAAATAGTTTCCACAACAAGCCAAGTAAAAAAAGCCATCTGTAACACTAAAATGTTTAGTCCCAAAAGGCAAACATATGTTCTATTTTGATATTCACATCATTTAACGTAGAAGACGCCCTTGGAGATGGATCGGATGTGCTTCCTGAATAACGATGCTGAGATCAGTCACACAAGAGCATTTCCTCAATGACAGAATGACAGTATTCTATAGAAGCAGAGTATTTGGTTTTGAGTTTTGTTTTAGAAAATAGCAGCGCTTATATATATGTACAGTATATGTAATATATATTTAAAAGCCACGCCAAAGCAGACAGCAAGTGACGTCGATGAATATATAATTGGAGAGGATGTACGGACTTCATGCCATGCATAACCTCACTTATATATATATATGTGTCGGTTTCTATGGTGACGACCAGGAAGTCACAGGCAGGCATTTAGCCCTTGACCTGAAAACTGACACCACTTCCACTTCCAAGGCTGTCTACAGCTCTCTCTGTCACCTCCCTCGGGTTCCTGTGGAGTCTGTTCTTCTTTACCCTCAGTCATATGGTCAGCGCTGTCGTTGAAAGCCACAAACAACAGGGGGCGAGAAGCCCACCCTTCAGGCTTTTCGGAGCACAGTAACAGTGCTTGCCCTAATACTGTATATCAGACAGATAACCTGGAATGAGAACCCTGGATCTGCAGGTGTTTCAAAATTCTGGTGTTATAGGTCCGGAGATTAAGCGTCATCCATGTATCATACCACTGGACTTTACTGGAAATTTCCAATAGCATGAGTGACAAGAGCCTTCTTACATACTTACGTGGTGATGTATGATCACTGGCCATACAGTTAGACAGTGAATTGCCCCAAAGGACATGGTTCACAAATGACTAGCAAACCTTTGTGAAATAACGACATCGCCAGACAAGGCTGACGAAGCCACCATAGTCAGTATTTTCAATGCTCACATCACAGACATCTACAAATTGGCAGAAAGCGCACAAAGAAACAGGCAGTCAGCTATTCTTTGGGTTTTCAACCGGGGTCCACCCCTCACCCCCTCCTAGGGGTACATAGAACAGAGGGTTGAAAATTGTTGAATTGCAGTGTGTATGTTACCATCCATCTTACTTTCTTTGACTTCATACCTTGGGTCTGTTTCACTTGGGGGGCCCTGGGTTAGAGACGGCTGAAAACCCCTGATTTAAAGGTATGATATTTATTTGGCATGCAGATCTTGTCTCTCCTCGTATTTTTTCGTCATTCGGCACAGTTTGTGTATCGGGTAAGGAGCCAAAATGCCATTCATATACAAATGGTTTGCAGTGTTTTTAGCCAAGAGACTCCCCCTCAACCACATGGAAAGGCTGTGCTGGGTTGGGTTTCCGGTGTGTGAAAGGCAGCCGCTCCTGAAGCTTTGTGGAGAGTCACACCCTTTATCAGAACACAGGGGCATTAATCTTTATTGCCGGCCTTGGAAAGCTCCACTTGCCTTGGGTGTTGAAGCGACCTCAATGAATATTTTATTGGATGGGATGTATGGACACCACACACAACCTCACGCCACAAAACCTAAGCCTGTGTCTCTGGTCCTTAGGCCAAAATGACCACATATAAACACAACTTTAAAAAATGCAATCTTTCTGCAAGGGCTGCATATAGCATGGTTCTTCATTGTACTGCATCCCTAGGGGTCATCAACCAAACCGCATCTAGTATGGCATTTCTGTATTCCTCTCAGTAATGATAGCTCCCATTTGTTTATAAACCTCTTATTCTCACACAACACAGGCACAGATAAACAGGAGGTGTCCTCCATGCCATTTTAAGGTGTATATCATCTTTGTACATCCTGATATCTCACCAGTCACATGCAGTGGCCGATGCTTTTCACCAAATCTGTGATCCATGCGAATCACCTTCTCTGGGTTCCTCCAATCTGGGCAGAACTTTATATGGAATCCAATGGAAACTGTCATAACTGACAGCTAGGAGGAAAAGGCCAGAATTTCCAGTAGCAATTCTTCTTGTTTTCCCAAGCATTCAAGCTCCCTTCACTCTGCTTGCCTCATTTTGACCCCTTCTTTCACTTCCTGCTCATCCATCTATTCATATTCATAATGCATTCCAAATTGCATTATTATTACTAGAATTGCAAATGACGCCTAACCTCAATCCTAACCCTATCCGTATTGCTTGGTGGCCACTGCAGCTCCAAATCATCTTGAGGTTTTGTGGCAGGACCTTGGCAGGCCTGTACTTTTGCTATTTGATTCTGGCCAAGTCTTGGCGGCTTCCTGGGCAGTGTAATGACCAAGGGCATCTAGTGGCGTGTTGAGGTCCGACCGTGGAGCCAATGAGGAGTCCAGGGCCGCGGGCCGCAGATGTCTCTGGAATGTGAGATGATCCTACCTTCTCATGACTGGCTGAATCCCCTTATTTGTGCAGCTCAGCCTGTGGTTTGAGAGTCATGCCACTCACCCATTTTATTTTGATAGAAAAAACACAACCAGCATCTTCCTGCCACTGAGAATGCTGTACAGTCCTGTGCATCACTGGATTCCTGGCTGTTGTATCATTTTTGGTAACTTAAATGACAGATATGCCATCTCCTGGCCTCAGCTCGTGTGGCTGATTATAGATTCAAAGCAAACATGCTATGTTTCTGTTTGCTTTTTCGAGCTGAAATCATAAAAAAAACTCTCTTGACATTATATTTAGCGTCATTCTCTCTTTCACCTGTGGCATTAAATATAAATGATCCATTATGAGATCAGCATCAGGTATAACACCTCACCAAATACCCGTCTCTGAGACACAAAGGACAGGCAAAGGATCATTCTGGAGAAGGTCTTATTGAGGGAGATCTTAAGAGTCACTTCTAGGGCTGTCAGTGGTTGGTTGGAATCCCCCCCCACCCCCCTGCCCTCCAAAACTAGAGGACACACAATAATTGCTCTTCATGTCAGCGCATTAAAGATAGATTCCAGAATTTGTGATCAGACTGTGATGAGGAGCCTAGCTAGACAATCAACTGAAGGTGCGGTAACATTACCGTCTGGTTTTTACTGGGGAATGTCAAGGGACCCCTGGTTTGCAGCCGCAACCACAGACAGCACGATTACACCCCTACAGCCTCCGCACACTTCCAGCCCACCCCGAGTTGGCTCTGCTCTGCCCAGATCCCTACGAATGTTTCACTCCCATCCGGTGGACGCACGACAGCAAACAGCTCCTCCGGTAGTCAAGAGTTCCTGGGCTCACTGACAAACAAAAGAAATAAAGGCCTACAGAATAAAAACGTACAGCTTCGCAAACTCTCATTGGCTGGTTTATTTATTTCTTTGATATTTATGAATGTGTTGTTTATTTGCCACGTGTAATAAATATTTTGAGTCATGCACCAGTAACCAGCACATGCTTAATATTTCAGTGACTGCATTTTTTAATTTTCATTTTCTGGTTTCAGATTTCTGGCAGTGATGTGTATATTTTTCTAATGCTCATTCATTTTTTATGTATGTTGTTATAAATGGTTTCTGTTAAGTCTCATTATGAGGGCTGCTGCCCAGCTCTTGGCACCTGAAACAGATGTGAAGAATTAATCTTCACACTAATAATTCTAAAAACGTGCCACAAAGACCTTCTTTTTTTCCAGGAGAGGTCTTAATTCTGCTTGGTTCTCACATCTTTCTGGCATTTTCCATGTGTAATATTGAGAGGCCAGCTCAGTCTCCACGTTCCCCAGCTTACCGTTAATCCATCATTAACATACCTGCACCCTGCCCCACATCTAGCCAGGTGAAAAATTACAGCAAACCTAATAATTATGTTTCGCGTCTCCTGGGAGGTGGGGCCGTTCTGTAAAACAGTTATCTGGCGGCTAATGCTGTTCACATTTGGCCTGCAGTTGAATGCACAGAATAGACGTTTCATACTTCCTCAGGGAGGTGGTGTGGGGCTCCCCCCATTAAGCCCGGCCTGGTTTCTGGCAGAGACATTTCTCAAAGCACAGCCCAGAGGTGTGGGTGGGTGAATCCAGTCAGTCCGCTCAGAGCAGGAGATGGGAGGTTTACTTGCATGTCCTCTACATTTTAACAGGGTCCACGAGTCGTAAATCCACACAGGAGAGGCTTTAACTGGCTCCAGAAACTCAACCCGGACCTGTGCATGATTTATGTGTGTTTCTGGTACATTCCGTAGGCACCACGTATAGTAGCTGCGGTCACCTGATGATTGCTGGGTGATTGCTGTTGCACCCTTGGGCCACTCACTTAACCTGAGTTGTTCCAGCAAAATATCCAGCTGTATAAACAGAATAAAGCTATAGGTTGTTTAGGTTGGTGGAGGGAGAAGCTGGAGAATTTAATGTCATATTTTTCATTTCTGTCACAGTGAAGGATGTGACAATCTGGGGTATAGATGTGGTCGTTTCAGTTTTGGTATGTAGCTGGTTCTGGGTGGTGTTCCCCACAGAAGGGGTGCTTAATGTAACTTCCTGTTGTGGTGCTATTTTGTTAACATTGGGAATCTCTCATGAACAGCAACCAAAATTCAAATGACGATGTATATTGGCCTTTAACACAGGGCAAAGGGTGTGATTTAGGTGGTGTCGAAGAATCTGAGGGAGCTGAACTCAGGGCTCTGTGGTTTCTGTGTGTATCGGATTCACTGTGAGTTACTTTGAAGGAGATCTCATGAAAAACACACGGTAGGTTGGATGCTCCCATGTGCCATTAATTTACATTTCCACAGCCTGCTGGTGACTGTGCTCTGACACCCATTCAGAGATCGAAAACTGGGGCCTTCTGCCAATTTATCTGAGGTCCACAAGCTGGAGAGCCCCGGACAGACCTGACCTCACTCATCTCAGCCCCTGTTGCTATGGTTACACAGCAATTAATGCCATCATCTTCAGGCTGGGGATACCCAAGAGGCCTTGACATCTACGACTCTCCCAGACAAAATCCCTCTTTTGCACAAATTCAGGGAACTGGGACAAGTTTGTCTGAGATCTGATAAAGATCAAAGGAATTTGCACCCCCCCCACTTCAATAACAAAGCTTAGTAGTGTGTTCTGTCCCTTAACTAAAGCATATATTTTTGCATGTCTGAAGTTTTACATATATGGTTAATGGTTAATGTATAATGTCCCATAATATTAGGATCCTTAAAAATGTTAAAAAAAATTAAATTGTAAGAAAACCTGAGCTTCCAAACAAAACATACCTCAATAAGAGCACAGCTTGAAATGCCTCTAGAACCACAGGGAATATCATCGATGATCCAGTCTGGGCTGGTTCAGGTATCGAGTAAACATCCACTTGCAGCAAACCGAGTCTGTTTCTCAGCTGCGGTGCAAGCAGTCTCCTTATAACACGGCTGATAATTCAGTCTGCGCAGCTCCTATGTATCCATGGGAGCTACATGGTGTGGTCGGACAGCTTGGTCACTGCAGTCTGCTTCTGTATGCCTGGTCCTCACAACCTTTGAAAGTCATGTGACGGAGGTTATTAAGGAATGCCCTATTTTGCTCTAAGCAAAGCTGTGGCTCTGTGTCCTCCATTCAAGAGCAGCCTTCCTTGGGTCGATGCCCCACTGTCCTGTAGAGCCCTGTACTGAGAGTTTACGGTCCTGAGCTTCAGCAAAAATGTGAAATTCCTGAAGCCTGCCACCAGAACAGCGGAATGTGAATCTGAATGTGGCCAGAATTACAAATGACTTCTTGGAAAACTGGAACCTGTAAACAACGATACTTTTGCTCCATTCCAACTTCTAAATAGAATGATGGATATCAAAGGATGTGAAGTAAATATTTACAGGTCTGTGAAAGCTTGGGCACTATTCACCTACTGTCTCTCTTTACTGTATCATAAACTGTACACTTGTGGATTTTATAATGTTATACATTTGTTCGGGGCGGCATGGTGGTGCAGTGGTTAGCACTGTTGCCTCACACCTCTGGGACCCGGGTTCGAGTCTCCGCCTGGG
>JAABNY020000001.1:50014929-50032776 GCA_015164015.2 Brevimyrus niger
GGGGAGTAGGGGTGGTTGGAGGGGGGGGGGGGGGGGCGAGGGGGTGGGGGTGGGAAGGGGGGGGGGAGGGGGGGGGGGGGGGGGGGGGGGGGGGGGGAGGGGTGTTAAGATCCATTCCTCTGCTTTGCTGGATGCAAATAAGGCTCAAATCTTCCTCAGGGGACAGGCCGAGGGGTCAGACGGCTGAGATGACTCGCACTGATGCGGAAGTGGCTAATTAATGGCTGATGCTATGACCCCTGCTCCAGCAATGGTTAAGGCCACAGATTCAGGCTCCCTAACTCCTTAATGGGAAGTGATTAGTAACCGTGATTTGTAATCCAGTGTAAAAGTGCCACCCAGGTGCAGTGAGTGTGGCATGTCAGTCCACAGTGACCCTGAACTTTTCTCAATGTCACTGCAGGCCTTATGTCTCATTTTTTGACCAGAGTCACTTCATCCCTTACATACCCCTTGCTAAACCACCCCCCGGCTTTATGTTTTACAGGGTCTCCGTATTACGACAACGTGCGGCCGCTTTCGTACCCGGACTCAGATGCCGTCCTCATCTGCTTCGACATCAGCCGGCCGGAGACGCTTGACAGCGTGCAGAAGAAGGTGGGCGGGAAGAACGACGGGTGGTTAGGGGCTTTAAGGTGGAGGAAGTGAAAAATTCTGCTTGTTTCATGTATATTTTAAGAAGTCACTTGACCTGCAGCAGGTCAAGTGACTTTGGACAACTCATGGGGGGAGTTATATGAAGCAGGAAGGGGTGGGGGGGGGGGGCTTTGGGCTCCTTTTCAACCATGACAAAACAGCTCAACCAGTAAGTGAGGTAATTGAAAAGGTCGTAATGGTCACAGCTTTGCCAGTAAGCACTGCTGTCTTGGCCAACCTTTGACCTTTAACCTTATCATCATTCAGTCTTCCACCGCCAGCGGTTAGATCACAGCCTGGCCTTTTGCATTCGAAATGCGGGAATACCCCTGGGGATACTCTCAGCGTGGACTTTCCTCCAAGCTGCCTCTTCTAACATTCATCTCCCTGACTCCCGCAGTGGAAGGGTGAGATCCAGGAGTTCTGTCCCAACACCAAGATTCTGCTGGTGGGCTGCAAATCCGACCTGCGCACCGATCTGACCACGCTGGTGGAACTGTCCAATCACAGGCAGACCCCCGTGTCATATGACCAGGTGAGCGTCATTCCTCATTAGATGAGTCTGTATGGCTGAATACAGCTACTGACACAACGACGTGTCTCAATGTAAAAGCATAAATTATCAGCAGCTGCCCTTCTCGCACTGCCTTAGGCTATTTTAAACGATGTGCCTAAATCACATGTAGGCTGGTTTCTGCACGTTCCTCTTCTATAGGTGAGCTCTAAGTCTAGGTCTCAGCTAGGACCAGAGCTGTCCATTACAGTGCCTGAAGAGTAGTCTCTCATTTTGCTGTCTACAAGTTTTTAGGTCATAATTTCGGACAGACATAGAGACGACATGTGTGATGTATATTTTGTGTGGTGATATTGCTGCCCACTTAGTGTATTACATGCAAAGTAGCTGAGGTAGGGCCAGGGGTTAATTAGCTGGGTGTAGTTAGGTCCTTCTGCTACCGGGATGTGAGCCTGAACACTTTGGCTGCTTGTCTGTGGACTGACTCTACGGCTGTCCTCCAGGGCTCCAACATGGCCAAGCAGATGGGCGCCCCCTACATCGAGTGTTCGGCACTGCAGTCGGAGAACAGCGTGCGGGACATCTTCCACATGGCCACGCTGGCGAGCGTCAACAAGAACAACAAGCATGTGAAACGCAGCAAGACGACTCGCAGCACCAAGCGCATCTCGCATATGCCGGGGCGGGCGGAGCTCGGTACTGTGCCCACAGACCTCCGCAAGGACAAAGCCAAGAGCTGCGTGGTCATGTGATGCATTGGGAACAACTGGGTTAATGTGGTGAAGGCAGAATAGGGTGCCAGGATGTCAACCCGGCCCCCCCACTGGGGCCACCTCCATCCAACTGACCATCAAGCAAACTTGGGAGACGGCAGGTGGCTGTTTCTGCACTTTAAAGCATCCACTGTCCACCCCCCATCTCACCCCTCGGTTGTTGGTCTGACGTAAGCTGAAACATAAGGTGCCAAATGAACGACCTTGAATGGATGCCCACAGGAGAGACTTCTGCGAAAGCTGACTGGTGCAGCCAAGATGCCCCGCCCATGTCTGCCCCCCAGCTTTTAAACATACCCCCAAAAGTAAACTATTGGGTCCACTTCTCTACCCCCTTTCTGGACCCTGCTGGTGACCTTCTGTGACCTTTCGGGGGGGGGGGGGGTTAAACCCTATTCTTATCTCCCTCAGTAGGTAAATGGGAGTCGTCAGATCCCTTCTTATGATGAAAGATGTGAAAACTGGGATTCCTTTGGAGGACCACTCTCCCCAGGGGTGGGGGAGAACCCCCTCACTCTCATACAGGAGAGTCCAACGCCTTCCTTGCACTTATGACAGAGGTGGACAATGAAGGACAACGTGAATCACTGTGGTTTAGAATTAGCTCTTCAGGATTTTAGTTCTTCCTCAATGCCATCCCCAGTCCGTCGAGTGGAATGAGGAACCTCTCTCTGCATGCCGCACCATGTGCCGCTCACGTTCACAACTCAGAGAACATTCCGCTCCAAACCAATTTTTTTTTTTGTTTTCCAACCAAAGATCTGTGTCGAAATCCCCCGGAAGCTTCCCCATGCTTCTTAATTTAATTACGCTCTTGACCAGCGTTCAGCCAAGCCTTGACGTGTCACCATGGCAACAGGGTATTGTGGGATACGCCGGTGTGTTTTGTGGGCTCGCCCTAGCCTGCGGTTGGCCTCGATGCCAGTGCCTGACTGAGATGTTTGCGTGTGGAAACATGCATCAGCCAATCAGAGGGCACCCTTTCTCATCCTCCCTCCTCGTCATCCACGAGACAACCTCAGAAAAATTCCTGTCCCGTTGTACCCCTGTTTTCCCTATACGGGGGAGGGGGGGGGGGGTCTTTGACTATGCAATGCATATAGTTTTCTTCAGATCCACGTTGGGTCATCGGAAACACACCACTTACCGCTGGAACACACTCCTGTGCAGGTTTTTACAGGCTTTTGTGAGGGATCTAGAAAACAGAGACTGAGTTTTTTTTACTACGTTAAGGAGGCTTCGCTGCCGAGTGAGCGTTTGGATGTGCTTTTGTCTGTGTTACAAGCCGGCGGTTGCACTTTCGTCAAAATGAGGCTTCACCTGATGCAGTGAGCTGCCTTTCTGCTAATTGGGCCTGTTCCTGGACTGCTTTTACCATGATGCCCCGATTATCCTCAGGGGGCAGTGTTATCAGCTAGCTGGCTACGCTTTCAATTTCAATGTTAAAAACAAAACAAAAAAAAAAAACAAACGAATGAACGAAATCTTAAGTTATGGAAGTGTGTTGAAACTGTAGAGCCTCATTGTTTTCTGAATGTCTGTTTGTATGTCTGTTACATTGATGTTTTAGCAGTATTTATTGAAGTATCTATTTTTCCCCTTTGAAATAAATCCAGAAAAAAATGTTTGTGGTATGGTGTCTTTGTTTTTTCTCAAATATTATTAATTCTGGTCATATTGTAACGCTAATGAACAGCTAGCCCACTTTCATTTGCCCTAATTTTAAAGTTTTTTTTGAGACTTGTATAGCTTAAAGGTTTGAGTGCTGTGTGGCAGGTACTATAGGCTGGTAAATAAACATGTTATTTTGAAGCTCAGCCACAGCTGTGAAGAGAACTGCTTAAGATGGTAAACAGGGAACACGGACAAAGGATAAGGTGTGTCACATGCAAACATTTAGGTACAATTTGTCCCAGAAGGCAAATTCAGTAAAGACTTGGGGAGGAAGGGGGTGGGGGTGGCTCTTCGGGGTTTCTGTTGATGCTTCAGAGTACCTCAGACATGGTGTAACTGTCAGGATGTGTAGAGCACCGTGTCCTTCCAAGTTATTCTCTCGTCAGACATCAATAATTAGCCTAAGTGGATCAGGTATGCATTTAAAAGGTTATTGAAATTCATGTCACGAGAGTAAAATTCCTGTTGTGTGACTGGAAGGCTTTGGTATTGAGAGTCTGACTCAGCGATGTTGGTAACATTCCCAGTTCTTTCATTCAGTCCATGAAGACACCCTCATTAAATGATTATGTCCCAAATGTTCTGGAATTAAGACAAGAACTCAGTGAAAATCTTTGGTTGGCCCTGAGCTACAATCATGTCATATCCACGAGCAGTCCATTGGTGATAATAAAAGCCTCCAGTGAATTCCCCTTAGCAGATCAGCGGTGTTTCCTGGGTTCAGTCTTAATTTGCATCCTGAGCATTTTTGCTAGAGTCGAACCAAAAACCTGCCTGGTTGTTTTGCTAATATTTTAATGAGAAAATGATGCCAAAAATGTTTTGTTTTTAACAGTTTAGCAGCCGAATGTAAAGACAGCACATATATAATATACAGGATTTATACATGTGTGTGTTTCACTGCTGACAGTGAAGCAGCAGCTCACACTTTGATGGTTTATAAATGGGACATAGGGGCACCCTAGTTTACAAACAGAGTTACGTAGCGAAGGCTGCTGATTCAGCAGCTGCTTTTGTGTACATCAGCAATGTACTTCACCTGAATTTCTTCCTGGAGACTTCCCCAGGTGCACATATTGGTCAAGGGTTGTGTGTCGCTCCGTGGGTTAGTGCTCTGCCTCTACTGTAAAGGTTCCAGGTTAAACTCCTCTGCTGGATGGTTTGATTTTATCGTTGCACCCTTGAGCACGGCCCTTTATCACAATTGTTCCAAAGACTGTCTGACCCTGCTTTCTAAATTGTACATTGCTGTGAGTGAAATCAATCTATTGTGTACCTTACTTTTAACTGACTTCCATTGTCAGTGCCATAGAACTAAACCTAAAATGTTGTTAATTATTGGTGCTTTTCACTGCCACCAAGAACCAAATCGTACCAGACCCATACTGCAGGCTGGTGGTTTTCCACCGCAAAGTATTCAAGGTGTACCCAAGACATACCCAAACTTTTTCACCGTAGGCATTGCCCTGTTTACTAACAGAGCTGCAAGTATGACCAACTCAGGTTGGTGGTGTCACCACGACCTGATTGGTCGAAATGCATGGAAATATTCTGTGCATGGATTATCTGAAGGAAAAAGTATATATTCCATCCAGGTCACAGGGAGTCCAGAGCCTATCATGGAAGCTACAAGCACAAGGTGGGGTACAACCCAAAAATGTGAGGCCAGCCCATCACATGGCGCACTCACATAACATGAGGAGAACATGTAAACTCCACACACATGTGACCTAGGTGGAAACTTGAACCCTGGTCCCAGGGGATGTGAGACAGCACTGCTAACCTCCATGTCACCCCTTGTACATTCTATATGTTCTTCATTATTAGTAGTACTGCACAATGGGATGCATTCCAGAACTTGAAAATTTCAAACCACCTACTTAAAAAAGTACTATAGAACAGCTGAACGCAATGGATTCCTAAAGCAAATTCACACAAGTAAATGTGAATTCCACTAGCGTTTGATACTGGCGTAACACAATGATTCTCAATAGCGGAAAATAGCACACAGTAAAAGAATAATAATTGCGCTTGGTAAATCCTAGGGTATTTCTCAAATCATTGGGTGTTTCTCGAACTTGGGGCGCAATGAATAATGCAATAGGTCTCATACTTGGAGTGGGGTAGACCCTGTGACATCTGAGGATTTTTATCGTCATCTGTCCTTCTGTTCTTGAGTATTGAAACTAGTCTTCAATAATGGAAGATAATGTATGTGGGATACACGAAAACAAAACTATGGTAACGTATGCGTATTGAGAAACATCCATGATGCACAATGTGTGAACGTTAAATAAGTCTCTCTTCTTTTTTTGACGTCAATGTCACTTTCCAAACCCAGCAACGCCTTTACTGAGCCAACCCTTATGCAGTGTAAAACGGAAGTGAGCTGGAACTATGCTGTAACAATAGTCTCTCTTTGCGGTAAGGCTTGGGTACGGGTCGGTTCCTGTATGCCAGTGGAAAAGCATCATATGTGTCTGTGGTTTGGTTCCAGTAGTTCAATAGAAGCATAAATCTAAAAATATCACTATGTAAGATGTTCCTGGATACCATTAAAACACGGTGACCCTCTACAGTGACCCGCTGGTCTTTTGAGAAGCCAGCAACGTCGGAGTTGCTGATTCTTCAAGGCTGCTTCCTCCCTTGGTATCCTGAGACATGTGAAGCTACATGATACTCCTGTATGATCCTTCTGAGCTGGATGGACTTTGCTTGACCCAAACTGCCTCCCATTTCCTGTTTCATCCACTACAAAACTCTCAGATAATTTTCAGTGGGGGTCTTGGCTTGCACGATAAAGATAGGCCAGATGTACACACTGTCATTTCAACAGCTGAGGTACCCTTTCTTAACTTTTATTTGTATTCACCAAACAATGAATCCTTTCATCAAAAATTACCTGCATCGACATATTCCCAAAAGCACATCTGAGATCACAAACTAGGTAAACAACTGTTTTCAGGTCATCTGTGCAAGATTAAATCTAATTAGTTTCAAATATAATTCAGGGGAGAGTTCTTTCGTTGTTTGCAGAGTTTTCCAAGCTCTAATTGGATCACTCTGTCAGGGGGAAATGATGTTGCATTAATTTCTTTTTGTCCAGGCATATCTTTGGGGAGTGCATGCAGAGGCGCATGATAAACCTGAGAAATGATCACAGCAGAACTGCAAGCGGACTTGCAGGCTGCAAGCTGGACTTCAACTGTATTAATGCGATTTGAGGTTTATGGCCAGAGACAGGGCAGGGCAGGCAAACATGAGAGGGCGATAATTAAGCAAAAAGGAAGGCAAACATGTCATTATGCCATGGGGTGCACTGCAGCACAATGGCGGGCATTTTCTACCCTATAATCCAACAGCCGGGCTAATGCTGGTGGCCTCAGCCTCTTTCCCAAGAGGGGATCAGCTATAATTTGCATTCACATTACAGATTAATTGATGATGTTCTCATGCAAAGAATCTTACGAAAAAAAATCCAACATAGTTCTGGCTGTTTCAAGGGTCCAACACATGAGTCCTCCGTTGGATTAAACCTAGCGAGTTGGTATCTTTAATCGCTGTGCTGTCCACTGTCGTGAAGGGGTCTCACAGCAATTATTTCATCATTTGTTTGCTTAGCAGCGTGATTTTCAGAGGCAGCTTATGATTTAATCTTTTGTAGCAGGACTCTAATGAAGCGATTTTTTGGGCATGCTAAAGAAGTGTCCCTGTGGGATGCCAGACGTACTTTAACCACTAAAGCAAATGCTTTAAAATGCTTGTAAACAGAATCCATCTGCCCGCGTTCAGCCTAGAAACCAAGGTTAGATGCTGTAGTCTGGCATCCAAAGCTGACATGCCTTGTCTCCCTTTCTCTGTCCGTGGTTCCCTGATGTGAGGTAATTTGTGCTGTACAGTGGAGCATCATGGGTAACAGCTTCATGAAGGTGGAAGTGCATGTCATCATGAATGACAGTGAACTGTAGACCCTTTAACTCACATATGCTTCAGACGAGGGGTTCCTGGGAGAACCCCGCTAAAATCGCCTTCCGAACTGATACTGCATTTGCCAGTCTCTGCCACAGAGGTCATAGTGGGGGCCTCTTCGGTCCGTGAGCCTGAACGATGCAGGCCGTCCTCGTGCGTGTTTCCATAATGATGACTAGTGGTAGTAAATAGCGCAGCGATACAGACAACAATCTTACCATCAATGTCACAAATGGTTACTCTGCACAGACTGAATGGCTGCACCGCTTTCGTGATTACCCTGGTGGGGGGTGTGGTGCAGATGGGTCAGCATTGCGTACCTCGGGGGAGAAAAGCTCTGACGAAAATCTTACGCTATCAAAGGGTGGAACGTTATTAAGGAAGAATAATTAGGCTGTCGGGGTTTTCCCGGTAAGTAAGACGTCTCTTGGATGATCCGTTTCACTACAGCCCTGCGTATCAACACTGAGCCAGAGAGGCGGGCCTGACTTTTATAGGGGTGTTCTAGGATTTTATTAAGGTGGGGGGCATGAGAGGGGCCATATTTCATGCAGAGGGGCCAACTTTATCATGTGACAGAGTAGCGGACACAGCGGGGGCCAATCAAAATTCAGCAGAGGCCAGCGCCCCTGTTGCCCTGCCCTGTATATGCCCCTGCTTTCTACACTCGTCATTGAGCTTCAGACTCATTCTCCAGTAATCCTTCCGGGGAAAATAATGACCTATACCTCAGCCTGAGACGGCGCCTGATGCTTAATTGCGTGATCTAATCATTTCTTTCAGCTGCAGCTGCTGTCCTTGTGCCCACGTTGAACAGGAAACCACGCCCTGCTTTTTTTACACAGGTTTGAGTGTCCACATGGAAAAGGTCTCATCACTGAGGGTGATTTTCTTCATGGATGCGCAATATGTGCATTGTGATCGGTTATATATGGAAACATCCCCCAACCTTGCAATATTGTGCTCAAACTTAAATAGCGCCCTTGTATATTTTGGTACAGTTAAATTTTGTTTATTGGGCGCATGCTTTTATACAAAGAGACATACGTTTTTCAGAAAGCAGAGTCAGATGGTCCCTGAAGCAATCAGGGTTAATGGCCTCGCTCCGGTGCCCAGTGGTGAAACCACTCAGCTGACCCTGGGATCTTCTGTAGCCTCCCAGCTCTGGATTGGCAGCCCCCACCCCTGCTTCCTGCAGAAATGCACCAAACTCTGCCTAATTGAAGGGAACCAGTGACTTAAGATGGTCTGACTGAGGATCTCCATGATGTCAGAGGGTGGGACAGCGGAAGACA
Organism: Brevimyrus niger; assembly: GCA_015164015.2. NCBI lineage: Eukaryota > Metazoa > Chordata > Actinopteri > Osteoglossiformes > Mormyridae > Brevimyrus > Brevimyrus niger. The sequence goes on from JAABNY020000001.1 coordinate 50,023,791, forward strand.
GCGGTCATGGGACATCACAGTAAAGCTGAGATTTATTCATTTGGGATCATGCTGATATCTCCCAGCCTGTTCCTGGCGCTGCTCCATATGTCCTGGTTTCCATTGCAGCCCAGCTGCTAATTAATTCACATTTGTCTTGCTTAACTTCTCTGACATCTGAAACATCTCGCTGATGTACAAAAGCCTTTATGGCGGCAAAGCCATTTTTCTGGCTGATTTGGAAGATGCTGACAGGGCGGTGTGATGAGCTACTGCCGAAGGAATTCCTTTTTTTTTCCACGTCAGAGAGATCTTCAGCTTGATCCTTATGCCTGGTTTCTTTGGCAGGACTCCTCTATTGTGTGTTGTGCCGCTGTGCCTTATTCTTCTGAAATCATTATTGCAGAATAGAAACTGGGAAAGCATGGGTCACGAGTCTCTGTGCTGGGTTTTTGGTCAAATCTGAAACTGGAAATGTTTGGCTTGAGTCTCCTGATCCACACTTCACTGGAATTTCTAAGACTCAATGGAACCATCATATGAGGGTTTTCTACGAAATTCTTGGCCACATCCTTAACATTGCTAGGATTTCTCCAAGTACCAGGTTAACTAAAAAGTCCAATGAAGTGTTTTTTTCTGAAGGTTATTTTTGCTGAGTTGTTTGGATGCCTGTGTGTCGTTTCTGGGCATAATAGTTTTTTTTTTTGACTGTTTCTGCACCTGACCATTTCTGGACCTGACTGTTTCTGGCTTTGCTTGGCTTCAGCATACTGGTTTAGTGTTTATTTGCCGAAATCTGCTCCATCTCTCTGATGCTAGACCTGCTGATAAGCGGGATGAAGATGTCATAGAGACCCAGGGCTCAGGAGAGTAGTGGCCCGGCTGCAGGATCTGCTTGGTGACAGCCATCATAACGAGTTCCCATTCCTCTTCGTTAGTGTAATTTATGTGGCCCAAACGAGTGTGAGCAAGCCTGAACTGTCTGACCATAATTATGTAATATTCAGCTACTTCCCCATACAGCTCCTGTCTTTCCAATTGGGAGTGGGGGGGTGGGTGCCTGGTGGCTACCCTGTCAGTCATTAACCCTAAACCATGAAGGAGGTGGGGTCCCCCCCCCATCAACGCACCATCAGCAATAACGAGCAGCATTCACCCTGATGGGGTAGCCTCTCTAGGGGGCCAATATACCCACCCAAACCCCCACACCCCATTGCTTCTGATTTCCATGAGAAACGTGGGATACGACGTGTGACAGCTTCCCCCGCTGTTGATTAGCTCCCCCCACCCCCAGTATCATTTAAAACCCCGCCCACCGTCAGCAGCCAGGGCCCATCCCATCAGCATGTTCTTCTGGGTCGAAAACAATGGCATCCATTTGCCATATGGCCCAGAACAGGCCGGGTTCTCTGCTCCTCTCCCCGGCATGGCCACAGGGTGAACTCACATCAGTTTGTATGTGTAATGGATGGTGAGGGGTTCAGATATACTTCATGGATTCTCATCAAACCCAGTCTGCACTGGCACTGTCTCAGGATCTCTGCCAGTGATAAGTAAAAATACAGTAAGGGCCCCCAACCCTCCTCATTGTCCTGGGTGGGGGGGGGCACAGAAAGAAATCAAAAGGTATTTTATAAATTAGAGGTGGACGCCTCTTTCCATGCTGACCCCCTCGACATCCCCATCTCCCAGCAATCCCCGGAATTTAGCGGCATGCGTGACGTACATGTCCTCTGCCTAATGCTCTTCTCTGACGCGGTGCTCTCATCCGTGCTGATCCGGTTCAGGTGTGACCTTCCATGCTTAATGTCTTTTTCCACAGGCACACGCATGGCCAGACCCCCACCAGCCAGCCGCAGAGAGATCTCCCAGCATCCTCTGCAGCGGCTCCTAATTGAGCCATGTGCTGCTATCCCACAGCCTGGGAGATGGGGCCAATCCGGCCACCGGCTATGAAGCCGACAAACCCTCATTCCCAAGACAAAGGCAGGCGGGTGAATAAATGGGGAGGATTCAAATAAAGCCCAGGGGGTGGCATGCGTGCGGCTGTGGAGTAGTTGCAGTGAATGCAGTGAATGCAGTGTGAGATTGAGGGGAGGAAATGCATCTTGGTCTTGTCTGCGTAAATGCCAGCGTTGAAGTTCAGGCTAAAGTAATAATGTCCCAGAATCACACTGGTGCCCCTCAGTAAGATCTGATGATTAATAATGTGACCAGGGTTGGGTGACCCGGCTGCACAACCTGGCATTTCATGGCTGAAAGTCCTCAGCACACAGGGGGAGAAAGCCTCACATAAACCCGAGAGTAAATTAATTTCAATTAATTTATTTAGCAGACACTTTAACAAAAGTGACGTCAAGTTGAGGAAGCAGTGTCAGCCAGTCCCTGGAGCAATTGGGGGTTAAGGGCCTCGCTCAGGGGCCCAACGTTGACATCACTCTGCGGCCCTTCAGATCACAGGCACACCGAGCCGCACTCCGGTCCTCATTTTGCCAGAAACAACTCCAGGTGTGAAAATGTAAAAATCAAAACATCACAAACACAATGGTCACGAAAAAATGTTGATGGGGAGAACAGCATGATAGCAGAAGGAGCAGAAATGTCCGAGGGCAGGAAACCGGGAAGCAGACCGTGGAGAGTAGATAGCTTAGTCTATAAATGCAGCATCATCACAGCAGCTGGGAAAAGCTGTGGTTTGTACGTTTTTGACTGAGTGCCTGTTGGGAAAAGGCGTGTACAGGTGCATGAGGTCATGCCCAGAAGTGGTGAGTCATGCCAGCGTTGGAAACTCCCGTCTAGCATGCCTGTTGTCAGAAGGAAATTTAAAACGAGGCTTCACAGGCGCGGTGTGACCTCCGCTGACAGCATTCGTGTCCCTCCGCGTCCTGTCTGCATCAGTGGGGCCGGCTAGCCCAAGCTCCATGTGGCCTGTGAGCGAGTAACAAAACACACCATGTTGATGTGATCAGTGTCAAAGGCCACGCCCACTTCTGATGCCTGCAGCCAAGGAAGATCCCATGCACTGGATCGAAACTGGAAATGGGTACAAAGACTATTAAACATTACAGTAAATGTTAATGGAACATCTGACGCTTGGACAACCCATGGAACACGCATCTATTTATCTGACTAGTCATGAGCTTTTGGAAAACGGGAACGGCACAACTGGATTGAATGATCATTATCATTACATTTTACTCCACTGCAAAACATCAATGAACTGATTAAAAGAGCATGAATTAACATCTTTTAGTCGCAGAGCAACACAGTCACCAGATAGCACTGACTAGTAATGAGTCAGCAGTAAGAATACAGGTGAAACAGAGATATTTCACCCCGGCTTATCTCTTACATCTGAGGTTCTGATTTTGTGCTCTGGAGCGATGAGGCAATTTAAATGAGACGGCATTGTTCTAAAATATGGCTGCATTTAAGTGTGCACTTCCTGAATGAGCCACGTAATGCGTCCAGTCTGGGATCTGGGTTCAGGTGGCCCACTGTCTACGTTTGATGAATTATTTGTGGCATGGTGCCAGAACCCCAGACGCACCCCCCAACCCCCCAGTTGGTGTTTTGGAGCAGATTTAAAGGCTTTGGAAGAAACATGAAGTTTCCTGAGGGGTGGCACAATCGCATTATTTAGGGGCAGAAGTGAATAAGCCTGAGGTGGGCATGGAAGTGGGGGGGTTCTGGTCAGTTCAAGAGGGGACAAGGTTACCTTGCCGACGTCTCAGTGATGTACGCACAGGTGAGGTAGGACTGGTGTAAATATTGGGGAAACTGCTCCAGCGGCGGCAGATGGAGTCACGGTTACAGATACATGCGGAGGGCCTTATCCATGTACAGATGGATAACTGAGTCATATCACAAGCTGTAGAAATCACACATTACTGTATCTGCCAGGCATCCATATTAATAGCAATTATTATTTTTTATTATTTTAAATAATTCTTATTAATTATTTTATTGGACATATGCAGAAGTTTGCTGTTGCTTGTTGTTTTTTTATTGTGCTTTATAATGCTTTTTATGCCTGAGTTCACAGCAGAGGATTCTGGGATGTCTCAGTCTCAACATGACTCTTGTCTGAATTCTGACCGACTGCTTAATTCTGCAGCTTTGGAGCTGTCGGGGGGCACGGGATGCTGATTGGGGATTAAACAGCTGGGAAGGCAGAACTCCTGACTGGGAATTAAGCCCTAACTCAGCGCTAACCCGAGAGACACCGCAGAGTAAAAAAGAAATGTCCGAGCGCGTGCCAGGAAGAGCGAAGCCTGTCCAAGCCTTCAGTCCCTGCCCTGGGGAAAGCGGGTAGAAACCTGGCACCACAATGCCCCCTAGGACAGTCTGCATTGCGTGCAGCCCACAGAATCCACAGGAAAGAAGGGGGAAAGAAAAGCAGGGACCTTTTAAAAATGCGGGGGGCTGTTTTAAAAAAAAAAACAGGAGCACTTTTAAAGACCGGGGGTCATTTTAAAATGTGCAGGCCCTTTTTAAAAGCTGGGGCCCTTCAAAAATGTGGAGTCCCTTTGTACAAAGCAGGGCATTTTAAATGCAGACGTGATGGAGGCCCGGTGGGCTGATGCTGAGGATAGCAGGACGGGGTGAGGTCTGGACTGTCAGACCTCTTCAATTCACCCATTCTGTGTTTCTAAAGATTGTATCTGAATAAGTATTTTGAGTGTTTCCCCTCCCCAAAAGACACTCTAGACCTCAATGCCAGATCCGACTCCCGTTCCTGTTTTTGTGCGGTTGTCTTCCCCTTGTGCTCGCACTCAGAAGGCTATGCTTTGTTTTCACCCCCCTACCTTTGTTAAATCCATCTCCACTCCCAGCCCTCCCTCCTCCCTCCTCCCTCCGTGTTGCGTGGCTCTGTTTACTGTCCTGATCTCACAAGGACAAGGCATGATCTCATGTTAAGTCAGAGATCAAGTTAATGCCAGATGAGGGTCTGAAAATGAAAAAGATCAATAATAATAATAATAATAATATAGTGTATATTTCAACATAGGTATGGCTTTATGCTTTGTATAAAGGATGTGAAAATCATTCTGTTCATAAAACTTCAATGAAGCTGACCTTTGCTGCAGGTGACATCATCGTGAACCGGCTTCGAAGGCACTGCGGCGGGTGCGTGCTCTGAGGGGAGCAACGTGAGGCCCCGCCCCCTGCTATCGATAGTGAGCACACACCGGCTGCCCCTCGACCGCTGATCAATAGCATCCGTCTGGTAATTTGCAAATTTCTTGTCGGCGAGGACAACGCCGCTGATCCCTGAAGTGCCTCAGAGGCCGAGGCAAAAGCAATTAGTGTCCACAAGTGCAAATAAATCATTATCCTTCCAATAATGGCCCCAGTTACTGAGGCACTCGCATGAAGACGTATCTTTATGTGTGTAAACAAAGGAAACCACGCCGTGTGGGTATAAAAAAATCCCACCCCATTAAATGGATCATTTCTTACATCTTTAATTTCCTGCTCTTTTAATATTCAGAAACACTCCTTACTAATCAGTGTCTCCCAGCCAATATTAAATATGCTCTTCCTCGCAGAAAATTGGTGAGAGGTTTTATTATATCTTCCTGTTTTCCCATTTTTGGGAAGCGGGACATTTCTGAGTGCATCAAGGGTCTGTCCCATCCTGAGTGAAAGACAGTTCAGCTGGTCCCTAAGTGCATCAACATTTGCAAGATTTATATTTCGGTGAGAGGACAACAAAGGTCCAATATAGTAGAATCCTCTTAACTGCCACAATCACTGACCCAGACACCTGTGGGAAAGGTGCATTCTGGGACATAACCAGTACCCTCCCAGCTACTGCTGCATGTGAGGGATTTCCATGGTCTATTGAAATTTATTGTTATTTTATTGGCTGTTACCACGACAAAAGGGTGTGTTACCATGGAGAGAAGAGAACAATGCGTGACTGGCCCTGGCTGGGAGGGCTTTCCTTATGTTTTCCCAGAGGGCGAGGGGAGGAGGGGAAAAAGGGGCTCGTTAAGAGCTGATGGTCTGCTGCGGTCAGTAATCTGCCCCCCGCCCTGGTAAAATGTACAATTAACAATTAACGACTGAGAGTGCATGGTATTGAACAATGCCATCTCCACTCTACACATCTAGTTGATAATTTATTTCCACTGGGATTGGCTTCATCTTTAAAAAAGAATTCAATGGCACTAACAGGCCTCAGAGTTGGCCCCCACCTCAGAGTTGGCCCCCACATGAACAGTAACATCAGCATTTCTGGTGTTTTAAGGTCCCAGGGCTGGTGTTCTGGTGGGAGGGGAGGCAGTGATGTGTTTATGTGACCTTCTGCATCTCACTTTCTTCATGGATGTGCCACGCCAATTGCTGTCCTCAGAAACCATCTTCTCCTCACTGTCACATGCCTGAAATGTAGAAACACTTCAAAGGGATAGATTTGAACTCATAGCCTCCCCCAGCATGGGGATTGTGTAAGAGGCGGCAATTTCTGAGGAGTCTTAGATATGGTGGTGGTGGGGGGGATTGGATGTGGAAGGACATACAGCATTACTGTTAGTACTGGCTGAGGTGGGGGGGCTGGGTAGTACTGGGCTCTATGGGGAAGAAATCCTATCTCAGCATGAGAACCTGATTGTGGCTCAGAATGTATGTGTGCAGTTATACAGACCATTTAAACGCCTCTAAAGTAATAGCCCACTATCCACCAGGCATTGCTGTCGCATCTGGGGCCGCAAACCTGTATTAGAAAAAAGCGGGACGTATTGCGGTGGACGGAGTAATGCGGCAGGCCATCTACATGCTGGGGGAGGCTGCGTGTAACGCAGCAGGGAGTTGATGTGAGTCTGCAATGGATACGCCGACTGCGCTGGCGGCTTTGATTTCCCTACAGTTTTGCCTGCGTGGCTGAGTGTGTGACTGCGTGTGTGTGTGTCTGTGTCTGTGTGTGGGCGTGGGTGTGCGTATGTGTGGGTGTACATACATAAGCTCTGTGCAGACGGCTCTACCTGATGCCTGTAGAAATGTGAATGGGGGGTGCTAGGAATAAGAGGCTATTATTTAATTGTGGCAGAGCTTATCTCAAACAAGCCATTCGCGGTCGGCGTGGGTGTCGTTTTACATAGATAAGGCCGAAAGAAGAACGGGATGAAAGATCTCATTGTTCCTATGAGGCCATGTGAAAGAGCACCAGCCCCCCCCATTCTAGCAAACCCGCCTGACTCTGCAAACGTGTCTCCGCGGATTTAACCGGAAGCTCCCGGGTCGTCAGTGAGCCAGAAATTCCGACTCGTTAAACCTGGGAACTCGACGGGTGTCTGCGACCGATAGTTATACTCGAAGCAGAGCACTGTGCCATAATTTGATGGTCTTACGCGGCTCATTACCCCAGCGGTGCTCGACTCGCTGTGTCGTGGATCCTGCAGTTTCACTTTCAGGGCAAGTTCATCCAGTTACAGGCTGTTAGGCTCCACGGAAAAAAGTCGCTCACTGATGATACCTGATCCTCTCCATTTACCGGCTGTACTCAGTGTGCCCAGATGACGTGAATTAACCTTATCTCCAACATATGCAGACCTAAAATTCCATTCTTTTGATATATTATTCTTCTGGCAGAGTAAGCTTCACCTCGATAAGCAGTATGGAAAAATGAATCTGCATGATTTTTCGGAGATAGCAGTTTTCGAGAGGCCAGGGTTAAATTTCTCACAAAGTATTAAGTGTTAAACCTTTAAACTGTGAAGGTATGATGATCTTTCACTCTGTCCCTCACAAAACCGCACTGTTTATTGTTTTATCACGCACTCTGGAAATCTGGGCTGGAATTCCATAGCCAGACGCAGATGTGTCTGGCTGACACACCCTGAAGCACTTGGGATACTGGGAGCAGTTCTGATACAGGATACCAGATCTGTGAATGGGACTCAAGTAGCCAGATCCACGTAAGCATGTTGCAATTGTGTTTAGACAGCATGGCTCACTGTTAGTGAATGCAGTCTTACAGTTTGCAGCCAAACCACGATCTACAGCACCCGCTGACCTTTGATCCTGAGAAGAGATGAGGTCAGCTGAGGTCACTGCCTGTCTCCTCCCCCCTTTGGGTTTTCCTTCGAGCCTCTTGCTTGATCAGAGGCTTCAGACGTCCTGTTCCAAACCACGCTACTCTGTCTGACCTCCCTAGAAAAGGTCACAGCTCTGAATCTCAGGAGAGGCTACCCTGTCGTATCTGTGGGGAGACTCTAATCTTTCTGTCAGCAAAGTCATGGATGTCATCTTCGATTCCTCCGTGGGGCAATTATAATTACTGAGGAGTCCCTTCTTTGTCTGGGGGAAGAATTACAGGTTGGACACGTGATCTCACTCCAGTGGCATTTCATACAACATCATTGATCAGGGTGTTGGTCAACGGCAGGCTTGCCAACTTTGGTCAGTTGGCTGGAGTGAGATTTTCAATTCAAGACAAGTCTGCAGACACATGCACATGCATTTGCATGTATGTAAGATTTATCCATCCATCCATTTCCCAAACGGCTTATCCTTTTTAGGTCATGGGGGGTCTGGAGCCTATCACGGAAGCTACGGGCATGAGGCGGGGAACAACCCAGGATGGGGGGCCAGCCCATCATAGGGTACACTCACACATCATTCACTCACACACGCACACCTATGGGCAATTTAGTTACTTCAGTTACCCTCAGCATGTCTTTGGGCTGTGGGGGTAAACTGGAGTACCTGGAGGAAACCCCACGACGACATGGAGAGAACATGCAAACGTGTAAGATTCATTACCTTGTAAATAGTCTGTAGGGCTTGCAGACTACCCCTGTGATTTTGATGTAGCTCATTTTAGGTTAATAATGGAATAATACACACTCACCTAAAGGATTATTAGGAACACCTGTTCAATTTCTCATTAATGCAAATATCTAATCAACCAATCACATGGCAGTTGCTTCAATGCATTTAGGGATGTGGTCCTGGTCAAGACAATCTCCTGAACTCCAAACTGAATGTCAGAATGGGAAAG
>JAABNY020000001.1:50041312-50051949 GCA_015164015.2 Brevimyrus niger
AGGATTTCCATCATTTTTAAGTCTGCCGCCCTGTTCTCTGGGCGGAGTCCGATCCCCCCCCGGACCCCCCCCCCCCCCACCACAGGGCCCTGAAGACACACACAATAGCAACACAGCTCCTCTCCAGACAAAGGGCTGGGGGGTGACACTGCGCTTCACCTGACTGTAGTCACCCCACCCCCTCCACTGAAAATACTAGCTCACACTATTCACTTCCCCCAAATCTTTTTCCATTGTTTCCATTAAGGATTCCTGTAAAACCTTTCAGTTCCATACTCCCCATTCTCCCAGTGGTTCATACATGCCATGTCTACCAGTATGTTGGCTAATTAATACCCAAATTTGAAAAACAGTGGGTCCCACTGTTCTGGTGGATGCCAGTTTTATTGGAATGTATCTTCATTAAGTGACAGGGGTAGCTATCCATGCTGAAATATTTATGAGACAATGTCAGAGGAAGGCTATCGTTGATTTGCTTCACTTACCATTCAACTCCCCCCATTTTTGGTGGTTGGTAGGCTGGCCACCATGAGAAGATTTCTATTTTCTAGGCAAGGCTCACAGGAACCCCAACTCAGACTGATCTCCCCCCAGTTATTATTCATTGGCCAAACACAGAATGACGGCAGAAAGAGAGGGACGGTTTGTCATCATAGACTCTCCTGAGACCTCAGGGCGTTCCCCTGAAAATGCCGTCATTGGCCGGTGATACCCATAGCTGGCGAGACCCGGCAGCAGTCCCCAAACAGAAGGGAAGGGGAAGGCGTCACCTCTAGCTGAACTGGGCCATGCCGAAAGTTCTGTGAGACAAGCCTCGACCCTTAGATAAATTCTTCTGGGATTTGTGGGATGTCCAGCAAAATATCTGAGTGAAACCAAGGATGGGTGTCGATCCATGGAAAGCCATTCTGAGGCTCTGAGGCTGGGTGGTTGGAGCTTTGATTCACAATCTGGATGTAATCTAACTGGCACAGTTTACTGGTGACTCCAGCCATTCCATAGAAACCACCATGAATTCCTCTGAATCCTCTGAATTCCTCTGGTGAGTAACATCTACAGCCTCTCACCCTCAGGCTCACCATGATATGATGTCGGGTTTCTGCTCCAAAGGCAACACTGGGTTGAGAGATTGACTGTTAAACAGACGGATATTGATTAACGACCATTCCGGCATTGTGAGAAGGGCAGTTTGTGGGGGAGGTCCTCGCTCGCTGTTTAGGATGTGGTTCCATGTCTGACACGAGAACCACGGATGTGGAGCGTGACCCAAAGTAGCAAACCGAGCTCCAAGCACGGCTTTTCGTTTCTGCTTCATGCTGTGGAGCTTCCGGAAAGCCTTGGCGCCTTGTGGCAGGATCAAACGCCTCTCAGCGGCATGCTGAAACACGAAAACGTTCCGCTTTGTCGCAAATCTCGTTCCTCCATCAGATCTGATCGTGTCTTTGATAAAAGGAATTTGGCCCGTTACTGATCTATCTTAAATTCCAAACGTGTGCCTGTGAAAATACCTCTGAGTATTACCTTAACGTTTTTTTTAACAAGGAGAAGTGATTAGATTAGCTTTTAGCACATATCCTGTGCCATGTGCAAGAACTGCAGCGAGCTAAACACGGATGCCTTTCTGGGTTTTGCTAGTGAAACAATGCCGTGCACGATTTCAGGCCACATGGACGTTATCATTGGCGGCTGGTTAATCTGGTGCCATGCAAGAGGCCAATCTTTCCACAGTCGAACTGCTGCCTGTCATTTCTAGCTTTTCCACAGCTTTCAGTTAACAGGTCCACTTCTCTTTTTTTTTTTTCTGGTGCGACGCTATTTAATGCAGCAGTAATTTTCCGGTCCTTTCTGATGCCTTTAGGTAGTCAGCTTAAAGAGAACCTCAGAATCTGGAGTTATCTAAATGGCGTGTGAGTTAAAGTGGCTTCCGAAATAATATCCGTTTACCAGCTAATGTATAATAGGATGGGAATAAATGGGAAAAAAATGTGTTCTGGGGATGAAATATCCCTTTCCCGTCACGATATCCTTCTCAGAAATAGGGAACCTTCTAGCATTCGCCAAAATCCAAATGAGGTACATTAAATGCTGCCCTCAGGCGAGGAATTTCATTACAAACACATTGTCTATCAACTAAACTACTGTTGTGGGCTGCAGCCTGCGGATCCCCCACCCTGAGGCATTCCATGACAATGCTGGCGTTAGTGATGGTGAGGACATAAGTGAAACCCCTGGGACAGAGCGTGCAGATGGTCCCCTGACCAGTGTGCTCAAAGGTCCGAGTTCCTCGAATGGTGTTCAGTGATTGACTATATTTCTTCATCTGAAATAACTCTTTCTCTCAGATAAGTGTCAGGCTGGCCCACACTGTGTTCAGGGCACAGCCTCAGGGACCTCCTGTCGCATCTCATAACATCCCACCTCCAGAGTCTTGTTTTTCCACCCTAGTTGTCCCAGAGGCTGTGCAAAGAAAAAGTTACCGGTGCTCTGAAAAATGTTCAGACTGACTGTTTTTGGCAAACTAAGCAGGAGGAGCTAAATTCAGTGCGGCGAGTCTTGGCACCGGGACATGTCCTTAGTTAATGGCCAGAATTTGTGTCAAGACCTTATTTTCCATGGAAAGACTCCTAACAACATAAAGGCAAAAATAGAACTGGTTTTTAGCATTTAAATTCCACTCTGAATGTCATTTTTATCTTTTTATGTGAAAATATTCAGTCTTGAGGTTCGATTCATATACCAAGACAAATCTTTATGACGAATAAGAGCCAACAGATCATGGAAATGACAGAGAGCAGGACTGGTACTGAATTCCCACCTTAGCTACAAATCAACCTGAAACCAATTAGAGAAGTTTGAGCACCATGTGTTGATTTAAAGTTTCCTGGGTGAGAAGGTGGGCATCCACAAGAGAAGATAGATTCTTCTTTTTGAGGAGACATTGATCATCTTGTTGGTCATTGTTTACACGACAGCTTTTAGTGGGAAGCGCCTGACAGAGAAGGTAGAAATGGTTTGTTTAGACTGGAAAATTTATCAAAGTTATGTGATGATGGATGCTGTTTTTCGGTTTCTTTGTTTAGCTCATGCATTCCGTAACCTAGAAATGGGGGAAAAATGCATAACACAAACAAACCATCAAGCAACCAAGGCCCAGACTTGCCAGTTCCTCTTATTTCAACGAAGTAGCGGCCCCATGACATCACCCATCATAATCTGATTGGCCAAAATCTTACCAATGACAGGAGGCTTCAAAGACCTCAGAGGATAAGGCATGTCTTTGACATAAAGGATTTCAGGAATCTGTCAGGGTGGCAATGATTCATCCAAATCACTGTCTGTTGTGCCATAATTGAGTGCCACAGCTTTACCTCACATTCACATCCCTTCATCCTCCACAAATATGTCTAAAAACAGCAGTGTCAGCAGTAGACACAGCCCGGAGGTTCGCCACCACAAAAAAAAAAAATAAACACACGAGGGACGACCAGATTGGAGCGAAAACCCTAAAAATAAAAAGATGTGGGGTTATTATTTCTCAGGCTCGTCTCTCAGCTGATTGGCCATTACAGTGGAGCCGTGTCAGGGTAGCGTATCAGCCGGGAGCTCGGGATGGCTCGGGAGCTCTGCATTGTGGTCACCCCGCTAGCCGCGGAGCTCGTTAGCACAGCCTGCAGGATTTGCAGAGCACCGGGCTCTGTCTTCTCCTCCCTATACCTATACTGTGTATCCCACTGTCAGAATTTAGACAACGTTTGCCATTTTATATAAGTTGTGACGTCCACTGAGGCAGGTTCTACAGATGCGCATCCGAATCTCGAATCTTTTCACAATGCCCTTTGCAGTGATTTGTCCATTTCAAAACACGATCAGAGTGGCTGCTAAAATACGTATAAATGTTGATACGCAAATATGGAAGAGACCCCATCCTTTATGTGTTTTTGAAAACAGTGCATATCTCAAAGGAGTCAGCTACCCGAATGTAACTTTGAGGAGAGTGATGCAGCCCACAAAAGCTCATACCCTTTTAATCTAATCACTTTACCCAATTAATCTAATTAAATTTACTCCTCTGAGCTGTAATATCTTATTAGCATTTCCCACGATGTCATGAAGTTGTAGATCTTGGCCCTGCCTGCTGGGAAGCCGTGTTATAGCCTATAACATCCAAATTCTGCTGTTTTCAAGTATTTCTGGAAAGGAGAGCAAGTTCGAAGAATGCAAACCCCAACGGTGACAGCTTGTCAAACAGAGTTACATTATGCTTGTCCTGCTGGTGTGTTTTTTTTTGTAGATATCTCTGTGCTTATACAGAAAGTCCTGTTTATAACAATACATCATGCTCAACTCTCAAAATAATTTTAAGGTATACTATTGTGGGATTCTGGCTTAAGGATGAGTCAGTAAAGCATATTAAAAATGAACTCACGTGCACTTTAGATTATTGTATAAGCAGAATTAACAGACATAATTTTTATGGTGCTGTGAACGGAATAATGGTTTATTTTCACCCTTCTTCTTTGCAGCGAGTGTGCAGTATGGTAGCTTTTTGTTGACGCTACCACAGTGTTAAAGATTCTGAATATGTTACTGAGGAATGTCCCAGAGGAGAACCAAGGTCATCTGGCAGCTGATATATTTTCAACCAAGAAATACCCCACACCCACACCCAATTTTAATGATGTCACTGGCCTTGATGAACCAATGCAAGCTTTCATAGAACATGTGCTCACAATATAAGTCACAGCATAGAGCTGGGACAGTGTTAAGGCAGTGTTAAACCTTATGTTGAACAAGGGATGAGAGGAGGCCAAGTCACTTGACAATTATAATTACCAGAAGAGGTAAATCTGCTAGTAACACAATACTAAAGACATGGTAGCTGGAGTTCAGGCGGCTAATATCATCTTAATGAGTTTCCATCATGATGAAGCCTGCTCATCATTAGCAGGCTTATTTAGCCTGTTAATGAGGAAGAATATTTTCAGCAAGGTTACAGTCATTTGCTTAGTGTGAGTTTACAGGGAAGATTGCAAGGAGGTTTGACCTCTGGCCACTTGATGAATGGTTGCAAGAGTCAAAACATTTCCATCCCAGCCTCCAGTCTCGGTGCCTTACAGTAGCCCCCCCAATCCAACTCTGATGGTGCTTCCAGACACACTGTACTGGCTCTCTGCCCATTAATTCCTCACCGTGTTTCAGGTGCTGCAGGCAGTGGTGAATTGTATTTAAATCCCCAGAGAGTCACCACTGCTGAGCCCTGCAGCTCAGTGCTTAACCAAAACTTTTTTGTTAAATATCTGCCATAAAATATATTGCTGTTTTTGAAAACCTGGGCAAATATTATCCAGGCTAATTGAGCTCTAAAGCACTTTGTAGGTCTCCTCATTTTAAATGATGAACAGTCAGCACTTATCATATTAAACATGGCTATCGCTAATCTATTTACCCCAGTGTGGAGAACTTGATTAGGGTGAGTCAGATTCACTTCCTTCTGACAATATGGTAGGCAAGAACCTGAGGTCACAGGAAGTGACCATCCCCAACCAGTCACCTACAGCCTTATAGCTGTTGATAGGCTTTGCAAAATTTCCATGGCAGTGACTCTGAGCCGGGGAAATGTATGACGATAAGCAGGGTTTGCATAAACCTGCTTCTCTAAGCCTGTGTGACCACAGTGACTCGGCTCTGTTTCGCGTCTCTGATATCTCGAGCTCTGCAAACATGACCCCGGTGTTGTCCTCACTCACTCGAGCCTGTTAGGACGAGTGTCTGTCTCTCGGGAAAAAGTCCCACCTACTTTGGAAATTTTCTAAGCTCTGTAAATTTAGACGGCCTCCTTCTCTTTCCTCTATCCATCCCCAGTGTGACCCAGAAACTCCTACCTTGTGGAATCCAGGGAAAATGGCGATATGTGTGTGTGTGTGGGGGGGGGGGGGGACGTCCTTTCTGCACACCCCCTAACTATTATTTATAGCACCTGCCATCTCTCACACACAGAAGGTCCCCTAAGCAGGCTGCCACCACGGATCAGCCTAATAACGTGTTATTTTTCACAATTTTTTTTTTAAGCCCTGTTGAGATAAGGAGCTTCTTTGCGGAAGGAAAATACCTCAATGGGATTAAGTCATTTGGTTTGGCAACAGGGGGGTGAGATCAACTGCATGCTTTTCAGCTCATCTGTAAATATCTAGTTCTTCACCTGAGGCATGTTTAGTGGAGTTAGCCTTTAGCGATGATGCTGAGCAGTTTTCACCGAAAGAGGCCGGTAATCCACTTTAAATCAGTATGGGGATAAACTGCCTGTTATCTATCTGACCTGTTCATCAGGTCATGCTGTAGATCCAGGTGCCCAGAAGCACCACCCCAGGAAAATAATACAAGAAAAATAAACAAATCTGGCGGCCTCCCTGGTTCCAGATGGTGAAAGCACAGGACAGGGTAGGCTTCAGAACTCAAAGAGGAAATAGATTATTTCCCAAACCACTTACAGAGGTTGCTAGCCAAGACCATCTCCGGTCAGTTTGACTGTTTTGCTTTTTTTTTCCTGTTGATTTTACTGCTGGTTTAAAGATTCTGTAGTTATTCAGTACCTTTGAAAGCCTTTCTGAAAACGGCGATCTGAAGCATATCATGCAGCTGGTGGCGGTGACGGGGGGGGATTCTTATAAACAAGTGTTTGGCATCCAAAGTCTGAGTGTTTCTGAGCTGAGGAAGCTGTAAAGTCCTACGCGAGGCCTGGGGAGTTTTGATCTGTTTACCCTTTTGGTGGGAGTTTTGCTCCTGGGCTTAAGTCATTTCAAAGGATTCATATACTGTTTTCTAAATTAATACTAAGGGCAAGACAGGGCAAAGGGTATATCTGAAATATCTGCTGGATTTTTCAGCAAAACAGAGCAGATGAGCTGTTAGCTGTGAGACTTGAGGGCCAAGGTAGACATTGACAAGGAGCAAAGAGTCCTGCTAATATTTTCCTTTAAGAAATAAAATGTGGTCTGTAAAGACAGCACCCACCTCAGATCAATCTCATATGTTACATTTTACTTTTTTTTTTTTTTTTACAATTTGGCAGATGCATTTATCCAGTGTGATTTCCTCTTTTGATGGGAGAGGGCTGGGTCAGTCAGTCCCTGCTAACCCTTAGATCTTAAATCAGCAAGCTTCTGATCACAGGTACAGCAGTCTGAGCCACTAAGCCACACAATGTCAATGCTGTGAGATTAGCATCATCCCGCACAGAGTCTATCTGACAGAGATTCCTCATGCTTGACTGTTGTCTCATCACAAACCATTAAAAGCCCTTATCTGAGCTCCTCCCAATCTTATTTTCTCATGTAAAATAAACGTAACATAAGGGCAACTATAAACTAAATTTGTTGTTTAAAAAATTGCTTGTGTATTAATTTAATTTAACAGGAATTTAACTTTAATGCTGTTCTGGTCACTCTAGGATGGAAGAAGTTACCTTTCTTGAGATTTGTACTAAGAACATTTTTTTTATATGTGTGAGGATGGCCTGTTTTACTTGATGCATAATTATTAAGGGATGGTTACTTTTTGAAAATGAGCCTGGCATATTTCAACTCTTAATTCATCACATTTTAGAATAAGACTATGAGGATTAAGCCCTAAGTATAATAGTTCTAAGCCTATGGATGAAATCATTAAGTTATGATGGTGAATCTGTAGTGTAGACCACCAGGTTTGTACACTTACAGGACTTGACTGACTCCCGAATCAATCAGTTATTCTAAGTTGTGGTGCAGGTCAAGTAGCTTCCTTGATTTGATGAGGTGTTGCTTGAGTGTGCCTGAGAGTGCATCACAGAGCCAACAGTTTGACCTTTCACCCCGGATCCTGACCGCCGTTAAGAGAAGGACTTGCGCAGCTTCCTGTTGAGTTTAAAGAGGACTGTTCTGGCATTGAACTTCCCATAAAGGTATCACCTCAAATGCTGATGAAAATGATATTTTACTTCTGTCTTTTTGATTGTTGAAATTAACGCTCTCAGCTTTAATTAGGACATTTATATTTTATTGGCACAGACACTTTCATGGAAAGTGACAAACATTTAACTTTTTACAAGAAAGAACAATTTGGGGTTAAGGGTCGTGCTCAGGAGCCTAACTGTGAAATCTACCAACCCCAAGATTTTAACTAGCAGTCGCGGTATCCTAACCCACTGAGACACACTGCTTACGATCCCTCCTCCTTGCTGTCTTCTTAAACCCCGTCTAGGGCCTACAGCCTCAGAATCCTCCAGCACATTACTAGCTGTTTTTACCAGTTTTGGTAAACACAACACCAGTTGTTTACCACATTACCAGTTGTGGGAGTTTTACTTTAACAAAAATGTTCTGATTGGTTCAGCGAGGTAACCAATCGGATTGTAGAGGAGGTGGGTAACTACTGGAGGTGGGTAGACATCTGATTGCCTGGTTCTGCTTCCTCTAGTTGCTTGAACACACCTCCTTTTAATCTGATTGGTTATCTCTCTGAACCAATCATTTTTCTTTCTGCCCTCAGAACATTTTTGCATAAACAAAACTCCCAATGAGCACATCAAAAGTATGGCTGTTTCTAGAAACTTCACCCTGAGGAGCAAAGGTCCAATTAAAGGTTGCTGACACTCTTTGGTGAAAATCCCTGACTGTTTTTCACATCAGTAGGTTGGAGCTGCAGGATGGCATGAAGGTGCATTTCTTACTTATGGGCTACTCCCCTGCTGTCCAGCATTGCAGGCGCAACCTCTTTGGAGCTGCTGAACATTCAATGGGAGTAAATGAATGTCCGCTGCCTGTTGGCCTACCTTCCTCATGGTCCCAGAGTAAAATATTCAGCCTCTACCAGGAAACTTGCTGTTTTTCTTCAGGGAAAAAACACCCCCAGCCTTTATATTTACACAACGTGACAAGCAAATTTATGGGGGGGCCGCTGTGGTCGACGTGTTCAGTCGCTGGGGTGAAATTCCACTGCCTCTCAGACAGTGGAGTTGAAAATGCGACTTTTCTTCAGCAAATCACCCTTCTGACATATCTAGGTCTCTCACCTTGGAAAACATCCACATTCCTCAGCCTCAAGCCTGCAGACCATCCCAGTGACATGGTCCCAAGTTGTCACTGGAGGAGCGCATTTATTCCATTTTCATTTTCATTTATTCACCACAATGTCAAGTTCAAATTCATCATGTAACATTTTTATGATAGCTACACCTGAACGTTTTCTACAAGGTGTGGCACCTCAGACTTGTATATGTGACACAGCAGGTGATCAGAAGGTCACTGGTTTAAATCACAAGCTTGGCTGCTTGATGTCACTATCAAGCCCTTGAGCAAGGCCCATTGCCCCCAGTGGCTGCTGGGACTGGCTGACCTTGCTTTCTCAGAAATGTATTTAATGAATTGGAAATGCCAGCTTGTTTTTCCCTGTGACCTTTTCTCATGATAAACAAACTGAAGTTTTGTCCTGACTCATGAAATTCTGGTGGTGTGTGTAACAGTTTAGTCCTCGAGCCTCACTTCTTCAGCCTTGTTTGTTGTTAGTTCCAGGAATGGGACCCGGGATGGATACCTCCTGTCATTTGCATTACCACAAATCACTTGGAGTGTTGTGAATGTTGAGGATCTGCTTCTTGCACAACCGTCTGGCTTCGTCTTGGTTGGTTTTGTTGCTTTTGTTTTTTTCAAATATATTGGATGGATAAAGCAGGACTCAGAGGAAACCTGATGTTACAAAGCCGGGCTCTGATTAACAAACCTGAAGCATGAACCTCTTTCCCATTGGTGATGTCTTGGCATGGGCGTGTCCACTGGGGCAGCAGGCCCACCTTCTTGCCAGACTCCGTGCTTCAGGAACGACTGCGAGTGCTTGTCTATCTGCAGATAAAGCCGTCCAGCTCTTTTTCTTGTTTTCTCCACCTCCCAGGACTGGGCTCACCGTAATCCCATAAGGCTATGTCTGGACACAGATCCAGAGTTTAGAATAATTCGGGGGGGGCGGATTAATACTGTTCTCCCCCATTCTCTGGGACTGGGCCTGGACACAAAACAAGTCCCTCCTCTGCTTCCCCCCCAGCCAAGTTATGTGCTGCTGGTGAAACTGTCAGTGCGGGAGGGTGCAGCAAGGAGTACTGGGTGGGAGGGACAACCTAGCTGGGAGGACTGGGAGGTATGGAGAGCCCAGGTGGGTGTACTGGAATAAAGAGGGCAAGTCTAGCTGGGATGATGGGGAGGGAGGGACAACCTAGCTGGGGGCACTGGGAGGGAGAGACTAGTTGGGAAGACTGGAAGGGAGGGAAAGCCTAGCTGGGAGGGCTAGGAGAGAAGGAAAGCCTAGTTAGCAGCACTGAGAGGGAGGGAGGGCTTTGCTGGTTGGGCTGGAAGTACAGACTGGGAGAGCTCCTGTTCAGACTGGGAGTGCAGGATGGTTTATCTCAGCATGATGTGGGAAAGATTTGGAAGCTGTTACCTCATGTTGAGTCTGTCCCAACAGGCTTAGACGAGGTTAAACCCCAAAGTGGCACCTTTCTTTACATTTTCTCTGCCAGAGGCCTGGTTTTCCTCAAACAGCAACATCACAATTCACCTATTCCCCAGCACGCCGAAGCGCTGCTCTGCTGTCTGCTCTGCTGTCTGCTCTGC
>JAABNY020000001.1:50052049-50069976 GCA_015164015.2 Brevimyrus niger
CTGCTCTGCTGTCTGCTCTGCTGTCTGCTCTGCCGTCCCATACCGGCCCATATCTCCGTGGCCTGACATAAATATTTTCATTTTCGCGTGTTTATGCATTTGGGGATTTCAGCCGCGACCACACTCCAAAGAGTTCTGATTTATGATTGTGGGCAAACACAGATCGGAGGCATGGCAGGACAGCTGTAAACCTTTCCTTTCAAACGTAGCTGTCAGTCGATTAAACATTCTGTATATGAAACCAAACACCACATTTTTCACAGACAAACATTTACCGTGGCCTCAACCCTATTTCCTTTGTCCACATAAACAATGATATTTGATTTGTAAGGGGCTGGGAGACAGCGGGGTCAAAGGTCACACAGGGTACAAGTGCGGTTAGGGAGGTACTATAGCAGGGGCATGTGGTAGTCAGGCATTATGGGTGTATGCTCCTGCAGTAATGGAGGATCAGAACCAGCAGTGTTAGGATAGGCGACCATTATACTAACCAAATCAAATATCTAAAAATACAGTGGTACCTCAGTTCTCAAACTCATTACAACTAGAATTTCTTAAAAGTTGAACCAACCATTTCGAAAAAAATTACCTAGGACTCGATCTGAATCTCAGAAGTCAACCTCAGTGAATCTCAGTGAACGCCGACCTAAGATAACTTGTACGAGCGGGGAAATGAGTCTCGCGGCACATCTCTTAGCGAAAACAAAGGGTAATGCTTCAGTTTCAGTCTCGCATTTGATGTCATAGCATTGTGCATGTTTACACTACCTGAATACATATATCTAGACAGTAAAAATACATTTAGACAAACATAGACAGTAACAGTAATTATTAGTATATAATAAAATACATTTTAAAATAAAAAATTCGTATTAATTATTTTTATATTATTAGTAAACCATTATTACATTTAATTATAACAATATTGTTGTGCCCAGCGGGGATGGAATGGAGACAAAGGCGCAGACGTCAGGGAATACGGGGTTTAATTACAGGTAAGGCATGCAAAATACAGATGGACAATACAATGACTGGACTGGGGAAACAAATTGAAACGCAGACTAAATACAGAGGACTAATGAGAACAACCAAAAACAGCTGATCACACGGGAATTCCACATGGGGTTAACAAGGGGGCGTGGCACACAGAGGGAGCAGACAATCGGGGCAGGACACATTGTTTGGACATATTTTTTATGTCCTTAGATGTGTTTAGTACAGTATATGCTCTTCTTGTTTTATTCGGTTCATTTTGTGTTTAAATGCTAAAAAAATTATATAATTTTTTGGGGTTGGGAACAAATTAATTGGTTTTCCAATATTTTTTATGGGGAAAATTTGATCAGAACTCGGACTTTTTAGGATTTGATTCGGAGTTCAGAATGGATTAAGTTTTGGATTGAGTTCTGAGGTACCACTGTATTATTTTGAGTTTCTCCTGTTTACTGTAGGTGAATCAAGACACAAACCAATCAAGCTCTGGAGCCAGTCATTCATCTTTTCTTTTTTTTGACACCCTCAATACATAACAGAACACTTTCATAAACCGTCAAAAGCAATCGATCACCAATCCAACCAAACCCACATGGTGATCCATCTAATATACACACATGGCATGAATACTTTTTTTATCTTAGAGTAACCTCTCTGCCACATATCCCAATGGATTTCAACTCCAACTATTCCAACTTTATTTCACCATTAATCACTGCTTTTCTTTCTACCAATGTTGAACATTTTGTTTAGCTATATGGTAACCTTTTCGTTATATGGTACATCCTGTAATTTGTTACACCCACAACCCCTTCTCTATTATGGTCAAAGTATAGATCATTCAATGGGAAACTTCTCCATAGAGTTTAACTTTGGTGACTAAGCAATTTTCGCAGACATTAGCATCTCACCATGTAACGGCAGCTCTCAGCAGCAAGGGAGCTGCGGTAAATGATGGCCGCAATTATAAAGTCAGACACAGCAGCCTGCGTTCGGTGTCGCATGTGGGTGATAGCATCCTCCCAGCTGCACGCACACATAAAAACATTCACACGCATGCAAGCGCGTGCACTAGCACATATTTAATCCCATTGCTGATGTACACCAAAAACATCATGATCTAGTTCCCTCATGTTGTGGGGGATTATTGAAGGGCTTTTGTTGTCTGATACTGCTCACTGCTCACTAACAGGCCCAGTCAGATAAATGCATTATCCAAACAGTCAGTAACTCATAAGCGAACATCCGACATATAGCATATTCTTCATTAAGACCGTGAGTGATCTTTCACATCTCCCGTCTAGACTCGCCATCCCTACCCATAAGATATGATTGGCCTCCATTGGTCTACTGGCATTTTCTTTGTCTTTCGTCCACGGCGGCTCCCCAGCCTGAAGGTCAATGGGCGCCTGTGATTGGCAGGGGGTGTCCAAGCCCCGTTTAAGATGCCGGACTACGCAACCAGAGACCCCAGCTTGGTAGCTGCATTCAGCTGATGGTCCCCAGTGACTCCGGACTAGGAACATGGAGGTATGAGGATCTAATGCAGAGCCCAGCTGGCCTCCTCCCCCCACTGTCATATTCAACTAGCTGGTGCCATGACAGCTCTGCCTCCGTGGGCGGGACTGGCTGTGGGCGGGACCAGCTGCAGTGACAAGTCACGAATCCTATGAGATGAACGATTAGATGAACAGTGCAGGCCTATAGGGGTGAGTATGCTAATCATAAAATATGCATATTAACGAGGCTCTGCTTGATGTTATGTGCATCTGTGACCCTGGCATGGCAGACAGTGGCAGACAATGTATGTGTGGATGTGTGTATAAATGTTTATTTCTATGATGGTTTGTATGTGTTTATGTGCAGCTTTGGATGTCTGTAGGCATGCATGTGGTTTTGTGCTAACATGTTGTGTGGGTGTGGTTTCTTGTGTACATGTGTATATGTTTATTAATTTTGCTGCAGTATCTATGTACCTCTTTATTTTTGTGTATGTTTGTGCTTGTAACTGCAGAGATCCTGTTACGCTTCAGAAACAGCCACCCGTCAGTGGTTAGAATCAGCCCACAGCGGTCTATGTGTCTCGGGGGTGGTCGGAGGCCTGGGGGGGTGGTTCCTCTTTGGGGCCGACACTGCCCAGATGTTTTCTGTTAGCAGCAAAACAAAGTTCAGAGCCATAGAAGCCAGTAACCTCCCACGCCTCCCTAAAGGCTCCCCCAGCAGGAACAGTGTGTCTGGCCAGATCGGTGATTTGTGCTTTGGGGAGGGACACGAGAAAGATGTGTTCTTGTAAGATAGGAGCTGAGAAAGTAAAGGGGAGAGGGAGAGAGAGAATGAAGGAGAGACAGGGAGAGGGAGAGAGGGAGGATGGAGAAGGAGGCAGAGAGGGAGAGAGATGGAAGGATAAAGAGAGTGGGGGAGAGAGAGAGGGAAAGAGAGGAAGAGAGGGAATAGAAGGAGGGAGAAAGGTGAAGAGAGGGGGAAAAGAGAGAGAGGGAAAGAGAGGAAGAGAGGGGATAGAAGGAGGGAGAAAGGTGAAGAGAGGGGGAAAAGAGAGAGAGGGAAAGAGAGGGAGAGAGGGGATAGAAGGAGGGAGAAAGGTGAAGAGAGGGGGAATAGAGAGAGAGGGAAAGAGAGGGAGGGAGGGGATAGAAGGAGGGAGAAAGGTGAAGAGAGGGGGGAGAGAGAGAAAGGGAGAGAAAATGAGGGAAAGACATAGAGAGAGAGGGAATGATATGAGAATGATGGTGGATTAAAATGGAGCCCTGGACTGCACACACACCCAATGACCATCATGAGGGTCAGAGCGGGCTTCCCTCTTAACCATTCTATCTCCCATGTGGGACATTAGGACCAGTATGACATACTCAGCGTGTGGACTGCGAAACGCAGGCGCGCCTTATGATACCCTGTGGGGCCATCAGCGGCGTGGTCTGAGGATCTGAAGGTCATCCCCTCTCAAAAATGGCCCCCTATTCAAAGTCCTCCATCCCAGGTGTGCTGAACTTCTAAGAAAAACAGCTAATGTCAGCATGTTGCTTTGTGGGGCAAAAAAATAAAAACAAACAAACGTTTGTTTTGTGTCAGATGTTTGTTGCTCTTTGCAGTTGTTGTTGTTTTTTTTTTTTTATCTGTGGTCGCCAAGCATCGTGTGCAGAAACATCAATGAGGATGGCTGGGTTTGCATCCACAGTCGCTCCTCCACTGGACCCAGAGGCCAATGATGCTGGTCTTTGGAAAATAAACAAACACAGCCCTGGAGAATATCCATCCTGTCTTTTTTTCAAAGGCAGCAGTGGCTTATGTTGAAATTGCTTTTGGTAGGCAAGCTTGCAGTTTTCCCCTCTGGTTCACATGTGTAGAGCCCAGCACGTTTGAAGTCTCTGTTTTCCCAGGGGAAAACTCCCATAATTCCATGGGGCTGCCAGAGAAATGGGAGCACCAGCCTGAGAAAAAGAGGCGTCCAGTGTCTTCTTTGGCAAGCTGTGATGCCTGTGAGTACAGCAGGGAGAGGCCACAGGGGGTGGAGGGGTGCAGAGAGAAGAAGGGAAGGAAAAGACACCCAAGGCGCAAACGGAACGCCA
The DNA here is from genome assembly GCA_015164015.2 of Brevimyrus niger. Lineage (NCBI taxonomy): Eukaryota > Metazoa > Chordata > Actinopteri > Osteoglossiformes > Mormyridae > Brevimyrus > Brevimyrus niger. The sequence continues at coordinate 50,056,627 of JAABNY020000001.1, forward strand.
AGGAAGTCCCAGAGAGCAAAAGGATGAGAAGGCACGTGAGAAGACAAAACCAGGAACTCCAGACGGATGACTAAGACTTTATATTACAAATGCCGGGAATAGCAAAGTTCTGTTGTTGTATTTTCATTCAACACCGAATGTTCCTTCCTAGTCTCTCCGGTTCCATCTTTTCCGATACAGAGGCCTCAATTAAAGCCCCTCCAAGTCAGCTGAGACATCACTGGTTGTCCAATGATTATCCCCCCCTCATCCAAGAGAAGGGTTGGGTGTTGTGTTCCATTGAAAGTGAGACCGGGGAATCATTAGCCATAGAACACCTCACCAAAATGGGTCATGAAGTATTAGCATCTACTAAATCCTTACACTGTCCTCTATATTCACACACCCCTCCTTCAGCCCCCTATGGCCTGACTTAGGTTCCACAGGAAGCCTTTAGGGTGAGAGTTGTTAGCTGGGCACCTGGTGTGACGTTGTGGGATCTATGCAGGAGTGTGGTCAGGTGGGTGGGGTCAGTGGAAGGGGGGGGGGGGGCTGAAGTACTGTCCCCTAGAGGTAAACGAGCTTTATTCAGCCCTCAGAATGTTCCATTCAGGTTTGTTGACTGGAATTGGTGATGACAGTGTGGTCATAGCAGTGCCATTGTAGAGGGGCACACAACTGTAAGCTCATTTATGTGAGTTACTAGAGTATAGGGTGCCTTGCAGACCATCACCCAAATATTAGACACATTTTAAACTGTAGAAATGCTCCACTAACAGAGGTGGTGTCTGTGGCTGTTGAAATCTTTAATGTGTTTCCTCATGTTATTACATGAATGAGGGGGAAAATTAGATGATTACATGGAATATACAGCTCTTGTTTTCGACGGCATGCTGCATTGTTGTCTCGCCAGCACAGGAGGCTCATGGGTGCCTCCCCTAATGCAGGGGTGGGGATTTAATTCCCCGGCCAATTTGTCTATTTAAACGGCATGTCGGCTTTGTTGCTGAGCCTCTCCAGAGCCCGTGTGGTGGGAAGCGGTATGTGATAAGGCAGCTTCAGACACCAGGCATGCAATATCTCTTGGCTTTACAGGGTGGGTGTTGGTGATATCACCATTTCAGCGACAGGCCTTGAATATTGCATATTAATAATACTAATAATAAAATAATACTATGAGAAGATCCAAGTTCCCCAAATGGCTATGGCCTTCTGCATCCTTGTAATGATACAAAATTAAAAATTCCCTGTATATGCACATTGGAATTCTTTACTTTTCCTCATCGTGTTCTGCTTTAAGACATACATAGGTGAGCATAAAGCTTACGGTGAGCCATTTATCCAGTGTCCTTGGTGCAGGGCTCACTGGTGATGTGACTGCTCTGCCTACTATGGGATTCAAACCCCTTCCGCTCACGGACACACATGCCAAATCCCCAGAGCCACATATCATCACTATTGTACAAACTCGTGAGTGTAACCCACGTCCCCTCAGCCTGCGGACCAATAGCAGCAGCTATTGGTCCGTGCCCTACCCCGTCCACCAATCACAGTGCGAGGCTCATGTGTGTTTCCAGACAATGAAGATCATCTCAATAGTTTGTTATATAGTGCAGGTAGTCAGGTGTTTCCAGGAATTTTCCTTCCGGAAAAATCCTCCCCCTCGCTCATTCGGCTTGTTCTCTACTCACACATATTCTTATGAGTTTTAAAATAGTTCATTCTTCTTTTGATAGTGGTATGTTTCCATTTCACCTGAGCAATACGTAATGGATCCTGTGTGAGAGTTAATTGTGTTTGTTTACTGAACTCTTTAACTATTAAACACACAGTAATGCACAACTTCCTCACAGGTAGGGTGTTCACAGCCATTAACACAGGTCAGTTGCTGCTATGTAGTTAGTGGATTCATAGTGGTTAAAGGAGAATGTTTGTGCCCTGAAGGTCACTTTTTAAATCAGGTTATAGGATGGGCTGTGTAACGCAACTAAAGTTACTCTAGGATGCAACTTTAGAAATGGGCAAGCTTTGCCAATTGTTCTGGATAAATCTGTCAAGTGGAAGATTTAAGGGTACTCTGCTAAGTGCTCTGAGGGTGATGGTTTTTGTAATGGTAGGACTAATTTACTAGATAAGTACACGTGACACTGAAGTCTTGCTCTCGTGCTAACTGGAATGATCTCTCTTCTTGCCCCAGTCAGCTCTGGCATCCATACAGTACAATACAGCAAGAGTTCCCAGTGTTTTTATGTTCACTGACCAGTAAAACAGCAGGATGGGGAAGGGCCATAGCAGCAGATCAATGGATGATTTCATAACCTTAACTGTCTCCATTTTATTGTCAGATGCAAGCAAAATGCGCAAACGTGAGGGATCGTAAAAAAGTGCCAATATATAGTATATTTTTGGAATTTATCCAACTCAGTGCAATATGGACCACAGACCAGTTCTGTGGGTTGGGAACCTCCAGCCTACAGGGTACGTCATTACATCAAAATACGCTGAAGTCTTTCTTTCAGTCTAAAAGGAGTCACACTCCAAGAACGACTATATCTATGAACATTACAAGTATATGAAACTGGGACACAGGATATTTAAAGAGTTACTGGCTACTTTACGGACATTGAATATTTAACAGATGGTGGTATCGAAAGGGAGGCGAATCGGGCTGGGAATGTGGATCCCCTTGTGTGCGGTATTACACCATCTGGTCAGCTGTAATTTGGGTTTTATTGACAAGCGGAACTCCTCGGATGCGATTTTCATTCATGTAAGGGGCTGACAATGTTCCTTTGAAGGACTGTAATGACTCGCCGTGTCAGACTTTTGTTGTGTACTTTAGGAAGCGCCAGTAAGGACCAGGTCCTGTAGGAACTTGTCCCTGAACAAAGCCATCTCACTTCCTGTCTGCTGGCCAATGAAAACCCATTGTTCCATGTCAAAGCAAGTGCTACGCTGGGGGTGACGGAAACTGTCTGTTTACCATGTCTCTCACAACAAGCTAATCCCATTGATGTGACGGAGGTATTTGAAGTGAGCAGTGAAATGCCAGGCTTGTGGGTGTAGTATTAATCCTGATAGTGGCAGCATCATATATGTTTGATATTGACTTGGTTTTGATTCTCACCCCGTGTTCCTCCTGAGGCAAAACACCAATTAATTAACTAATTACATATACTTTGTGTTTACTAATACGGTTCTGCAGCTTTGTAATCAACCTGATGATTGGAGAAGTTAGCTGTGGGATGTGAGTGAATTCAGCTGTTGACTTGTGGCACATGGCAAACCAGCAGTTTCAGACTCCCCATTTCCCAGTTTCTATCTGAAGACCGTTTCTGTCAGGCTTGATCGGGGAGCGTTAGGCCATGCTGAGTCTTTATAAGGGGGATCAGCAATGTTGGCGGTACACAGATTGGCTGGGAAAGGCAGGGTGGAATGACTTGTGGCATCAACACTTGCCTTCTCTTGTCATTACTGTTACAGTCAGGAAACAAATGTGTCTCTGCCTTCCCAAAGCCTTTAGTCTTCTGATCTGGTTAAAGTGGGGGTGGGCATTTATCTTGCTATTAGGATAATCTTTCTCTTTTTGTCTATTAATTTTGGCACCCCTCCGCCCTCAACACATATAAACACAACTGTTTTAGTATCAGGTGCCCTCAGGTCAATGACATAATCAATCCCCACTGCATTGTCATAAAACACACTCTGCTCCGTTTGCAGAATCCTAGATAAATAATCAGCTCTTTAATGAGCAGCTGTTGTCTTGTTTGTTCTGAGCAGCTCTCTCGCCGCCGTGTGTGCCCCTACGAGTTTGCATTTTATTGCTGCATTCTTTTAGGTCATGCTCACGGACAGCATTACCCAAGGACAACATAATCTGTGATATATGTTTAGCTTCCGGGTCACCTGTATCATTCCCGTTATTAATGAGATTCACAAGCTGTGTTGTTCCTGTGATGGAGAGACAGAATAAGCAGGCAGTGTTCTGGATTTTTCCACCTATTGTATTAAGCTATCTGCTTATTCGCTATAAATAAGAAGAACAGCTGAATCACATGCTCCTACTATTTATTTTTGTCTTTGCATCATGTTGTCAGTCCGAGTTGCTCTGAGCCTTGTTTTGTGAGAAAGTCGGCCATGCCGTCATTCGGAAGTATCTGGTCATTGGTCTGAGACCCCTGCCCCAGTTATGTGGGCTAGAGGAGAGGAACTGTGTGTGATGGGAAGGAGCGGGATAGAAAAAGTTTGGGGTTTTTTACAGGATGGATGGGGACAGACCAGGACATTGTCATGTCAATGAAATAGTGTTTCAGTGGGCACCAGAACCCAGTACTGGATTAGCTGTGTGGATGGATGGATGGATGGATGGATGGATGGATGGATGGATGGATGGATGTTTTATTGAGCATTAAGAAACAACAAACTCAAGTGGGTGTATCGTAGAACAAAATAATCTTTGCTAGGTCTTGGAATAGCACTGCAGGGTTATGGAAAGGAGCAAAAAATAAAACAACAATTTATAGGTGCTTCAAAAGAAGGCACAGATGACTAACGAGACCTCAAAATCCTCATTACTTGATTCTCCTGCCTGACACGGCTGTATGCCCCCCCACCTTGCCCACCATGAGTTGAATGCACAAACAGATGGCAGGTGTAATATAAACATTTCACTTAATGTATTTTTATCGCTATGTAAATGCAAGTGGAAGTGCATGAATTGATTTTAATTTATATAGAAATGTCCGTAAGTTGGGCACTATACCCTCACGCTCCCCCTATTTGGAATGCAGTGTTAATGAAGCTAATTAGCAGTAGCTGCACCCAGTTGGAAGAAGGGGTGTCTTCGGGGAGATGTGCACTGAAGCCAGTCCCTCCTGGCTTGTTATTCCAGGCAAGCATGCTCTCCCACGGGCTGCATCCTTCACTGGGAGCCTGGGGGTCTGCGATCCGGTCCGGTTTCACCTGGCATCAGCGGAGAAGCTCAGACTCTCCGTAGGGACCGCATTACCCTCATCCTGATGTTTGGAGCTCAACCCGCCCGCAGAGGACGACCCGCAGTAGCTGAGTCTGCGATCCCAGGTGCCGCAGGTGAAATCCGTCAAATTTTCCGTGGTCCAGCGGCTGTTTTAAGCACCACCCTGCTCATCTTCTCATGCGCTTTCCAGCACGTTCCGGCTGGCTTAACTCCCAAAGCACCAATTTGTTCTTAGGAGAACCTGAAATCCAGCTCTCAACTAACTTGGAGACTAACAGCTGAGACGCTGGTCCAGTGATGTCATCAAACAGGAGTGGAGTCTGAATGTCGCTCCTGACATTTTGCTGAAGAACGACTGGCAAATACCTAACAGTGTGAGCAAGGAAGGAAACAGCTATGATAAGCGATGTCCTCAAAGTGAATTATAATGTACTTCCACGCAAGAGCCGGGTGGGCCTGTTGTCTTCAGAAACACCAGCCAAATACAGAGTGCTCACTTTGGCTTCAGTACTGAGTGGGAGAGCATAACAAGCACTGAGGGTAAGGCAGTGGGATTTGGTATCGATCTTTCTCTTCTCCAGTTGTAGTAATAAAATTAGAGTCAGCTTCCCAACCCTTTCTAAAATCCTTTTTCAGAGGGTAAGAGTAATATATCAAAAGCAATTTCCTTTAAGAACTCGGGGGAAAAGCCTAGGAATTTCAAGAGCATGGCAAATGACTTATGTATGAGCAGAATGTATTTTAGGGGGCATATTATGTTCATAAGATGGATTTTAGGATTGAAGCCCACGCTGTCGAAACGACTTTAGATGTGTGGAGACCCACTCTGGAGAGACGCCTGGTTTGCAGAGATTTCTGGAGGTTTCTCCAGAGAAGGATGGAAGGATCCAGGTGGACATTAGCAGGCGTGCAGTACTATGGGAATTCTGGCTTGGCCCGAAGCCAGGAGCACAAACCATCGCTACATAAATCACATGCGACATTTGACAGAGTTATAGGCTCCATGCCCGACTTGCACGCGCGTGCAAATGCACACAGGAGGTGTAACAGCCTTGCCGGCATTTTGCCGCCCAGGTGTTCTAATAAACAGACTGTTCTGGCCCGAAACCCACTACTGGGACAGGTATGGTCATGCCCCCCACCCCAGAATATACAATGAGGATGTGGCATTTTGCAGCTTGTTTGCTGAGCTGGGAAACCTGTTAGGTGGGGTGAAACCAGGACCAGTGTGCACCTGGCCTTTTCAACATGCACCGAAACCGGCTTTAACCAGGTGGGCCAGCCCATCATTTAGGTATCAAAAGGGGAAACCGCAATTTAAAAAAAAAACAATCAGGATTATAATGGGGGATATTACAATATATCTGCTTCTTGACTAGCTTCCGCCTTAAGTAATATCTGACTCTCGTCTCCACTGTGATAAAAATGGAGCAGCAAAAGACAGATCCAAAGAGCTGCCAAACTGAACTCATGGTGCTGATTTTCACGACCCAGACCATCAGGGCCTGGCAGAGCTGGTCAACCAATATAAAGTCTCTAGGGGGCGCCATTGTTTGAGGGTGCAAACCGGCCCCACATGCATTGTGCCTAGGATGCCATATGGCCTTCCACCAGTACTGCAAAGCCGCCCCGTGACGCAGATTCAGAGCTTCCCCATGGACCTTAGCTCAGGCCTTCGACGTGCACCATCCACAGGAGGCTTTGACTCCCAGCCAGTTGTGCGGGAATGGCGGTGTGACGTGGCTTCAGAACGAGCCAATTACTCACAGCACATTCATCTTCTCGTCTGCTTGCCGGCTCAGGCACCTCTTACATCTTCAGAAAGATCTAAATTTGAAATCTCACATTTACATTTTTAATTTGTGTGGCACAGCAGGGACAGTCGCTATCTGTTTGCTTCAAAGTGCCCAGGCAAATACGCCTCTCTCTGTTTCCAGCTCTCCCTCCATCTCTGCAGCTCAAAGATGCATTCCTTCTGAAGCATTAATAAAATTAGTTTTAGCACCCACTGAGAAGGAATTGCATTTATGTGTTCGGAGTCAGCTTTAGGGGTGAATCCCATTCATGGGAGCAGCTGATTGGCTGTGATCCGTTTGAAATGGCGGGGACACGTGACTGAGAAGGCGGGGCAACCTGTTACAGCACAAGGCAAGTCTCCTGTGGGCTCGATGCCCTGAAATGGTGCCGTGTCCCGTTATGAAAATGAGCAGTGATGTGATTGGCACCTTGAGATGGAGACAGGGAGCTTCTCTGCATCCATAATTTATTCCCGTTTGTTGGCAAACAAACTGGCGGCAGACGCTGAGGTTTCAGCTTAAAAACAGAAAGCCGTTAATGTCGGCTGGCAGACTGAAATCATGGCTGCGGGAGGAAGTACAGTACTGGGTACAGAAAAGGTGCCCTCCATCCTGTCTGCGCTAAGAATCAGGGGCTCCTCAGACAAACCCACTACATCCCCGGGGACAGTGTGTGGTTCAAAAGGATGGTGTGCCTATGATCAGAAGGTTTCTGGTTCAAACCCTGTGGTTAGCAAAGTGATTTGACCACTGGATCCTTGAGCAAAGCCCCAGTTGCTCTAAGACCTGGCTGACCCTGCTTTCTCAATCATATGTTGCCTTGAATAAAAGTATCTGGTTAATAAATATAAGTTGCATACAAACTTGTGCTTATCAGATGCTGGTGTCCAAAGAGATATACAAGTGAGGATCTGAGAGCAGGGTCAGCCAGTTAGTAGGGGGTTAAAGGCTTTGCTGAAGGGCCCAGCAGTGATATGATTACTGTGTTGGGCATGGGATCTGAACTCATGACCCACTGAGTACTTGCCGAGCCACACAACGCCCCAATGCTAGCATTACAGACTCCTGCGAAGATCAACTCTCAGGGACTCTAGACAACAGTGTTGGAGAAATGATGCATTTTGCCAGTAGGGATTCTAAAGACACGACTTCTCTTAAAACGTAAAACTGTTTCAGAAGTGGATGGTGTTTACGTTAATCGACCTCGAGCAGGGCTGTCAAAGATCCCCTCAGATTCCAGACTGCAGAACAGGCTGTGCCTGACTGGGATGCCAGTCTACAGGTGAAGGTGGGAAAACGTCGCATTAAAACATAACTGGCAATCGCGTTACCCCTCGCTGCGTCGGACGCAATCTGTCAGGAGAACACTAATGTCTCTCACAGCGTGGTTTGTGAAAATGGAGGTAACCAGGTGTTGCTGTGAAGCACGGCAGGGTAATTTCTTTCTTGGTGTTTTTTTACTTTGATTTATTTGATTTCTGATTTGTGTCTTTTAGCTGGAGGCAGTTTCAGTTGCCTTGTTTCACTGCCACTTGAGGCTCACATAAAACGTGTTTGATTTTTTCCCTCCCGAGAATCAGTCAAGCCAAATTGCTGTTAGTTCAGTATTTCTGAGGCAGAACTCCACATAGAACAGTGTCGCGACCTGTCCTTCCTTCTTGCTGCAACCCAGTCCTTGGAGAGTCCATATTTTTGTTCTCTCCCACCTCCCAACACATTCGTACCAGGTACTTGATGTTCTTGATTGACTGAGACCATCCAGGGGTCCCCAAAGACTGAGTTGGGAAATGCTGGCATAGTGGAAGATTGATCAATTGTCATCTGTCCTTATCCCCCCTGGAGTCATAAACCTTTATTGCATATAGTGGCTGTGGCATCATGGAGTGTGTCTCCCGTGAGGCACTGTATTTATGATATTCTGTGAACACATTGGCCTTACTTAACAGCAAAAAAGCTACATATCATACAAGGCAATAATTTTGCCTACCTGAATCTGAGAGTAGAATAGTTTGTACAGCTAAGGACCACCTCATTCCTTGATCACCCCTATTCCCGGGAGATGTGGTATGTTCCCACCAATGCAAGGGCAGTGTTTGTTAGGCCTGTCATCATCACTGCGGGGGTCAAGACCTTTACCATGAGTAACATCCTTCCCTGTCAAGCCGTGAAGGTGATCTGACCGCTAGTCACAGCTCCTTGAACTCTATGCTGTCGTGGCCATTAGAATAACAGAGTGAAGGTGACCAGCCTGGAAATGGCCTGCAAACAGAGCTTTGTGTGGGTATGTCTGTATGAGTGTGTATTGTGTGCATGATAATGTATAATGTATATATTACATTGTACATAAGCCGTATGTGCAGACTAGCTCTGTGTAACATGCGGTACATGCAGATTAGCTCTGCGTAATAAGTTGTATGCACAGATCAAGTCTATGTACTGAGCTGTATGTGCAGTTGTGTAATTTCCTACCTGTTTTTACAATAGTTTCATGCCTTCCATTGCTGTTCCTCACTTGACAGCAGAATGGGGGGGATTAATTCCTCCTAATGCGGAAACAACTGCCAGAGCTCCCATCTGCAAACATCATCTAACTTTTCAGAGTCAGTGAGGTCTGACTCCACTTTCCAACCCTATTTTTTATTACAAAGCCATACTTGCATCCTGTGACTTTCCTCATTTCATGCATAAAATCTCCCTTCCTGCCAGCAGGATGTTTTCAAGTTACGCCATTTGCCGGCAACTCGAATATCTGTCTAGACACCCTGAGAATACACATTTTGTCCCTTCAGACTGTGTTACATAAGTATAGCAGTGTCCCTGCAAAGATCCCTCTCAGTACATTGAGCTGGGAGCCTCGGGGTCTCCTGGACCTGCATGAGGGATGTTCCCTGACAGTAAGCAGCATTATGGGCAGAAGTGGAATTTGATGTTTGTGCATGAGGAGCAAAAACTCTGCACCTTACTTACCTTATGTTTTAACATGTTTATCTGATGCACACATAACCTATTATTTTGTCTACCTATTGAGTACCAACCAATCACTTATGTAAAGGTGCAAAGTGTGCAATACTGGCTTTGCCAATTAATTACAATTTCAACTCAGGGAACTAGAGAGGTCAGTGCCTCCCCTGCCCGCACATAAAGTCTGCCCACGACTGTGGTGTGAAACTGGAGTATTTCATGTACAACAGATCATATCCATGGGGGAGTGGGGGGCGGGGGGTAATTTGGTTAGCAGTTAAGGACCTGGAGTCATGACCAAAGCTTTCCAGGAGGAAACCTCAAGAGTGGGACTCGGCTGGCGTACCCTTAAGTAACGGCAGGAGATTCCTGGGACGCGTTTCCTGTAGGGGAATCTGGCCCCGATAATGTGTTTCTCAGGTGTTCTGTATGGTTTTGACTGTCAGGGAGGAGCAAAGGAAGCAGAGGAGACCTCGTGAGAGAGCGTGAAAGACCCCGGCGCCTCTGAATAACGGCTGAAGAGGCACATAGCAGGCTGCATGGAAACGCACGCCGGCTTCAGCGAACTCCTCTGCAGCTGCTGGTTCATGTTTCACAGGAATATCTGTGAATTGTCCTGTCTGTTGCTTAATCGCAAGTGAGGCGTGGGAGGCGACTCACCGTAATGACAGAGTGAACCCATCCAGTGCACTATGGCTGGTTTGAACAAGACCAGCCCGACCCACGAGACATGGGTGTCTCTTTGAACCAGTTCCGGGCCCAGCCCCGTGGCCCCTGACAAATCAGTTCTTTAAAGCTGAATGCTGCCATCTGTAGCTGTGGTTAATCCTGTCCCTCTCCAGTGGATTTGCAGAAACTTGTTTAGGAAATTATGTCACTGAAAGGTCTCACATCCTTTTTTGGAACGGCTCCTGTTCTCCTTACCTGTACAAACAAAACAGACATTTTTGAAAAGTTCAAAGTTAACCACATTCTTCTAAGGGTCAAAGGATGTTCCCCTCCTGGAAGTGGCGGTTAAGTACAAGTCACTAATTTTTCTAGCTTTACTATAGCTGAGGAGCTTCCTTTGAAAGTAGCTGACAAACCACACTGAATATGCCATGAATTAATAATTAATTACACCCACCCTTCCATACATGCATCTGCCAGTCAGCATCATGGGGGGGGGGGGGGGGGCTGAGGCCTTTGCCATCATCCATCTGCATCTCCTTTGACTGGGGGAGGAATCCTGCAAGAGAACATGGAGAGAAGAAGAAGGATTTTAACCCCCAACACCAGAGGTATGAAACAATAGTGATATCCACTGAGTTAACAATATAACTAAATTTATGTTACATTTATTTTTTTGGCAGATGCTTTTACGCAAAACAACATACGTTATTGAGAAAGCAGGGTCAGCCAGTCCAAGGAGCAACTGTGGGCTAAGGGCCTTGCTTCAGACCCAGAGGTGAAGGCACTCTGCCGACGCGGCCCAGCGACCATCTGATCACAGGCACAGCTTATTCCTCAGCTCATACTTGACCATCCTTGTGCTCTCATGTATTCATTTTACATCTTCTTCCATTGCTGAAGATCAGTTCCAATACTCAAGAGGAGAAGTAGAGATGACCTCAAATATCAAGGATACTTAGGTTGCATCCTCGCCAAACAAGACCAGTATCATGATTCACTGCACCCCCAAGATTGTTCTTGGAAGGCAACTTAGCAAGACCGGTCTTGCCAAGACCACAACTACAGTCTTTCTGTTCTTGGCATTGAGAAACACGCACAGTGTCCCACTCAGCTGAGCCATACACTGCCTCCCCCCCCACCCCAAATGAAAATAAATCCTTAAAGGTACAGCATCTATAATTGTTTAGTTATATGCTTGTTTAGTTATAAATTATTAGAATGTTGTGAACAGTGGTGATAAATGTACTCAATCCATGTATCCTGTCCAAATGGGCTGGCGATCATGACCCCCCCAGGTCTTGCTATTGCCTTTCCAATTTCCTGCATCTCATGCTCCCAGAGGTGCAGCTCTACCAGTCATTTGCATAAGTAATCTATCCCATCACCACTCTCATCTGCCAGCACTATGACAACAGTCTTAACGGAGGTAAGCTGGTTCTTTGGGAAAGATGACACAAACACACTAGTACATAATGACATAGAGTGTGCATGGAGCTTTCTGTATGAAGGCGGTTTCCTTGGTTTTGGGCTCCCGCTGAAAAAAAAACACATTTCCCCCCAGTGTAGTCACTGTCTGCGGCCAACAGGGGGCCTCCAAACCTCATGGGACCCATGCAAATGTGTGGTTTCTAGTGGTGGACAACACCACCACTGTTTATTTATGCTATTTCTCTCTCACCTTGTTTACAGTTGGGGGGGGGGGGGCAGTGCTCTAGTGCAATTCAGAGCTAATGGCTTTTTTATTTTCAAAGTTATTAGCAGAGAATCATTGTTTACTGTAGCGCACCTTGAAGGTCAGGTCACAGAGGCCAGATGACTCTCCTCAGCTTCATTGATTTCATTACAAATACTCAAGCCTGCAATTAGCGGTCCTGCACTTTCAGAGCTCCATTAATGGACTTAGCCAGTGACCTGGTGACCAGTCACCTCCTAAGGTGCAGCTTACTGTGTATTTTCTTGAACCTACAACATGAGGGAGTTGGAAGTCGCTTTTCACCAATTCCGCAGCCGGTGGCATAAACTTTACAGCATCACAGTTCAGCTGGTGCTTATCTTGATTCACCAGGCCGGGTTTGAGACCCGCTTATGGATTGGGCCGCTGGCAGGACCAGCAACCATAATGGCACCTGACGTGCTGGCCTAACATGACAAACCCTGGGTTGCTGGCACTGCACTGTGCCACACATCCTGTCAGACATGCCCAGTCAGATCCTGCTGGTGAGGGCTGTGGGTCAGACAGGAAATCAGGGTTTTTTTTTTTTGCCTTAGGCAGTCCGGGCTGCAGCTGGGTTGTGGCATGGAGAATGAGGTAAGCAGTGCCTGATGGGTAGGCAGCAGGCTCATTGCCGGCTGACGTGCATCTTTGGGGATATTCTGCACAGCTGCCTGTCCTCCCAGGTGACGTGTTTCAGGGCCTGTCAGCCTGTCAGGCTGCCATGTCTCGCTGTCTCTGATGGTAAAACGAGCCACTCCCCTGAAACGGTGCCTCCGCTGTCCTAACGCCGGTAACCAGACTGATGGGAACTCCACTGAAAGCAAGTTTACTGCTATGTGCCATATAAACCGCTGTAGCATCTGCTGTACCTTCACACGTATGTTTCTGCATGCGCGTCTGTGATCCCTTCCCAACATGCAGTGTGCCTCCCTCGGGGGAATCCCTCGCTGAGGTTCGAGGCCCCTCTGCCCCCCACCTGCACCATCGCCCCTCCCTGTGGTCCGTTACCGTGTTCATTCTCTGTTAACGGGGGGCCTGGGACACTTCTCTGCTTCTCTTGCTGAGGGGGTCGTCTTTGTTTCCACGCAGAATGTCCCCCCTCGATTGACCTTCCCCCATGGGCAGCGTGACCCATGGTTTACATGTGGGGGGGGGGGGGGGGGGGCCCGGGCTTTTTTAATGGGGGCTTTGGCCCCCGGTTTTTGGGGGGGGGGGGGGGGGCCCCGGTTGCGCGGGCGGGGGGGGGGGGAGGA
>JAABNY020000001.1:50070495-50087545 GCA_015164015.2 Brevimyrus niger
GGGGGTCGGGGGGGGGGGCGGGCGGGGGGGTGCCGGCGGGGGGGGGGGGCGCCGGGGGGGGGTTCTCGGGGGGGGGGGGGGGGGGGGGGGGGGGGGGGGGGGGGGGGGGGGGGGGGGTCAGACACTGTGCTGTCTTGTCGAAGGCTGGTTAATCACTGGCTTGTTTTGTCTGCCAGCTTCTACCAGAGATACCAGTGTAACCAGTGAGTGTCACTCAGCATCTGGGAGAGGATGTGGAGAATGAGATTTATTTTTTTTTTCCTGATGATTTTTCTCAGGTTAGTTCTGTACAGGGTGTTAGCTCTGTTCGGTCCTCAGAGTCTGTTGGTCCTTTCAGTCCTATGTTCAAGCTTAGGTTGTACACGGTACGCCTGGGTGGAGGAGAGTGTTATTTCTGAGCTAGAGGTTATGGGTTCAGGAACAGAACTAGCCTACAGGTTTACGGAGGAAACACATGACAAGGCCCGCCATAGCTTGAGAGTCCGTGGTGTCAAACGACCCTTCCATCTTCCATGTGAACAAGATCAGGACAGTAGTTTCATCCTAGGCTCCTCATAATCGATCCTTTACTCTAGACAGATCAATTAGCAGCTTATATGTACCATTTGGGCCTTTATCATTTTGGAAGCCATTAAGAAAAAAATGCCCTTCTTGTTTTATCCTATTCATTTTGTGTTTAAATACTAAAAAAAATACACACACATATTTAGGTGTAATTCTGGGGGGCCGGGAACAATTAATTGGTTTTCCATTATTTCTTATGGGAAAAATTCGATCAGAACTCGAACCTTTTAGGATTCGATCCGGAGTCTGGAACGGATTAAGTTCAAGAACCGAGGTACCACTGTACATGCCATCTCAGCACTCGACTAAATTGTATTATTAACGTGGGCACAGCTGGAATTCTTCTTGAGGATCTGAGATGTAATAGATTAGCCTGACCTTTTGAAGGCCCAACTAATCAATAGCATGATTCCCCTGAGTCACAGGGCACGAATGCCTTGGGTTAATCCTGTCTTTAGATAGTGTGATGCTTAAATTTTGAGTCCCACTCAGAAGCCTCTGCCAGGTCAATGCCATTCTCTGCTTTCACACTGCAGAGTTAACATTTTCCAAACATGCAGTCGTCATATTTCAGGATTGTGACCATACTGGCTTGTCTTGCCAGGAGAGCTTGACATCATTTGAGTTACGCTTGACTCTGGAGGCTTGGAAAGTTGGTGATTCTAGAAGTGGGCTTTCGTCGTTGTCAGAGGTGGACATTATAGAATTGAATAATAATCCTTTAATCGTCCCACAAGGGGAAATTTGGTATCAGGTCAGAGCTGCTGATACTGGCTGCCAGCTCAGAGCCGCGCCGGAAGATCAATAGGTCCAGAAAGTAAAAGTTTTGACCAAGATTTTGTTTCAACCAGTATAAAGGAGTATAAAGAGTCGTCACAGAGTACTCAGCTAACTGACTGAAACAAAATATCGGTCTGGACTTTGACTTTCTGAAGTTGAAGTGTCCACCTCTGTTCTTTGTAATTTGCAGCTCTGACCATCGAGGGACATTGGTGGAACTCCCGTGCTAACGGTGGCTAACATACTCCATGGGCTGTTTGTGTACAAGGCATCTTTGCAAGTTACGGAGACCACCGTGGTCATCAAAATTCCCTCCCGGTAATGCTCTTAAGATTAGGGGAGATCGCAAAGAGACAGATACAAAATCAGTCACGGCCTCGTCAGAGCCCCTATAAAATGTCAGTACATAAACTCCATTAACAAACCTTATGTGTCGCTTGTTTTGTAGCTGAACACAGGTCTACCTGGTTAGCATCGGGACAAAGGTTTTGGTATTGAAATTGTAACTACAGCCCAGGCCAGGACAGCGGGCGCACCACTGCTCTATTGACAGCTGGGCCCCCTCCCCAAAGCTCCCCGCTAGTGCTGATCACTGCCAGGCCCCAGGGATGCCGCTTCCCACTGCACCAGACTCCCAAAGGCATGACGCGACACGCCTCATTTAGGTTCCAGCAGTGCCGCATAGCGATACCATCTCTTCCTGTAATGTTAATGAGTCCCAGTGCTGCTGGCTATTAACCACCCAAATCACTGCTGCTGAGTCTTGTGGACTAAAATGAAGGGATTAACCCACGAAGGCCTGATGGCCTGCCGAATTATTCTAGAATTTTCTCTAATGACCACTGTGGACTCGGTCGGTCTCACTAATGCGCCCTCGCCGTGGAAACGCAATGGCATCTCGCCGGAAGCAAGTGGCTTGAGGTCTATGGTTCGCTGGTGGCGACATGGGGGGGGCAGCGATGTACAGCTCATTACCCTCTCCCCTCCCCAGCTAAAAGATGGGTCTCACTGTCTCACTATCGACAGGGGCAGGGCGAATCAGCCTTTAATTAACCAGAGCAGAATGGCCTCTCTGAGTTCGTTTAGGCATAACTTACTTTATCAGGCACTTCTGTGGTCCATCCCGGATTGAGCTGTGAAACAGCAATTTAAATTTAGGCGTCTTTAAAGACAGATTTCAATGTCTCAGTTCAGGAAGAGCTAAAATGCTCCTTTATCATAAAAATAGTGCTGAGAAATGTGGTACTGATGCAGGTGCAGGAGATGATCTGTCATACTGGCCACAACTGCAGGCCTGCCTTTGTAGGCGAAGCTCTCATCTGCTCAATTTCCTCAATAGTGGGACCTTCAATGGCCACAAGAGTCACCGATACCAGCAGCGACCACAGGATGCATCAAACGCAAAGAACCTCCTCTTTGGGCTGGAGGTATTAGTAAAGCTGCCAGAGCTTAGCATTAGAACGTGATCCAGCACGGAGCCTGAAGCGAGCTTCCTCACCTTCTGGATTCCACGAAGCCTTTCTGGCTTATGCTGCTAATAAAGCGATTACGACCCCCCCCCCCAAAAAAAAAAATATATATATATATATATATAGTTGGTTCAGCAACTATTTATTGCAGATCACGGCTTTCAGCATGAGTCCTAACAGACATGTGTTTTCTTATTTATGTATTTATGCAGGAATTTTTTTCTTTGATTCTGTGCAAATCAGCTTCCAGATAAAGGTCTTAAAAGAAATCAAGGAGGACCATACCCTCACTGTAATTTAGTGAAGAATTACTGTAAAATGCATAACAGCTCCACGTTATGTGTTTCAGTGACACACCCACAGTCATGGGGGTGGGGGGTCTTACTGTGGGGGTAACTATACCAGCACCACTCCCACCCACCCCATAAACTCTGCAGAGATTATTGACTCTCAAGTAGCAGGTCATAATAGGGTATTTTCCTTCATATTGTATGCTACCCCTGCTAATGAAAAGGAATTAATTAGACATTCATTGTGCTATTTAAATACCAGCTTTCTTACTGGTTTAAAAAGTGTTGGCAAGTATATTGCCCACTATATATCAGGAAGCCCTCGCACCACTAAAGCAGATTGCTGGGCCTTAATGGACCTGTTGGGTGGTGTTCTTCCCTATGTGTGTCAGAGGAGATGAAGAACATCTATTAAAACAGGTTGCTGCCTATATGATCTATACCACCCTCATGACCCTCCCTGCCCCCTACATGAGTTCCCCCCTACCCCCATAGAGCAATTGCTTTAACTGTTTGTTAGTGCTCATTATTGCTTAATCAGCCAATAAGCGGAAACCTAAGAAATCCGCGGTTATTTAGCAATTACCCCGCATGCACCAGTAATATCACTGGAACCCTGACAACAGCATAGCTAGTTTCATGTTATTTCTTAATTGGTTTCCAGTGTTAGAGGAAAGACAGGCTTTTTTGAATATGCACTGATACCTGACGACCTTTAGGTGGTAACCTTCTGCAATGCAGCATTCATATCTCCATCTGGCTTTTTGTGTGGTTGTTTGTGTGTTCCCCCCACCCCACCCATCCCCCACAGACTGCGAGTGACCTGTCTGGGGCTCCTTGGGGGTGCTGTCAACCCAAGCATGGTTTGGGTGACTGCAGGTTAAAACCGAAGAGACAGCCAACGTGAGCACGCCATCACCTGTTAGAGCTTCCCCGTCTGTGGTCGTCTCCCACCTTGTCAAGGGGAGGGTCTAGGGGTTGCGTCTCATGCTCTCTATTCCAGACCGGACCGCGTGTCACTTGGCCTTAATGCATGGCCGGAAACAGCCAGCCATACCCCAGCCAAATTACCACAGCGACATAACCAATGTACCATTCATATATGTAGTGCACTTCAGTCTGATCGTCATGGTTACCTGGAGGCGAGATACCATTAAGCAGAAGAGCTATTTTAAGTTCTTTTCATGGCTTAATTAATGCATCCCGTGCAATGACCACCTCCCACACCGGAGTGAAGACTCTAATTAATTACCCATAAGCATCTGCCTAGGCAGACCCTTAATATGTCATAGAAAACTTCCAGAAAAAAAACTGTATTTTTTTAATATATTTACTGTGTGTGTTGTTTTTATTCCTTTGCAGAATGTTCATAACCTATTAATCATCACGCCATTGTAGAGACTGCTGAGATGGTAAACTGCCCTTCATCCAGCCTCTGAGCTCCCCACCCTAGCCCTCCCCCACCCCCACCCCCAGCCCAGAACATCAGCACCTACTGGAGCATGGGCCACAAACTGGGGAACAAGCTACTAGACTCATCGCTGTTGGGTCCCCAGATCCACGTTTGATACCAGGATAGTGACATGAAGCTCTATCTCACCAAATCATCAACTCCAACCCCATCACCAGGGAGGGGGTCTACAAACACCAAGGGGGAACTTATTTCAGTAAAGCATCATCCCAGAATTGGCTATACTGACACTGTCTTGAATTATAAATCTGTTCAGGCAAATAACTATAAACAGAGTTTGGTATAGCATGTTGTTTACAGACTTTGCGTTAAACTTAACCTTTGAGGAATATATCTTCATTCACCATGAAGAAAATTTCTGCCATAATGTCAACGTAAGATATACTCCAGCCTAGAGTCCAACTCATACACCCTTCGTTGCTGGCTGGCTGAGCCCATTACCATTAATTTAGTGGTCACCCAGACCTGTGTCCTTCACAAACCTACCTAAGCCTGTCCGTTTAATGTTGATTCAAAGTCCCCCCTGAATAGAATAACCTCTGTCCTTCTCTTATCTGATGACATGTCAATGGGCAGATTGTCCGTGACGGTTCCTCAGAGTGCGTTGAGCCCGGGGGAGGGTGATGTTCACCAGCTCTACTGAGCATGAGTTCAGTGGGCTGTTGGTCGCTGGCACCGTGGAGGAGGTGTTGTGAAACTGTGAGGGACACATACACACACACATCGACGGACGTCAGTCATATGTGTGATACTCCTCCTGCACCACATTCAGGGTAATTAGCTGTAAACTTGTGTACGAAAACTTCCACAGTCTTCCACAGCTAAACCCACAGACAGTCACTGTTGGTGTTTGTTGTAAAAATAAGCTATTTTCTGACCAAATTGCTTAAAATGTACCATTTAGGGGGGTGGATCATGATATTACTCAGTGAAAAAAGACATGTTGCATGATTTAATGACAAATCAGTGTCCTTCAATCAGGATCATGACTCAATAGAGGTGAGTGGCTGGGGTATCCCGGCGGGGGGTGTACCTGCTTTTCTGCAGAGATATGATCCTCTGAGATGCTTTATGTACCTGCCTAGACCTGTTAGGTGACACAGATTTGTGTCCACACAGGCCCCGCTGTCATGGTCTGTGTGATGGGGATGTGGGCCGACGAGCCGGATGGGGGCCACTGGGGGCCTGCGGAAATGCCCCGCCAACCCCCCTGTTTCTGCCCCGACACCCTGGTGCCAACACTGGACTCGTCACGCCGCGAGGCCTTCTGTCAGAGCGTGGGGCTCGGGGTGTTCGAGAGTGGTCAGGGAGGGGGCATGGGCCTGGTTGGGAATAAGGAGATGTAGATCAGATCAGCGGCACAGACGATGTCTCACAGACAAAAGAAAGCTGGCTTAACTGATATAAAACAGGTTCAAACGAAGATTGCTTTGGATCACGCAGAGTGGGACTCCTGATAAATATGCGCTTGTTGTTATATCAGCCATCCTGGCCATTCCAAATGGATCCGCCACCTGTCTGATGAAGAAGTTAAAGTCATGTGCCTTGTATTAGGTTCTGCTCATTTGTTATCGATACTGCAGCGATACTCTTCTCTGAACTCAGGTTTGTTTTGCTTAATTTCTATTGGCTAGCTACACATCATTCTGTCATCCCGTGCAATTAATGGTAACCTTTCCATTTTCACATGGCCTGACTCTTCCTAGAGATAATGTCAGGAACCTCCTTGCACATGCACAAGTTAAGATATGGTGTCATAAATCACAGGTAAGGACACAAAAGTCCCATTTCTATCTTCTTTGACAATTTGCAACTTCCCTAATATCCTTTACTGCAGTTATTTTTTAAATATATACATTTGTTTCACTACTTAAACATCATTTGATTTATTCTTTACTCCCACACTGAGACATGCATTTTGTCTAGCTCCTTATGTGAGCCTCAACTAAAGCTGTCTCCATAAAGTTCAGCCAACTCGGGGCTTCCTTGAGATTTCCAAAGTGGGCATCAAATCGGAATTAATCAGACAATTATGCCTATTTTGCTGACAGTTCCAGACCATCCCAGCTCCTATGGAAATGGCTGTCTGTCAGCTAGCCCCCTAGGGCGTCTGTAATGGTAATCTCGACCCATTGTGGCAGTTTGGATGGTGCCAGGAAGAGATTTTGACACCCATCTGAGATGTGATTTCCTCTTCGACGATCATTTTGTTTGGATTTTAGTGAAATGTGGATTTTTTTAAGATGCACTCTTATAATATCTTATGTAAACAGATGAGACATTTTTTACAGTAATTTTGTTTGGTTCCTTTGTTATAAAGGATGGAATTTGTAAATGTGTTGAGGATGAATCATTGATATCTATGGCATGAAGTCTGCAGAGTGGTAAGTAAGGGTTCTAACAGTCAATAGTAATTAATATTAAAAGGTACCAGCGATTTAATGCAGCCAGGAGGCTTGTAGAGAATATTTACAGGATGCTGAAAGTGATTTGCATTTTATTAAACATTAATGAATACCAGTGAGCAATGATCAGGTAAGAGATAATAGAAGGTTGGGGTTTTATGGGTATGCTCCGTGTTCAGTTCGCGGCGTGTACAGTGGAGTGTGGTTTTCAAAGGGACACAGCAGACCCTGAGTTTTCAGCTCCTCCTTGAAGCCTGTGAATATTCTGTCTTACCCCATACGCCCCCTTGTGGAGAGAAACCCAGACGGAGACCACATCCATCTATTGTTTGTTTCTTCAGCCAGTCTCATTCAATTTCTGTCCTCCCTACACCCATCCTTGGGGGAGGAGTCAGAATCTATGCAACCCCCCCCCCAACAACCTGTCCCCTAGCCATTGGAAATTCTCTGCCACAGCGATTGTGGCTCATGGTGGAGCTCCAGGCAAGGCTGGGGAACAAAGGGGTGTGGAGTCAAAGTGAAGCACGCTCCCCCTCCAGCCCCTCCCCTTTGGGTGGACATGGGCCCCAGGGGCTGCTGGGAAGCCTGCCAGCGGAACCCGGCGCCGATGAAATCTGAACCCGCAGAGTCCATCTGGCATGATGGTAGGACCCAGCCGCGCAGCAGTTATATGTGCGATGGCTGCAGCATTGGGCCCCGGACCCCGAGCCACGTGGTGGGACCCCCACAAGCCTGTGGCTTTGCATGGTGGGCGTGGTCATTTTTAAACTGCAGGATGTTGCAAACACCATGTGCCCCCTTTGTTTCCAAATGGACCCCCAATCACAGGAAATATCTGAATGCCTGTTGATTGGTTGCTGATATTTCAAACAACATACCTATCATGTCACTGCTTAGAAGACACATTCATTGCAACATGTTCATTTATTGGTCCATGCGCTACACACATAATGTATGTTTATATATGTTTTGTACATTTGCGCTTGTTACATAGAGCCTGTCACATGACATATGTACCAAAATCAAGAATATGTTCTGGTAAGTTGCCAATGGTAATCAAATTAAGGCTTAGTTTTGAACGTATAATGTATTTTGTTTGTGTTCATTTTGATCTGTAATTGCTCACTTTCAATGGGTTACGAAACATCTGAAGGTTCTGGTTGGTCTCCATGGAGGGTTGGGGTTGTGTGACTCCAACTTCTGTTACATCACAGTGAAAATAGTGTGTTTATATGTGAAGCTGTCAAACTAAAGGCTGTAATGGAAGATGGGGTGCCCACCTATCAGCCTGCCAATTTCAGAACCCCTTCGAATACTGATGTCTACTGGGGCTCATAGAAATCTTTCCACCTTCAGTCATATTGCATGGAGCTGTGTGGCCCACCAGACAGTGGCCTTCGACATTTGGGGGCCCTCCGTTGGCCGCAAATAGTCACCACACTAAAAATTGAATAAACATGTTCCTGGGAGACACTGAGACATGGAGAGCATGGGAGATGCTGAAACGGAATCTTCTGCTAACCAACTCGCTTACTCTTCTGAATCTTCCTGCTGGATGGTTGCTTTGTTTCTTAAAACATGTTGGGGGAGCGCAAATCGACTTTTTGAGTGTGGACCCAGAAATAATAAACACAAGGGGAAAGTATCAGGCCTGTAGCAGATGGTCTCTGCCGAGAACAGGGGACCGTTTTACACAGATGTTGGGAGAGAGAATGTGAAATGTGGGCCCATCACACCTGGAGCAGGGGCAGGGGACAGGAAAGGGGCTCCAGCTCCCAGCAGTCATTAATATCAACAGAGTTACAGAGAAGGTGCCTCCCTGACTTCTCAAACCCCCCCCCCCCCACACACACACACACACAATTATCATTCTTGTCTGCTGTTGAGTTAGGATGTCTATGTTACAAATAACACACTCCTAAGGCATTCTGGGTAATATCTTTCGACAGGAAGTGGGAGAGATCAATGGCAGGTTTCCTCTTGTCATGTGAAGATGATCATTGAAAGCCCAATGGATGCTCTTTAAAGGAGAACAAAGTAGCTGTTAGGAGAAGTGTTGATTCATCACGGAAGTCATATCTTCTCCTCACGGCGTCAACAGTAGAAGCTCCATGAGGTTAACTCCTTTGTCCCTCATCTCGGTGCCACCAGGCCGAAAAACAAACTGACATCCTGAGATTTTGGCAAAAACCACGTGTGAAGCAGTCCTGTGTCACTCAGGTCTAAGTTTTACGGCTGAACCACATAACATGGTCATATTTTATAACAGCATTATATAAGAAGGGTGTCCTTTTAAATGTAAAATCTTACACTGAATCTTGAAAGAACTAATAAACCTCATTCTTTGTGGAAATGTCAAAGATACAGCTGGCTTTCCATCAAGGTGGGAGATGGCAGGGAGTCAGATCCTCAGATATAAATACCTACAGTAAAATACCTTCCGGATCCTTCCATCATCCTGGTGCCATCTGTCCACAGAGTCTGTCAGGCTTTCTGGGTCCATCCCTGTGGTTGGCACTCCAAAGCTGGGCTTTGTAAAGGTCAGTGGATGACCCGCCGGTGCCCATTCATGGCTCTAACAGAGCCCATTAGTGAGGACCCTGTGGTGCCCGAGGAAGTGCCAGCTGGGGGGGTGGGGCAGGTGGGCTGTCTGCCTCTGGAGGCCGCCAGCGAGCTGCTTGGGGAAGGAGAAGTCGTCAGCTGTGAATATTGACTTCAAACAAGGTAGGGAATTAGCATTCCATCCACGCAGCGCCAAGAAGGATGCCCTCAACTCAAGCGCGGTGAAGAAAGGCCACAAGGCAGCTCTCAGGCCCCCTCAGCACCACGTCTCCCCCAAAACATTTATCCGTGGCACAAGAGGCTGAAACATCAGCATGTCAGCCTCAGCCCAAAAACACGTTAAGTACCCGCACCAGGAACAAAGAAAAAAGGTGGAATGTTTAGGATGAATAAATCCGGTGCAATCACCATTACGATGATGAAAACATTCATCAGTAATGATAGCTAATTGTGACTAATTAATAGCCATCACGTTCATAAAACGCAGCCATTACAATAATACCGCAATAATGAGGAGTTCAGGAAAGTGCACAATTAGCAGCCATTAGCGGGAAATTCCTTTCACCACCACTGCTGAGACGGCCAGTGTGAGTAACTGGGAGTTGCTGGGGGCCAAACGCACTGCTGATAGTGGGGTTTCGCTCCCTAGAGAGCCGATGACTGACAGCGGGGCATTCTCGCTTTTGATTGGCACTTTACCTTGAAGGTAGTCACATGGTTGCCAGTATTTTTAGCATCGTCGTGTCACCGCTTGTGTTTACGGCACAAACTCTGATTTCAGTGTTTGTGACACGTAAATCTGTACTGCACGCTGCCATACCCCTATGCCTGCCCCCCTCCCCCGTCCCCCAGTGTGGAGCTCTGGCAGGCCAGCAGGGCCAGATGGCTCCCTGTATCACTGCAGCTGCATGCAAGAACCTTCCAGCCGCTATGGGGGGTTGGGGGGGGCACATCCCCTTCTGATCCACTCAGAGGAAGAGCCGCTCAGCCCCTTGGCATCCCTGGGGGGTTCTTCACCTCTTCCTGCCCCGACCTTGACATGGATGCCTCCCCTGCAGGCCCCCGATGCTGTCACCACACGGGACGTTGGCACACTGCTGCTGTCAACGCGTGTCGATAGTGGTGGGGGAGGGGGGGGACACCCAAGGGGTCTAGAGGAACAGCTCTAGGCAACCCTCCCCTCCAATCCATGCCCACCAACAGGGATCATAAACCAATGTCTCTGCTCTCTCAATTTCAATTTTAATGGATATTTTTGCAAGAAAATTAACAATTTTATTACCAAAGAATTTCCCAATAGCAGCATAATAACAGAGGACAAGTGAATAAAGATAAAGAAAAACAATAAATGCAGTTATAATATGGTGTAGGAGTACATATATAATATGCAGTAGGCCTACATACAGTACATGTTCCAATATGCTAATGTGTTAATAGAGCAAGTAATAATCCCCGGTCTCTCTCTCCCCGAGGCGCGCATGATGTAGCAGCTGAGCAATTAACTGGGAACCAGTGTGGCGTCCCGTAAAACTATAAATCCGCAGCTGTGCTTCCTGGAGCTCTGATATTAAGGTGAAGCCGATTTATTATCAGTAAGAACACGCAGGATCGAACCAATTGGAGAATCGGGCCGGTATGACTCTAATCACCTTTACTGCACAAGTGACCGTGCCGTGTTACGTTACTCTGTCATCTCTACCGGGCTAAATCAGAACCGCTGACATTTTTAATACATGCAAATACATTCTGGCGCAGTTATTAAATGTCCTCCCACATCATTAGTAGTTCTGCGGTGAACAAGAGCTGAAATGTTCTGTAATAGTAACGCAAAAACAAAGACAGAGTTGTGAAAGCGTGCACAGTAGGGGAACAGACGGATTAAATAATGATTAAGATTTGCCCTTTCCCGGACTTCTCACTAGTTTTATATTGCATAATAAACTTCTAATGCCAGATATGATAACTAATCCCAGTTCTCACACACGGGCGCAATTGCTCATCCATTTTTGAATAAACCGAAATCAAAAAACAATTGCAAGAAAGATCAGTGGAACTGAAGGAAACAAGAAGGAATTAAATGCATACAATTTTCACTCTGATGCCTGCAAAACATATTTGCTTTTCAATACACTCAAAAGCACCTACAATCCAGAATCACACGTTCAACTTCTTACGGACTTGCATTCACCGATGGTTGATAATGGATATTTTCTGACACCTAGTGGAGTGACATTGTCTATGGGAAGCCAAATGGTCCGTACGAACACCAATTTTCATTTTACTCCAAAATCGGATTGTGATTAAACATTTCATTAAAAAAAAATCTAGAATTTAAATAACATTTGATAAATTAAACATTAAATTGTAATATACATATATTTTGGATTGTACGATATGACATAAAATGTCAGAGGTATATTGTCCAATGGTACTCTCCGTAGTGACGCAAAAAGTGAGCGACGCAAAGTGAACTGTTGGTGGAACTACCTGGATAGGTCAAAACAAGGAGCTCGGGTGAGGTAAGTGCGAAAAACACATGGGTTTAGCCAAAAAACGGATTTTTACATAAATGGATACCTTTGCGCGAAAGTTAAGAACAATGTTGCTATTTGCCAAATGTGTTTTGGAATGGATATAGGCAGTAGCAAACACCAACCTAAAATCTAGCTCGTAGATTTTCATAGAACTTTCTCACTTATTGACAGGTGACACGTAGTGATGGGTGTTGTGAATCCGTGAGGTTGTGTGGGCATTTATGTTTGAGATTGGCTGCTGTCAAGCAGCGCTGCTAGTTTTGTTTTTACGAGAAGGACAACACGATGAACCCTCCTCTTTTCAGTACATTAGACTACTGGTATTACTATTACAGTTACTAAAGTAATGTGTTAAGTTTAAGACGATTAGAGTTTATCGATTAGAGCGATAGCGTGCCGTGATTTTCGATGAGGGTTTTTCCTTGGTGACCTGCTCGGTGATATGTGGTTTAGTCATTAACGAAATAAACCGAAAAGTAAACTTGTACTTCCTGGAAACCTAAACTGCGAAACCAACATCTAACAGACTTAGAATAAGAGTGCGTGCTTAAACGCTGTTTACTTCCTTTGCTTCACATGTTGCGCGATGTTTTCTTAGGCTTGCTGTGAATTGGTCAGTGTTCGCACTATGTGGTCTTGTAACGGGTTTTGGCAGTTGGTTTGCTCAGACTCCAGTCCCCAAGTTTCTCTTCTGTACTTTGTGGATGTTGTGGTTTTATTTTCTGCCTTATTGCAGGTGGACAGCAGTAAAGAGAAATCCAGCAGGATGGCCAGTGTAAGCGTTCTCCTCTGTTTTGTACAGATCTGTTCCCGCCATTGGTCTGTAGCTGCTGATGTCTGTGGCATTTCTCTGTCTCTCAGGTGCTATGCAGCCGGGCCAGACTGGTATCCTACCTGCCTGAGCTTCAGGTCCTCGTCCGTAGGCTGACGGTCTCCAGGGCATTCTCCTCAAGCTCTGATGAAGCACACACTCCGGTCACACCCCCCAACATGGGTATGCCTGTTTACATGCTGTGACGCTGCCATCTCTCATGAAGCACCAGGTGGACACGTCTGACCTAAATTTTTGTGGCCAGGGCCCGGGACAGTATGGCCGGATGAGGACATGGGTCCCTTCGGCCCACAGGACCAACGCTTCCAGCTACCGGGCAACATGGGTTTTGACTGCCATCTGCAGGGTCGGGTCCCGCCCCACAGGGCTGTGCCAGACGTGCTGTCTGCTCCCACCAGCAGTGAGAGGCATGCGATTGCGCTGGCTCAGTTTGTCAGCGAGTTCCAGGTGAGCTAGTGTGCTGTGCGTGCCAGTGATGCATGGCCAAACACTAGCCTGAGTGTGAGTCTCCTTTCTGTGTAACCCACCAACCTGTCTTCCTGCCTTCCTTTCACAGGGAAACCGGGCCGCCACCTCACCCCAGAGTGTCAGCAAAGTGGAGGAGTATTTCGAGACCTCTGCTGTGGAGTGTGCTGTACAGCCCTGCCCTGAGCTCCTGAGGAGAGGTGCCTGGCTCCCCGACACGATCCTGTCGAAATTACTGTGAAGGTTATGATTTCCACTTGGGAATTTAAGTTGCTGTTTTAATAATGTCCAGTTGGGGGATCTGTTAGTTGATTTCTTCTTGGGCTGTAGAGACTTTCCCTTCAGCTTAACTTTGGCTAGCATTAATGGAGCTCACTTTTTAAAGGCAGAATGGTGGCTCTGAGGCTAGGAATCTGTGTCTGCAATTGGAAGGTTGCTGGTTAGAATCCTAAAAATTCCAGCAGTGATTCTACTCTGTTGGGCCCTACTCTGTTGGGCCCCCAGCCCTGTAAGGAGGTCCTCCAAATTACTGGGAAATTTGGGGGTTGGTGGCAGGATTGGCAAAAAAACTCAGGACTAGTGTGGTGCTGAGGTATCACCCACTGCAGACTTGCACTCAGGTTCTCATCCCTGAGGTGGTTCGTCATGTTGTAGGTGCTGCAATACGCTGTAATCAACATGCGCCCCTTACCTTTTACCCCTTTTTAAAGGAAATCTTTCTCTTGGACAGATTTTGAGTCCATGTTTCCCGAGGCCCCATCTAGCAGTTTCACCGTCGTCACAGTGACTCAGAAAACTCAGAACGACATGACGGCGTGGTGTGAGGAGGTGGACCGGGAGAGGGAGGAGCTTTTGGATAAGGTGAGCAAGCTGCTTGTTGACCAGTAGGCCAGGTTTGTCCCCTAACACTCTGGCAGGCTGAGCTGTAACCCTGCCTCATGGGAAGAAATCCTGGAGCCCTGCCTCTTGCTTAAGGATGATACCATTTACTGTGTGTCACTCTCTCCCTCCAGTTTGTCAGTGGCGCCAAAGAGATCTGCTTTGCGCTCCGCACTGCGGGGTTCTGGGCCGACTTCATAGACCCCAGCTCTGGATTGGCGGTAAGAAGCATGGACTGTGAGCCACATAGTTTTTGTCAGCAAAGTTAACAATGATGAAGATTATTCATCGAAGATTTTTAATTGACGAAAGGAGATATTAAAAATTACATTTATGATGCCAGAAATTATAAGAAAATATACAGATACTTTCATCAGTGAATAAAAATGACAAAAATTTTAAGAAGTGTCCATAGAACCCACACGTTCAAACCTTATGTCATGCCATAATAACAGCTTTACATATGTTTACTTTAGGAATCTAAAGCGGAGAGAGATATACACACACAGTCAAAATTGGTGTGTGTGTGTGCACGTACAGAAAATTAAGAGAAATTTTCAAAGAAATGTGAAAATAGTGTAATGGACTATGACTAAACCTGTTTCATTGACTGCATGTACAGTGGTACCTCAGAACTCTAATTTAATCTGTTCAGAAGCCCGGATCGAATCCTAAAAATTTAGAATTGTGATTGAATTTTCCTCATAAGAAATAATGGAAACCCAATTAATTGGTTCCCTGCCCTAAAAAATTACATCCAAATATGTTATTTTTTAGCATTTAAACACAAAATGAACCGGATAAAAAAGAAGAGCATATACTGTACTGAACACATCTAAGCACATTTATCAAAACGGTAATTTGTAAAGTAAGAAAATAAATGTATCCAAACAATGTGTCCTGCCTTGATCATCTGCTCCTTCCGTGTGCCACGCCACCTCGTTAACCTCATGTAGAATCCCCGTGTGATCAGCTGTTTCTGGTTGTTGTCATTATCCCTTTGTATTTTGTCCGTTTCAGTTTGTTTCCCCAGCCCAGTCATTGTATTGTCCATCTGCATTTTGCCTGCCTTACCTGTAATGAAACCCCATATTCCCCGATACCCTAACATCTGTGCCTTTGTCTCCGTTCCGCCCTTGTCACTCTGATTGAAAAAAAAATCACAAGTTTCCCTAATCAAACTGTTGGGGAAATCCTAAATATTAGGTAGGTATCTCTAATTATTTTGAAACTACAGCCCTTTGAAATTTGAATTATTTTTATGGATTTCGCTGAGTGAGCCTTTTGGTCTAACTTCTGACATTGATAGCTCCGTCGATATGGCATGTGCAGCTGGTAGAGCTGGGCATTGTTCAAAATGTTTAGATACCAGTACCAGAAGGATACCTTGATGCCAGTTCCTGAACAATAATCTTTTTAAACAACAACAAAAATACATTAATCAATACAGCACAAATCTTTTATTTAAATAAGTCTTTTGTTACATATTGGTTAGATACTGGGGGGATCGATCACAGGAATCAGCCTTTTATTTATGTTTTACTTATATGACCCACAACATGTTTATAATTCAGATATAAATCTGTCCAGCAGATTGTCTTTTCATTTTCCACAGAATATAAATAATATAACATTATCCCGCTAAGAAGCGGTGGAACGTTTTACCGTTGACCGTATATGAAGACATGGGAGCATTTTATTGAGGTACAAAAATAATTCCATCTACTCTCTCTTGTTTTCTGCACTTCCACATAGCTTTCATGTTAGCACCGGTGCTTGTGGTCATGCAATCAGCAAGTAATTACTGTAAGCGCCTCCACAGAAGAGTTTCAGTGATCTTGCTCGCATACACATGCATACACACCAGTTCTCACTCTCTTGGGTGTTTCATGACAATGTGAAGGGTATAATTGCTAGTTGCACTGGTTTGCCTAGTTAAAAAAATTATAAAATGGTCGTAAAATAAATAGTCACAGACTGGAACTGGTGTAGCCACACTTTAAATTTTTACACTATGGAACAAACAAAAGCAACAGTTCGCAAGTCGGCCCACAGCTTCTGTAACTGGCCCTGGAGATCTCGCAGATTGGCACTGGGTCTGAGTTGACGTCCGAGCTGATCCCAGACATGTTTGGGGAAAAATCAGGGCACATGACTGGTCAGGGGAGGACCTCAACATGATGCTGTATTGTAATTCTTGGTGCGCAATATGACGACCCTGCCTTGGTGTGGTCTGTCTTGGGTGACCAGAACCTTTACGACGTGTGTGAGTGTCCTCATGTGCCCATTGATTCCAACATTGGGCGACTGCATGCCTCACATGTCAGGGAATTGCACGATACGACCACCCGGCCTCATGCAAACCCGCAATGCAACCCCTATCAAACTCCCAGTAAAGTGCTGGTAATGTTATCTAATGCATTTATGAGGCATCCTCTGTGTCTGGTGACTAGACGTGCCAGTTCCTTGCAAATTGAATCATTTATATACCTATCACTGGTATATGAAACTTTTTTTAACCAAATTACATTTAAATCAGACCTTTACTCCTGGGTGCTTAACTTTTCCCTGAGTATGTATGGTTACTGTGTACACATGGCCTAAAATGTCATGAATGACAGGGGGGAAAAGTGAGGGTTTTATCTAGCATACTGTTTGAGTGAGTAGTTTACAGAGACGTCATTTTGAATTTTTGGCCATTTTCACAGCCTTGTAGGAAAAGAAGTACACAAGATGCAGCTGATCTGATTACATTTATGAATTCTACAGTGAATTCTAGTCATGTCATATTTAAGGAGC
>JAABNY020000001.1:50094646-50111423 GCA_015164015.2 Brevimyrus niger
AGGAGGGCGGGGTGGGCGGAGGGGGGGGGGGGGGGGGGGGGGGGGGGGGGGGGGGGGGGTGGGGGGGGGGGGGGGGCGGGGGGGGGATGAAAGTGTTGTGCCTCAATTCAGAACGACTAGTAATTTGTACCCAGAGGACTCTCCCTCCAAAGGAAAGCATCCACCCAATTCCCATAATCCTTTCAGGGTGTAAAAAGAAGATGAAGATGCTGGAACATTAGTGATGAGAATGAGGTGCTCAGTTTGTTTGCTAGTCCCACATCAACATGCTGAGCCAAAACAAGGGCTGGGTGAGTGGACTCTGCAGATATGATTGTGTCCCAGCAAACTTTACGGGAAGCCAGCGGAATGTCGGCAGCAATGGCTAAAGGTGGAGTGATTTTATCACCCCGACACAGAAACAGAGGGTGACAGCTCGACGGTGACAGGGGTCTGATGTCTCCAAACAGCTGTCTTTGTGAAAATGCAACATGAAACCAAGTCAAGCAGCTGGACGGGAGACCATGCAAAGGCCTTAGAACTGAGGCATTAAATGCAGGCTACATACACAGGGACACGCCAACAAAGCTGATCTGTTGATGTCGTTGCAGCATGTGGAAAAAAAGCACCAGGACATCAAAGCTCAGGTAACTTCGGTTCTTACTTGAAGGATGGAGAAAGACGATGTCCTTCACTGTGAAGTCCCGTGACTCGACAGATTTCACCCAATCAGCAACGAGAGCCAGGAGCAGGACCCAGGCCAGTACAGGCCAGGGTTCCATTGCTGGGCGTGGCCTCAAACATGCAGCTACCCAGCTGACGAACAAGACCTTCAAAAGAGCTGTGGTACCTGTTAAATGAAAAGTTTCAAAATGTAGGAGAATTTTGCCACTACAACGCATCACTATCATTTAACAAAACAAAGCTTAATTGACCCCATAACATTTTAATACATTTTCTACACAATTCTGTCATTGATTAAATCCTTTCTTGCCTAGACAGCTCACAAAACAGATGTCTTTCTCTGAGCCCAACTGCAGGTCAGCAGAAAGGTGCTTTTCACGGTGTGCTGCAAGGCTGCTGGATCCAATGCTACACATGGGATTAGAGGTTCAAAGAGCACACCGAAGGCAAGGGCCGATAAGCACGTCAAGCTCTTCTGCTCCGCGGCGGCTGTGGCAGAGATGTTGACTCAAACCCCAGAACATAAGGAAATGTTTTGTTTTGCCACAGTGAAAATCCAATCACGCAGCACGAAACACCTGTAGGTATTAAGGGCTTGGGTTGCTGGAAGGCTCAGATAAACCTTTTACAAGATTTAAAAAAAAAAGTTTACAAAAAACCCAAGAGCCTAACCCGTGCCTGGGAAAGGACCATCTGCACATCTGAGTCTCAGAGTCAGGGCTTCAGAATCACGACACATCTAAGGTCACCAATAATCATTCACTCTGTTTTAATTTGATTTCCGCGTACCATCTATGAACTCAAAAATCAGAATTCAGGAACAAAGACAAGTTGAGCATCTACATAAAACATTAAAATGTTTTTAAATCCTTTTAAAAAAAAAAACTATGATGGACATCTCGGTTTGTGGTCTTGTCCAGGATGGTGAGGTACAGTCACCATAACCATTTCAGCACATGGAGTAAACTACCATAGTAACGGCATTATAATTCAGCTTGTTGCATCTCTGTATGAAACGTACGTGCTGGTGTGGAGGCCAAGGCTGCCCGTTTCCATAGCTGCGAGGTCTCCCCATTCCTGCAGGATGGGTCACGCTCTGACAAAGAATGCAACACTAATCCCCGGATAACACCCCGGGTTTTTGTGTCCCAAGTACTTTTTTCCGGGGTCAGGGGCAGGGCTGACGTTAAGCCCCTCTTCTGGGGTGGGTGGAGGGGGCTTTAATCACGGGGCAGTAACCTTATTGATTGCAGGCACTGGGGAGGAAGCAGAGCGTGTTTGAGGGTCACTGGGGTCATCACACCAGCCAGCCCTGCCTTCGAATGCTGGAGGATACGAGACAGAGATGTAGAGTGTTACTCCTCAAACAGACATCATTAAAATGAGTCTCATTTACCCGTCTGCTTCTGAAAGCCATCCACTCTGGCTGTTTTGGTTGCATTTGATTGGTCTTTTAAATGCTCAGTTTAGACAAAGCAGACCAGATACCAGTCTAGTGCCTGGGTATTTCAGTCAGTATGGAGATGAGACGTTCTCCTTCCCTTTAATGGAGAAAAGTGACAGGCACCATGATGGACTTGGTAAACCACCGCACAGCTACGCAAACATCGGATGCACAGGCAACACCGACGTACATCAGCCCCGACCGTGTCAGTCTCATGTGGTCGATTCGGAACAGAGGTTGGTGGCTCCCAATTTGGGAGGGCACCCCTCTGTTTATTTTAAGGCGGGGGGAAGGGAGAGAGAGAGAAATTTTTCCTTTCTGTGTTTGACACGCTAGCCATACATTATGTTAGAGGTGCCTGTTCTCATGCCAAAGCAGCCAATGGGAGATACGGCGACCGGGTCATACCCTGTCACTCACATGAGGCTACCCAATCACACGCTTCCTGGCAACACACTTCCTTTTGTTTAATCGTCGCTAATGTAAATATTGTCAAGCCCACAAAGACAAATCTTCCTGAAATGTATTGTTTACTATTTCCTTACAAAAATATCAAATGGGACAGGCCACAGCACACTAAGTTATGTAGTAGACCGCCCCTTGTAATAATATTGAAATTCTTAATGGCATCGTTCAAACAAAATATTTATGGTCACAATGATAAACCAAAATGTTTAACATAATAAAATAATGGGGGGGGGGGGGTTGCATTAGTACCTGTTTGAGTTTTTGATGGAGGCCTCCTGTACCTACTTTGCAGTATACTTTCAGCAGTAGAGTTACCTTTCATGCAATTCCACCTTCCACCCTGTGAACCAGGAATCTAGCCACTTTCTCAAATCATCCCTGTCACATGATCACATCTGAACCAAAGCGATGAGTGTGGAAAGAAAGCAACGATGACAGTATGCATCAATCCCATCCCGATGACCTCAAAATAAAATTAAAACAGCGACGTACAGCAGATTACAGGTGAAGTTCAAGATGCATAATTCCCATAAAACCCTACGGCTGCACAACTTAGATACTGATGCTAACAAGAGGTCATGATGCAAGGCGGCCATCAAGTTCCTGTTCTTTTATTCCCATCCAGATCAGAACCAGTGCAGCCGTGGGCCACTTTTGGGGTGGTTCACTTCACAAGTCCCCTGTTCATGGTAGGCGGCCCCCTCTTTGTAATTTGATAGCCCCTGGACAGACACAAGGTGTGGTGACAAGGTGATAATCTCCCCACAAAGTTCTGGAGCTGTCCCCCTGGTCTGCAGATCCCATAAAGTTCATCACTGAAAGTTTCACAGAGAATTCCAAAAACAGTCTGTGATAACTGGTATTGATTAGGAGAGTTGTGATTGATAGCCCCTTTTGATCTCAACTCTAGATGTTTTTCCCCCAATGGTCAGTCATCAGTGTATCTCCCAAAAGTCATTCTCAGAGTTCTGAAACAGATATTACAGACAGCCATCGCATTCTGCTGGCCTGCATTTCATTATAAACTCAGAATTTATAAGAGCCGTATTGCCTCTTCTCACGGCCAGACCTCTGATTCATGTCTGCACATAAAATTTATTGCAGCCCTCCAAAGAGATACAGTTTTTCAGGCACCTGGGTCTCCTTCCTGCCGCTCCAGGAGATGATGTGATACAGCATAAATACAGCAGGCATTCGGTCCCCTCCCATGTCCATGGCCCGTTATGGAATAAAGCAAATAAGCTGGCATTTCAGCATCGGCTCATCACCGGAAAACACTTCCCTTCCCTGGCCGTAAATGGATCTATTTTAAGGTTATTCCCAAGTACTTTAATAACACACCCCGGGTGATTTCCCACTGCCGTCAGCCCAATGTCCGATGGGACACTTATTTAAAGCACATGATCTGTTTCCACAAATCCCAGGAATACTGCTGGAATTTCTGCAGGAATTTTTTTTTTTGCTGTGTACACAAACACAAACATGATTTACTGCTACAGAGATGCTTTAACAGGTCTGTGAACTTGACTTGAATCTACAGAAGTTGCCACTGACCTCAAATCAAGTCAAATGGGCTTTACAGTCACACTGGTGTACAGTGGCAGGGAGCAATGTTCCCTCAGGACCACAGTTAACAAGGGCATGCCTAGAAATTATGGGCCCCCTGACAAAATTATACCTTGCCGCCACCCCCGCCACCCCTGTCCAGCTTTACACATCATTTTATGTATTAAAGGGCCCCTGTGAAGTGCTAGGCTCCCTGGATCTTACAGGGTGTCTATGCCCCTCTGATGCCACAAAGGTTGCAATAGTAATAAAAGGGGGGGATTCACAATTTATAAAAGTGCAAAACACAGAACAGTGCAAGAGGACAACCCTGGTCATGCATGATAGTTTGACTCGGCCGTGATCATTTTTGCAAACGACAAAATATTTTACGTTTGAAAAATCCACTTTCTACTGCATAATGGTTAGAGGTTTTTCACGGTTTTAAAATTACCAGTAAACAAGGAACCATATGTGCGGGACTTCAGATGGCAAACTGGAGGACACAGGCGAACGAAATAGCGAAGGCTGATCGTCACCCAACACCAGGGCAGGACTGATGCAAGCGCCTGGCCTCTATGCTGCGTCACAGAAAGGGAAAGCCTGTCACCTGGGGCGTCGAAAAGGTGTCCACTGCGGCTGCCCGACTCCGTGAGTCCTAAAGCACTCTGCGTGTCACAGTCCAGCCAGAAAAAAAAAGGAATATTATAGAAAAAATAAAAACCTTGTACACCTACCACACACAGCCCCTTCACAGCTGCTGCAAAACAACAGGAACATAACAAATTGCTTCCCCCCCAGTACCGGGGATGAACAGCCTTTCTTCCAGCCCAGCACAGTGTGGGAGAGGCCATCCATGCCGGCAACGTGATATTGCAGGTCACACAGCTCTCTGTGAATAGCGGTTCCTCCCATTGGAGGATGGAAATGCTAATTCCCTGCCCCCACGGCGTCTCCTGAGCCACACAAACCCCACAAACCCGTTGGACCAGATGCAGCCTTGCTGGGTGGCGATGGCAGACTGTTCTGCAGCTTCTTGGCCTTTTTCAGCAAGTTTCTACGGCAGCAAAAGCGTCAACGGATCACTGGGATGCTTTTCAACCCCAATGGCAGGGGTGGGGGGGGGTCGAGGGGGATATGTACCCCCAACATTTACATTTGAATCCATTCATCCTCCACAAGAAACAGACCATTGTATTTAAATTAATAAGTCGTGTCACCCCATTATCAAAGTCTTTCCTACCATAATGCTCGATCCCCTAGACACTGAACCTGTGTCTTGTGCATTTTAAACAACTCTAAAAGGTTTCGTGGATGTTTCACCTGCTGGAGGAGTTACCATTTCGGTCACTACATGACTGAGCAGCTCCAGAGGGTCAACCTCACAATTCCCACCTGCCTTGACAAGTGCAGGTCTTCCTTATCAGGTAACAGACACTAATACAGCTGTGAGACACATATTAGAATCACCTTCCTCGGGATCTCATTAGATCAGATCTATCCGCGTCCTTAAGCACTAAGCTGCCAGCTGCATCTTGCTAGACACACCATAATTCCTGCTGCATTCGCTGATGTTCTTTCAGCTGCCCGATTCCGTAATTCTCTGGTAGCACCACATGCATGAGGACCAGAGGGATTAACCATGTACTAATTCCGCCAGATTACTTACCATTATTATTTCCTAATTTGGTGTAAAACCTTGAGGGACTCTCCCACGTTCCATAGCACCACCACCTACACTGGGTGAGACTGAGACCAGGCCTATCGTATTAGCGCAGGATGGATGCCACAGCTCAGCCTCTAAGAATCACAAAGTCCTCTGGATCTCTCATGCCCAACCCCAGTGTTACGGATGAACAGAATAACTCAATCGCAAAAAGGTAGTGTGACACTAGACAAGCCAGCAAAGTATGGTATCTAAACATATTTACACTACTACAGCTAAAACCATTATTAAGGGACCACATTACACAGCAAATGACTGCAAAAAAGGAGGTTGGGCACTCCACTCCGCAAGTCATCCTTGAAATCTCTGTGGCCTTCAAGGCAGGACTGAGGAGATCCCCCCCCCCCCTCCGCCCCACAGAAGATTAAACTTCATGATATCAGAGATCAGTCAATATGAAGTTTGAAACAGACATATAGATACGCAGGAAGAAAAAGGCTTGAGAAACTAATGTCACCCCACAGGAGAGAACAGCAGAACCGGGTCTAGGTTAGCCAGATCGGGGCAGAACCTGAAGTTCTACCTTGAATGTTAGCTGAAGAATAACCAAATGCATGTTTGGGTCACTTGCCTGCATGTTAAGGGACCGTGTTCACAGACAGCTTCCATATTGAAAGCCTGTGTTCCCCCCTTTTTTCAGTGGTAGGGCAAGCCTTCCATCTGGACCTCATTAACATGCAGCTGCACTCGGTGCTTGTGAGAGGTCGGGAGGGGCAGGGGGGTGGAATCCTCTGAAGGGGACAGGATGGTAGGTGAATGAGTGTCCACCATCAGCAGCACGGCCCTGTTGGCTGAACCAGCAGGCCATTCCCCCCCCCCTGCCCCCCCCAGCTGTCAGGATGTCAAGAAAAGCATTTACCCAACACCCCCCAGACATGACCCTGAAAAAGAGAACACTTTGATGTCAGCTTGTGCGATGTTGGCTGGAGCGGGCGGTTCCACACTCCCCCTTAGAAATGTGACAGTTTTATGATTCCGGCCAGGAATTGGATGAGGAATACCCATGTCAGATACAGAGTCAAGAAGAGGAAGGCAAAACCGGAAGAAAAAAAATAAACTTCACAGCGTAGAAAGATCTGGATAATTCACAACCACAACAAATCAAAGATTAACCAAACCATATCGTAAAAAACTGATTTAGGAGAAACAAATTTTCACAAAATATTGGAGAGATGAATATTTTAATTTTGAGAAGCCAAAGATGAACAAAAAAGATAAATAAATAAACCTTTTCCAGAATTACTTGTGTTACTGTGTGGGTCTTTCAGAGAAAGAGCAGTCAGATGGCCAGCAGCCCGCTGGTGGTAATTATTGGGGATCCAAGTGTTGAAAGGATTATTCTCATCGGTCACACTGGAGAGCAGCAAGGGAAAAATAAAAGCACTTTACTGAAATGCAGCGGTTCTGCCTTTCAGGCCACAGACTCTGGGTATGACATGCTAGAGGCCTCCCCCACAGAATCACTTGGAATAAGGAAATAGAAGTATTTATTTTCCTAAATATCATTATTTAGTTTCTGTGAACAGAACTAGACAAACACACAGTGTGCTCACAACAGGCGGGAAAAACCACAACAACGCAACCGTGAAAATCAGATTTCATCCGTCTGGCGGATACATCTGAAATGTAACTTTAATCAGCATTAGGACCAGGGCAAATTTAAAAACCTCTCCCCTCCAGCCAGAATCTTCTAGAACGTGCACAGCACTAATTTCCCAGAATGAAAACCCACTTCATAGACAGTGCACCCCAGCCACAAACTCTTTAAATTGATTTTTCATGGCAAGGATACGTGTGGGACACAACCTAACAGTTTGGATCCAGAAAATAGTCTCAGGCAGTGTATTTAAAGAACTAATAAATCACTCATACAAAATCGCATGCAAATTTTACATACATATCCTTTATCCCTTCTAAAAAAGGGCAGTACAAGATGCATTTTGAGGTTTCTTTGCCTTGGTTAATCTGTGTTCTATAACACAAACACTGAATGAGCCACTTTCCATTACTTTTCTCTCCTATTTTACAGATTAATAAACCAGCACACATAGCATGCTAAACCTGATTTCTAAAAGGCAGGTCTCTCCTGCCTAGATCGCAGTGCACACAGAATGAGTATGTTTACCAGCAGACTCAAGGCTGTGGTTTTACAGACAGGAAGTAATGGGGAGGGGAGCAGGTTCTGTCACCCCCAGGCAGAGATACTGTCCCACCTCCTCAATCCCTAATGAAACGCAGACCTAGGCAATTATGAGAAGCTACCCTGGGGGCAGCTTCCTATCCCAAAACCAAACAGCATGGAAGAACTGGAGAAATCCCAGAAACAGGTTTTTTTTTAAAAAAAAACCTGTGATACCATTTACACTTTTGTATTTTAACAGATGTTTTTATCTGAAATTATATACATTATTGAGAATGTAGGGTCAGGCAGTCCCTGAAGTATCTGGGGATTAAAACCTTTGCTTAAGGTGACATCATTTTGCTGACCCAAGGATTTGAACTGGTGACCTTCTGATCAGACATAGCACCCCAACCCACTAAACCACACCAACATAGACAACAATTTCCCTATATAAATATGGGTTCCAGAAAACAAGGTCCTTAGAACATCCAACCCACAGCGACCCCAAAACGGGAAAACTCCAACAGACTCCAAGCAGCTTTGCTTTAACCGCCCTGAATACGCCTGCTCATTAATGCTGCCGATTACAGCAAATCTGACATCCGGATGCTTACTGCACTGGTATTCAGGACTGTGTGGAAATCAAACAACCACAGTGATTGAAAATGGAACAAAAGTGGTCATAAGCTTGAAGGATCAGAACCCCAACAGTGCAGATCCGGGACAGAAATGCATTTTGGTCCAATGGAACGTGTCATATGTGGCAAGGAGAAGACCAAATGACTACCACATGCGACAGAAAGCTTCAGCAAGCAATGACCCCCCTCGTCTGAATATGGAACCCCACCCACACCCAAGTGACAACCCACATGTCACGTCTGTCATCACGCCTGCACAGCCTGTCCCACTCCGGGTGACACCAAGCAAACACCTGCCTATAAGAAACCGCTCCACAGGCCAGTTTCACCATGGAGCGTGATGTGGGAATGAACATCTCACAGAAGGTCTGGAGGACCCAGGAACATGCTCACCTTCATGATCACAGAGCGTATTGCACAGATCACCCATAATAAATACATCGATTATGCCTCAAAGCTCACCTGGTCTAGGAATATCTCTACTTGTCTGATATTATTCACAATTTCTGCAGATTTGACATATTAGGTTCCTGCTTTGTAAATGTTGTGTAGCTTTTGCTCCTACATTGCTTACACTTATATCTGTATGCTCACAGAAAGCTCAGCCTAGCTGCACTTATGCTGAATCAACTCCTTGAAAGCTGTGTGTTTGTAATGTGCCATTTGCCTCATTTGTACGATGGGTTTGGACAAAAGCGTCTGCCAAATAAAACACATAAAATAATCACACAAGCTCCAGAGTACAGTATCATTCAGTATATATCTATGCAGCGTCATGTTAAAGTGGAATTATATCTACCTTCTCCAAACCATGCAAAGCTCAGGGGGTGGAACTCCTATGTGTCCTGCCCCCTTTAAGAAAGCCCCCCTCACCAGTTCACAGGTAGTTTTTTGCTTTTAACATATAATCAATCCCTCTAGGTTCATCCCGCACTAGAACATGCATTTCACCATTGGGTTAAGGTTTCTGTGAGGATTCCTAACACTTTATGGTGTAGGGCAGTACACCCAAAAAGCTCATTACCGAACCAGTATGGTGTATCACACCAATTAAGATAAGTCTTTTTAACAAAAAAAAAAAATTAACGGGAAGAACAGGATACTGTGTGTTTTCTGAAAAAGAAACAGGCAGCACAGAGGGAAATCCCCCAGGGGGTTTGGCGAGCATACAGCCGGTGACTCCTGACCCCCCAGGAGCCCATCTGGTAAAGGTGCCCGTATACCAGGCGCACCTGCTGCATCATACACAGAGACCACCGCTACCTAGTTTCATGTTATATTAACCAAACGTGTAATGATGATTAAAACATACTGCGTTTTACCACACTGACCGCGAACAGACGCTTCTCAGCTGCCCAAACTCATATCTATATCACCCACTAGGGTGACCAAATACGTCCACTTTTTCGGGACCTAAAAATGTCTGAAATGTCCGGAATTTCGTATTGTTTCATGTTGACGTTTTTCTAGTCAGAATACTTTCCTTGTATATAATTGCTTTACTTTGACGCTTCTCTTTGCGTTCTGCCACCGCAGTCCTCCTTTTTTTGCACAGTAAAACATGGTCATTCTATCACTCGGTTCACCTGGATACCACGAACCAGTTATTTAAAAAAATCAAGCGCAAGAAAATCTGGATGTATTGATCCAAATGTCCTGAGTACGCAAACACCGAAAAAAGTAACAGATCCACTGCGGTAAGTTCAATGCTTTTCAGTCTTTAAGGTGTTACAGTAATTTTACGCAAAACATTCACGAAGCTGCACGCATGTACCCGATCTTGGAAACCTGGCGATTTACACCTGCAGTGATCAAGGTGAGGGCGGGTGAAACTGGAGAAACGCAGGATAGCGAAGTAGCGATGGCTGTAAAACTACCTTCGCAGAGCAGAAAACGACCGACTCCTGGCTCCGCTTTATCCCCACACTCCCAGGATCATTAATCATTTAGCCAATTTTTGGTTAATTTTCCCAGTACTCAACATTAACGTCAGGCCATTTCTCGGGGCGGCGGA
Source organism: Brevimyrus niger (assembly GCA_015164015.2). Taxonomy (NCBI): domain Eukaryota; kingdom Metazoa; phylum Chordata; class Actinopteri; order Osteoglossiformes; family Mormyridae; genus Brevimyrus; species Brevimyrus niger. The sequence goes on from JAABNY020000001.1 coordinate 50,105,267, forward strand.
CCTACCGGTGGCTCCCGATCTCTGTCTTCCCCGCGGTGCGTCTGTTCCTCGGCCCTCAGCACAGTCCAGCTGACCCTATCGGAGGTACCGAGAGGCGTGCTTCTACCCGCCGGGACCGTCCCAGTAGGCTGCACCCTGACTCCTTTAAGGGGGGAAAGACAAGCCAGGAAAGATCCTCCCGCACCTCGACAAGCGCTCTACTTCAGCCATGCACTAAATAAACTGCTTATTTCCTTCAACCATAACGTTTTCCACTTGATATGGGGGCCGTTTCCTTAACTCTGTATCTTTGGAAATATATTAAAATACAATCTTTGTCATTTTTATGTATACTTTTTCATTCTGTAAATGCCTGACCTGCAAGCTTCTCTTACTTCAGTTAGTTTCATATATTTTAGATCCTTTTTCAATCAAAATAAACTAAGTCAGTCAACCATTTTATTGTCAAAGATCCGTGTTAGTGAGAGCCAGCGCACTGTGACAGACGCAGAATAAAATGTTTTAAGGACCTTTGACAAATAGCCGCGAGCGTAAGTTACATCTAACTGAAAAGTCATTTTACATTTCCAAATGGGATACGTTCCAAACAAAACAAATAAATCAGTAAATTGAATATGATTGAATGTATACTTTTTATTTTATATTTAATCATTCAATACCAATTCTTCTATCTAATTGTGAATTATAACTCAGATTGCCAAACAGTAAGCACTGGTATAAGGATTACGTTCTCATATACAGTAGATTATTATACAGCATATCCTCAAACAAAACGCCATCTGTTGGACACGAAAAGTTACTTTCAGATCATGTCCGGTTTTTAAGTCTACTTCTATATTTTATTCTTCACCTACAAAATCCGCTCTTATACAGCGCCTGATAACTCGTCTTTACTAAAACTGAGTGACAGGCCTACAAATAAATTGCAGGAATGTGCGTGCACCTATTTTACTGACAACTGAAAGAACAAAATGAAACGTGTTTATATAAGTCTTGCCCACGTATAACTTTCTTGTTTTGATACCTATAGCCTTACTCTGCCAGTAAGCCTATGCAGTTAACCTTGTTTTACATCATGCTAATTTTAATTGTAAATTTTAAAATGTGAACGCTGAAATTACTTGTATTCCAAAAACACCCTGTCCCGTTTATTACCCCGGAAAGACTCCTGTCAGACAATAATTGTAGTGTGTACAGGCATGAAGAGGCTGCCATTTAGTATAGGACGCAGTCCGCATTTTACATGAAGCGTGTTCTCTTTTTGAGTAGACTGAAAATAGACATAAATACACGTTATCAACCCTTTGTTCTTGATGTCTTGACAAATCTTGATGTCTTGATAAATCGAGCTGATTTAACCAGTAATTCACATTCTTTTCTGTCGGTAAGTGATTCCATTTTCTAATCTCCCCCTTTTACTATAACTAAAGTGGATGATGACACCAGAAAATTTAAGGATTATATATAGGCCTAGTTTACCCCAGAGCCATAAAACCATGCATCACAATCCGTATTCATTGTTTCCCAGGGACAGGTGCGGTACGTCATTCTCCTGCACATCGTGGATGGTGTTGCACTTAAGGTGGTGTTTTGTCTCCCACGCCTCAGACGCTCGAGATACAGTAGTCTGCGTTCCATAAAGAAACAACGAACACATCCCAGTAGATCTGCCTGCAGACACATATTACATGAACGGGGTTTCGTTTAAAATGCCATTTAATATTGACTTGTAAAGGAACAAGGGAACTGATATCATATGGCTGCGCTATGCGATACGAGGCATGAGGGAATAATGGCAGCAATTTGCAAAAAAAAAAAAAAGTACACCCTCTTTTAATATACTGTCAGCCACAGGAATTCTGGGATCTTCTGCATGCTAAAAGTCCAACAGGCGTCACCAGGAGCCCCGTGCACACCGATCACACTGCACATCTGTTATCACTCGACGCAGCCATTTTTATGTCAAACACACGTTTACATCTCATAGGTTTTGTTATTGGTTACAGGTAACTGCACACATGCATCGGGAAAAGTAATGGTAAGGACAATCAGTCTCAGGAGGGCGCCAACTGCAGTAACCTCTTATGCTACTTAACCTGAATTGTTCTATAATTGGTCTGCAAAAAATAGGCTAAGTGACAAATGTATCGCAAGGGAGCTTGTTTCTGTGGGTATGTTTTCCTATCATAGACAGGGGACCTGTTTATGTTATGTACAGGGAGTCAACAAGGAGATGGGTGTAGTCTTAAGGGAAGATTAAACCATAACTGTAGAATTACACTTTAAAGGTGACAGTACACACAGGGCAACTTTTTGAGCAATGTTGCTGACCAGTGCTCCTCAGGCACTTTCCTATTGATATTGGGCAATAAATTTCTATTTGAAAAACTTTGATTAGTGGTGGACAAGTTTTCGCAGTGATACAGATCTAGATGAGTTGCCCTTTGACTCACCTGATTGGCAGCTTTCTGGCAACGTTGCTCAAAAAGTTGCCCTGAGTATCATCACCTTAAGGGAACATGAAGTGAAGAGAAAATAAAAAAATGTGAAAGTTGCCGTATTCGTTAAAAAAAATGTATTAATCCATCTGGTAAAATAAAATTACATTCACGCTGCAGTGGGCAAAAAGTAATCCCTATACTTGCATAACTTGTTTGTATAGTTAGATTTATTAAGCAGAGTTTTATTTTCCACTACATTACCACTTCCAAGTGATAATATCAAATTATACCTGTTTTGTGTTAATGAGAAGCGCACTGGAATCTATCATGGCAGAAACAGGCCCATGACTTTCTGCCGGTGTTGAGTCATGGGGCCAGAGTCAGCGTTGTTACCGAGCCAAATTGTATACAAGGAGCTCTCTAAAAAGCACAGCTGTGAGATGAATAGGGGGCCAGCTGCTCTCATCAGCACAGTGCATTATCACACGAGAAATCCATATGCAATTAATTACCCAGATCTGCTGAAAAATCATTTCTGGAGAAGGGACTTTGCTTTCCAAACCTGCTGTCTGTTTCTAAATGGGTTTTCTCCTCGAACTCATAAATGTCACTTGATAATAAAAAAAAAATCATGCTTCTTTTTTCAGTTTGGATAATTTAGCTTTAGATTAGTCAAACACTTGGTAGTCTTGGGGGGGGGGGAGTTTCAAAGTCAGTCTCTGTGTGTATTGTTCTGTTTGCTCATTGTGATGGTCGCCCACTCATGGCTCTACTTATGTGGACCGGCTGAGTTAACATTAAAACATTACGTCAATATTGAAATATATATTTCATATTTAGCAAATATTTGAAGTTTTCATCTGTTGCTATGGGGAAAACCAACATAACCTCATGAGATATTTCTGCCTAATAATCTTATCAGACCCTTGATAAGGGTTGATGGTGTTGAGTGCTATGAGAAGCTGAGAATCTGGATCAGTCCACTTCAGAGCAGTTTGTATATTTGTCATCCTAATGAACATATGTCAGTCTAATATCGAATGCATTTAAAAGAAAATTAGTGTAAATACATTATCTTGCACCACGGTCTCTCACATCAGACTCAGGCTAGCTTCTTCACTGTAAAGGGGGGGGGGGGTTAAAAAATAAACAAAAACACATTTCATGTAGAGATTTCAAGCATGGCTAAAAGTTAATATCGCCAAACAGTCATTTCAGTATAATTATAACCTGCGGCCTATGGGCGGGGTCTCACCTGGCAGTAAATGGCAGGGCTTCCCTGAAGGGAATAATACTTCCTCCGTATTAAATGGGATCTTCAGGATTATGCAAGTCATAGACAAAAACCGTGAAGGAGACAGTAAATGTAGAAAAAAAATCATTTACTCTGCGGATGGAACCACAAACATCAAGACCCGTGGCAGAGTGAGATGCCCAGAGTGACACCAAACTGCTTTTCGAGTTTAGGAACAGGACATGATAAGCACACAGGCATTAATGCAGCATGTGAATCAGACATGGAATCATATCAGATACATAGAAAAACAACACTTAACATGGAGGCGTCACTGAAAACAAACTTCCAAGGGCTGAATATACACTGATACCCAGTTGTGGTGTTTACCACCCCCCTAACCATGCGCTTGCATGGGGCCCCTGATTGGCTTCAAACAGTCACTACACTTGGGGGGGGGGGGAAGGTGATTTTTGAGTGTGGTCCCAGAAACAACAAACCCCGCCATCTTTGTTTCCTCCTGCCTGTGTCTGCAGCCCATTTTCCATCAGAAATACAGTGCAGGGATTGTGCACCTGGGCTTGGGCAGGACTCACGTGAGGAAAAGCCAGGCCTCTTTCTGACATTGCGCCAAACATCCGGAAGTTGAGTACAGGCTGCTTACGAGTTCTCTGACTAACCAGCAGGCTGCATGTCATGACCAGTTCTCCATCCCACCAAATCCCGCCATCCTACGTTGTGGAGTCCGCTGTCCCACCAGCCTACGGCTGAGGTTCTAGCTGGCAAATCTGTTTATTTCAGAGTGAAGCAAGCATGAAATGAGCTCAGCCAATTGAAACCTGTTACTGTATAAAGAGCCCCCGTTCACTTCAGACAAGTGAAAACCACTCACAGTTATAATAGATAATTTGGTGATGGGTGCTTGGTGATTCCTGGGTACCATAGTGGAGACTGCCATGTGCTTTTGAATTACCTATTGTCCATAAGTGAGTTTACACAAATGAGTCAGAATCTGCATGCAGAGAGGAAGTGGGCAGCTTCTTAATCTCAAAATTCAGTGTCACATGATTCTGTCACATAATTCAGTCACATGATTTCTAAAACTCTGCACTGTGTCTGGTACCATGCTGCAGAGAATGCTGGATAAGTGAATGTGAATTCCATTGTCGCTAAGATAGCCAGAGTCTTTTTTGTGTGGTTGTCCTGCTGTTTTCATTATAAAAAAAATATTCTCATAACATAAGTGTGCATGTTTTTGTAATTGAGTTTAAACTAAATTACAGAGAACAAGGTTTACTTGCCCTGAATAATTGCCTGCCTCCCATAAGGGGCACAGAGCAGTGCATTCTGGGAAAGGGTCCATTTGTGTTATCAACAGTGGGCCTGTCAATCAGCAGTAATAGCAGCTGCCATGAGGATGAGACCACTGACAAGGGTACAGACAAGGGCGTATTCATATCAGTAACTTTAAAGGCTTGTAGAAAGTCACTGGGTGCATTTCTACTGGAGACAATGCCTGTTGCTGTTTACATTGCTAAGCTGTCTTCAAATGTGCCTGAGCAAAAAGACCCTGCGTCAAATTGAGTTAATGACATGAATGCTTCTGTGTTTGCTAACTTGAGGTGCAGGGATACAGAGGGACCCAGAGTAAGCTCAGAACTGCACCAGTAAATGCAAAATGTGTAAGCAAAAAAAAAAAAGTATGCACTTAATGTGTTATCAACTTTGCTCAATAAGGCATAGTAGGCCTATGAAGGTATAGTTATAATTGACCAAGAGTAGTGTGGAATAGATCAATACCCCTGACAAAGTGTGTTGTAGTAAGAATAAACACAAATCATATACCTACAAGTTTCATTAATACACTCCTGTGGGCTTTTTCCTAATCCAGAACTGGTCATGCACATTTCCACCCAAAATAAAACTGGCCCTGGGCCAGAAGAAAGCTGGTCTCAGAGTTTGGAACCATAATGTCAGTGAAAGTGGGATGGGCTATCACGACCAAACCTTCTGCATAGCTGGAAAATTCAATGCATAACAACTATAGTTTTGTCTAATATTGCTGGTACCAGAAGTTAAACAATTTAGCAGCTTATTAGCGGAATAACGTTACATTGTTTTTTTATTCTGTGGAAAAAGAAAGACATCTGTTGCCAAGATTTAACATTAACGAATTATAAACATGTTGCAGGTCGAATAAATAAAATATTGTGGCACTCAAGCGGTGAAGAGATCAGGAGCCAGACAGCAAAATTCAGTTTATAGCAGACTCGCAATATTGCGCGATCCTTAAAAGGACAGTGGTAAAACAGCAAGTGGAATAAACTCACATAAACGGGGGAGTCTTTAATGAGACAAAGGTGGATACAGGCAATAGAGACATTATGAGACTTTTGTCTCCATAAAGGCTCAGTTTTTTCAATTCCGCAGCTTATAAAATGTTGGTGGAAATGAGGTTTTGGAGATCAGAAAGCCAAGGAAG
>JAABNY020000001.1:50113255-50131877 GCA_015164015.2 Brevimyrus niger
GTTTTCCCGGGGGGGGGGGGGCCCGTTGGGGGGGGGCGATAAAACCCCCCCCCCGCCCGCAGGGGGAATTCTCCCCCCCCCCCCCCCCCCCCCCCCAAGAGAGGCGGGGTCGCAAACATCAGACAGAGAGACAACGTCATTCACAGCAGGGGGTGAGGGGGGGGCACTGTGCTCCCAGGGGTCATTACTTTTACTCCACCTGTGCTTGGTATCTCCCTGTCCATCTTTGGTTTTCCAGGGAATTCTGGGAAACAGTCCAGCCCGTTGTTCGTGTTAAGGGCCCTCATTTGTCTTTGCAGACGCCCTCCTGCTCACGGCGATGTAGGCGAGTCCGGCCTCTGTTTATTTAAGCCAAGGGTAAACGGCTTTAAGAGAAAACACACACATCGTTATCTCGGAGTACGCAGAGAAAGAGGTGTGTTTGTGTGTGTGAACAAGGACTGGCCTTTAATCACATATAAGGGCCTTTTGGAGAATATAGAGGAGTTCACTTACCTCCCTGGCTGAAAGCTCTTATCGATGTCATGAGCACTGAAATATCAGGATAAATGAAGGTGATGAGCAGACAGGGAGGGCAGAATTCAGAGAAGATCTCTGAGGCTTCTGTGGTTTGCATAGTTTTATCTCACTTTCAGTCTAGACCTTATTCCTGAAACTTGTTGGAAGTTCTTCTGTAGTAATTTTGAGGTTTGATCATTCTTCACCGTTATTTTGATGTGGATCTTCAAGCACCTCAGGTTTTTATGTTCATTTTATAAAAAGAGCACCAATTATTCCACACACACCCAGGACATTAAACAAAACTCACCTCATCATGACACTACATGACATTATAAGCACACATCAAATGTGACTATTCAATAAAAATCTATTGTAATTTTTTTGTACATGGTGGAGATGTTAATGATTTTACCACAGATTTTAGTCACGCTTTGTCTGTTTTTCTGAGAGGATCTGAATCAGGAGTGCAACCATTCTGGGATTTGGTAGGACTTGTCGTATTTGAATGGTCATGTCCTCATACCTAATTACCTGCTTATAATCACCCACGTCCTGTTGCCGTCATGGACTGCCTGTCTCATTCCCCAAGGCTACCTTTCCTGGAAGGATCCGGGGGCAATGTGTGTTGGTGGAGCATGAGAAGCTTCTCATGGCCTCCGTGTTTGGGCCATCAGACATCTGCCCTCCCCGTTGTCACGTTAGCTGTTACTCTGAGAACTTGTCAGCCAAGACAAGGCCCACCTGTCCTCATGAAGGGAAATGTCAGTTTCCTAAATAAAGGAGCCTGCAGGCTGTCTGGGGAAACATTCAGTTTGGCGGCCCTTTCAAGAGTCACAATCAACTGTAAAAACTATAAGCATTTGTAGTGATCAATCTGAATCAGGGAACTCTACAATCTTACAAACTATATTTGGAAACAGAACAGCAGAAATCACGCCTGTCTGGTAAGACGTCACCGTTTAATCTCAGCCATACGGCAACCTTGCTTGCTTTCTCTGATTGCTCAAGGGGGGTCACTGACCTCATGAAGGTCACTGGACTCTTTTGAGGATCCATCTCAGCAGTTGGTACTCATAGGGGCTCAGATTTGCCGCTCGTTATGACTGAAATCAAAGGCACAAAGGGAAGTGCTAGAATCCCGCTGGAAAAGCGGCCCCAATTAGCACGGGAAAGCCTTCTGGGATGGAATGTTAATCTCAGGGAACACTGGGAGGCACGCTGGATAGATATGCTGGGGTAGCGTTTCCGGAATGGGGGAGCAGGCTTCTTTTTATCACCTTAAAATGGGCTAATGTATTTCAAGGACGGCAGATGGATAAGGAGGCACGCAGACAGGATATTTTACACCCCCCAGCTAAGCTGCACTGTTAGAATAGTGCTGGCTTTGTTTATATAAGTGTGTCTAATGCAGGCCTGCAAAAGTGCAGCCCCTCTCTGGCCGTTGTGTCGTTTGCTGATGCAGCTAGCGTCGAACCCTGGCCGAAAGTATTCATTTATCAGAGGAAGACGGAGAAGCCCAATTATTTTAACCGCTCACAAAGGGCTCATGTGTACGGACCCGAATTTGGCACAGCCAGAGTTAGCAGCAGAACAAAAGGAACTTTCTAGAACAAATGGTGTAGTGGAGGAATGTGTGCAGTCACTGCAAAGCCTGGTTGACTTTCCTTCAGTTAGAAATGAGGAGATGCGCCTTCCGTGATGCTGCAAAACCATGTAGCGTTCCTCACAGGGCCAGTTCATATTTGCATTCCTGCAGATAGACTGTTTGGGCTTTCCACTAACTGATTAGCAGGAGAATACTGCCACTATCCTGAGGAATGTCGTCTCGTAAGGGTTTTAAAATCTGCAAAGGGAAACAGACGCCAACCAGCGGGTGGGTTTAGTGCCAGCTGACGCAAAGCAGACATGCTTTTAATGGACAGCTTCCAGGAGATGGTGATGGGTCCACGTCCCATCAAGAAACAGGCTTGACGTGTGATGTGAAGGGAGGAGCAGAACATGGGGGGTCCCTGACTGTTCATAGTGGAAGCTTTGGATTAAGACATTCTGTGGTTATTTAATTGAGTTACATGCATTTCCATCAGGGTATGTGGTGGAGCAGATACTGGAAAAGCTGGTATATCTTGTGAGGATCTGACCAGTTGTATATCACCTCAAAATTATTTGGATGGAAGGCAGGCTCTGCTCTCAAACTCCAAGATGGAGACATACATACCTGTTCTAATATTTATACAAATGCCAAATAGTGTTTTAATTTTCAACCCCAGTGTGAGGGGTGCACGGGGTCTGCGGCTGGCTTCATCTGGGAACCCCGATGAAGATAATGTCTTTGGTGCTTTGTGAGGGCGATCTGTCAGAACAAGCCCCTCAACACCGGCACTCAGAGCAGCAGGGACCGACCGGCAGGCCCCACTATGACCCAACTGCTACTCATACCCCCCACAGAGACGGTGAGTTAGTGCTTTTAAACTGAGTGTCCCCCCCCCACAGTGGGGCTCCAGGCTCTCAGTGCCCAGCTGTTTAATGTCACAGATGACGGCTCGCTCATTTTTCAGGCCTCCGGTAAAAAGCACGGAGATACCACATGGGTATGGCACGTACAAAAGATCGAGGCAGATGTGACAGGGCTGTGAGGAGTTGCTGATATTACGGAGGAGGTGATTTTCCTGAGAACAAACAACAGAATAGCTTGACAGGAAATGACACAACACCTCCTGTATTGAGCATCAACTTGGGATTTTAATCACACACCAGCTGCTAACCATTTCTTCATATCACACGGATTCAGTAGCCTTTAAATTATAATTAACGCAATATATATACATATATATGTGCGCGTATGTATGGCTTAATATTTAATATTTTGACTTTTTTCCCTCCAGAATCTGTGGCTAAATAGAATGAAAGCTTCTTTTATACCCTTATGGAATTTTATCACGCCGTACCCCCTCACTGATCGCGGGTATCATTTCGCTTCCTTAGAAAGGTCAAAATCAACAAGTGATGGCTTGTAACATTCCTTAGTCTCAAAAATCATCGTAAAGGAAGATTAGAAAGATAGGGCTCGTGTGTTTGTTGCTCTGTTTTAGTGCAGCAAAGCGTAAAATCTAAAGCCCTCTGGGTAAAAGCATCACTTCCGGCTGGATATCGCCGTCTAGCTTCGGGAAACATTTGCGATGATGCCCTTAAGGAGTCTGAGCCACACAAGAACTTCTTACCAGCATTATGGATTAAAATCATATCTTCTGCTCCACACAAAAAGAAGCATGACACAGACAGAGGCCATTCTCTTTATTACAAGTGTTATCACTCCTGAGAACTCACAGGTGAGAATTCTGCTTTAAATTAAGGAGTTTCCTAATTAAACATTGAGTCTTATAATCGTATGGGATTAGGAACTCGTCATTATATGCATTAATTTTAGAGGACATGTTATGAAAGAGTGCATCTGAAATCGCATTCTTACATAGTACATACTGAATGTTGTTAGAAGCCTAATACTCCTGTGCATGAGAACAGTATGTAAGCATACTGGTTTCCATCTTACATTGTACTTGACCCAGATGTTTACCAATGACATAGTGAAAGTTATGCGTATTAAAGTGAAATTATGCAACTTGGCATTGTTTTCTACTTAAATGTGTACGGAGATGGCAGTTCCTCTTCCTTCTTGGACACAAATCTCTGAGAAAGCAAAATTCCTCCTCTCTGGTTGCAGCTCCTTGGCCTTGTGGGACAGCATAGTGTCCAACGACTGCATGCTTCAGAATTTTGCAGAATGTAGCGTTTATCGGTCACACACTTCAGAATTTCGCAGAATGTAGTTTGTCATCCATGTACTGTTCACCTCGTGTCTTATCCATAATCAGGATTCAAGCATTCTTCTCAAGTTGCATACTAAATTTTGCTTACTATGTAGCAAACAAATATGCGATTTCCGATACTCAGTTTTCTTCCCTTTGACAAAGTGCTAAATGTGTTCTTCTGGCTGCAGTAATGCACACTCGATTTCTAACACCCTGGCACTATCAGATGTCCTCTTCTCATCTTCAAGTAACATTGAGCAAGCATGCTCTTCTAACACCAGCCATGCTGATGGAAGTCCTACGACTTCCCTGCAGGACCACTTGGAGATCTCAAGTTTTGTGGCTGTGAAGGCCCTCCCCTCCCCTAGAGGGCCGCCTGAAGATGTTGACCTGCTCCCAGTTTTTCAGTGTTTGACAGAAATATAGCAGTTCACCATTCTTTAGTTCAATTGGCTGATCCAGCAGTCAATCATCTGTAGTGGCTGTAATCCGATTGGCCGGCCGAAGGATCTACCTTCACCTGGAACCCTGACCCTGTACTGTAAATCTTGGGTTAGCTATAGGTCAACATAGCAGCCTGGGATGTAACGGTGGTGTTGAGTTCTCACCACAGCATTAGTACAGCCAATGTCACCAAGGCAACAAAAGATGGAGGCTTCCAAGCAGGCATGAGGTGCACAGATGAGCTCTGGGCGTGTCTGAGGGCGAACACGGCATTGCTGTGATTGGTTGGGACCTCCACGTTACACACCATGCCCTCACAGCAGGATACACATTCCTGCAAAGCATCACAGACAAGAGGAGGAGCTTAAGCAAGGGGAGGAGCCTGGAATTTATTGTGGAGGAGGAAGAAATAAAAATCATGTAAGAGGTGCTTTAATGAGGATGGGAATACCCTAGAGTCTGACGGGGAAGGAGCTTAATACAAACAATGCTGGAGGACTCACGGTGTGGTCCGTATCACGGTGGTGACGGCAGCCCACTGTGAGGCAGTCTTCTCTGGCTGCACACCGTTTGGTGACGGACCTACTCTTCCCGTAACTGCTGAAATGATGAACTGTCATACAGAACCTGGTATCTGTGGACGGCATGACAAACAGCCTTTAAATCACAATGACACAACACCCTGGAGGCCATGTTGAAATCATTTTAATAAGACTGTAATATAAGGGTGCCCCAATTACTCAACGTAGTCGATGACATCAACGCCGAAAATGTTTTAAATCGATGCATCTTTTTTTTTTTTTTATAACTTTATTAAATTTACCTTTATGATTTCTAAAATGCTTCAGTTCATCATAAATGTTTTCCTGATAATGTTTTCCGTTTAATCACTATGTAATTATGGGAGTAGTCCAAATTATCACAAAAGAAAAAGGTGGTTACACTGTGCAAAGTGTGATACCATGGCAGTAATACTGCTATACATGAGCAGCAGAAGAGAAAACACACAGGTGCCATTCCAGATCACCAGAAAAGGCAAAACCACGGTGTCATCTATTCATGTTAATTAAATTACCATTAGTAAGAAAAACTTTTTAATATCTTTTGTCCTTGTAGCTGCTAAATACACTCATTAGTAAAGGCCTGAGTTGTCTGCCTGCTACGAATCTCCACTAAAGTGTTTGCACAAATATTCAGGCTAAAATTAGGAATAAAATCTTATTCTACATTAATTGAGAGTGCCAATGTATGCATTTGTGTGCACTGGAGTTGTTGGGACCAGTATCGTTATCGTAAACTGAAACTGAATTAAAAATGGACACTAAAGAAAATAATTTGTGAGCCGAGATAAAACTGAAAACCCAATTTACAAAAAAAAAAAAACGTCAGACTTGTTTACCCACAGTATCTCCTTTTTTAAAAGATGCTGTAGCTGTTGATCTGTCCCTTTCTTCATTGCTTACTTCAGTGTTTATCTCTTGTGTTGCATGTGGCATACTCCGCTAACCAAATATATTATGCATGAGGATGCGGCAAAGTTATACAGAATATCAACTTTTGTCCATAAAAATACGCGTCTCATTAATATTTTAGGCATAACACTAATCTGCTCATCGAATTGGCGGTGAAAACTTAACTTGAATGGTCAAATTGATTTTCTGGAGGAAAATTAACTGTTTAGATTAATCAGAGCAATTGATAAAATAGTCAATAGATTAATCTATAGAAATAGTCATTCGTGGCAGCCCTACTATTATACTAATATGCTAAGACGACCTCCCAAGATAGTTTCCCCGATAGACCCATATAACTGGTAAATGATGATCTAAAGACAATAAAATCATGACTTCAGATGACATCATATATTTACTAAGCCGTTACTTTGCACATCTCGCAGTCCAATTTGCCCCCCCGGTTTCCCATGAGCACTCACTCTCAGGGCACCACTTATCCTCTGCCCAGCGGTTGCAGTTGTAGTTGTCTGACTCCCGTTCACACGTGAAGCACTTAAAGCTCCGGGGGAAGGGTGTGGCTGGAAAAATCACACATGTGTTTCTAATTAAATTCAATAACAATGAGTTTACGCAATCACAAAGCAGCTTGACGGAGTATAGTGAGTACACTACAGCAACTGGTGTTACAGTGGTAACGCCGGTCTGTGCAAGAATCACCACTGTGGATGTTTTAAAATAGACGGCGTGTGAATTTTGGTCTGTTCAGGCATGACCAATCTCCCACTAATGAGGTGATGCTTACCATCCACCGGGGGCCTGAGATTGTGGAAGTTGATATTTCTGGAGTCCCCTTCGTCACACGCTGTCAAGAGCAGAAAGATGCGGAGCGCAGCTAGGTGACGTAGGATCAGCGGGAGGGGCATTCTCACGGTGCAAGGGCCCATCAGGTCACCTGGAGACCAGTGGGGCCAAAATGTCAGAAGGTATGTGCAGAAATCTAAACACAGTCATAGGAGTAAATGGCAGCTGGAGACCAAATGGATGAGCTACTGATACTCCTCAGCGCCCTTAACCCCCCCGATTCTCCGCAGCGCCCTCGACTCTCCGCAGCGCCCTTAACTCTCCGCAGCGCCCTTAACCCGCCGCAGCGGCCCTTGACTCTCCGCAGCGCCCTCGACTCTCCGCAGCGCCCTCGACTCTCCGCAGCGCCCTTGACTCTCCGCAGCGGCCTTGACCACCCGATTCTCCACAGTGCTCTTAACCCCCCCGATTCTCCACGGCACCCCTTAACCCTCTAATCTCCAGCCCTTGACCTCTGACCCCAGGCAGTCAGCCACAGATTCAGCATGTAAGGACCTCTTGTTTGTAAATTTCTTATGTACTTGTATACTTATGTTCTTATGACTGAACCACAAACATGCCAACGATGATAAAAACCTGCACAGACGACCTCTGTGCACAAAGCATCTCCTGAAAACAATCCCTATTAATAAGACTTCATGCAGGACTGATCTAGGAGAGGGCAAATCGTGTTCCTTTCAATGCCGGCACTTTTCTGGAACTTTGTGTGACGACACCGCATGAAGGTGTCCCAGGAAAGGCCTTGGGTTCCGCTCCACCTCAGTGCCCGTGGCCCTGCCCCGCATTCATGGTCAGACCGCCGTGCCAGGCGTCGTCTGTCAAATGAGGCTGTGCGAATGGAGCCGTAACGGGGTGGTGTCAGCGTGGGCCAGGGTGAAGGCCGGGTGTCAAAGGGGCGCGTTAATTCCCAGACGTCTCAGTCTAACGGGGGGAGGAGGAGCAGGAGGCACCGACAGGGACAACCCGCCGTCACACAGTGTGGGCACTGGCAACCGTCCAGGGGTCAACATACGGCCCAAGGTGGGTGGCACCGTGGAGCCTTGCCCCATGGGAAAGTAAACCCAGAGGCACCGTCTGGTCCGCCCAGCGCATCCGGAACCAAAATCTCCACAGCTATGGAATGACTGGCAGGTTTGCTGATGAATAGTGAATGCGACCCCCCCTTCCCCCGCCCCCTCTGTAATACAGCACAATGCAAACTGACACAACTCAGAGAAAAGCCAGGAATATAAACGATGTGCTCTGCTGGTGTCTAATGGATCCCAGCCATGACACAGAGAAATGCCCACCATGACAATGCAGTGCTAACAAAACGGCTTCATATACATAATGCTGTGCTGTGTCAGGTGCTAACACGCTGACAAAACAAGTACTGTGCACATACCTTGACCTGTGTATGTCTATTAGGCAGGCACAATAGTGCTTCCCAACCCAGAATTAGCTGTACGCTAAATTTAAACTTCTGTCCCTGGACAGGCGATATACCTACAGCCATCAAATAAACAAACACCAAATAGGGCTAGTAAAACACAGATCAAATATTAGATACAATATTATAATAAAATTAAAATTTTATATATACAGGCACAAAATAAGATACACAATAATGTCATAAAATATAAGCATATAAATTATAAAACAATGAATGTCCCAGCTACATAACACCTGTAGCTAATGGATTAATCCTTTCTGCCAAATTCAATGCAAAAAGAGCAGCACACTGGTATGATGAGGGCAGGGTTTCTGTTGTGATTGGCATTGTCACTATGGTACAAAGCAGAACTCACTCTACCCAGCTTGGAAACTATGGCACCCCGGCTGTTTGCATGACGACAAACTCTGACTTCGCTTGTTTCGCAGCGGCTGGGGTGTCCATCTCAATAGGCCAAAAACCAACTGCAGGAAGACACTGCTCAGATAGTTGTCATACGTTCTGGGGTTTTAGAACTAATGTCCAGACCAGTTTAATTCCAGTAATGCATCCTGGTGGGCCACAGGCAGAAGGCATCCCAGCATGCACTACAGAAGGCAGCTGGGGCGGATCGGAGGTCCTCCAGGGCAGCCCAGAGGTATTCCTGCAATGCGCCTGAGCCACGGCCGGGATCTTCAGGTTTCAGGGCGTGAGGCCAAACCGTCGGATAGTGCAGTAAATCACATGCTGCAGACACTCGCTCACAGAAAACATAGCTGCCCCCCTTCGTGCCTGATTCCAAATATCGCCCTCAGTTTCAGCCGCCTTCCAGCTAAACAGGTCGGGCCTCTCCTTACAGCGTCGAGGCTGTTAGTTACAGCTGACAGGTGATGTACTATTTTAACTGCTCAGCCCAACCTCACAGTCTTGAATGCAGGGTCATGTTTCCACCTTAAAAAAAAATACAAATTCATGGGAGAAAAAAAACAGCCTTTTAACCTACAACCTGAGATCCATAAAAAGCAATCACACATGCACCCGAGTTTGCAAAAAAAACAGCACCGCCTTTTTTCTGTGTGTGTGTGGGGGGGGGGGGGGGGCAGGGTGGGGCCTCATACCTACCCTCAGTCCCATTATCATTTCCACGTCTGTGTATGGAAGTCTGCTTTGTGATCTGAAAAGCGCAGGTTACCGGGATCATCTCAGGCTGGCTGATCAAACCTTGTTTTAGAGACGACAATTGGCGGAAAAATGCCAGCGGCCTGTATAAGATTACAAAACCCCTGACTGAACAAACAATATAGAGGCAGACATTTATACGCCTTGCACGGTGCACAGCCCCACAGTACCGCGCCACAGAGCAGATCAGAGACCAATCTCTCAAGAATGACATTTTCTGGCCCTCCAAGGCCAAAGCGGAGTCACTGAGCAAACAGCTCTTCCAGGCTACACAAACACAAAAAGCCCTCACTGTTAATCTGTTTAAAGTATGCACTTGTTCCGTCTGACTGTGTGAAAAGCATTGAAATATGCACACATACACAGCTGAGAGTGGGAGCTCTCGGTACTGGATTCAGTGGCACGGGACTTTTCTGCACGCCACACAATCCCAGCATGTGAGTGTTCTCGCCCGTTCTGATCACTGTAATTTCACATTTTTCTGGCTGGTGGAGTCGACCTTAGAACAGGCCACATCCCCAGCGTCATTCTGTGACAGTGGTGATTGATAACTGTCCATATCCAGGGTGGAGTTTTGCACACTTGGACCCATTTGATAAGAATGTTTAACAGCGACACTGAGGGCCACACTGCGGCCTCACCTGCACTCCTGCACTCCCAGCTGTGATGAGACACCCCTTCACACAGAGCATGCGGCACTACAGTCACACCCCTACCTACACACTACTGTGCTCTGATTGGATGACTGGGTCAGTGTGGGAGGAGCACAGCCAGCTGGGCAGGATGTAAAACTCACAGCAGAATGTGACTGACCTTCCCTGATGACTAATTACCTTCATCAAACACACACACGTGCACATGCATACTGAACCTCTCCCCAGTGTACCTGTGTGGGCTTGACTATCTTGAATACTCTAAGAGGCACACAAAGAGTCTGCAATAAATTTAAAAGTGCAAGAATAAAAATGGTTTAAAATATAATCTGATGAGGAGATATGCCACCAAGATGACATCTGTTGCTAAACACTAACAGCTCTACACTCATTCAATATGCAGGAAACACGCGTCTTCAATGAGGGGTGGTAAAGCGCTAACAAAGTGCCCAATTATCTAAGCTTCCGGACAGCCGTGCTTTAACCTTTGACCCCAAACCCACAAAGGTCATCAGAAGCTAATTAACTCCATTGTTTCCTGAATTTGGGGGAAAACACCATGTCCTCCAAACATAAGCCCTCAAGGAATCGCATTCTGAACAGCTTAAGAGTCTACCCTGTTTGTGGCAGATGCCCCCCCCCCCACACACACACACACACGCACGCACGCACGCCCGCACGCACGCACGCACGCACGCCCACACCCACACACACCCACACACACAATACTCAGGAATGTACCACCACTTCAGCGTGAGACTAAGACTCATCAAAACCCCACACTTCAGGGCTAGCCCTAAACAAGCCAATTACAAAATTCAGGGACAGTCCAAGGAGCATCTCTGCTGTTTAAGCCTCTAAAACAACTACCCCTGGGAGCCCCCCCCCTCCACCCCCACAGAGAGGAAGCCATATCAAAACCATATCAAAGACAAGGAAATTGGGTGGGTGCAGCTAAGGATATTACATTATATTGCTCTACAATATAAAATCCCCAAAAGGCAAACAGGACCCCTACATCACTCATCTACAAAACAGAAGAATTATTACCCATCAGCTAAAGGCTAAAGACTGTTGTTTGTCCTGGGCAGGGTCAGCTGCTGTACCCTCAGGCGGATACTTAACCTGAATTGTTCCAGTAAAATCTGCAGCTGTACAGATGGGCAGACAAAGGCATAAATAACTTCGCTTGAGTGTGTCAGGGGGATAACAACATTTTTGTGAACTACAGGGTCTCGAATTTCTCAGGTTCCTGAGGAAGTGCAAGGTGTGGGTGGCCACTTTAAAATTATGTAATAAAGCAGGATTTTCGTAACGCTAAAGAATTCAAACGCACGTCAGACCTCAAGCTCATAAAGGGTCTGACCTGTTCTGACCCACCTTTAAACCTGAACGCCTGTGACCCACCCCAAGCAAGTCCCTCCGTCTTGGAGCACCAAGGTGCAGGTCAGGAAGGTCACAAAGGGGGCGCCTGAATACGCAGGTTCATCACATCCATTCAGGTGTCGTAGAGCCCGACTCACGAGCGGTCACAAGAAACAGGAAGTGGAGTTTTTAGAGACAGGTGATCAACACTGGATAGGTGACAGGCCATGGTGTCATGTCATGGTGACGGTTGAGTTGTGCGTATTGTGAAATGCGCCCCCATGAGGGCAAGTGGCGCAACGTCAATAAGAAAGCGGGTCCCCTTAATCTCCGTCGAACGCGACTCGAGTGTCTGTGATAAATCATAGTGGTGACAGCGACACTTGTAGCGTTTAGGGATCCAATGCAAAGAGAATACAAGGATGAAATTCAATGAGCTCCGGAAGGTGTGGGTGGTGCAAGCTTCAGGTCTCTGCTCAACAGATCCAAAGTCCACACTCTCCTCAGTCAGTGCTTCTGGGAAACCATATACAAATACACACATACATGAAAACAAACTGAACTGCATGAGTAAAGTGCCCCCCCCCCTTTTTATTATACAGCAGCCTTTAATGTACTGAAGGGAACAAGAAGATGAAATAGGAAAAGCTGTAACACCATTTAATAAATGCCTTTTCATTGCATAATGGACTCATTGATTTGTCTGAAAACTCCTTTTCTGTTTCTACAGTTACAGCAATCTGGAGTCGATCCTGGGAAGATTATGTCATGGCACAGTGCACCGATGACACGGTTAAAACGAAATACTTGCCGTTTGAACAGCACCGATGTACTCCCTGGGCAGCCCCCTCACCCCCATACCCCCGAACCTCTACAGCAGGGGTAGCCAATCATATCCGCAAAGGACCGGTGTGTATGCAGGTTTTTGGGATAACCTGTATGTCAGCTCTTCAAACCCAGGTGTGAGGACTCTTTCAGCCAATCAGTCCTCTAATTAGTGATCTAATTAAGGAGTTGCAGTGAAAACCCGCATACACACCGGCCCTTTGCGGATAAGATTGACTATCCCTGCTCTACAGTCTCCCCCTACACACCTGTCCGGAATAATCTAGTAAAAGCTCAACTTGGATTGTTTCAATGCAATCAGCTGCCCCAGATCAGCGGCTGCGGCTGTCCTTTCATTTGTCACCAGTATGTTTGCCAGTTTTCATGCAATTTTATGCATATTGATTTATCCCAGCTAAATGATGATACCCAGTGCAGGCCCTTTACCTCCAGTAAAGGAAAAGCCGTCATGGTCTCGCTCCATTTAACAGATCCTATGTTCCTGCATTTTCTACTCATAATAAAGAATATAGTTTGGGAGATAAATCGACTACAAAGGCATTACAATCATCGTTTCATGCTCTTTATTTTATGTTATCAACCCGAGTATTTCAACAACTGACCTATGTATCCTTGGGTGCATCAGTTAAAAAGATCAAAGAGGCCTACTCTTAAGATGGAATTCTTCATAATTACTCTGCTGCCTCTGTGTTGATGGATTAATTATTGCTTGTGGTGGCAGTCTCAGGGTGGGCAGACTGACCTGCCAGGGACTCAAGGTACCAAGTCTCTTAATGGCACAGCCGCGCCTCCTGGCATGCGGAGGGAAGAGAACACTTGGGGCGCGGCAGCCGAACACATCGCAGGAATTTAAAAGCGGGGTCTTCAGGTATTTTATTTATTTGCAACATGGATGTTACTCACATTCTCCCAACACTAAACCGTTAGGTTCCAGCAAATTCCAGATGTGGTTTATGACACTGTGCTGATGCAGTGTGGTGTTTGACAGATTTATGGTTTTGAGTTGTTGGCGTGAAGGTAAACAATCACGGCGCTCAGCCTGACAGCTGCCGGGGGCTGGGATGTACCCAGCTGTGTTGTCGGGACATTTGGGGAGAATCCTGAAATGTGAGGAAGCACCGTCCTGCCCAAACACGATGTGCACCTACTTTACCCACACTTATTATAAAAAGGAGGGAAAGAAGTGGCGGAGGCAGAAAAGAATTGTGGGATATTTTGGTGTTTCATCAGAGACATCCAAGTTACCAATATGTGATTTTATGCATGTGCTCAAAAACAGGCCATGAAATTGAACTAATAAATAACAGGAAAACAAGGGTGCACCTATTTAAGTTAAAAACAATGTAACAAGCCCCAGCTATTCAGGACCTAAAAACAATGGTTCTGTGCAGCCACAGCAAACTCCATGAAGTCCCTTCAACCTGTGGCACCACCTTAACGGGGACAATGCCAAATGACAAACGAAAAGGCGAATGAATCAGAATGCGCAGGAATGCTGGCATCGGATACCCGACCAGGCGGATCCATATCTGCCGGAACACGAAGGCGCATTCCTTAGAGCGCCCTGGATCAGAACAACGGATCCTGTGGGACAGTGCAAACGAAAATCACACTTAAGGCTGTTTATCTGAGCCTTGCGTTTATATTCGCTCAGAAAAACACTGTTTAGCATTATATATACACACACATACATACATAAAAAGTAATACAATAAAATGTAACAATACTTTCCTCTTCATCAAAACCATTCTCCAAAAAGTCACTGATCTCTTGCTGCATGGCTAGATAAACACCACTTTGGTCATCAAACCTCCTCACTAGGACCCCCCATTCTTACCAAGAGTCAGAAGCCCGCCCCCGCCTTGAACTCATCTCCCTTACAGACGTACATACCACAGAGAAGCAAAACCCTACATCATGAACGAGCCTTGCATACCAGTTGGCTTATGCGCCATTATCTACCAAACCAAAACATCCATAGGCCTGCCTGAGTTTGCAGGCAGTTCCTTAGCGACTCAGGATGAGTGCAGGTTATGAAGCAGTGTCCCAAACTACTACCCTACCTGCTATTTTTCACATCCCTTCACAAACACCCACCCCAGTAAAGGAAGTCTCAGTGTTTATGGGGTATAAAAACAACGCAGACAAAGCAGCCAAGAATGAAGATCCCTACCACATCCCTTTATAGGGTCATACTCTACCCCGACACCATGCGCACAATGGGCCAGTAAAGTCTGCCGTCCGCCACGTCAATGGAACCCCCCCGGCCCCCCGCTGTGACCATTGTGTGGAGTGCGATGTTACCCAGACCTGACGCCGAGTGACTCATCCGCCCATTCCTCAGCCCAGGAGGAACAGTGGAGATTACGTAAAGGGCTCTGCGGGAACCCTCTCCGGCAAGGGCTCATAAATGAGCAACGCATGGCAGATTTAAGCCTGCTAAGCTATCAGCTCGCCTCAGCCAGCCTTTCATTGTGTAGCCTGGAGGTTAACCAGCCACTGACATGGCATTCACCTACCAATTAACGTCGTCCGGTGTCCCTGCAAGCACTCGCAGGCACGTAAATTGTGGCACGTTCAAGTAATAAATTTAGTGGGACTCAGCATTTAGCTTACATCACTGAGTCACATCCCGCTGCATGCGTGGGAAACCATCCCAGCTGCACCTTGTAAACGTGACGGGGGGCTGCGCAGCGTTTGGCTGGCCCATCTGGAGATTTTAATCGAGATCTCTGTCTGGTCTTCCTCAGTGCCGTAAATATCTTCCCCGAGCCCTCATTTAGCTTTGAAAGACATCAGTGACTTGAGTGAGTCAGAATCACCCAGTGGAGCCAAGAGAGACTCTGACTTACACAGCAGAAACCGAGTGCACCCTGTCACTTGACCCCCAGCCCCCTGTGCACCAAAGCCCTCTACTCCTCCCACCAGAATCTGCCCCCCCACACACACACCATCATTACAAGGGGGGCAGGAACTGGACCCCCTTAATAGGCCGTTCGATTACATCTCCTCCCAGGTCCTCAACCTGCTCGCTCCTGAGGGGAAGGGGGGGGGAATCACTAACCCTTCACACAAGGCCTCTTTGTACGGACTGTACAAACATGGATGGGGGGTAATCGAGATGCCCCCCCGCCCCCGCCATCAGGGCCCCGGCGTAGCCGAGTCTCAGGTGTCCTTCGCTGTAGGACCACCTCCTGCTCTGGCCAGTGCACAGACCAGGTGAACCTCCAAAACTGTGTCCAAGGACAATCCCTTTAACCTTCAAATGGGCCATAAAGACAATGGCTGTAAGGGGAGGGGCTAACAGTGGATGTAGCCAATCAAAACCACCGCGTACTGTATTACGAAACCTAGGGCAACAGCTGTAATGTTTATTAATGTGAGCGGAAGTGATTAATGGCAGCTGACGGCTGATCCATCTGACAGACCAAAAATCCCAAAGGCCAGCGGAAAGTCTGGTGATTTCAGACATAAGGCTGGGATCTGAAGGCTATTTCTTCCAGCCTCAGCAGACCCTCTGATCTTGTACCCATGAACAAGGCACCTATTTATTTTATATGGGTGCATGAATGTAACACTGCAAGCAAAAGTGACAAAATTTCAATGACTGATTAGGTAAGTCAATTGTATTTAAAGAACAGGTAAACCACTACAACCTACACTAGTGTTAGGTCACTCTCAATGCGTGCATTGGCTCTGTATGCACTTTGAAATCGATGGACAGACTGAACTTTATGCACAGGTGTGATTTTCCCTACTTACTGTACTCTGGCAGATGCGCAGTGGGGGAGCAGTAAAGCGACCCAACACAACCAGCTTTCACACTCAGAATACACCGACTCACAACGCAGAGCACCTGAGCAAGGCCCCGAATGGGCGGAATATGAATGAGATACATTATTCATGAGACAGAAAACATGTCCGCCTTCAGCTGTGAGATTTCCCTCCCAGAGACAATGAGGGGTCTGTGCATGGTGAGGCCAAGAATACAAAACCAATACCGAATTGCCTGGAGCCTTGGGAGGGCGATCACATGTGAGCGTCATCAGGGAATAGCGGCTCGTGGTTCTGTAGCCATTACAGCTACAGATCCCCTCCTGCTTGCAGGTCATGAGGGTCTCCGAGTCAAAGAATTCTGGGCAATTCTATTCTGGGTCTTCGTAACCTGGCTATCGCAAAGTCAATAGAAGAAACGACAAAATAAAGAATTCAATAAAAGAGCATTTGTGCACTCTAGAGGGACTTGGAACCTAAAGCATATGATTAAGACATTCCTTAGCTGGGGGGATAATTATATACGCAAGGACCACTATCTTGCAAACACAGGTATAATCTAGAGCCCCATCCTGACCCTTAATCTAACCCTTCAAGAACAGCTCTTTATTAAAGATTCCCAGCAAAGCAAGCAAGTAAACCACGGGAATGACCTGCCTGTCCTCAGCATTAGGGCAGGGTTTCTCCACTTGGGGTTCACAGGACCATTTTTGTTTGGTCATGGAGGTTGTGTGATTTTTTTTGTTATACATATATAGTTAGTTTTACCATCACTTTGCTCCTCCACCCTAGTCAACAACTTTTAGTGAGGGCCTTAAAGAATCTGAGATGATCACACAGTTGTGCTTTCCATTCCACCTCCATTAAGTGAAGAAAGGACGGCCATCAGATTTCCTGAGCTGCTTTCAGTGTGGATTCCAGAAAATCACAGTGCCCCTGTCGAAGGTCCAGGTCAACCGAGCATATAATCAAACTAATTAAGGCAGTGGTTACCTGTTCCAGCAGCTGTCTCGTTGTACTCTGTCACACGGTGGACCCCAGGCCAGATTGGGCCCCCCCACTTCACTCGGCACCGTTTATCTCGGCCGGAGATCTAATCTTCCCCAGCGATGAGAGGCAAAGCACCTCCCAGCCTCTGATCCTTCTGCGTCCGCCTTAATGGTTAAGATTAAATCGTACCTTTCAGCTGTCCCGCCTGGGAGTCACGCCAAGGCAATTTAGCAGAGGCTGCTGCTTTTCCTGCCGTTGGTTCGCCAGTCTCTCCCTCTTCCTCTACTGTCTCTTGGACCATAGATACCCAGCCTGCCCCCAAGACTTTGAGCTGTGTGCAGCCCCAGCTATTCAGAGCCTAAAAGCTCCACACAAAAAACCCAGAGACCAAAACATCACAAACATATAAGGTAATATGTATAAAAAGTAATGTATAAAAATAATGGATGTTTACCAAACTCAAATGCTAATACAACTGAACACATAAAACATTCAAAGGGCTGCTGGCGTGGGCTGCAGCTAGTCCACGGCTCTGGATGTCCCATGACAGACACGGGGGTCGAAGCACTCGAGGATGAAACAGGAGCTACGTTCCCCAGGGCGCCCACAAGGGCTCAGAGGAACGGAAGTATTTACAGAGGAAGAGAAAAATCCGGAAAGAAAACCAAATGTGGAGAGAAAATGAAAGGCGTACAGACATATCAACAGGCAGTTATTAAAAAACAGCTCAGGGAGTAAAGAAAACATGCAAGCATTGCGGTCAGAAAGACAAACAGAAACATGCTGTGTTAATGCTTATTATGGGTTGGGGCAGGTTGGACTATCCCAGCTGCAGCCCGGGCCAATAGGAGCGCAGTGTTTGCGGGGGCCATTTTCCATCCATTATCACCTCAGACACCCAGAAAGAGAAAGACAAGCGTATTCCCTGTACTTCCCGCCTTTCAGTGCCAGGACCGCGCCAGAATTTTAAGGCCGACTGCGATTAATTCGGAGCACGTGGGTCAAAGACACGGAGGACAAAGAGAGATGGAGGAGAGTTCGGGACGCCTTCAGACATGTTGACAAAGCAGGCCTGCCGAGCGCGGGAACCTCTGGTGGGCGGGGACGCGGACGAGCGCGGTAAGACTCCGAGCACGGCGCCGGGCGGAGGAAGGAGGGTGTAAAGGCAGCCGCGACCCGGCACAGCCAGGCATACCGGGGGCGAGGAGCTAACAAAGTCAACCATCATTAATCTCGGAGGAGTTGTCATGCAGTCGTTTTTCATTCATCATGAGAGTCACCCCCCCCCCCCAGACCATGCCCACATCCGCCGACACCCCCCGCCGTCAAGCCAACCCC
>JAABNY020000001.1:50131977-50143601 GCA_015164015.2 Brevimyrus niger
GTTGTCATGCCGTCGTTTTTCATTCATCATGAGAGTCCCCCCCCCCCCCCATTGTGGATTTCAAGCCCCCCCTCCCACTGTTAGTTTAGAAAAGGGCACAGTTTACATGCCACATGGAAAGAAAAGGTACGGCTAGGCCATTGCCCCTATGCCACTCCCCCCAGCTAGGTTCCCATATAAGACCCACTGGCGCCTCAGGACTCCATCAAGGCCTTGCTAGACAACCAGATGAGCCCATGATAGGCAGAGACTGCTCGAACCCAATCTGCATGGGATCCTGGTGACCAGTAGGTGGCGCTAAAGACCTGCCTCCTTAGAGTGCCTCAAACCAGACCAGGAAGTGGGCATGACCCCCCCCCCCCAAGCCCCAGTAATTCAGGACTAATCACCATTCCTGGGTCACAGCCCATCAATACAAGAAAGAACTGGTGTCACTTTGAAAGGGGGGAGGGACGGGGCCAATATGGAGCATATTAAATTACATGTGTGAGGAACAGAAGTGAAGCAGGCAGACCCCCCCCCCAATCTGTGACCACAAAGAAGGATGAGAGTAACCAGAAAAAGCCTGAAACTATGCAGAAGTGTCGAGAACCAGATACCACTTGGCTGGGCTGCACCAAACCTGTAACAAGTGTCACCGGTCATGACTCCAGTTGCTGCTGTCGCATAATCAAGGGCAGCTAAACAGCTGTGAGCCGTCAGCTCCCTCTAGCTGCCTGGGCTGGCCCAGAGACAGACATGTGGCACTGTGTGACCCCAAGTAACCCCTTAGGATTAGGTTTGGTCCCTGAAAGGAACTGTCTGTAAACAAGCCGGCAAAGGAAACAACATTTCAACACAAAGTTCAGCTAAAGAAGGGTCAGATTTTTAAAGCTAATAAAACATGGGGAAAGAATTGGTCTCCACCAATTGCCAGTAATCACAGTACTACAGAAACCCTACAGAAACGGTAAAGCTCTTCTGAGCAGTGGACTGCATTGCATCAGATAGAGAGGGCACCGTCCTACCTTTACAAACACTCCATGCTGTAAGGCAGGGGTATCAAACTCCAGTCCTGGGGGGCGGAGCCCAGTGTAGCTTAGTTCTTCCCCAGTTCCACCACAATAGATTCAGCTCGAAAGCTGTGTGACAATTAGCACAAGGAGTTGAGTCAGGTGTGTTAAATGAGGGTGCAGGGATCCAGCCCTCCAGGACTGACACTCCTGCTATGAGCATTGGTTAAAAAGCACAGTAGCCCGGACAGGGAGTTGTGTGCCCAGCAGCCCATGAACTCCTGGTCTTATCAGAAGCCCTTGGTGTAAACAGACACTTCTGCTTCTACCTCAAGGATGCGAAAAAAACAGACCTGAAAAAATACACTCCATTCCCAGCTCTCGATAAATATTGAATTCATTAATATTTCCAGCTCTAACTTCTCATCATCACAGATACAAAAAGTGACGTAACCTTCTCAGTGCTGTGCTGGACAGCATAGTCACTCACAGTCACACAGGGGGTTTGGAGTGGGTTTTGAGGTGTGTGAAGGGGAGGGGAGCGATTGTACATCTCACTCTTGACTGCTCAGGAAAATCACTCACAGACACGCCTGCCCCCACCCAAAGCTGCCTGTGACACAGGTCTTCAAGCTCGGATGATCAAGAATCCGGATTACAAGACACACAAGGTGGACAAGCTGAAGGAAGTGAAGGTGAACAGGCGTAGCAATTAGCATTGTTAGAGAGTGGCCTGAAGGTCAGCTTTTTACCTGAAACATGCAATGACTACCTAAAAAGTGAGAAGCTGATCGCAGAGGCTCCAAAGTATGGTACTGTCACTGTTACACTGCTATAAACAGGCTAAGCGTAACACAGAAGGAAAGACGTAATTCACTTCTTGGGTGCAATATCTGCTGAACCGTACATTTTTATACCGTTCCGCACAGAGAAAAAACGTTTAAAAATCAGGTACAATGTTTAATCTTATTTACACTATAATAAACGGATCAAGGAAGGCTTTCTCACACCTAAACCCACCCTCCCTAAACGTTTCGTTCATTATGCAGAACACCACACTCAGTGTGAGTAAACGTTTTCCCTGCATATACATAGAAAAGTAGACGTTAAAACACCCTTTAAGTTGTTTCATTCGCATCCACAAGAGTGGTTCCCACGTAAAAACGGTATCACTCATTTTCTTTTTCCTTCAATATCGTTATGTTATTTTAAACATGGTATTTTTGTTTCTGTAGGTTTGAGAATCCCATTTAAATCACTACGTATTATATGCACTCACTGATAAATAGAAAAATTTAGCCACCTATCAATATTGTTATATACTTTATTTTAAAATGAATTTCATCAAGATGCTTCTTTAAGAACCGTCATTTTAAAAACGAAGTATTTTTGGACATGCCGAAAGCAGTTTGAGGTAATAGATCAGGGAACCTGGCAAATGTTAGGGGCGGACCCCCCACAAACCGCACACACAAATACAAATGCACAGGCGTATACGTATAACCCCAATCCCACACACAAGCACGTAATACACCTAAACAGAACAAACCCAAATGCATACACGTTTCCGAGGAAACGCATCGCAACATATTTTTGTGTATTAGGTCTATCAAATGCGAATTTCTCTTTCCCATCCAGATTCACAAAAGTCATATTGCACCGCGTTTGAACACATTCTACCGAGGAGTCTAAAAGCCCCGGTTCAGACAGTATACAAAGTTTCGGTCCATTGTGTCCCAGGCCTAAACCGTCAGTCTGAGCGCATTTCAATGGGGTCTCACAATGGCTTTTGTCGGTGCAGCTGGCTTTGGACCCCTCAACAGCCTTATCATCTGATTGCGGAGAATTAAAATCCATAAAGCCCGGGTGCCCTGTGGGATCCACCTTAAAACCGCACGCCGATCAGAGATTTGCGGGTTTTAAAATGAAACCTGTGTCAAAGTTACTATCTTGGACTGCTAAGTCTTTGCCCATTACCCAGACTGCGTCTTACCGTCAGTGCAAACTCCTAACGCTGCTGCGGGGATGAGAGCCAGGATTGCTTCGTACCTCCGTCCCCGCCGGGGCTTAGCTCCCTCTATGCCGCTCCCTGTCCGCCGCTGGCGGTGACTGCGTAAGGGCGGAGTGAAAGACGAGCGGAGGCGGGGTGCAGGAGCAGGTAAGGGAGAACCAGGATCTGCAAAGGGTGTACTGCCCTCCTGGTGCCTTCTACTGCCAACCAGTCTTACTGTTATTACTACTTATTCAGATATATTTGTATACTGAGTTGCATATATTGCATTAATAATTCACATTGTACCCAGTGGTAAAATTAGCAGTCTTTGGAATTCAGTAAACCCAAAGATTAAGTAACCATTGACTCGCACCCTCAGGTAGGCTATCTGACATGTTAATTATTTTCAAGAAAGCACGTTTTCGGCTCCATGCTAAAGCCTGAAAAAGCTCCCAGAGGAGTCATAGAGGTGTAAAGTTTTATACGACTTTATTTATACCTTTATAGATCGTTCCCTTTACTTCTGTGTATCTTTAACTTAACACACCATTGACGTATGGAAAAAAGGCTGTTTTACATACAGCATGACACATCTACAGTTTACACGGCCACGTTTCACGAGATAAATGGACATACTGTACCGGTACGGCACAGCACAATACCCAAAGGATCCACTAGACGACGAATAGATGGAAGCTTAATCCTCAATTAGTATCGTCACCAGGACGTTTGCGCTTAAATTTGAAGAAATGTAAATGTGTTTGAGATGGTAGCGAAGAGGAACCGGCCTTATGTCGAGGGTCTTCAGTGCATCATATTTAAGCTTGGGTTTTAAGTTGCTCAAAGCTTTACAGGAGTTCAGTACAACTGAAGTGGAGGGGAAAGGGGGGTGATGTGAGCACACCCAATAACTGGCATTAAGCTGCAGAAGACTTTAAGTATGTTCAGCAAGTTTATTTAACAAGTTGTACCTCAAAGGTAAGGTCAAACATCATTGCGACACATGATTTGGAGGCAAAGCCAGCACAAAGAATTGTTGAGTTACATTTCAGTCTTTGGACGGCACAGGGTTGATTGGGATTATGGCTATCAGGTGCCTACGTTTAAATTCATTATTCAATGATGAAGGATCCTTCTTCACGTGACCCTGTCCAAAGTGTTAAACAAGACACGCAGATACACCAAACAACACACGAGCAACTTCATCTCAAAACAGAACTGAATAAAACGGATAGGCTACATACTTTAATAATGGTATTAAAAATAAATAAGAAGAACGGAGTCTGGTTATAAAGTATCTCTATAAATATAGAAAATGTCAGACTAACACCCAGATGCCATTAGAAAATGCCGGTGTGTGAGTTTCACTTCCTGTTAAATGATGGCAAAACGTGTGAAAACAGACAACAGGAAACTGTTAGTAATGATTACCTTTCAGAGCTATTAGCAGGATTAATAACCAACATGAAAACCATTGTTTAGAAAAAATAAGATGAATTTATGACAAGTACATTTCTTGGCAAAATGCTTTGATTTATACTGTTTTGACAAACAGGGCAAATTTACATTCAGGTAAAAATGTGATCAGTCCAGTTTTAGGTACAAAATATTAGAATCGAAAGAAAGTCCGTAACCTGAAGACCGGTTGTTGAGTGGGGGTGGTGCAGGTCCACAGTTAAGGCATGTAAGGTCGTGTGAAGTTACTGTAAGTGCACAGTAGTATATATGCATGTAGACCAAGGTCAGCTGTCACACTGCTCTGATTACTCTGTCAAAAGACAAATTACCTTTACACATTATAACCGATTCAGTTAATCAGCACAGGCGAGTTTCTACATGAGAATTCGTACACGCATGCATGTAAAAATAAACCCGGTGTCCTAATGACCAGCGATCCTGTATAATTCATAGTCGGGGGAACATGGAAATAGCAAACGTGGAAATTCAGCAACAAAAGAAAAACAGCTTCGTTAAAATGCCGCCTTTTTTCTTTTCACGGCCCGATGGACTGATTTGCTGATCAGCATCACTGCCATTATAATCAAACGTACCCATCCATAGTAAACCTTCGAGAAAAAAACATCTATAAAGAGTCATACTTTGGCTTTGGTTGAATATTACAGGAACCATTAGGATTAAAGATTATGAAGAAATAGCACTGGTCCAGCCATTCTGTGTTGTATCGTTCTGCCCGGTCAAATGAAAACGCACCGAAGTAAAAACGTAATAGGTTTTTTTTCTGTCCCGTAGATTTGAACATCCCCCTTACACCCATGATGATAGAAAAAAGTCCGTGTTCATCTTGCGCCATTTCAGATAATTTTGTAAACATTTTCATAAGGACAAAAAATGACAGTTGAATAAATTAAATGCAATCATACATCTGAAAATACACTAAAAGTATGTAAAAAATGTAAAAGCAACAGAAATTAGTCCAAAATAAAACGTACACATAAATTAAGTTTGTGCAAATAGAACGAAAACAACAAACTGTCCGTTCTGGTGGACACAAGAGGCCTTAGCATCCCCCGTGTCCTTCCTGAGGGTGTCAGTGTCCAACAGGTTTAAACCCTAAATCCTCAGCAATTTTATTCCATGTTTTGCTCTTCCTTCAGAAGATAATGGATACAGTAAATTCCCTTCTAATGAAGTGACTGTAACAGGTGGGGGTTACTGTTCTTTGGGGGTGGGGGGATTTACTGGTATCACCATATGACAAACCGTCCAGAAAAAAGTCTAATCATGAGAGAGGGAGGCCGGTCACATGACACGAACGGCCAATCAGAAATGTGGGTGTTTGCTGCAACTGCGTTTACCACTATTCAAACCAGGCATTTACATGGGGCCCCCAAGACAAACAATCACTACACTAAATATTACATGAAGGAATTCTTTATTTAGATGCTGCTGTGGCACCAACTCAACTTATTTAGTTTTCTGGAACATTTGAGGGGCGATAGGGGGGTGGGGGCAAAGTGCCTTTTTGAGCGAAAGATTTTTGAACTTGAACATGGGAGTCACCAAGAATACCACCAGTGACCAGGACCCTCAGATAGCGGGCGGGTCAAAGCTGCTGCAGGTGATCTGGAGAGGCAGGCAGTAGTTTTCAGCCTAGGGGTTTCTCCATCTGGTGAACCTCAGCCAGCCAGGGGCTTGAAGGTGAGTAGGTGGAGGTTTGGTCCATAGTTCTTGTTTTGCTTCCATCAGTCGAGACACTTGCTGAGCCTCTGAGACGTGGTTGAGGTAATGAATCATTTGGGATGTGTGTGTGTGATGGGGGGAGTAGCTTCAGGTCAAGTGGTATGTGGGGGGGTGTAAATGTACCAATGGGCAAGCCTTCTGAATACTGCTGGCCCGGAATCCCCTTCTGCAGAAAAACAAAGCGACAATGGCAGGTGAAAAGCCACTCCCATTATGACCCCGATGGCCCCACAATGTGGTAAAACCCGTTATTTTGCCCTTGTGGGGCATTTTTTTTAGGTCCTCAGAAGAGGATACTAAATTTAAAAAAAATCTGTGAATGCAATCAAAAAACTAAAAATGCCAAAAGTCTTGCATTTTGTTTGATTAAGGTTAGGGCTGTACCCAGGGGTTGCAGTTGTAATTGTTGCAATTAGGGTTTTTCCCATAGATATGGTGAGTCCCCTTAAATATATGAATAGAAACGTGTGTGTGTGTGTGTGTGTGTGTGTGTACATATATATACACGCACACACAGATATGTACCTGCCCTGCACTGGACAGATGCCCTGTCCAAAGTGTAGCCTTGTCCTGTGTCCTATGCTCCAATGCAGGGATCTCCAACTCAGCCACACATGTTTTCAAGTATAAACCACAAACAGGTGTGGCTCATCAGAGGTCAGGTAGGATGGCAAACCAACTGTATAGTAGCTCTCCAGGACCAGAGGAGTTGGAGAGTCCTGCAAGGAAGATCCCACAGTGCACACATGACTGGCTTCGTTGCAGTTTAAAGGATTTGCGGGAGAAAGCCATTATTTTGAGGTTTTATCGCCCTCTAGTGAAGTCTTTCATTAATTCACAGCAAAGTCATTGCCTACATGAATTCGAAATATTAACTATGAAAATACTGCCTGTGAAAGTGATACTTCAGTTTCCTTCAGCAGTACAAAGACATGCAGACAGGCCAGGTGGTGTATAGAAATATAGTGTGTAATGTGTCAGAATTTCATCATTTGATAGTAAATTTTGTGTTAAGTGTTGTTTAGTGTTAAATTTAGTCTAAAATCAGTCTCTGGTTTATGTGTGTAATGCAGTATTTTGAAAGGTCTGCCATTTATCTTACTTGAGTGTTTCATTGTTTATTCTTCAAGTCCTGAGTGCTGAACAGTTTCATACCACAAATAAGACTCTTTTTCCATTGTTTCACTCTTTTTGAGACAGGCATCTAGCCGGACACCTGAGAGAGTCCTCTCGGCACTCACCCAGTCCATTACTTGCTGCTGTGGCGATGCTGTTGGCCACCGGCAGCCCCACCTCCACGGACATAATGGCCTGGGGAGGGATAGGCCACAGGGTGGTGACCGGGCCGGATGGGCTTAGCTGTGGAAAAAAAAATGAATGGGAACTCACTCGCGGCCGGTCTCTTGACCCAAAAAAAGAGTTCACTTCCCATTTCCATACTCCCCGACTGTCATTCCCGGAGACAGGTGCCTATACGTCAAACTGACATAATTTAACTGGTGCTGGAAGGTGTGAAAATGTAGAAGGGTGATACCACAATGCTTCAGCACCATGTCTATACAGTAGAACTAAATCAGCAGATCATTGACTTTTATTTCCCCTAGTGCTGCAGCCCTCTCACCGATCTGCGCGGAGGGCCCCCTCCTGGCCATGTTCTTGGCGCGCACGGCCTCCTTGATCCGCTCCACCTCCTGCTGGTAGCGCTTGCGGTCGCGCACCGTGTTCTCCTTGGCTTCCTTCAGGGCCGACTCCAGGGCCTTGACGCGCTCGGCCGTGGCGCGCAGGCGCTTCTCCAGCTTGGGCAGCTCGCAGCGCAGGTCAGCATTGTCCCGCACCAGCTGGGGCCCAAAAGGGGGCGCCGCAGATTAGTGTAACGACATAACCAGTGTACTGACCTTACCCGTGACCAGCAATGAGGCAGTCTGACCAGGGTTCTGTAGAGTTTTAGTGCCCGAAATCCAGTTTCTATTAATGACTGGACCGCTTTTAGATTTCACAATTTCCCTGTTCACACTCTTCAGAATTAATTATATCAGTGGTGATCCAGCACCCCCACAAGGCAGCTTGCAGAAACACACACCTGTTGGTTATTGTTGTCAACTCTACCTCTGTTTGCTGTAAGATGTTCATTTTATCAGTGGAGGGATTAGAGTTACTTTCCCTCAGGAATACAATCAAAATATGTTTCTTTGCCGCTTGCTGTTTAGTCAAACATAAGTTTAATTCTTGTTCTCCATGGTCTTCCTACCTGCTTGTGAACCTTGGTGAGCTGTTCCAGGTTGTTTTCCAGGAAGGTGATCTTCTGCTTCTGGGCAATGCTGCCACCTGCATCATCACAGTCCAGCTCAACACTCTAGAGGAACAGAAGGAAATGTCATTCACCACCAGGGGGCGCGTCGCTGAGGACACCACACTCTTCAACAGCCGCGCTCACAGACGGAGCGCAGGAGGAGCTGCTGCGGATTGTCGGAAGATGCGATGACTTGCCTTCTTGACACGGGTGGTGAGGTCCTGCACAAAGAGCTTTCGTAGGCTGTGGAGGGACTGAAGTTCCCTACACTGTGCAAACACAGAACACAGCATTTCAGAGATAGAAAGCGGAGATGAGCCTCAGCCCAAGCTTCCTTTAGCATATTATCAGCAGGTGGATGTACAGGAGAGCAGGTGGCATGGGCCATAAGGACATAAACTTCCCAGAAGGAGTTTTTACTCCTGACAAATGTCCTAAACCTGAACTATCATATGCTTTAAATAAAAATAAAAGGTTGGAGTCTGATATTAGTGGCAATGAACAAATGTAACAGGTGAATCCTGATGTCCTTAGGCAGCACTTACCACAGTCTCCTCGAGACCTTTGAGGTCGTCTTTGGCCTGCTGCCTTTTCTCTTCCAGCAGACTGAAGCATGGGTAGATGATCGGTAAGTTAGTCAGGAACAGTAATTTTCTATCTCGCACCAGTAATGGCAGAAAGGTGTGGACATCTAGGAGACACCTACAGAAGCTTCCGCAGTTCCGCATCCTTCTCCTGCTCCTCCGCCTTCAGCTTCTCATTGTCGGCCATCAGCTTCTTTTGCTCCAGCTGCAGACCCTGGTTGAGGCTTAAGGAGAGTGAGAGTCAAAGACCTGCGTGGGTGAGTGAGAAGGTGAGAGTGTGAAGGTCCAGCCAGGCCAGGGCTCTTACTCCCGGAGCTCATCCAGGCTGTGCTGCTTCTCTTCGATTTCATCCCGCAATCGGCTCAGCTGCCTCTGGTGAGCCTCCCGGTGACTCTCCATCTGCTCTTCCAGGGCCTTCTGTAGGGGGGGTAGGGGGACTCTGGTTAGACAGGTCATAGGTCATAGGCCTTCCACCCCTGCTCCCCCAGAGTGCCACTCATCCAGACAGCAGCTTTCCGGATCCCGTGCAGGGACTTAGATGAAACCGAACTCGCAGTCAAGTAGTGATTCTGGGGCAGAGCAGCATTTTTGCCTGTGGCACCAATAATTTACATAATAATCTTGTTTTGTTACCAATGTCGCTGACATCGTCACCCAGACCACACCATTCTTAAGGAGATAATTAATTTACTAAATCACGGATGAAAAAAATTGCTTCTCCCTTAACTGTCACATCAGCTTCCTCAATTACAATTACAGCTTTGCTTACCAGATCCCTGAATTCAGGGTTAATTGCATTAGCGTTAATTTTATTCCCAAACTGGGGTCCAACCAGCATCATACAAGCTACTCATCAACAGTAGAAGGCAGTGTGATTCCCAAGCGACCCTGGCTCTCTGGGGAACGTAACCAGCAGCAGCGCTGACCTTCATCTCCTCCGCGTCCTGCAGCCTGCTCATGTGCTCTTTCTCCTTGTCCATCACTGACATCTCATGCATTTTATCTGTGGGACATAACACATGCGCCTGGTGGAGGTTCTACAGCAGAGGTGATGTCATCCTATTGCATGTGACATGTCTCTTTAAGGGCAACTGGAGATGGATTTCTCTCACATCACTGTATCCATGACCGCTTCCCTGTCAAACACTTCCAATTGTATGCTTACGCAGGCATCAAGTCAGTTTACTTACCAGTGTCATACCACTCTCCATGTGCAGTGTATGTGTAACTGCATTTTATTGTAACAAGGTCAATGCATCCATTGTAATTTCCCTACAGGTGTCATTTTGTGTAGCTGCACTGCTGATGCATTCTGGAGCTGAAGCAGATTTTGCTTTTGCTCTCTTGGTTCCCCGGGCAAGGTTAACCAAGAACCGGCAGGAGCCTGAAGGCCTCACCCTGAGCATGGAGTTTGGCCAGCTCCTCCATCAGGGCATCCTGACTCTCCTCCAGATGCCTCTTCTTCTGTTCCACGTTCTGTGTATAGTCTGTCAGGGACTTGATCTTGGCCTGGTGCTGTTGGGGATGGAGGAGGGGGTGGTGATTAAGCAGAAGAGCCCCACACTGGATTCTTCTAACGCCAACCAACCAGCCCCATCATTCTTTAAATTAAAGCAAGAGCCCCCCACCCCACCCCTTGCTGGTGGTTACCTGGGAGATGAGCAGCTGGCAGGCAGCCAACTCCTTCTCATTGGCCTGCATCTTGCGGTGGATGTCAGCCTGGGAGGTCTCCAGCTGCTTGCCTCGGTTCACCAGCGACTTCACCTCTGACTTCATCTTGCTGATGTAGAGTCTCGCCACAGTGAAGTCCTCCTCAATGGCTCCGCTCGGCTCAGTTACCTGCCGGGGGGCGGGGCGTCACACAGCCACATGGTCACATGACTTTCAAGGCAAACAAACACTAATATTTCTAAACAAAGGCATGAGCATTGACTGTGACTATTGCAGCAGGTAGGGAATAAGATCGTGGTGTGATGTGAGGAGGGGGGGTCTCTAATAGCTAAGCACTGTGTTCACCGGGAGGGGGGAGGGACAGGAAGGAAACAGATCCCTGGGGGAAGTGAAGGAGGATCTGCTATTTTAGCAGAGTGGAGAGGAGAGCAGAAGAGAGGAGAGGAGAGAGGAAGATGAATAATGAAACACAAACACACGCTGTTGCGAGCCCCATCTGGAGTTGGGGCGTAACAGAATGAATGGAAAGAGGAAGAGGAGTAGGGGAAAGACAGGGTGGGCAAAGGGGTATTTTTTTTTGTATATTTCTGTTTTTTATTGACATGCCACAGACATGAAATAAATTAGCCCGGTGCAAAAGGACTCAGGAGTGACTACGGCGAAAACAAACAAAACCTAACTTCCGAACGCAACCCACACCTAAACTTACCTAAGTGCAAAGAAAAGAAAAAAAAAAGACAAACCCTATACCCAGCTTCCCATCCGATTTACAGTGTACAACACAAATTCACAAAACAAAAACGGCAGTCACTCCCTATGCACCTGAAACACACACACACACACAGATCAAAGTTTGAAATGACAGCACATAACAACACAGACACACATGCACA